>JAJHZJ010000140.1:520190-1120190 GCA_023548195.1 Bettongia penicillata ogilbyi
ATTCATGGTATCTTACTTTTTTTTTTAACACATATAAAGTAACATGTCTTGATAGAAAAGCTTAATTAAGTCTTGGAGTCAGAAGACTTGTATTTAAGTCCTGACATTATTTTTTTATGATGTAAAATTAATTCCTCTGTTTTCATTTGTAGCCTGTTATTGCCAATGGTGTTTATGGAAAGTATGGTTGTTCATTTTGTTTTTTCTAACTGCAAGGAGTAATGGATGATGCAAGGTGGAACCTGCATAAGAAGAAGTAAGCTGGGAAAGTGTGAAGTCCTTCAGAGAAGAGAGGGATTATAAGTGCATAAGTGTGACAATAGCATCAACCAACTGATTGCAAGACCATTGTGACAGCAAAATGTATATAATTAAGAGGAATGGGAGCCTTGTCTGGCTCACTAATTATCTGCCTGGAGAGAATTTTGTTTATTCCCTATTATAAAGCCTAGAGAATTTGTCACCTCTTTATATTCTCCCTTACTTCCTCCTCATTACTGCCTGATAAGTAGCAACCACCTTGACACAACCAGGGTGTCCTACTAGCACAGATTCTTAGATCATGCTTTTCTAAAAAGAAAACAACTTTTATCTTCTTTAATCACATATACCAACAGAGAAAATACAAGAAAAGAAATAAAGACCAACAGACAGGGCTTCTAACTGTCTAACCATCAGCCACACATACATCACAGATCAATAGACAGATCCAACTGTGTGACCATTACATACATATATATACAGACAGTATAACCTTGATTTATGAGTAACCTAGTTTACGTATGCTTTCCTGGAGAAGGAATTTTTTTTTGAAAAATTTGTCTTGCAGGCCAAACAAAACTTCGTTGTACAAACATCATGTTTGGACTTGAACAGCTTGTAAAAGGATGATGATGAACTAGGGCAATGTTTTCTTAACCCACATGAGATTGCATGACATTTTGGGAGGGAGAGGAAGGGAAGGGAAGAAAATTGAAAACTTATGGAAGTGATTGTTGAAAACTGAAAACAAATAAATTAATTTCAAAAAAACTGTCAAAACCAAGTGTCTTTAGATAGATTACTAGCCAGAAGTGAATGTAAAGTAAAAAAAAAAATCAGTGAGTCAAAACATGAAAGCACTTCTGAAAAATGAAAAGTAAGTGAAGGCAGTAGTGTTAGTCTTAATTTTAGTGAAAGGAGGATAAGAGAACACTCCTGCTATTGAATCAAGGAACAAAGAACTTCTCCATCCAAACAATAATCCTTCCTCCTCTTCCCTGTCATCTCCCTCACCCCAGCCACTACTTTTCTCAAAGGTAAAGTGCAGGTTAATTTATTTTATTTTCGGTTTATATTGTGTACTAATCATTCCCATTATATTTCATGTACATTAGGGACAAAGACTTGCTTAAAATGAGTAATAATTATTTTTACATGAATAATTTTGGGGATGTGGTACGGATCATCTAACTTTATATTATTTCCTTTGGGGAAATTTGTTTTGAAATACGAAAAAGTTGTATGACGAACAGAAACAAATTAAATTCGCAAACTGAGTTTCTACTATGCATAGTTACCAGAGAGAGAAGCACCAGCATCTGGGTTTTCAAAGCCAGGGGGCTCTTTAATAGCTACACAGAGTCTGGCACAGCAACCTTCTTCCAAGGAGTAAACTCCAATGCAAAACTTCACCTCAGAGTATATACACACTTTTCAGAACCAGAGGGCATCATGACCCTTGTGACCTGGTACTTCACTGGAAATTAACAAAAGGTGTGCATCTTCCTACAAAACAAACCTCAGTAATCAAGCTTTTCTTAACAGGTTCCACCTGAGGCTTATTAATGGTGAGGTGAAGATCTTTAACTCTCATTAACATGACATAAGCTGGCACCCTTTAACTTAAGGAGTTATTTTGTTTATTTGTTGTCTGTATTGTTATAATTAGACTTGTCTCCAGATGAAGATAAATTGCCATTACATTTTGAGTGAGTATTTACTATAAAAGAGTCAACCAAACAATAAGGGAAGAAAAAAAATAGTATCCATGGACCAATAGTTTTAAAGTTAACCTCTCTCTCTCTCTCTCTCTCTCTCTCTCTCTCTCTCTCTCTCTCTCTCTCTCTCTGTCTCTGCCTCTCTCTGTTTCTGTCTCTCTGTCTGTCTCTTTCTCTCTCCCTCTTTCCCTCCCTCCCTCCCTCCCTCCTTCTTTCCCTCCCTCTCATGTTCCACTTCCATCTTTCCCTCCTTCTACAAAGAGGTATGATTGTTTTTTATTTCAATGTGAGATACCTGTATAAAGCACCTCTTTGTTACACCACAGATTCATCTATAACATAGACTGCTAAAACTGGAAAGAACCATATAGATTATAGTCCACCATCCTCATTTTACAGTAAAGGAAATTAAGGACTAGGGGATCAAAATAACATATGAGGGAAATAAGGGTTTGTTTTTGTTTTATTTTGTCTTGGAACACTCTTCTGTTTTTACTCTGCTAGATGGTATGAAACTATTCTGAGCCCCTAATTTGCAAAGTGGAAATAATACGACTTGTACAAGGTTGTACCTGGCAGGGTAGTTGTTGTGAAGAAAAATGTCTTGAAAAGTATTAAGTGCTATGAAAAATGGGATATTATTCTAGTTGCCTAGTCAAGTCATTTTTTTTTCATTCAAATGGAATATTTAGTTACCATCCAATTTTATCCAGGGGTAGACTTCAAGTGTACTTTCTGTGGTATTGATTTTTACAGAAATTATCCTAAACCAAGGAGAGTTAATCCAAGAAAATTGTGATGTTGCCTGGAAAGCATGGGTGAAAGAGATATCCTTCGAGAAAACGATTAAAAATAGAACAACCCTCCACCAAAATAAAACAAAACCAACAAACAAATTTCATAGATCTTTTCCTTTTGAAAAATGGATGTTCTCAAATTAAGTTTACATTTCACCTGACTCTCATCAGCAACCTGGTTGTGAATCTTAGAACAACTTAAACAGTTCTCATCTACTTCAACACATTCTCACCTGATTGTGCTAGGTTTGGGAAGTCTGGTCTAAGAACTACACAGATGACAGGCCTGTGCTGATAGAAGATAAATGACTTCTCTTTTAATTATGTTTTCCTGACATTCTGTACCTAACTTTCTTTGATAATTTTTTGTTGAATAATGCCAAGAAGAGAGAATCTTTCCTATCATATATATATTCATGTGTACATCTATATATACCTACATGCACATATATGACTATATATAAACCGTGTGTGGTATATATATGTACACACATTCATATAGAAAAATAATCTCAACTCAAAGACCTTTGATGTATTTTTTCATAAAACTTTGTAATGCCCACTAGACTTGAGCATTTTTATATTTAAACCATTTTGAGCTCAGGCAGTTGAGGCTATAAATTGGTACAAGAAAATCCTTGGCCTTTGTTCAGAATTAATAGATTCAGAAGCAGTAAAACAGGTTACACTGCATTACATGGAGGTCTTGACAACAAAAATCATGCTTTGAAAACTGGGTGTCAGAGATAGAAAAAGTAATTGTCTTCCTATATTTCTTGCCAAGTAAAAATTCAACAAATATCATTTGTATGGAAAGATTTTCCCTAAAGCCAAAGAAAAGCATTGGAAATCTGTGAAAGAAGTATTATATGTTTAATTATAAATCATACATTAGCCATTTCAACAGAAATTTCTGCATGAGGAATTTTATAAAAAAAAAAAACATTAAGGGTTGATTGTGGGATTGGGGGTAAAAAAATTCAGAAATTATGTTAGCCTCTGTGTAGGCACAGCACCTTTTTCTATGACATTGAGGTCTTGCTTGCTGAATTAATTGTTTAATACTATTTATTATAAATGGAGTGCAAGCATGGAAATGAGAATAAAGAAAGGTGATTGATGCATTAGTAGTCATTCCCTCCTCCAAATGGTGAAGAGGCATTATTGAGAGCCCTCATTTTCATTGCAGGGATTCTGCTCTCAGAAGAGTGGTCTATTTGCTAGCTGTTCTATGCAGCATCTCCTTAGCCAGGTCTATTATCATTCATCCCCCTGGACACACCTTAGGAAATAATATAGATTTATAATGCAATAATGACCTTCACACTAAACATAATCCTTCAGGTAAGCAGTTCCTGTTACATTAAGTGCTTTCAGTTTTGCCTTGGGACTTTGAGTGCTGCACTTGGTCCTTTTCCAATTGTACACAGATGGTTTTTTGGTATTTATTATTACATATTGTTAATCTGTGATGATAGGGTAATCAGTAGATCCTTTTTTCTACCCTTTCCTTAGTTAATCACCCATTCAGGTTTGATTCTAATAATTAGTTTTCAAGAAAATGAATGAACAGCATTATAGAGCCTTTTTAGTGACTCTGTAGGGTAAAAAGAATGTGCCAGGTTTTCCATCATAAACATCCATTTCTATGATTTTATATGACCACTGTAAAACTGTTCCCTTGGCTAAAATTTAATATTTCACCTTGAATTTCTTTCTATCTTTTCCCACTAGCCTTGGAGTAAAAAAGAAAGCACATTGAAGAAGTTATTTTCCATTGCAGAGAATGGCATGTGCAGATAGAAATTTAAAATGAGGAAAAAACTTCTCTCAAAACTCATTTTGTTTCTAAATAATGTGTTGAAGAGCTGTTGGCCCCAAGGGAGACTTTACCAGAGCAAAATTTGTTATATGTATTGGGTTAGCCATTAAAAGGACAGACCTTTGGTATAAGAGTGGGGGGAGGGTACCCAAACTTTCTGAATAGTCTCAATTCCCTTTACCAGCAAGTCTGACTCCATTCTGAGGCTGCTTCATGGTCAAGGAGAGCTACTGCAAGGCAGGGCCACCCCAGAACTCCCTATCTGGGATACCACAAGTCCCTACTCACTCCAGTAGAGATAAACGTTTGTGCAGATATTTTCACTGAAGTAAAGGATAAATTCAGCATAAACATGGACTTGTTCCCATTATGACATTGACCTTCAAAAGTAGGGCTCTCAACAGGTCTGTGATGGGTATGAGTAAGAAGCTCTACATTGCTAAAGGGTCATACAAAGCAGTATAAAGGAGGTCATTAGAAATAACTAGAGAAAAATATAAAGATTAACTGCTCACATATTGAGAGTGAGGGTTGAAGGAAGTCTCTCATAATGTTGCAGAGACCCCCTATGGCAGATTCACAGAAGCATAGGACTGAGAGTGGCTCACACCAAAAGAAAAAAAAATGTAGGCATATAGAGCTTGTAATCTGTATCTTTAGAGGCACTACTTACTTGAATGAGATCACTTTTCCATTGACGTAATGGAATAGCAGGGCTGCTAAGGCTAATAGAAAGGTAACAAATGATTTGAACCATCTACAATCCAAGAATGATTTTATGTCTGTAGCAACAGTAATATCTTTGCCAAATGGAGGGATTCAATCTTCTGAAATACCTTGATTATAAAATTCTAGATTTAGAGCTAGAAGAAACCCTGGAGGTCCTCTTCATTTTAAAGATTAGGAAAATGAGGCATATGGTAGTAAGTAGCAGAAGTGGACTTTGAATTGATGTCCTCTAAGTTCAAATCCTTTGTTCATGTCACTGTAACATGTTACCTCTAGTCACTTCCTTTCCCATCATACTTCTTGATGGTATGTGGTTGGCCATTACTATTATTTCATAAAACTGGAAAGATATGAAGTTATATACTGTGACAAAATGCACACCACATTATATCTGTGCATTTACTAAGCATTAATCCTCCTTGACATAGATTTCTCTAATAAAAAAAAATTGGTCCAATGAATTGAAAAATCTTTATTTTTCCCTGAGAAATCAGAATAAGTGTACTTGATTGAAGTGTGCAAAATCAAGAAATGTCTCAGTAGAAAAAACAAAAACCTGTTACTCAGTTCTTACTATTTTCTGTTATAAAATAAGACCCAAGAGCTTTTTATTCTGAAGTAAGAACACTTATTCCTACTGCACATATTCAGCCTGTGAACTCTGAAGGCACAGATCAGATAGGATTACCTAATTCCTGAGAATTCAGTTCAGAACATACAAAAATAGCCAACCCAGTGGTCATCAAATACCTGAGCCAGTACTACATTTCTCTTTGATCACAGCATTCTCTATAAGAAGGTCACATGTTAAGTTGTCATTGGCAAATGAGCCCAAAATTATTCTTACCCCAGATTGTCTTCCATTTATCATCAGTGCGGGAACATACCTGAACTCCCAGGCAGTTGCTATAGAAATTATCCAGATGCCATGGCATAGCTTAAAAAATAAAAAGTATCTCCTGTAAACAGGAAACCATCAAAAAGTGTCTTACTACATAGCTCCTCTACTTGAAAATGCTTGCTTTGCAAGAATTTACAAAAAGTTTTAGCCCTAATTGACACATGGCCTCATTTGAGTTGGTAAACTCTATCTCAAACAAGTCACATTTTATGAGAGCCATGTTTTTCAATGATAAACTACAGTCGTGGGCTTTTAACTGTTTTTATTTTTTTTTTTTTTATCTGAGCGATAAACTCTTCTTTCTGTCTGCTTTACCTGTCTCTGTCTTGTTACTATACGTAAGTTATGGAATTTTGAAAAAAATTCAAAACAATTGACTCCTTTCATGAACTGCCTTTTTGAACAAAGCAGTGGTATGCTCCTCAAAGGGTAAATAATGTTTAAAAAGTGAAGCTTTTCACATCAAAAGGTAGGAGGACACACCCTCAGCTTTGCTGTGGTTGCATTCTCTGGTTTCTTGATGTAAGAGATCATCTGTCTGTCTTTTCTTTTGTGCTTTGTGTGTGTGTGTGTGTGTGTGTGTGTGTGTGTATGTGTGTGTGTGTATTCTTTCCTTAGCCTGCTTTTAATGTTGCTTTGGGTTAGAGGAACATATAAAGGAATAGGTTTTGCCCTAGTAGATTTAGAAGAAAAATCCCTAGTAAAAGCAAAAATGACCTGGAATGATGACCATTACATATTAGTTTCAGGAGAAACACAAAAAGAATATTGGATAGGTAAAGGCACCCATGCTTCAGTTTTTATTAAATAAGTGACCTGCCTGGCAAACTGTGAAGGAAAAGAGAAAAGAGAAGAAGAGATAACTTTAAAAGGTGAGTTGCAACAATGTATGTATGTTTCTCACAATTCTCCTCTCCACCCCCCCCCATCCCATTTGATTTCCTTAGCTTTTTTTTTTTTCACATGAAAGCAGGGGAAAGGAAGCATGAGGGTATGTAATTTTCCATTTCTGTAGGATCTGAAGCAAAAACAACCCCCAAATACAGCCATAGAGGAAACCCCCACTTCCTTTCAGTCATTTTCCATCACATTTGTATTTACAGTATGTGCACAAGTAAATGATTCCCACTCATAGTCAGAATTTAAATCTCAAATATTCTGCTCACTGAAGAACTATAAATGCAGAGAAGAATGATGATGTATATCACTTTTTCACTGACAAAATGTAGAGCTAGAAATAGTAAATTACCAGCAGGGTTTTCACATACTACTAATTAGGGAGCAATTGGAAGTAACAGTAGCAGTGCTGACTGTCTTCATTACTCTCTCATTTATTCACCACACATTTATTAAGCACCTAGTATATGTGGAGGGCACTGTGTTAGATACTGGGAAACATACAAGGTCTATTTAGGACAATAATACTAACAACGTAAAATGTTTACAAATGTTTTCTTCCCAAAAAGCCAGTGAGGGAGGTATGAGGTCTATGCCCTAAAGGATTTCACAATATAATTTCAAATTCATATTTTAATTGTGAACCATTATATAAATTATCTAGATGATTTAATTTTGTGGCAAAGAACACTTTCTGAATGAAAATGTCTAGCTTAGTTGCCTTCATTGATATGGAAATACAGATTTTGTCAGGGTGGCAAACTTTCTCCTCCAGAAAAAGCTCAATCAAGGTATAGCTTGTTATCTTAGAACGTTGTCTGAAACTCAAAAATTAAGTGACTTACTCAAGATCATCAAGCCAATGAGTCAGTCATAAGACAACTCGTCAGTCCATTTTCAAATTCATCACTCTGGTCATTACTCTTTCTTGTCTCACATAAATATGTAAAATATTCACAGGAAAAAAGATATGCATTTAACTATGAATAGGAATTTTATGGCTGCTGTATTTAAAGAAGCATTTTTTTTTTTTTTACATTTGGAAAACAGATACATGGAATATGGTGATAAAAAACAAGATAAAGATGTAACCAATTTCAGTTGGGGACTGGCACAATGATCATAGAGGATAATCAATGAAGTGAGGAAGTCTGGGTGGGAAGCAAGACTATGACTGAAAGGTACAGTATTTGATAGTAGTAATGATTTGAATGAGATAGTAAAAATCAATTTAAAAACCCCACCTTATTAAGCAGTTAAAATGCATCAGGCATTGCGACAGTTAATAGTGATACATTTAAAAAAAAAACAACAATACAAATAGCCCTAGCAGAGGAGGAGGAGGAGGAGGGGGAAGAAAAGAAGAAACTAATGTTTTTTATAGTACTTGCTATGTGTTAAGCACTTTAAAATTTTTATCTTATCTGATTCTCACAGCAACCCTGGGGGGTAAGTGTTATTAAGGCAAAGAGGGGTTTAGTGACTTGCTCAAGGTCACACAACTAGTAAGTGTCTGCAGTGAGATTTGAACTCATTTCTTCTGGACTCCTTGCTGGGCAGTCTATCCACTGTACCACCTAGATAAAAAAATAACTTTGGAGGAGAAGAAATAAGAAGGTGAAGAGTTTGTGAAGGTTCTCCTGTAGAAAGTGATACTACAACTGAGTCTTGAAGGAAGGCTTCTCAGAGATGGGGGAAGAGGGAAGGGATTATAGGCATAAGAAAGGAATGAAATAAATATTTATTAGGGATATAATAATAATAGCTAACATTTATATAGTATTTATGTTTCAGGAACTGGACTGAGTTTTACAAATCACAATGGATAGAATGCCTGACCTGGACACAGGAAAATGATACAGACTCAGACACTTACTGGCTGGTTGATGTTATGGCACGTCACCTAACATGTTCCTCAGTTTTCTCATTCAGAAAATAGGAGTAATACTAACACCTGATACAGGTTTGTGGTAAGGATCAAATGAGAAAATAATTCTAGAGCATTTAACATAATACCTGGAATATAGATCATATATATATATATATATATATATATATATATATATGTTGTTTATCATAATTATTATTACAATGCTTATCTCATTTAATCTCATATAGCAAAGTCATGGAGATATGATGTGTGCAAGGAAAACAAGATGGCCAGGTTGATGGACATGTGGAGGAAAATCACTTGGCAGGAGGAGGAAATGAGTAGGGAGGACTTGGGGAAAGGAGACCAACCAGGTAGCTGCTGTAATAGTACAAGACACCGATGTAGAGTTGTGACTGTGAGTAGGGATGAGAGGATATATATGAGGAATATCATGGAAGTAGAAATAATAAGATTAGGAAACCGACAGTAATATGATATGAATAAGTGAACAGTTAGGGATAACTGAGGCTGTGAATCCTGGGTTATTGTAATGATGGCAATGCCCTTGAAGAAAATTGAGAAGTTCAGAATAGCAGTGAATTGAGGGAGAGGGGAGAGATAAAAAGTTATTTTGGATATGTGGAGTTGTAGATGCCTATGATATGGTACTGGAGCTCAGGAGATAAACTGAGCCTGGTCAAATAGACCCAGAACTCATCAATACAGAGATGACAATTCAACCGATGGAAATAGATGAGGTCATCAAGAGAGACAACTGCAGTTAATAGACATGATGTGGATGAAGATCTAGTTAAAGAAAGTGAGAAGTTGTAGGTAGAAAGGTAGGAGGAAAACCAGGGGCAAAGACTTCCTCCATTTCTCACAAGATTGCTGCTCAGTCAGTCATACTCAGGAAAGAAACACAAAGCAGAAAAAGTGCTATAGTATGAGATTCAGTCTTAGGCTAATCTAAGTCAATACACAATGGCTACTCCATGTAAGCACTTAAAGATTTCTGTCAGGTTGAGGGAAGGTAGACTAACTCTTCCCTACTGCTCCAAGGAGAGATTTGAAGGGTTCAGACATACTCAGCAGACAGTAATGGAGAGTTGCTTGCCCCATATCCTAGAGACATGAAGAAAGCAGGAGAGAGATAGACAGGTGGAGAGAGAGAGAAAGACAAAGAGACAGAGAGTCAGACAGAGACATCAAGATTGAGGCAGCCTAAGCAAGAGATAGACAGCAAAAGCTTTCTCAACTTTTAAAATCTACTAGTTCGGTAGCTCCTCGTACAGGTGGTCTATTTGCTTATTGAATATTATTGCATATTCTCTTGCCAACACTGATGATTGTCCTTCATTGCTCAATCCCATATGATCAGAGTGGTAGTTAGGGTAGCTAAGAGCATGCTCAATAGAATGAAGTCTAATCCAGTCCCAATTACACATGAAAAACCATTTAGAGTTCTTTTTTTAAAAATGTAAAATGAGGGAGAGCATACTAAATGATCTCTAAATTCACTTCAAACTCTAAAATGTGTCATTGCATTAAATTGTATCAGGCTTTCTCCTTTGTACCAAACACACACACACACATATACACACACACGCACACATATACACACACATGTGCACACAACTGCATACATATATATTCACAAAGTGCTTGGGGCAGTTATGTGTGTATGTATGCATCTATCATCTATGTATCTATGTATCTATCTATCTATCTATCTATCTATCTATCTATCTATCTATCTATCTATCCATCTTTGCAGCTAGGTAGTGCAGTGGATACAGTGTCAGGCAGGCCTGGAGTCAGGAAGACTTACCTTCCTGAGTTCAAATCTGGCCCAAGACACTTCCTAGCAGTGTGACCCTGGGCAAGTCACTTAAACCTGTTTGCCTCAGTTTCTTCAAGTGTACAATGACCTGGAGAAGTAAATGATGAACCACTCTAATATCTTTACCAAGAAAACACCAAAGGAGGACAGAAACAATGAGAAATAGCTTAAATGACTGAACAACATACATGACCATGCATGTATACACACATATATATGCACAAATTTGCATTGGAATACATGTGTGCATGGATGTACATGCATGTGTGAACATCTACTTTCCCCAGGTAACTCTCTATTACTATATGTCACAGAGCAGATGCTAGTCTTTATTAGTAGAGGAGACTATTTACCAATACTTCACTACACTAATGAAATTGTAGCCCAGATTAAAAATAAACATGTCTCTATGTCAATTTCAATCAAATGCCTAATGTGTGTGTATATTTTTCAACTTAAATGTCAAACACTGCATATATCTCACTTTTACTATCGATAACCTATAACCCATATACTGTAAGCATTACATATATATTAGTATGTTGTTGAGTCATTTTTCAGTTGTGTCTGATTCTGTGACTCCATTTGGGTTTTTTTTGGCAAAGATACTGGAGCAGTTTGTAAACTTCTCTTGTAGCTTCTACAAGCTTCTCTTGCAGCTTGTAGAACTTCTCTAGTTCATTGAAAGATGAGGAAACTGAGGCAAACATACAATTGTATGCATTTTTATATATCATATAAAAAAGACGCACCCAAACACAATTGCAATGAGTGTGTATGCATCATTACTTCAAACTCTACTAGCATTGATTCATGCACTTCCACAATCTTGAAGAATCCTCCTTTTGTATATACTGCATATTTTTCATGAGCTACGTTGTCAGGTCAAGTCAGTAAGTGTTTATCAAGTACCTGCTATAGGTTAGGCACTGCTCTAGTAACTAAGCATGCAAAGAAAAGCAAAAAGTTTCTGTTGTCAAGGTATTTGCCAGCTGTTGGGGGAAACTATGGAATTGACTATTTATAAAATGTATACAGCATAAAACTGAAGATAATCTCTGAAGGAAGAAGGCATTAACATTAGGAAAGCTTCCTTGAAGGTGGAACTTTATCTGAAACTTGAAATCATCCAGGAAAACAAGGAGGCAGATGTGAAGAGATGTAAAACTTCAGCAGAGAGAGTAGCCAGTGAAAAGTTATAGAGGGAGCCAGAGCCAACCAAGATGGTGGAGTAGCGGTAGCAACCCAGTTAAATTCTCCCAACATTCTCCTGCATACAACTTTGAAATAATTTCACAAATCAAATTCTAGAGTAGCAAAGTCAAGAAAAGATGAAGTGAGATGGTTTTCCAGCCTATGACAATTTAAGAGGTTAGCAAAAGATCTGTGAAACAGGGGTAGGAGTCGGTCTGAAGCATACATGACCACAACACCAGTAGCAGATCTTGGAAGTAACTGCAACAGTAACACCAGCAGTAGTGGCTGCTCTCAGAACAGACTGTAAAACGATTGGACGAATGGCCAGAAAGATATTTTAGAGAAACCTTTGAAGGCACTGGATCCATTTCCCATATGTAGTTCCAGGTTGCCATTCCAAGGTGTAGAGGAACACTAGTACCTGGGGGTGGATAGGAACAGGGGCCTGGGTCACAGTTCCAGGGAGGAGAAGAGTCTTGTGGTCAGACACTAGGGAGCAGAAACCCCAATCTGAGTTCCAAGGGAGAGAGAAACACTAGAATTTGTGACTACAGGAGAGCAGGAGACCTAGTCAGAGTTCCAAAGTCAAAAGCTGCACTAGTATTGCATCTGGAAGGAGGCAGAGGTTTTTCCAGGACAAAGACCAGAGTGTAGGTCAGGAGAATAGAGGCCATAAGTTTTCTTGGGGCATACTTCATTGGAAATATTGAATACTTTAGACTCTTCCCTCTACCCCAAAACTAGCACAGAAAACAACAGCAAAATCATTCAGTTTAGGACAGTGCTTCCTCCTTCCCCCAACCCCAGGAACAGAGCTTAACTTTAACAAAAAGTTAAAAGTCAAGAAATAGATGGCAAAAATCAGTAAAAGACAACCACAAAAGGACCTGACCACAAAAGCTACTATGATGAGAAAGAAAATCAAGACACAACTCAGAAGAAAACAATGTTAAAACCACCATAACTGAGCCTTGAAGAAAAATGTGAATTAGACATAAAATTCCTGGAAGAGGTAAAACAGTACTTTAAAAATCAAATAAGAGAGGTAGAGGAAAATTGATAAAAGCAATTAAAGTAGTGGAAGAAAATTATGAAAAGAAAACCAACACCTTAGTAAAAGAGGCACCGAAACAATACCTTAAAAAACAGAATTGCCCAAATGGTAAAAGAGGCACAAAAATTCACTGAAGAAATTAACACCTTAAAAAGAAATGCCAAAAAAAAAAAAAAAAAAAACGCTTTTTTTTTTAGCGGGGGGGGGAGAGGTAAGAAAAGATCACTGAAGAAAATAATCTTTTAAAAATTAGAATTGGAAAAGCTAATGATTCCATAAGACACTAAGAAACAATAAAAGTAAAAAGAATGAAAAAAATAGAAGAAAACATACTATAAGAAACGATGAGTAGTATAGTTTCAGAAAAATCTGAATAGGACTACATGAACAGGTGCAATTTGAAGTGAGCAGAATCAGAAAAATATTTTATACAGTAATAGCAATATTGGAAGGATGATCAACGATCAAACGATGAAAGACTTAGCTGCTCTCATAAGGCAATGATCGAAAACAATCCCAAAGGACTAATGATGAAAAATACTATCCCACTCTAGAGAGAAAACTGATGAAATCTTAGTGTAAATTAAAGCATAATTTTTTTCACTTTCTAAAATAGTTCTTGCTTTTTTTTACAATATGGCTAATAAGGAAATATATTTTGCCTGATTTCACATATCTACTTGTTAACACATTCTTGTCTTCTCAATGTGGGGGAGGGAAAGAAAATTTGGAACTCAAGAATTTTTATTGTTTTAATTTCCTCCTCATTGGAGGTTAGTTCACCCTTTTTTCATTTTCGATATTAGTAATATGGTTTTCTTCTTTCTTTTTAAAAATTAAATTGACCAAAAGTTTGTCAATTTTATTAGCTTTGTCATAAAATCAACTCTTAGTTTCATTTATTAGTTTGATAGTTTTCTTAATTTCAATTTTATTAATCTCTCCTTTGGTTTTCAGTATTTCTAATTTAGTATTTACTTGGGGATTTTCAATTTGTTCTTTCTCAGTCTTTTTCAGCTACATGTCCAATTCATTGATCTCCTCTTTCTCTATTTTATTCGTGAAGTCATTGAAAGATATAAAACTTCCCCTAAGAACTGCTTCTGTAGTATCCCATAAGATTTGGTAGGCTGTCTCATTACTGTCATTCTCTTGAATGAAGCTGTTGATTGTTACTATAATTTGTTGTTTAACCCACTGATGGGATTTGTTTAGTTTCCAATTAGCTTTTGGTTTACATTTCCATGGCCTTTGATTACATATAAGTTTTATTGCATTATGATCTGAGAAGGATGCATTGATTATCTCTGCCTTACTGCACTGGATTGTGAGGTTTTTTATGGCCTAGTACATGGTCACTTTTTGTATATGTGACGTGTACCAAGGAGAAAAGGGTATGTTGCTTTCTGTCCTCACGCAATTTTCTCCAGAGATCTATAATATCTACCTTATCCAGAGTCCTATTCACCTCCTTAGCGTCTTTCTTGTTTATTCTGAGATTAAATTTATGAAGTTCAGAGAAGGGTAGTTGAAGTCCCTCACTATTATAGTTTTGCTTTCTATTTCTTCCTGTAACTCCCTTAACTTCTCCTCTAAGAATTTGGATGTACCTCTTGGAGCATATATGTTAAGTAATGAAATTGCTTCATTGTGTATGATGCCTTTTAGCAGGATATAGTTTCCTTCTTTATCTCTTTTGATTAGATCTATTTCTGCTTTTGCTTTTTCTGAGATTAGGATTGCTATCCCTGTTTTGTTTTGTTTTTCTTTTTTACATCAGCACAAAACAAAGCACAAAATATTCTGCTCCAACCTTTTACTTTTACCCTGTGTGTAAGCCCCCTGTTTCAGATGTGTTTCTTATAAACAGCATATTGTTGAATTATGGTTTTTAATCCATTTTGCTATCTGCCTCTGTTTTATGGGAGAGTTCATCCCGTTACATTCACAGTTATGATTACAATCTGTGTCTTTTCCTCCATGCCCTTTCCCCTTGTTTATGTTTTTAGTTATCCCTTCTACTTTCTCCTCCACCATAGAGTTTTAATTTTTGACCACTGTCTCCCTCAGTCTTCCCTCCTTTCTTTCAGCCCCCTCTCTTTTCATCTCCCTTTCCTTTATTAATTCTTCCCTCCCTTTTAGCTTTTCCTCCCTTTTCTTTCCCCCTTCCCCTCCTACTGCCTATAAAGCTAATTGTATTTCTATACTTAACTGAGTTTGTTGTACCCTCCTTGAATCCAATCAGAAGAAAGTACCTCTCAAACAATGCTCATCTCCCTCCCCTCTTTCCCTCTACTGTGACATATTTTTGTGCCTCTTTCTGTGATGTAAATTAGTTTTGTTCTGCCTCCTCCTTTTCACATCTCATCACATTTATTTTATACCCTCTCCCTATATCTATGTATATCCCATTTACATTTCATAATAAATGTACAGTTCTTAAGATTAACAAGTACCATTTTCCCTTATTGGGATTTAAACAGTTTGCCCATATTGTATAACAAGTTTTTTCCCCTGTTTACCTTTTTATGCCTCTCTGGAGGCCTGTATTTGAAGATTGAATTTTCTATTGAGTTCTGGCCTTTTCATCAGGAAGGTCTTGAAATCCATTATTTCATTGCATGTCCATCTCCTTTCCTGAAATATTATACTCAACTTTGCTGGGCAATTAATCCTAAATTGTAGTCTCAACTCCTTTACCTTACAGAATATTGTATTCCAATTCCTCTAGTCTTTTAATGTAGCAGTTACAAGGTCTTGTGTGATCCTGTCTGTAGCACCTTGATATTTGAATTCTTTCTTTCTGGCTTTCTCCTTCACTTGACAGTTTTGGAATTTGGCAATGATATTCCTTGGTGTTTTTAGTTTAGGGTCTCTTTCAGGAGGTAAATGATGAATTCTTTTGATAACTATTTTGCCCTCTGGGTCTAGGACTTCTGGACAATTTTTCTTGATGATTTCTTGAAAAATATTATCCAAGCTCTTTTTTTCATCATGGCTTTCTGGTAGACCAATGATCCTTAGATTTTTTTCTCCTGGATCTATTTTCCAGGTCAGTTCTTTCTCCAATTAGAAATTTTACATTTTTTTCTATCTTTTCATTCTTTAGGTTCTGTTTAACTGATTCTTGATATCTCATAGTCTCATTAGCTTCTACTTGCCTTGTTCTATTTTTAGTCAAATTATTTTCTTCAGTTAACTTTTGCATCTCCTTTTCCATCTGTTCAATTGCTCCTTTTAAGGAATTATTTTCTCCAGTGAGGTTTTGTACTTCCTTTTCCATTAGTCCAATTTTCCTTTTAAGTTCTTTTGTGATTTCTTTTTTTCATATTTTTAAAATCATTGGTCAGTTTTTCTTCTATTTCTCTAATTTGGGTCTTCCAAGGAGGCTATTTGTGCTTCCAACAAGTTCATATGCTCTTCTGAAGTTTCAGATGGGAGTACAATCTCAATGCTGACCTCTTTGTTTTTTGTGTTTGGGTCCTTCTCCCCATAGAAAGATTCTATAGTTTTTTCTGCTTTCCTTCTTACTCATGGTAATAACTCTTTTCCTGCCTTTTACAGTAAATCTCTGCATCTGTGGCCCTGGGTGTTCTGTTCCACAGTTCTTGTGCCTAAAATTTGAGGCTTTGTGTGTTGTGACCTCTAGAAGCTGAATGCTGCAGCTTACCTGGTGCTGAGATGGTTGGTGTTGGAAAGCAGAGGCCAGGTAAGGTCTTTCTGGTTTTCCCTGCAGTTACCCTGAAGCTAGTTCATTAAGTTTCGGGGATGGGTGGTCTGGACACCAGAGGTCTCCTCTGTTGAGCTAGAGCATAGGCAAACTTAGTGGTTGATGATCCCATCTGTGCTAATATCTACACAATTCCCCTAGGGTGCTAAGGCATGCCTGGGGTCCTGGTGTTGGTAATTGCTAGCTTCACCCCCCTGGGGCTCAGGATCCTCTCTGTGGTTGTTGAGGTGGAGCTGTCTGAGACAGCTCTGATCCTGCACTGGTCCCCTTCAGCCACAGCAAGAGGAAACCTCCTTAGCGATCTTTCTAGCCTCATGGGCTGAGTCTGTTTACACCTTCTGCTGCTCCCACTGTTCCAAGGTTTTTCCTGGGGAGATATTCTCTGGGCTCATCTGGGCTCTGGTCCATTTTGGCTCATGGAACCAGAAAAGTATCAAAATTTTTTAAATGAACATAAATCTAATTAAATAATGCATCCATTAAAAAGGATAGAATTTACGGAGTTTACATTACAGAGACAGATTTTCCTATGCAAAAAACAAGGAAACAAAATTCTCTAGGTTATAGAATGTGAGAAGGGAATAAGCTTAATAAGACTAGAAAACTAGAAAGGGGACAGCCTGTGAAGGAGTTTGAATGCCAAACAGAAGATTTTATATTTGACTATGTAGGCAATAGGGACAATTGAAGTTTGTTGAATAGAGTGATGATATAATTAACCCTGCATTTTAGGAAGATCAATTCGAAAGCTAAATGAAGGATGGACTAGAAGGAGGAGAAGGTTGAGGTAGGGAGGCAAACAAGAAGATTATTGCAGTAGACCTAGTTTGAGATGATGAGGACCCCTATCAAGGTTGTGGCAATATCAGAGGAAAAAAGGGGATTTATATGAGATACTGGAAATGTACAATGTATAGGACTTGAAAACAGGTGAGAGAGAGAGAGAGAGAGAGAGAGAGAGAGAGAGAGAGAGAGAGAGAGAGAGGGGCAGTCATAATCAAGGATGACACCTAAGTAGGAAATGTGAATGACTGAAAGAATTGAGGTGTGCTCAATAATAATAGGGCATGTAGGAAGAGGGAAGTATTGGAGGCTGGGGAAGATAATCAGTTCAGTTTTGGACATATTGAGTTAAAGATTTCTATTGAACATTCAATTTGAGAAATCCAATAGGGAGTTTAAGATGTGAGCCTGGAGGTCAGTGGAGAAGTTGGAGCTGTGTAAGCAGGTCTGAACATCATTAGCATAGAAATGATTATTGAATTCATAGTAGCTGATGAGATGATCAAGTTAAATAGTATATATAGAGAAGAGAAGACAGTGTAAGACAGAGATCTGTGGGACACTGACCATTAACCAATGCATTCTGAAGGAAAATCCCACAAAAGAGACCTAGAAGGAAACATCAGATATGTAGAAGGAGAACTGGGAAAGACAAATGTCACAAAATCTTAAAGAGTGAGCCTAATGAGGAGAAAGTGATTGATAGTCTCAGAGGATATGGATATGTCAAAAAGTATGAGGATTGAAAAGAAAGCCATTAGATCTGGCAAATTAATAAACCCTTATTAACTTTGGAGAGCACCAGTTGAATGATGAGGACACCAGATGAGAGAGAGAACACCAGGCTTTAGAGATATAGGAAGATATTGAGAGGAAAGAAAGTGGAGGCAAGTTTAATCACAAAAGGAGGAGAGATGTGGTACCATATGGGGGATAGATAGATTAAGTGATATTTCTTTTGAGGATGGGAAAGCCACTAAACAGTGAGAGATTAAAGACAGTGAAAGAATGTAGATTACAGAGGTGGCAATCTGATGGAGAAGATAGACTAGAATTGGATCACATGCATTTAGAGTGGTTTGATTTGGAAAAGAAAAAAGCCACCTCTTCACATAAGACAGGGATGAAAGCATCTGAGTGACATGAGGTATAATCAAGGGTAAAAGATGTGGATCTCAGCAAATAGGCTCAGTATTTTGTTTTTGTTTGCTTCTTTGTTTTGTTTTCTTTAACATGAGGGGAAACATGGGAGGTTTGAGGAGGGATGAAAAGGTTCAGAAAAATCAATGTATTTAGTGGAACAGTGAGTCAATTTTTGTGTTGTTTCAGTCATGTCAGACTGTTGTAATCCCATTTGAGGTTTTCTTGACAAATATACTGGAGTAGCTGGCCAATTCATTCTCCATTTTATTTTACAGATAAGAAAACTGAGGCAAATAGGGTTGTGACTTGCCCAAGGTCACACAGCTGAGGCTGGGTTTGAGCTCAGGTCTTCCTGACTCTAGGCCCAGCACTCTATCCACTAGGGAGGTGGAAAAAAAGATTGCTTTGTTATGCTGAGAATTCACTTGTGATTATGTCATTTAGGTTCCACTTAGCATTGTTTCATAAATGTCCTCATCTTGGTTTAGGAGTATGTGAATAGGAGAGAGAACAACAGATGGTAATTCAGAACTGAAGTTTATGAGGAGAAGACTGGCAATAGGATAAAGAGACAAAAGAACTCTGTAAGAGACGATGATACAGAGTTAAACTATTTCACCAAGGGATAAAGTAGGAGAGGGAAGGAAATGTAGCCAGTGAAAGAGTAAAAATCTGGGAAAGAACTAAAGAGCAGAGAGATTGGAAGTTATGGTGAGGACAAAGAACACATTTAAAAGTTATCAGGCAGAAAAGGCAATGCGAAATGCCAAAAAAGTATTATGAGATAAAAGAATTTTAGAGCTCATTAATGATGGAAACATAAAGCTTGGCAAAATTAAGAAATGTTGAACATAAGTATCATGAAATGAAATTCCCTACTCACTTCACAGACTCAACTTCCCTTTCAAATTAGATTCCATTTACTCCCTCTTTAGTTTCTATATATTACTTATATGAACTAGTCAACCCATAAGTTTGATGAATGCTAAACTGAATGAATGCTCCTAGAAGTTAGAAAGATGTCAGCTATGATATTTCCCAGCTCTCCCCATCCCCCTATTGTGAGGGTCTTGAAATGACAGGTACTTTGCTTTCTAACTAATCCTTAATTCCTATGGTGTTTTCTGGAATGGAGAAGAAAAAATCCTCTGCCATGGGCCACAAGGGACATGGCTCTTTCCTCATCCTCCTACATTTAGCCATCTCCTTAGTCTTATAAGTTCACTTGGTTTCCAGTGGTGCATGTGAACTATCAGTTGATTTCCTTTCATCGCCTTGCTTTTAGGTTTAGCAAAGCCAAAACCTAACTCAGTATTCTTTGGCTTTCAAATCTTCCTGACACTAATGCTACCTGAGCTTGTCAAGGGAGAACCAGTTTACTTAACATGGAGGCACCCTTGAAGGGTCTTTAGAACACATCCAGATTGCCCAATATGGAGGCTTCTGCTATCTCTTTCACATTCATGGGTGTCACCATCCTTTGTCTTTAAAGCTGGCTAGACTAAAAAGTTACTTCTGGTAAAGTTTCTTTCTTTGAACTCTGATTTCTGCTAGATCTGCAGCATTAAAATTGCAACACTCACCCATAGCACTGATTTAATAAGCTGAATTAGAAAGAGGCGAAGGATTTCTTTCTGAGTCTCTTCCTGCTCTCCCTCTTTTGCCTCAACTGAGAAATGGGCCTGAGGGTGTTTGTTTCTGTTCTCTATGTTTTTTGCACTCCTCAGTTTCAGGTGTAGAAGATGATCCTATGGGACCTAGCAATTTGATCCATGAGCACCTTGGAGCCAAGATTGCAAGTAGGATGGTGCAGACAGTCCATCATGGAAGCCCAGAAAAGCCAGGCTTCCTGGAAGTCCCTTGAGGTTTTGAATTTGCAACTGGGATTATACTCTAAAGGGATTGGGCTAAACTATAAACCTAATACCCTTCCCCTCCCCAGAGACTGATGTAATGTGGAGGGAGAATGTATCTCCCATGTGTTAGGGGAATAAGTTTATATATTTGTCATTATTCCTTCTGAATTAAATATTTCTGTGTAAAAGCTAATCTGTGATTAAATGGAACTGAGGTGTTGGAGACCAAAACCGGCTCTTGGGGGAAACACCATTGTTGGAGACCAGAATCACTGGCAGAGAGTTTATGTGCCCCCAATCCCTCTTAAATTACTGAAAAAAAACAGGGATTAAGGTGGTAGGGGTAGTGGCCTGGAAGCATCTGAAGATAGCTAATAGTTAAAATAGTTAAGATAGTTAATGTATCACATTAACTTGTAGTAGAGTTCTTTAATAGGGCTAATAACTAGGAGTAATGGGGCCAGAATCACTTTCTGGCTTAATAGGATAATTGTGGTTTATCAGAATTCGTTAAATGTAGTTAGGATAAGCACAACTTAACTCACTGGAGAGTCGAATCCCACAGGGTAGTCAGAGGAACATCTGATTTAGTTGATGGTCTAGAGCTGACCATTGACTCAGAAGACACCACTGTTTAGCTTCTCAAAATTGGGAGTGTATTGAAAATGATTGGTGACAGAGTATAATAGGTTTCTTTTGGAAGGATACCTCCTATTGCTTTCTCCCTTCAATTTACCTGCACAAATCTACCCCATCCCATAGCCTCTATGAATGAACTTTGGAAATGTCTCTGTTCTTTTTTGATGCTTTGCCCCATTTTGCATGCTTCTTTTTGATTGAACTTCCATTAATGAGACAAGAGTATGGAGGAAAGGAGGTTGAGATGATTTCTCTAGCCACATTTCCAAGAGAAGTAATGAGAATTTACAGAAGAAACATATAACAAAAAAGGCATACTTGTCCACTGAGCCTGGATTTCCTGGATTTTTGAATAACTGTCTGCCTTTCTGGTTCCTTTTCAGTGTCTAGTGACCCTGAGAAATGGATATTTCAAGACAGGGGAATTGATATGCAAGTCAAGAGGCCTTAGATTTATTGATGTCAAGAGTCCTTAGATATATTGATATCCAGTAGATATATTGACATTTAGGGAGATTTCCATAACAGCATACTTCTCTAAGGAGGAGGTAAAGAAAATAAAAAACACAAGGAACGCGTTGGGACTGTGGAATTAAAAAGGAGGTGAAGACTTTGACAACCCTCCATGACAATTCTGGTGAGTTGCTTAGGCAATCAAGATTCAATATGAAATTTTTTTTTCAACAGTCACACAAAGGATCTTTACTTCTCGGAGGATTATAGTGTTTTTTGAGTGTTGTATATTTCTTCTGTATGTACCCTACTCTTAAATGCCTTACTGTGACATATAGATGTTCCTGGGTTCTGGAAGGCTATGCCAGCTTAGTTCAATTCTTGACATCAATTATATTCAAAAAACTTTGAGTATTGTCTCAGTAACACACCTAAGTTATTTTCCAAGAAACTACCTAGCTCTGATAAAAAACATCACTGATAGGCTTACCAACTAATGAAGAAATATCCAATGGCAACATGTGACATTAAACTAATATACTGCCTGTGTGACCCTACTCTATATCTGGAATTGCAGAATGATAGGAAGGAGACAAAGAGTGCTGAGTAACAATTTTTATACTCTCTATGAACTTCAGCTTGACTCCTAGTACTCTAAATGTGAGATACTTCTCCAATTACGAATGAGTGGACATATTGGTGAATGAACTGAATTTTATCAGTTTTAGTATTCTTATTCTATGTAAAATAAATAAAACCAGAAAAGAGGGAAGAAAATGACATTTAAGTGGAAGGATGGTTTGGAGGTGTTTCTTGGAGATGAAAAGGTGATCAAAAGTTAGGTGATCAAAAGAGCCTAGAAAGTGATTTCATCAGTAAATATCTGATGTTGGCCAAACAATTAGAAATGCCGACAAAGGGCAACACCTAGCTAGAATATAAATTTATTTGTAAAATCTTACAATAAAGGATGGCAGATGATTATGAACAGTTTCATCTCTTTAGCAGAAAGAAGTAGTGGGTAGAAATATCAGGTTAAGATATCTTGACATGATAACTAACTAAACAAATCCTCCCAAAGGCATTCAAGGATTGAATTGGAAAGAACACAAGCAGAAGAGCCATGGAAAGGATTTGCAAAATCCATTTTAAGAGACACTTCTTTATCAAGGGTAGTAGAACAACAGTACTTGAACCCTAAATGTCACAGGCTCACATGTATTTATAAGAGGTAGAGGAAAGAGCATGGTAGGGCAGGGGAGTGAAAGGCAGGGTAAAGGAGGGGAAGGAAAAGGAAGGGAGGGGAAGGAAAGGAAAAAGGGGAAAAGAAGCATCCATATTGTACCAATTACTTATTGAGAAGATTCATGCTGGAGGCTGTACAATTATAAGAGCATTAAGTAACCTATTTAGCACAAGAGTATCTGAAGAAGTGAAAGATATCAAAGTGTGAAAAATATCATGTGTTATTAATAATAATTTAAAAAGATGATGAAGGGAATATCAATAGCTACCAACCCATATATATATATATATATATATATATATATATATATATATATATATATTCTCCATTTATTTAAAATCTTTATGAGAATCACCTATATAGGAATCACAAGCATCCTTGATGAGGGTATTAGAAAGGAGCAAGATTTCCCCAGGCAGTGTTCAGCAATGAACTACATCTTCACCAATTTGCAATTGATTAAAAGATATAGAGAAAATAAACTCATTTTATTACTATTTTTATTAAAGCATTTGATTCTGTATAACAAAATTCAACCTTACAAATCTTTTTTACAGAAAGTGTCTCCAATATATACCTCAAGATCATCCAAGATTCTGTGAAAGACATAACAGAAGAAACAAGCGAATTCATTGATTTTTTAATAATAAATATCAGATTAAACATAAAATAAAGTGATGAATATTTACTAATGACATTTTTACCATTGTGGCAAAGGCAATACAGGGCAGAGTCTGGATCAAAGAGGAATGATCTGTGGATGATGATATCTGGAGGGTAATGTTTTGACTTGTGTGAATTGGATATGAATGAAGCAGAGAGGTGTAATATCATCAGTTTCACTCTCTCTTCTAGAGTCATAAAAGCTCAGTGGCAAGAAAATGTCAAGATGACTAGGGATGGTCCAGGATTCAGTGGGTAACCTTGACCTTTCTAAATTAAGATCTTTTCCAGGTCCCAGTTTGTCTTAAAATAAACCCATTCAATGACACACGGGTATGTAAAAGTTGAGACCCCTCCCCCCCCAAAAATGATCCAATTTGCCATTACAATGATACCAGTCTTGAAAAGGAAAATCCTCAGAGTTTCTGGCCAGAACAAAAAACAATTACTATTTACACTTACTCTAAGGCATCAGAACTAAACAATGAGCCATGAAAGTTTTGGTTCGGGCTCTTATTGGGCATTCAATGAAAGCCAGAGTGATTTAGATTTAAAGGCATAATCAATTAGCTCCATGTAAACACGATGGGGTTTTAAAAGCCTGTTTTTCAGAGCTATAGTTCAAGAACCCAAAAATGAAAGCTGTGCAGGACAAAAAAAAAATTGTTCCAGCTTTTGGAAAACAAACACATACATACATGAATACATATATGCACAAACACATGCATACATGCATACATATATGTGCACAAATACATGCATGCATACATATATGCACAAATACATGCATAAAATGAATGAGAGAAAGAAGAGGAGAATACCATAAGGAAAAGAGGAAGAAGAAAAGGAAGGGGAAAGAGAGTGGGAGGGAGATGGGGAGAGGGAGGAGGAGGAGAAAGAGGAAGAAGAGAAGGGGGAGGAGAAGAAACATCAGCATCCCCCAACTTCTGCTCCAATTGGCAGGTTGAGTCCCCAAAGGGCAGGTACTATCATTCTCAGATAACATGGTAAAGATAGTTGATACAAAATGTTTTCCTAAGAAACTGGTTTACTCCTTCCCACAAATTCACACAAGTTTCATGAGAGGACTAAGTTTCACATGAATTATATATATGTGTGTGTGTGTGTGTGCGTGTGTGTGTGTAGTGAGGTACATGTGTAAGAAGTATGCATGACAAGGTTTAACTCAGAACAGCTGCTCTTCAAGTCCTTCTCTCTTGTGTAGAGACTTCATCCAAAACTCTTTTAGTTATCATTCATCCTTTGTTTTCCAAAAGGAATAATGATATCATGAGGGTGATGACTTCCACATGAATTGGATAGGAATGAGGCAAAGCTGTGCAAAGTTGTCAACCTCACCATCTTCTCTAGATTAATTGAAGTTCAGTAACAAGATAAAGGCCAAGAGGTCTGAGGATAGCCCAGGATGTCCTATGGGGGAGGTCATGATTTCTGACGATGTAGAAAGCAAGAGGAGAATCGTAGCTGGCCTTTTTAAAAAAAATCTATTTCTAAGAAGAGTATTAAGATAAATTATGTGTTTGATTAAGTCAGATGTGACAGCTCAAAAGAAATTTACAGAATATCCTTTTCTAATAACAAAAAAACAAAAAAAATCAACTTTCAGTTTCTGTATTTTTCTTCACTAGGTTTGGATATAAGCACAGAATTGGCAAATATAACCTCTCTATATACAAATGTGTGTGTATGTGTGTGTGTAAACAAGGAGGATGCCTTTGTTTTGTGTCACACACAAAATCTAAGGTCTCCTCTCTAACAGCCACTAATAATACTAACAGTACCAAAAGCTCATATTTATGTAACCCCTTTAAATTTCATGAAGTATTTTCCTTACAATGCTGTGAAGTAAGCAACCCAACTACCTTGTAGAAAATAATATCTATTATTTTCTTATTACCACCCTCAAACACCTGGAATGCTTAAAAAATATAGGAACTAGCTTAAGCATTTTTTTTTCCTGTACAGAGATTTATTGACAGAGAACTATGACAGATAAGTAAAAAAGGATAATTCCTTCTCAATTTTTTTTGTTCATCTATACTCAAGAGTCATTAAGAAATATCAGGAAAGGGCCAGGTAAAATTGGAGAGGTTGCTATAGGAACATATAATACTGATACATAACAATAACTGTTCGTTCCTTTTTATGCCATATTTTGTTCCGTGTTGTATTCTGTCATGCCAAATGAGAACTTAGAAAATTATTCTTTAAGAAAAAGGCTACACAGAGGCATTCTATCAGGAATGGTCAAAGATATTAGAAAATACTTTTCAAAAGAAAAATAGCAAATTATAACTGAATATGTGAAAACATATTCCAACATATTCACTAATAGTAAGAAGAATGAAAATAAAAAAATGTCTGAGGGTTCACCTGATACTATGAAAGTTGGCAAAGATGAAAAAAGATGGAAATTGCCAGTTAGAGGGATTATGGTCAGATATACTGTCATCAGCACGCAAAATTGTTCAACTGTTATGGATACCAATTTGGAATTATGTGATAAAAACTAGTAAATAATTTTCTTCAAATAAATCACTTCTTTGTAATGAAAAGTACAAATGAATTTCAATAGTAATAAATCAGTACAGCCTCGAACCAGACTTCTATAACTTCTCACCAATAATGCTCTATTTTGATCCACAGAATCTATACTGAAAATCATTTTCCAATCCTGTGAAAGGTTTTTACTGTCCTAACTAAAAAAAAAAAAAAAAAGTGTTTTTCAAAATGAACTTTTGATTCACTGATCCCTTTGTTGAAGTCCCAAACTACAAAATAGTCAAAGGCAGAATAAGCATACAACAAAATATTCTATAGCACTCTTTGTGGTAGCTAGTGAAGGAGAAGAAACAAAATGGGTGCTCACTAATTGGGGAAAGGCTAAAAAAGAAACACAACATCGATGTTATACAAATTATTAGGTAGCAAGAAATGCCAAATGTGAAGAATGCAAAAAAATGTGGGCAGATTAGTATGAACTGATACAGTGTAATGTAAGCAGAACCAACAGAATAATATTCAGTTTTATTACAAAAATATGAATGAGAGGGAAAATATAACTAAGCTTTTTACAACATGACTGTCATGGAAGTGTTTTGCATGACTACACATGTGTAACCTTTATCAAATTGCTTGTCTTCTCAATGGAGATGGATGAGGAGGGAGGAAGGGAGAGAAAGCAGAACTCAAAGTTTTCAAAAAAAATGTTAAAAATTGTTTTTACATGCAATTGGGAAATGAGACATACAGGTAATGGGATATAGAAATCAATTTGTAGGGGAAGGGGATAAGAGAAGGGAGGGATATGATAGAAGAGAAGGTTATCGGAGGGAAGGGATAATCAGAATGCATGCTGTCTTGGAGTGGACGGAGAGGAGAGATGGAGAGGAAATTTGGAACTCAAAATCTTGTGGAAGTGAATGTTGAAAACTAAAAAAAAATAATAAAATGAAAATAGTACATAAAAAAATATGAATGAGGCAAAAAAAAGTCACTAAAAAGAAATTTAACTCTGAGTAATGGAAAAAACAGTGAAGGTATGAGTGAAAAAGAGAATGAAATATGCCTCCTTTTTATATATGTTGCTAAATGTAGTCTCTGGGTTTCATGTTTTTGCTTAGTAGTTGCTTTCTCCTTTGGCATAAGGGAGTATTCAGGTTATACAGATATATAGACAAGACAGGTAAATAGATGGATAGATAGACAGATAGACAGAGAGACAGACAGACAGATGTGAACATTTGTTTAGTAATTACCACTATTTTATAGGGACTGTGCTAAGCACTGGGAATATAAAACAGCAAAACAGCCCTTGCCCTAAAGAGAGTACATTCTCAGGGAGTGAGGAAGTATTCCTGTAGGTTTAGAAATGTAAGTAACGCAGAGGAGTGATTTGGAAAAGATTAGGTAAAAACTCACCTATTAGACCCTACTATCCCAAGTTTCTAAAGGGGATGAGGATAGTGGCTCAAGTGCAGGAAGCATAACCTGGACAGAGTAGCCAAAAAGTCAGAATGAGAATTAGTTCTAGGCAAAACGAGGCAAACGTTTATGAAAGTAATCTATGGTCCCTTGGGCAAAGTGCAAAGTTCTGTGAGGAACTGGGAGATGAAGAATATGGCTAAAGTATCATCAGCATTATTTAGAAATAGTGGTTAGGAATCTAATAAGGAGAGGTGGGAAATTAAAAACAGTAATAATGACAGTACTAATAATAGTATTGATGAAGCATCTACTATGTCCCCAACATTTTGCTAAACATTTTACAAAAATCTCATTTGATGATTGATATAAATACAAAAATGTCTACAAAACATGCAAAATAAAAAAAAAAACATGAGATTACCTGGTATGTAAGCAACTATTTCCAAGAGAAAATTATATTCCCACTTACCACAAGAAAAGATAAATGAATTCTGTCAAAAAAAATCAGAATCTTGGTATTTAATTTGTTTTTTTTTTATATTTTGTAGATATTGTTCTTTCTTGCTTTGAAAAAAACTGAAGATGGATTTAAATAAAGATAGAACAATACAATCCTAAAGCAGATTGCCGTAGCTTTTC
This sequence comes from Bettongia penicillata ogilbyi, assembly GCA_023548195.1. NCBI lineage: Eukaryota > Metazoa > Chordata > Mammalia > Diprotodontia > Potoroidae > Bettongia > Bettongia penicillata. Next base: position 548,383 of record JAJHZJ010000140.1, read on the forward strand.
GCCACTATTCCTCCTTTCATTTTGATGGATAGTAACTTTATTCCAAACCTGAAACCCTCTTCATTTCCAATTCTCTGAAATTATTCTGCTGAGAGACGAGGCTAGACTCAAACCTTGTTTTTCAAAAGGTGATGGGCTCTGCTGCCTCATTCTTGACCTCCATTTGATGACTTCAGATTAATCGTTTGAGGTATTACAGATTGACACAGCAAGATCATTTCGATTTTGTCAGACTCGTGACATCTCTTGGAAGACGATGCCAGTGCTACAGACACATAGATGGAAGGAGAACAGGGCTCATTACAATAGAGTGATTAGCAGTTCATCCTCCCTGCCTGCAACCTCTCCACCTTCCTGACTTTACCTCACACATTAAGCTATTTTTTTCCCTCTTCTCTTGTATAAATGAACCTTAAAATGACAATACAGGGGAGCCCCTAGTTCAGTGACCAAAAATCCCCCACAGGTGTAGATCTCTCAGAAAATAAGGTTTTTAATGGAATCATATAAATGATATAATTGGACATTAGAGCTTCCTCCCTTCTTTGATAATGCAGAGACAAAGGTCAAATGTTCATTCTTTCCATGTGAGGAAATGAGAATGGTTTATGGTTGACAGGGGAGGAACAGTGGGTAATCTACACAGTCTTATTGCTCTATTTGATTTTGTTAAAGAAAAACAAAAGGTTTTCTTGGCTATAACACCCAGCTAAATTGAGAAAGAAAAAAATAATTTTCAAGAGAGAAAATTCTTGCAAAAGTCACAAAATATGATGAACCATTCATTAGTGTAATAAGAATTAATATCCATATGCAAATAGAGGCCTCAAATATTTTATGAAGTAGTTCAGTGCTTAAGTGGCCCACTGAATACTAATCCCAAAATCTTTCAAGGCTAGTTTATTCTGGCAGAGGAATGTTCTTAATGATTTTTCTCTTTTGAAGTTTTTGATGACTAAAATATATGGATGCATGAATATATTGGGAAATAGGATATGAAAATACTTCCCAAATTGTGCATCCTTGACAAAATATTGACAGTAAAACTCAAGATTATATTTGGCAAATGTTTGCAAATGCTTAACGTATATTCCCTGAATAGATATCTTCTGCAGACATGTCAAACAATACTATTATTGAGTCTTCCAAATGACTATAGAAGTTTATTGGAAGTTTAGTGCTAATGAATTACTTCATTGTACAATGAACAAGTGGAACTTCTGTGTTTCATCTTTGTCACACAAAAATAAGGATAGAGATAATATAAATAGATATATGTATACATGCAAATATGTATGTAAGCATATGTAAACATGTATATATATAGATATAAGATATCTATATTTGCAGGATCCCATTTTAGGTACTATCATTTTAGCTCAAATAGAGGTGCAAATAGATTGGGGTATGTGGAGGGGAATGAATGAGAGAATTTGTGCCTTCAAAGGAAAGGGAACTGGTTTATAAATGAATGGTACCTTTCATCCCCAGAGCAGTTCACTGGAAGGCAATGCTGAATGTTTAGTCTAAAAAATGAGCTCAAATGACTCTCTCTAAAGTATAAATGTTACAAAGTGAGCTAACAGCATTAAGTATTTTGCTTTCCAATAAAAACAGTCTTGCTTTTTTAGCCATGCTGAATCTTTCTAATTACAAAAGAAACACATTTCTGTTTTCCTTAAGACAAGCATTTTTATTTTTACTAGATATTTCAGCAAGTACACGTATGAAAAGAAGTTGCTTTCACTATTGAAAAGGTTATTTTTATTTTATTTTTGATGTTTTTTTTAATGTAAAAGGTCTTATTGAGGCTAATTTCTCTGTGGTGCTTAAAAAAGTTTTAGCAGTTGATTAGACACTTAGGGAGGTGCATGAACTCTTTCTGGCCAGTAAGAATATTATATAAGTGAACTGTGGCATTAATGTATGTAAACCAGAAAAGATAAAGGACAATGATTGGTTTATTTCCCATATTTATTATACTACTGTGATAATTTCCCAAGTAATATCACAATGTGCTTCATGAGGAAGTAGAAGAGGTTCTAAAGAAAACAAAGATGAAAAAGAATGTAAAGTCTAATCTAGGGGTGGGGAACCTGTGATATTGAGGGCACATGTGGCCTTCTAGGTCCTAGGGTGCTACGTTTTGACTGAGTACAAGTTTTACAGAACAAAATCTTTTATTAAGGGGATTTATTCTGTGAAATCTGGATTCAGTCCAGAGGCCACAGTTGAGGACATAGAGGGTCATCTGTGGTATGAAGAAATATGTATATTTCTTCCCCTGCCATCCATAAACTAATAAAAATTTCAATTCCTCACATGGAAAGAGTGAACCTTTGACTTGGTCCCTGTAACATTAGAGAAGGAAGCGAAATATAAATTGATAATGACTGACATAGGCCCAATTTTTCTGCATCTGTACAAAATCTTTGTTAGAATTAATCTACACCTGGATCAAGGGCATGCTAGATGAAGTTTTGAAAAAAGAACTAGTAGGCTTTCACAAATGATATTTTCTAACACAACTTACTAATACCCAAAGTTTATGACAAGCACCCTTAAAAATAGCTCATGAAAGTGAGAGCCTACAAAGTAGTTTGTAGGAAGGCACCACTCTGTTAGTATTCCATGAATTTTTGACCTATTGGGCCATGCAAAACTATCAAATAAACTGAGTGTAGTTTGCACCTGGGAAACTATCCACAAATTTTGTTGTTTGTCAGTCAAGAAAATAGAGGCTATAATGGTACCTAGGGGGTAGTACAGTGTATAGCACTGGACCTGGAGTCAAGAAGACCTGACTTCCAATTCATTCTCAGACACTTACTAGCTATATTATCTCTGAGATATGCCTTAATTTTCTTGACTGTAAAATAGGGTTAATAATAGCATTAATAATACATCCAGTGAGGATCCAATGAAATATTTATGAAGTACTTTTATTGGCACATAGTAGGCACTCTATACATACTTATTTCTTTCCTCCTTTCCCCCTCAATTAATAAAGGAGCTCTGATAGTGATGAGGTTGGAGAGTTCTCCAGTCATCTGTGATAAGAGCCAAATCAAAGATTAATGGTATTCTATGGCTTAATTGTGAGTGAAGCAAGGACAACCCACCCTCCTTCCCCAGAGTGAGCAGGAATGCCTTTATCAGGATCAACATTAGATATATCATTGCAGAGGTATATTTTAAGGTAGAGATGAAAATAATTGGTGAAAAAGTATCATAACCTGCAGGAGAATTTTGGATCAACAAAGTAAAAGAATCATACAGAATTTGCAAGCAATGGAGTTTTAAAAGGGAAAAAAGGATGACAAAAATAACAAAATGACTCAGAAAGTCAGGTTTTGGACTCTCACAGGACCAAGTAATGGTCATCTAATAATGAAAAGACAAAACTGTTTGCAAAATCTAGAAAACCAGTTAATAAATGTTTTAAAGTATATATAATGTTCTAGGCACTATGCCAAGTGCTGAGGATACAAAAAAGACAAAAGATAGTCTTTACTCTCAAGGAACTCACTGTCAAATAGGGGAGACAACAAATGAACAGCTATATATAAAGAAGCTATATACAGAATCCATTGGAAATAATCAACAGAGGGAAGGTGCTGGAATTGAGAAATCAGTGAAGGCTTCCTAACGAAAGTAGCACATAGGAACTTGAAGAAAAACAGCAAAGCCAGAAGGGAGAGAATTCCAGACATGGGGAGTAACCATAGAAAAGGTCCCTAGTCTGGATACTGAGTGACAGCAAGCAGGAAGACCAGTGTTACTGATCACAGAACACCGGAAAGATATGTGTATATGGCAGGAAATTATGAAGGGGCTTTGAATGCGAAACAGAGGATTTTATATTTGATCCTGGAAGTGATAGGTAACCACTGGAGTTTATTGAGTGTGTATAAGTGTGTGATGGGCAAGAGAGGGGGAGACATGGTCATACCTGCATTTAACAGACTTGCAAAAGATGATTTCTTGTGAGTAGAGTTCCAAGTGATTCTTTTCTTACTGTGATCATTTGGGGAAAAGGGGAAGATTGTCATTTGACTGAATGCTTGATTAAACAGATTACAAGGGGAGCATTCAAGCATGGAAAAACCAGATGAGGTTATATCAGAACAAGTAGGTGATGACTTGATACTGGTTAACATTAACCAGTCTTCACCAAATTTTAATGAGCTGAACGTAAAAGACTTAGGATTTAAGTCAAATGCAAAACTGCCCAGAGGTAGTTACCCTTAAAGACTCAAACTCACCTATTTCTAAAGCATGTTTTTGTGTCTTACCTTTGAAATCAAAGCAAGAAAATAGCATTGAAAAATAATTTTGAGACCTAAAGACCACACAAAAGTCTAATGAAAGGTGTAAACATAGACAAAACCAGGCCACCAGAAAAGGTAATGGCACAAAGAAAAAGAGGCCATAAAAACAGGATATACAGACAACACCAGACAACAATGGAAACTTGGAATTATCTCCTGTTATGGCTGCAAAGAAGTTGGTCATAAATGGATTCATGAGGTAAAAGTAATACACATATTATAGCAACTTTGAGGAAAAAGTAGATAGGGTCAGGGAAATTCCTGAAAATAGCAAACATGACTTCATCGTAGGTTTCTTAAGAGTCTCTACTACTTGAACTCGTAGGACCCATACAGAAATAATCATTAAGACAGATAATGTGAAATGCAATTTTTTCTTGGAAAGTACAGCACAAATGACTGTCATATCCCAGTATTTTCATAAGATACTTAAGAGAAATCTCATAACAGTCTTTGGGAAAGCTTGGACTTTGAAGATTGAGTGATAAAAGCTATCTAAGCTATCTGTGTCTGAGACACTTCTGAGTGAACCTAGCATTTGCTAAGGTGGTCACTGTTATCAACAGAGAAAGTGAACAGCTTGAATATGAAATATTTGGACTTGTAAAATATATTTCACATAACAGCACTAATTGGAATCAATGCCAATCTGTTCAAAACACTAAAAGGATACTTCACATAACAAGCTAGGACCCAATACCTGAACACTTTTCATCTATGTAACCTATCCGGTGCAATTCAATAGAGTAGCAGTGAGTGATCATTATGAACATTACAGTAACACTGATTTTTTTTCAGTTTCACAAGTTGTGTCTAAAATATTTTGTTTTGATTTCTCCAATAACCAAATTCTTCAATAACCAAAAACAATTTAAAAAATAAACAACAGAAGCAACAAACAAAAGCGAGTGGGAGGACTGAGACTGAAGCTCTACAAAAGGACAGATATATTCTCACTTCAAGAGTGATAGACCCAAGATGTTGCTTATAGGCTCTAGCGCACAAGCTCCTGATTTGGGAATGACTTAGGAAAATTAATTCGTTGGTGACAGATGACCTCAGAAATCATGTCAAAGTCCTGTTAGTCAATGACAACATTCTAGAATATTAGCAATCCTTATGGATCACCTATAATGGGAGTAAAGAAGAAAAATAGAATGAAATAAGTGCTTAGCCCCCCATCCTCCAGACTCAAGCATAACAGAAACAGAACATTTTTTAGTTTATAAATTTTCTTCTAAAAATGTGTTGCTCAGAACTGAATACAATACTCTAGATGTGGTCTCACCAAGGAGTGTTACAGTGGAATAATCATCTTTCCTTTTATAACTTTTTTAGGGGGAAGTATATTATTTTATTTCTTTACACAATACATGTTAAAGCATTTAAAAAATAAGTTTTGAGTTCCAAATCCTATCCCTCCCTTCTTCCTCTCCCCACTCCCAGAGATAGTAAGCAATGTGATATAGGTGATACATGTGCAGGCATGTAAAATATTTCCATGTTAGTCATTTTGTACAGGAAGACTCAATCAACAAGAAGAAGAAAAGAAGGAAAGTGAAAAAAATAGTATGCTTTAAATCTGTATTCAGATAATAATTCTTTCTCTAGAGGCAAAAAAAATGTTTCATCATGAATCTTTGGGATTGTATCAGATGTATTGCTGGGAATAGCTAAGTCATTCACAGTTCTTTGTCATTCAATATTGCTGTTTCTGCGTACAGTGTTCTCATGATTCTTCTCACTTCACTTTCTTTCAGTTCATGTAAGTCTTTCCAGAATTTTCTTAAATCGTCCTGCTCATTATTTCTTATAAGCACAATAATATTCCATTACAACTTGTTCAACCATTCCCTAAATGATAGGCATCCCCTCAACTTCGAATTGTTTGCCACCATGAAAAGAACTGCCATAAATATTTTTATTACAAATATACCCTTTTCCTTTTTGAAAAAAAAAAAATTGAGTCTCTTTGGGATATTGATCTCTCAGTGGTATTGCTTGATCAAAGTATATGCATAATTTTATAGGCCTTTGGGGAGAGTTCCAAATTGCTCCCCAGAATGGTTGGATCAGTTCACAACTCCACCAATAGCGTATTAATGTCCCAGTTTTCTAACATCTATCATTTTAATTTTTTGTCATACTATCCAATGTGATAGGTGCGAGATGGTAGCTTATAGTTGTTTAAATTTACATTTCTCTAATCAATAGTGATTTAGAGCATTTTTTCATATGACCATAGATAACTTTCATTTCTTCATCTGAAAATTGTTCATATCTTTTGACTATTTATCAATTAAATAATGACTTGTATTCATATAAATTTAACACAGTTCTCTCTATATTTGAGAAATGTGGCCTTCATCAGAGATACTTGGTCTAAATTTTACCCACTTTTTTACTTTCCTTCTAATTTTGGTTGCATTGGTTTTGTTTATACAAAAACTTTTTAATTTTATATAATAAAAATTATCTTTGTTACTTTTTGTAATGCTATGCTTTTCAATGGCACCCACATTCATTTTATCTGCTTGACTGCCATACCCCACTTGATTCATATAAAGATTGATGCAGACCCCAAATCTTTTTAGACTAATTAATAACTAATGATATCTTCCTATCTTGTACTTATGAGACTATATTTTTCCTCACTAAATTGCATCTTATTAGATTTCTTCTAGTCATCTGAACCTGTTTGGGTATTGTAAAAACTGTAACTTTCACTCAGAAGCTTGAATTTCCAAAACTATACAAGTCTAAGATAGCTCTGAGTGAGCTTAAAGTTTGCCAAGAAGACCATCCCTATCATCAGGGGAAGTGGACCCAGGAATATTTGGAATTGGTTAACTGACATCAATCATGTCAGCCATTTTCTCAGATTTCTATCAAATATGAAAACTTGCTAAGTGTGACTTTCACATATTCTGCAATTTTAACAAACTGTCTTTACTATTCAGCACAAACAATATTCTTTCTACCATTTCTTTACCTTTACATGTCAAGAATGTATTCCTTCCTCACTTCAACCTCTTAACATCTATATTTTCCTTCAAATTTCTATGGTCATTAAAGGACTTTGAACATATGGATTATGAGAAAATCCTATAACTAAGAAGGGGCAGATTTTACTCGTCCAATATGTCTGCACATGTCACCAAAATGTATGAAACTTGTGCTTGTTGTATTCATAGAAAGGTACTACTCGCTCGTTCTGCCTATTTAGAAAATAAAAGCATTTTAAAAAAACTTTTAGAAATTGACTTTATTGACTTTATATTTCTAGTAGCAGATAGTAAGAATAGAGGCTCGGTAGTGACTGATCATTTTGCTAAGTATATATAGTCTGACTATGAAGCCAGAAAGCTCCCATGATTACTAAAGTAATGTGGGAGTTGATACTTCTTTTCCACTACCTATTATGACAAAGGCAGAGAATTTCAAAGCATAACACTCAACAATATATTAGCTTTGGTTCTTACCAAGAAGAAGAGCTAAAATTTGCTGTCCCTAAGGAGATCTACAGCCTATTTCAACCATATGCTACTGAATATTAGAGGGACATTAAGTCAAAACAAAAATGTCAGTGGAGTCAATATGTGGCATTCCTAGTGTGGAGGAAATGGACAAAATCTATATGCTCTAAGTTTAGAAGAATCATCTTTTCTACCCTTGACAACATTTAGAAGTAGCCTGAGAATTCAAAGAAATGAAGTCATTGGGCTAGGTTAATAAAGAGAGGCTTCACTTTATTCTCATTCTGTCTCAAAATGAGGTCTATACCATCTCAGACTTTCATTCCTTCTAGACATTCTGATGTTTTGATGAGATTAACTACAGGAAACACCTCTATTCAGAATAGATCTGATCTTGGAGGTGGCTCAGATTATTCCAAAGTGAAGACATTCCACTCTGCCCCACCCCCAAAACATCACCTGACATTCTGTCCCTCTTATTCAACTTCCCAAATATGGAAAGTTGTTGAGTTCCCTCACCTCCTTACATGTTGTCACCATCATCTGAAGATGAGCTACATGAAAGCAGAAATAGTCTTACTTTGTTACTTATATCGACAACTCTTAGTACAGTGCTTTGCACCCAACAAGTGCTTAATAAAATGTTTTTTTTCATTCATTCATGGGTGTCTCACATGTAATTGCATATGCTCATTCATGCATGCAATTATTATATGCTTTCAGCAGGCTTCTTTCTTGTCATTTCTCATGTGCTGGTATCGTTGTACTACAGAGACATTTGTCAGCTATGTAACATTCTATGTTTTTTTAATGTAGTATTTTGACTGTATGTAATATGTCCTGTATATAATTTATACTTGTAGTTGCTGAAGCAGTCAACCTAGCATGACTTTCTACTGTGCTTTATATGCTGTGACAGAGTTTTGAAAGGGACATAAATATATTCTAGCCCCTTTGGAGGAATATAGTCCATCTTTTGGAATCTTACCAAAAGGACTTGGACTAGAACAAGCAGAGATGGAAGTGGTGGGGGGAGAGGGGGAAGCATCTAAATGCAAATGGTCTTTCCCAGTTCTCTTTAAAGATCAAGGAGATTGCAGAATATATCTGAGGGCAAACTACCCAGATCATTTGGAACCCTGACAATGTAGGGAAATATTGCTTGTGCATGAGAACTGTTGCAAAGTCCAAGGCAATCAAACACCAAGACAGGCAGCAGACTATGAAAAATATGAAAATGGTATCTCTTTCTTAACCTTCATTAATAATGTATTTGGGGATTAGTTAGGTTAACAAGCATTTATTAACTCATAACTATAGGCCAGGGATATGAAAAGCACCGAGACTACAATAAAAGGCAAGCAAACACCAATACTTACCATCAAGGAACTCAAACTTCAATGGAGAAAGACAACATACAGACAAGTATATGCAGGATAAATTGGAGATAATCTCATAGAGTACTAGCATTAAGGAGTAGCATGATAGGCTTCTTGCAAAGGGTAGGATTTTAGGTGAGATTTGAAGGAAGCCAGGAGGAAGAAGTAAAGAGGAAGGGGATTCCAGCCATAAGGGTCAGCTAGTGAAAATAATGGTGAGATTGCATCACCAGTCTCTTTCTCTCTACCAGAATCAATGAAATCCAGTGACAAGACAAAAATCAAGACCACCAACGATGGCCAAGGATGAAATGGACACAACCTCGGAATCTTCAATGTCTATCTAAACTCTAATTGCTCTGCAGTGCCTGCTTTAGCCTCTTTCAAGACCAGTGGAACAAACTGTTCTCTTCTGCCCTTTCCACCAGAGAAAATCTTCATATACTTAGTGTAGACATCCCCCTAACTTACTGATGGGTTTGAGGCCTTTCAGTTATCCTCAGACTGGTTTAGTTTGTCTGCTGAGAAATATTTACCGAGGTGTTGTTAGTATGCATGCTATACTTTCTTGGAGTCACAGGTGAGAGAGATGGGTGGCAAATGGACATGAAAGGTAGAAGAGCAGCCCCCTTTGCAAGCTCTCACACCAAAGGTACTAGTCCTCTCTGAACAACTTTCTGACTCACCAATTAAAGTAGGCCTCAACCTTTACAGAAGAACATCATTTCCAACTTTTTAAAGACTGTGTTTTTAAAGAAAACATTTTTTTAAGCAAATTTGGTGCAAAGCACTGTGTTAAGGGTTATGGATATAAATAATAATGATAATAAAAGACTATTTCTGCTTTCAAGTAGCTCATATTCAAATGATGGTGATAACACATAGAGAAGTGGGAGTACCCAACCACTTTCCATACTTGAAAAAACAAAGAGTATGGACTCTCCCAAGACCAAAGGTACTTGATTTGCTGAGGATAAGTGTATTTGTCAGGATAATTCTTGATCAATGGATTCAGGAAGCCTCTACTCCACCTCCCCACCCCAACTCTTCCCTCCCCCAAACCACTAGTACTAAGTAGCTTAGTTAATATAAAAACAGAAAGTGAGGGGCAGATAAAAGAGGTAATGAGTAGTTGATATATTAAGCCAATTTTAAAAAATCTACCTGTATGAGTATGCTCTTGCAGAGTGTGAATTTTTTTTTCAAATTGCACCTGAAGAGAAGCTCAGTTTTGATTGCTAAAGACGAACTAAACCACTATTAGCCCTTAAAGGAAACAAGCTTGAAAGCCATATCTCTTTCCTAATCCCCTCCTCTATCACTATGTAATTCTTTATCTCCTTGGCCTCCCTAATAGAAGCCCCAAGCTTTTTTCCTTTGGGCTTAGGCAAAGTCTGTTTCTTAAAATTTGTTATCTTTCTAATTATTAAACATTTACTTTGTCATTTAAACCAGTATTTGTGATAAATGTGTTAGCCACAGGAATCTGCTAATCTTGGTGTACTTATTGAGAATTCATTTGGGAAGAGGGGATTAAAGTAGTCTCAGAAGAGAAAAGAGAGACAGATATTAAAGAGTAGTGTTTTACTAGGACATTTTCTCTCGTTGGGGTCTTAGAGCTGTAAAAAAATAGAACTGTGAGTTAGTTTCATAGATAGATAGATATAGATACAGATATAGATATATCTACCTAGATAGATAAATATAGATGGATAGATGGATAGATAGATAGATAGATAGATAGATAGATAGATAGATAGATAGATAGATAGACAGTTAGATAGATGATATAGCTTCCCAGATCAGAGCTAGAATGTGTATACACTGGGAAACATTCTGAGGCAACTAGTCAATGGCAGGGTAGGAATAAATGAAAGTAGTCTTTCTGATCCAATTCACAGTTGAAATAATTATATTTTAAATGAGTCATATTAAAGGTAAAAGACTAATTATCAGTTAGATTTCCCTTAGAAAACAAAAAGGGTGGAACATTTCTGAGATTGATCCTGATGAAGTTTGTTTCCATCTCTACACTGGAAAAGCTATTAAATTATAATGTAGTAGAATTGGGTGTATTATGAAAGGTTTTGACTTAGAGGTAGTACCAGAATTGAAATTTGCAATATAGAATTGAAGGGGAGGAAGAAGTAGAATCCAGTCCCAGACAGTGCTTACAAGAATGCAGCAAATAGAAAGCAAAGTTCAGGGACTTACTGTTAGTTGCTTTATATAGCTGGAAACCGAATGAAAGGATGAAATATATGTCCTCACATAGAATGGAGGGGAGACCTATTAAATGAGTTTGGAAAAATAGACTGAAGGGTGACTGTTTGCAAAACCAGGATAAAGAATTTATGTTTTATTCTAAAGTTCTACTAAACATTTTGGAGCAGGAGAGTAACATGTTCAGGCTTCTGTTATAGGAAGGTTGTTTTTGGCATAACTACAAATGTAACAGAAGAGGCAGGAAATAAGGACAATAATTAGGGGAATATTATAATAGGTTAGCTGAGAAATGATAAGGGCCTAGGCACAGAGGTGGAACTGTGGACAGAATGAAGGAACTAATGTCAAGAAAATCCAAGTTCAAATGTGGCTTCAGAGAGTCACTAGATGACTTACCCTGATCAAATCACTTACCCTCTGTTTCCCTAAGCTCAATTTCTTCAACAAAGGGGATAATAAGAACACCTACCTTGCAAGACAGTTGGGAGGATCAAATGAGAAAATGTTTGTAAAAAGCCTTTTGGCATATAGTAGATATTTTATTATTTTAAAATTATATATTATATTTTATATAGTATCATTTAATATAATTGTTATATATATTATGTATTATTTATTATAAGTTAGTAGGTACTATACTACTCCCCTCTTTTCCCTTCCTCCTCTGCCCTAAATCACAACAAAGAACCAAGAAGAAACAAAAGATATTAGAGTTATCAAAATATATAAATGTAGTAGTAATATAGGAGAAAGAGTCATGGTTGGGGGTAGGAGAAGGGAGATGGGCAAAATGAATCATTGGTTCAATGGCTACTCTTCCCTCATTCACTCTATCCTTGCTGTTCTCCAGTAAACCACTACATTCTCTCCTTGAAGTCAATCTTGTCACTCTATCTTCCCTTTAAATGGCATTGGTGATTTCTGAAAATGACAATCCTAGGGCCTAAACACATGCCATGTGATAGCACTCAAGAGCTTAACCTTGAGCCCCTTGGCCCCTAGCTTCAGATTTCCTTTCTGATCCTTATTATCTGTATGACCTTGGATATCACTGAGGTTGTTAATTCACTGCTAAGAGAGGTTGAGAGTTTTTTAAAAGAGGTAATACAGGTAAAGTGTGCTGTGTATTCCTAGTCATCTCCTTGGTACTTATGGGATGAAAGCTATAAAAATTACTGTAGAGGCCATTTAATGTTGTCCTTTATTTTACAGGTGAGAGAAATGAGCCACTAGGGAGTTAAATAACTTTCCCAAGGTCACAGAGGGAGTAAATGCTAGAAGTAACATTTGAACCTATGTTCAAAACTTTAGTCAACTGAGTAATGGACATTTTTTTCTACCTAAAAAAATAATGTTTTCAATCAATGTATTTTTTAGAGGTATATTATTTCTTATATTGAGTTATCTCTAATCATGAATCTGGTGACTTCTATTCCTAATTCTGCCTCCAAATGTCTCCATGATGTTATACAAGTCATTTTCACCTTATGAGACCTCAGTTTCTTCTTAAAATGCGAGAGTTGAGTAAGACCATCTCTTTGGTTCATTCCAAATTCAAGGTCATATGACTGAATGATTTATAATCAGATTGTACTTACTGGAGTGTGAGAGAGCCCTTTGACACAAGCTTGCACAGGGATTAACTATTGCTACATCATCCGGTTTTATATTGACATCACAAAATGCTAACTATATCTTGAAATGCTGTTGTTTACAATAACCAAAAAACAGACCTGTGGAAAGAATTGGATTGGACTTTGACAATAATAAGCTGTCTTGCCAAGAATTTATATTGTCCTGGATTTTTGTATGATGTCTACTTTTGCATACATTTTAAAATAATGGGAACATTTTTAAAAATCCCCCCAAGAAACAATCCTTATAGTCTGTGATTTAAAAATAAGAACTATAATATCATATTACTACCCCAGTACATAAATTCAAAGCCCATTATGTTTAGGGTAAGAATAAGCATAGTTTAGGCTTCTAAAAGATTTTTTTTCTGATTGAGAAATAAGCAGTTTCAATCCATCAAGTTATCAGGAATTTTCCTTAACCATCAGCATGCATGAAGCTTATCTGACTATGCCATAACACAACGAAATAAGTGGAAAAGGCAAAAAAGAATGTTAGAACTTAAAAGGACCTTAGAAACCATCTCTTCCAAAGTCTATTCATCATATAAGAAACTGAGTTCCCAAAAGATAGTGACTTACCCAAGGTAACACAGAAAATAATAGAGCTAAAGTTTGAACACAGAACTTGTGACTCTAAATAGGGGGTTCTTTCCATCATGTTACATCTTTAACTGCAATCAAATGTATTTAGTATTTCACAATTTTTTAAAGTCAATTCACTTTGACATAAGTAACGCTGGGAGAAAAGTTTAATGTTTTTTGCCCTATTATGTACAGTGATGAAGAGGTTAGAGAAAGAGAACAGCTGGATAGAGGTTTGTGTGTTGTAACAAAAAGGAACTTGGAAAAGAAAAGAGTTAACTGAATGTGTATAGTCTCTTACTTCTCATAGCTTCACAGGACAAGATTAGAAACCACCCCAAGTGAAGTCAGCAATGGTATGAAATGAAGTAGAGGGTTCTACTCATTGCAAATATCTAAACACATTCCTGATCTTCAAAAGCCATGTGATGACTAAGTAATATACATTTCACTAGCACCTACTTGTAGGATTAGGTGGTCTTCTAGTCCTTTTCAGGTCTATTTTTTTAGTGATGCTATGATTTACTTAGCAGTTTCTTACATAGATAGATAATACAAAGGATAAGTCTCTGGGTCCAGAAGCAGAAAGGTCTGAATTCAAATACCCCTGCAGACACTTACTAGATAGTAAGTCACACCTCTGACATCTTGTTTAGGCAAGTCATTTAACCTCTGTCTGCCTCAATTTCCTCATCTGTAAAATATGAAGAATAATAGACTTGTGAAAAACAGAAAATAAATTTGTAAGGTGTTTAACACAATTCCTGGCACTGCATAAATTCTTGTTGTTCTTATGTAACATAACTAAAATATCAAATATATACTATGTTGTTATATAGTTTGATAATATGGTATTGGTTTATTATTTCTACTGTAATGGTAGCAATAATATTAATATGTAATATTATAACATTGTTTTATAATACATTAATACTGTATTAATATGCTACAGTAATACTGTATTAATATGATATAAATCACATGATATATAAGGTTTAACATAAACCAGCTTAAGTAGGACTTCATGTTTGTCAACATAAATTTGGATCTTTGAAGATCATTGCCTTTTGTAATATTTTAATTTAAAATGGAGCAATGAAAAGCATCTCAAAGAATGTATTTCCATGGAATTGATTATTTTTAAATGAAAACAAATGGAGAAAACCTACTAGCAGAAAAATAGTAGGTATATATTAAAGATCATTTGTCCCTAAGATTTATTTTTCACTCTTGAATGATCTCATTATCAAAAGACATTAGCATAATTTATATAATAATTTGTTTCTGTGATGTGTGAAGAAAATGACTGCGCAATAAATTAAAGGTACTTTTAGGACTGAATTTTGTCTGCTACTTACCTGAGTTTATACTTAAGACTGCAAAACCTTACTAATGGAATTCTGCCAAAGGACCAGAGTTCAAACACAGATGGTTAGTGTATTTTTTAGAATGGCCTTGTTTTATCCGTGTGAAGGAAAAGCTTTATTTGACTTGGACCGTCCTGATTATTCACAGGTTTCTCCCAAATCTTAACTTTTCAAACCTTGAAGTTATATGTGCCTAGTTACTATCATGTAAGCAACCTGGTCAATCACTTTGCAAAACTGAGTCATTTGATTTGTCTTTCTAAGTGACCTTTGGACTTAAAAACATCCACATTCTGTTCATGCTTTATTTCATTTTCTTTTATCGGAGAACATTTTGGAATGTTTGTCATGAAAACAGCTACATAAATATTAATGTATTGATAGTATTATGGCTTCTCAAACCTATATTTCATTTCATGCATTTTAAGAGCTGCAAAATTTACTGAGTGTACCAAAAATATAGGTATAATGGCGTTTCTGAAATGCCCTGAATGAGATAAACTATATGAATTATTAATCCCATGAAAGTTAGTATGATGCTGTTTAAATACCAAATTTCTGAACCAATCTCAGTTTCTTTCTTAACCTAGCATAACAGGGTTAAAATTTGTAAACATAAATAAATGCACCACAGTCCTCTTACCTTTGAAGGCTAAAGTGAATTTTGTGATAAATGTTATAAAGTAAATGTAAAAAATATAAATAAACTCCAATTTGAATAAACAAGATCATGATGAAGTGAAACTATGCCTTACGTGTTAATTCACCTGGATGTAATATCTCATTTAGCAAAAGAATATGCACACTGAGGCATCAAGTAATTTTGTGAAATGAAGGGAAAGTTAGAGTGGAAATCCATAAAATCATTGAATAAAAAACTAAATTTTTGGTTGCTTTGTTTTGTTTTTTAATCAAAAGCATGCTATGACACTCTCTTATTGGGAATGGGGAGAGTTGGAGGGGAGCATATATTCATATTTTCCTGTCTATGCATTCTCACCAATAGGTGTCCTACAGAAAAATTAATACAATATCTACCATCTAGGAAACAAGACAAACAGAGAAATACTGACAGCTGAGCTATAGGAAGAGAAAGCAAGCAGTTATGGCCAATAGTCCTCAGTCTACCTCCCATCCTGGAGCTTCCTACCTATATCCACTCATAAATACAGATACAGAACAAGAGTATATAGGTCTGATGTACCCTAAAGTGGCCTTTATGATATGACTGTAGTTAACAGGAGTAAAAAACAAAATAAGAGAAGGAAAAATCTCTTTCTGGCAACACAGTGCAGGTTGGTTACCTGGGTGGTTTTCCCAGTGCGTCTGTATTTGTGTTCCCCTGCATTGTGTGCCCTCCTTGGGAAGAGTTTATTTGTTAGGCTGTCCTATGAGATGTTTGATGTGTTTGGAACAGAATTTAATAAAGGGCTGAGAACTCATGACCATGTTAAGAAGTTAAAAGTCCTTTATAACACATTTTGAGCTTGTGAACAAGCCTATATCAGTATTAACAAAACTGTGAGAGGAATTCTTTCCTCCTTCCCTTCCTCACCTCCTCCCTCCCTGAGAGAATAAGCAATCAGATATAGGTGATGCATGTGCAATTATGAATAACATATCCATTATCAAACTGTGAGCATTACCCAGAGACAAAGAAATCATTGGTGTCAATAGCTTAAAAGATTAAGTTTCTAATTTCCAATGGTCTTTGGCTGTGTTTGTCAATGTAGCTCTACTGGTAAATAAGGAGTTAGGGACAGACCCTTCAGGGATGACAGATCCAGAAGAGAGGGAAATGTATTGTTGGAGAAGAGGCTAAGGATCTAAGTACCCCAGCTTAATGAAGCCATGGAGCAGACTATAGACACAACCAGTAGGAATACAGAAAGAAGAACTAATGGATATTCAACTATAAGATTTTTTTTAACAGAACTAGCTAAAGAGAGAGGGGATATATAGGAGAAAAACAGGTAGATAAATTAAAACAAGGCACTTACTTAAACACATAGATAAAAATAACCAAGTAAAATGTAGCAGGAAATGGTAGAGAAATTAATCTATCTAATGCAGAATTATGTGCCCTCTGCTTCAATGGATAGTACCAAGAGATAATTGGATAATTATCCATTGGATAATTGTGTAGGAGGAGATGGTTGATTTTCTCTTTGTTCATCTGCATCATAGAAATATCTGTTAGATATGATAGAATTTATATAGCATGGTGCTTTGCATATTTTAACTCATTTGATCCTCAGAGCAACCCTATAAGATAGGTACTATATTATCATTTTTGTGAATTTAATATTTTATTTTTTGACATTTTTATTTAAAGTTTTCAGTTTCAAATTCTTTCCTCCTTCCTTTCTCATCTCCTCCCTCCCTGAGAGAATGAGCAATCAGATATAGGTGATGCATGTGCAATTATGTATAAAATTTCCATATTAGTCATTTTTGTGCGAGACTTGAATAAAAGAGTGAAAAACAGCATGTTTCAGTCTGTATTCAAATAATATCAGCTCTTTTTCTGGAGGTGGAAAGTATGCTTCATCCTTATCCTTGGGATTGTCTTGGATCGTTATATTGCTGAATATAGCTAAGTCATTAAAATTCTTCATCAACAATATTTCTGTTACTGTGTACAACATTCTCATGGTTCTTTTCACTTCATGTAAGCCTTTCCAGATTTTGCTTAAATCAGCCTACTTGTCATTCCTTACAGCACAATAATAGTCCATTACAATCATATACCACAGCATGTTTAGCCATTGCCCAAATGCTGAACATTCCTGTGATTTCCAATTCTTAGCCACCACAAAGAGATGCTAGATTTTTGTACTAATAGTTCCTTCCCACCCCCACCCCCACCTTTTTTGGGGACGTCTTTGTGCTATAGGTTTAGCAGTAGTATTTCTGGATCAAAGGGCATGCACAGTCTTATAGACATCTAGGTATAGTCCTAAATTGCTCTCCAGAATGGTGGCATTAGTTCACAACTCCACGAACAGAGCATTAATGTCCCATATCCCCCAATCCCCAACATCCAACATTTTCATTTTTTGTCATATTAGCCAAAGTGATAGGTTTGAGGTGGTACCTTAGAGTTGTTTTGATTTGCATTTCTCTAATCAACAGTGATTTAGAGCATTTTATATAACTAGAGATAATTTTGATTTCTTTGTCTAAAAATTGTCTGCATTTTTTGATTATCAATTGGGGGATTACATGTATTTTCATAAATATGACTGTTTTCTCTGTATTTAAGAAATGATGCCTTTATCAGAAATATTTGCTGCAAAAATTCCACCACCCTCCCACTTTCTGCTTTCCTTCTAATTTCAGTTGCATTTGTTTGTTTCTACAAAACCTTTTTAAAAATTTTATGAAATCAAAATTATCTATTTTCCATTTTTTAATGCACTTCGTATCTGTTCTGGTCCTATTTTCTTCCCTTATCCCTAAATCTAACAGAAAAACTATTTCATGCCTTCTTAATTTGTTTATGGTAGCAATCTTTATGTGTAAATCATGTACCCATTTTCATATTATCTTGGCATAAGGTGTGAGATTTTGTCTATGCCTAATTTCCACCATTTTGTTTTCCTACCAGTTTTTATCACATAATGAATTTTTGTTCCAAAACCTTGAATCCTTGGGTTTGTCATATCCTAAATTACTGTGGCCATTTACTATAATGCAATGTGTACCCAGTTTATTCCACTGATACATCACTCTATTTCTTAGAGTACTTTCTTCAGTACCAGATTTCTTCGATAATTACTTCTAATTACAGTTTGAGATCTGTACTGCTAGACGAAACTCTTTTACATTATTTTCCATCGCTTCCCATGGTATACTTAACCTTTTGTTTATTTGAGTTTTGTTATTGTTTTTTTCTAGCTCTATAAAATATATTTTTATTATTTGCTTACTACACCACTGAATAAACAGATTAATTTAGGTGGAATTGTAATTTTTATTACATTGTCTCAGTCTCCCCATGAGCAATTGATATTTTTCCACTTGTTAAGATCTGACTTCACTTGTATTAAAAAGTGTTTTATAATTGTGTTCATATAATTCCTGGGTTTGTCTTGGGAGGTAGACTCCCAATTAGTTTATATTGTCTACCATTATTTTAAATGGAATTTCTCTTTCTATATCTTGCAGCTGGACTTTGTTGATAGTACAGAGATATGTATAGAAATGCTCATGATTTATGTGGTTTATTTTGTATCCTGCAACTTTACTAAAGTTCTTAATAACTTCAAATAGTCTTTTAGCTGATTTCTAGAATTTTTGAAATATATCATCTGCAAAGAGTAACAGTTTTGTTTCCTCATTGCCTATCCTAATTCCTTTAACTACTTTTTTTCTCTTATTGCTATAGCTAACATTTCCCATACAATGTTAAGTAATAGAAGTGATAATGGACATCATTGCTTTAGCCCTGATTGAATTGAGAAGGCTCCTAGCTTATTCATATTATAGATAATGCTTGCTGATGGTTTTAGTTAAACATTACTTATCATTTTAAGGTAAACTCCATTTATTCCTATGCTTTCTAATGTTTTTAATTGGACTAAGTGTTGTATTTTGGCAAAAGCTTTTTCTGCAACTATTGAGACAATCATATGATTTCTTTTGTTTTTATTATTGATATGGTCAATTATGTTGGTAGTTTTCCTAATAGTAAACCAGCCCTTCATTACTAATATAAATCCTACCTGGTCATAGTATGTGATCCTTGTGACATATTGCTGTAATTTTTTAATGTCCTATTATTATTACAATTTTATAGAAAAGGAGACTGAGGCAGGCAGAGTCATGTAACCAGGATCACATAACCAGCAAGTATTTGAGGATGTTTTTGAATTCAGATTTTTCTGACTTCGTGTTCAGTAGGAGACTATTACTTTACTTCATTTCTTACCTAACCTTAAGCACTGAATGGGCATTGTCTCAGTCAAACTGAGTTGTATTAAAGACATTAGCTTAAAAAGGTCAAGGTCTCCCACTTCATCCAGGGTGACTTCCAATCATCCTGATCTATACCTTCGCACTGCACTCAGATGACTCCAGAGGAGAAAGTGAGGTTGGTGACTTTACACAGATCCTTGCTTGATTAAATCCAGTTCACTTGTATGTCATAGTACCACCTCCCTAATATCATGGTCTTCATCAAGAATAAAGGACAAACAACATTGTGCCACCTAGTTGCCTCTTTTCTTAATAATACTGTTGGAATCAAAATATGTTAAGACAAAAATTAAATATTGGGTATATCAGTGGTTTATATTTCTGTTTCCTTTCATGCCAGGGTAAAAATGGAACAAAGTATGACTAACTTGTTCCAGATACAGATGAACTATTGGAATTAAATTCTGGACCCAATTTTCTACATATTATAACTCCACAATCAAGTCAGCATATGTTTATTAAGTAATTTCTATGAGTCAGTGATCATGCTAAGTGCTGGGAATACAAACATAAGCAGAAAGACACTCCTTACCTTCAAGCAGCTTACATTCTAATGGGAAAAGATCACGTATAAAAGAAAATTTAAAAGCAAAAGCAAAGGGTACCTTAATGGGGACATGGTAAAAAAAAAAAAGTTCAGAAAGTTAGAGAATAGCCTGTAGTGGAATATTATACTACAAAACTGAAGGGAAAGTACCTATTTTTATAAAGTTCAAATGAATATTCCAGCATCAGATCTCCCTATGTAGCTACATCTTTGTGAAGTGTTACTTAATGTGAAATGAAAAAATTTCACTGACCTGGGGTGAAAGAAAAGTTTAGGAGATTATGAGAAGTCATACTCTCTTTCTCTCTCTCTCCATCTGCCCCTCACTTTTAAAATGTGACCATCAAAAAGCTTTCCAGCCATCATCCTTTCCCATAAGATAGGACTTTTCCTGCAGAGGGAGATTCCTTTAACATTCGTAGAGTA
Source organism: Bettongia penicillata ogilbyi (assembly GCA_023548195.1). NCBI lineage: Eukaryota > Metazoa > Chordata > Mammalia > Diprotodontia > Potoroidae > Bettongia > Bettongia penicillata. The sequence goes on from JAJHZJ010000140.1 coordinate 569,334, forward strand.
CAAAGAATGGACACAATCAAAAGATCCACTTTTTCAGTTTGTTCTGGGAAGAACCAGCCCATCAGAGGAAAAGGTCACAGGAGCAGAGGTATACTTTCTGTGCAAGAAGTCCAGGTTTATAATTAAGCTCCATGGTGAAAAGGTATCTGTGTCATGGTAGAGAAAGTCAAGAAAGCCATGAATATCACCTGGAAAGAAATTAAGACATAGCTTTTTTGATCATTTTCCTTAAAATGGAGGTATTGGGAAGAACATTTTATAAAGAAGTATATTAACAATTACTTCAAGTATAATGGGTCAAACATCCACAAAGCAACCAACTTCAACACTCCAAAAGTTTGTGATTTTATGAGTTGAGTACTATCTCCTGTGATGCAAATTATAAACTTTTTGAGAAAGAAAGAAAGAAAAATTATTATCTTATCAATAAAATGTTGATGAATTTTGTTCAAGGCTAATGGTTGGACAACAGGGATGAAATTCATCATTGGGAAAATATTTAAAGTCTTGACACTTTGGTAAGACCAGCCAGACTTTACAATTCATTGGCCTTGCCTTCCAGAATTCAGAATTACTTTTATCCTAAGATGAAATATTGCAATGGGTATATGGTCGTGCCTCTGGTGTGAAGGCATATATGTAGGTATATAAATGTATGCATGTGTGTATGCATATATATGTGTATGTACACACATACATACCTGAATGCATATATGTGTGTATGCATATATATGTGTATGTACACACATACATACTTGAATGCATATATGTGTGTATACATATATATGTGTATGTACACACATACATACTTGAATGCATATATATGTGTACTACACATAGTTCCATTTATCAATTTTTTTCTCAGAATGAAGGTACTATATCTTTCTTCCTATATCCTTTACAGTTAATTTGGTTAATTATAATAGACAAAAGAACTTATTCACTCAAAGCTGTTCTTAAAACAGTATTGCTTTTACTTTATACAATGTTCTCTTGGTTTTAATCATTTTGTTCTTTATTATTTGTGCAAGCTTTCCATGTTTTTCTAAGATCATTGAGCTCATCATTTCTTGTAGCACAATAGTATTCCATCACAGTCACATATCATAAATTGTTTAGCCATTCCCTAATTTATGTGCACCCCAGAAATTTCTAGTTCTGTCACCAAAAATAAAAAGCTGCAATAAACATTTTAGAACATGTAATTTATTTTCTTTTTCTTTTTTTTCTCCTAATCATCTCTGGAGATAGACCTAGTAGTAGTATTACTTTTTAACCATACCATTTTTACGATTTTAACTTACCTCAAAGTCCTATGGTAATGGGTAAGTGACAAAACAAGAGGTACAAATACACTGGGAGATGTGATTGTAACCCTGCTTGTAGGCAGACCAGGCCATAATGTCATCTTCTAACTGGACGGAAGCAGGAGTGGTATTTGGCAGGACAATGGATGTCCAAGTAACCCTTTTAAAAACCATGTGGCTCACCTCCTGGCATGAGGAAAGGAATAGAAAAGGTAATCTAAAAATTGCTTGCTTCACCACACCTAAATCTGACCTGCTTAACAAGGCAGATAAGGATCCTACTTTATGGTCAAAACATACAAAAAAATATACAAAAGTTTTGTGAACATTATTCCACTCACCACTGAGAAACAAAACATACATTTTTTTTTTTTTATGGACAACAAGATTTCCAGTTGACCTGAAAGATAAACAACTCTTATTTCAAGAGAACTCATCAGATATCACATCTAAATAGAAGCCCTAAGTAAAACAAAGATGGCAAATGAAGGCCTGTTTATTAAAGTTGGAGCTGGATATACATTTATTATGGAGTGGGTACAGGAATGGGAAATGTTGTGAACCTGGTGTAGGTTTTGCAATCAAAACTAATTTAGTCAAGATTACCACTTACAAGAAAGTGCTACTCCATCATCATCAATGTGTATGCTACTACTGTGATAAGTCAAGACGATATCAACGAAAATTTTATGAAGACCTGTAGACACTCATCACCAATGTACCAAAAGAGGACATGATTATAATTCTTTGTGACTTTAACACCAGAACAGGGAGATGTGGCAGGGAGTCCTTAGCAGGAATACAGTCAGAAACAGTAACAGCAGTGGTCACTTACTACTAAAAGACTTGTGTGGGTCATGACCTTTCCGTCACCAACACTGTCTTCCATTTAACTAAATTAAAAAAAAAACTTTATGGATACACCCTTGAAGTAAATATTGGCACTTAATAGACTATGTTATTGTAAGAAGAGACAGAGAGGATGTGAGAGTGATAAAGTCAATATGTGATACAGAGTGCTGGACTGTTCATAGACTTATCCTCTCTAAGCTAAACATTTACATTGAACAAAAGTTATAGACCCAAGGCAAGATTTTAAGTTTGTTGTTAACTTGGAGGGAAAACTGAGTGAATACAAAGTTAGCAACAGTGGAACATAAAAAGAGTGGGCAGCTTTCAGAGATTTGGTGTACAACACTGCATTTACTCATTTAGGCCAGAATAATCCCCCCAAAATAAAATTTATTTGATGAAAATAATGGGGAAATTCAGACACCACTAAACAAAAAATAAGAATTCCACAGGGTTTACCAATAGAATAGTTTGTCCATCCCTAAGAAGGCAGCATTTAACTTCATCAAAACTAAACTGCTAGAAAAGTTTAAAGAGATGCAGGATTCTTGACTCAGTAAGAAGGCAGATGAAATTCAGTTTTATGCTGGTAGAAGCAACCAAAAATACTTTTATGATGCCCTGAGGGCTATTTATGGCCCAAAGCTCTATGGTGCAACTCAACAACTCCGTTGATGGAACCATACTGATCAGTAATAAGGACATGATCCTAGAGAGATGGACTGAACATTTCTATAGTGTTCTCAACAGGCCATCATCAACCAATGCTGAATCCATTGACCTTACACCTCAGGTTGAACTTAATCCCTCTCTAACTGAATTTCCAACTGAAGAAGAGATTTTGAATACCATTAGTCTCATCTTATGTAGCAAAGTACCTGGTACTGATTCTATTCCAGCTTAGTCTTCTAAGACAAGAGGTCTGCTGCTCAAACAAAAGCTAACTGAAATCTTCCATGTTATGTGTTAGGAGGTTGTTATCCTCCATGATTTTAAGACTGTCTTCATTGTCCATTTCTTTAAAGAGCAGAGGTTCTTCACCATTCAGCATTATACTATCCATACATGGAACTATCAGTTACAGAAAATGGAGACATTTTGAATGCTATGGATAAGTTCACTTACTTTGGAAGTATATTTTCCAGAGATGTAAATATAGATGATGAGATTGATACACAGAGCTACATCATTGTTTGGAAAGCTCCAAAGGAAAGAATGGGAGAAAAGAGGTATTATTAGATTGCTATTAAACTATTAGGCTATTATTAAACTATTAGACTATTATTAAACTGAAGGTCTACAAAGCCATTGTACTGACTTCATTGTTGTACGCTTGTGAAACCTAGATAATATACCAACACCATGCCAGGAAAGTGAATCATTTCCATTTGAATTGTCCTGGGAAGATTTTGAAGATCACCTTGCAAGTTAAGGTACAGGACACTGAAGTCCTTTTTTGAGCTAAACTGCCAAGGATTCAAACCCTCATACAGAAATTCCAATTGACTGGTCACCTTGTTTAAATGCCAGAAAGTACATTTGCTTAAAAGATATTTTACAGAGAACTCATAAGTCAAGAACTCACACAAGGTTCAGAAAAAACAACACAAGGACATTTTCAACCTCTTTTTGAAGAACATTGGAATTGATTTGTGAGACATAGGACACTAGGACAAAGGACTGCCCAGCATGGCATGTCTGCATCAAAGAAGACACTTTGTTTTATCACTCAAAAGAACTGTTTTGTGAAATTCACAAATTTAGAGTTATATCCCCTTAAAATGTTCATATGAACCATTCCCGCCTACTCTGTATAGAGTTTTCCAAGCTAAAATTATTCTGATCATCCATAATCAGACTCAATATACTTTGACTCCAGCAAAGTGATGGCTCTTCAAGCATAAAGGAGAACTGACTGATTGACTGGTATAGAAACAGGCTTTTCTCTAGTCGAGAAAAATCAAACTATGGGATGAAAAATAGAACAAGTTTCCTTTATTTCAAAATCAGAATAGTTATTTTTTTACTTGAAATTAGTTTGAGTTTGAATTATAATTCCTCAGCACATCATCTGGGTTTCAATTACAATAAAAAGGAGGATATACAGTGTTCATGGGGCTACTTCTCTCAAATATTAGATGTATTTAGCCTTATTTTTAGTGTGTCCTACCCTTGAGAAAAAACTCTGATAAGGAATTAAACTCACAAATAGTCATCCTTTCAAACAACACTAGAATATTAACAATATAAGCAGAATCCTTGAAGATAATTTTCTGTCTTGAAGAGGAAGGAATTGAAAAGTTTCCTAATCACTTTAACTTATCTTCCATGAGTCTCTTTTTCCAGAGTAAAAAGGCCATGTTTATGTTCTCTGCATGAGTCTGAGTGGAGTCCATATGTAAAAATGAAACAGTATAACAACGTTTTGTGGTCTGGATATATAAAACAAACCCTTACAATGGGATCAGCACTATATAGAACACACCTGGTCCTGGATCTGTCAGAGTTTACCACCAAAAGAGTCATGTCAATCATTTGGACATTACATATGTTAACACAGGCAGGACCTACGGCATAAGTTCTTTCTGATTTCTATTCTTTCTAGCTAATTCTTGTTTCATTTTAACCTTGATACATTTGAAGTCATTTTAATTTGGAAAGGCTTCCTGCATGGGAATGGAATTTGAGCAAAGTCTTTAATGAGAGGGGGAAATTGGCATTTACATTTGAGTTTGTTACTATACCTTTGCCAAACATAACTGAATTTATGTTCCTTTTACACAAGGGAAGAATCAGGTTCAAAGTACATTTTTTAAAAATTCAGATTCTAAAAAGTCAGAGAATCTGCAGGTGTAGTTTATGTGAGTAGTGCCTTGACCTGAGTTCCATGCAAGGTAATGTAACTGAAGAAGATGATGAAAAATCAAACTTTTGTGCAGATTTTATAACAGGCCTTCAAACACAAAACATTTGAGGGCTTTCTTTGAAAGTTTCCTTGTGTCATTAATGGATTTTGATTCTTTACATTTACTTGGACTGGTCATTTGAATAGTTATGGAATTTTATAAGGTATCCAGTTCCTTGCTCTAAAAGTCTGTTATGAAAAACCCTCAGAGATCTCGGGCTATTCAGGTTTAGATTACTGATGTTTTGACATCAAATTATACATATCAGTCAGCACATTCCATTTAGAATAATCCTGACTTGCTCTGTGGTTTTTTATGCATTTATATAATAGAACATATTCTTTCTTAATAAACATTAAAAGTTATTTTAACTTTATTTAACTTTTTAACATTTGCAATACAAAGGTATAAAATGTCCAAAGATAATGTGAATATATAAGGCAGCTTAAATCTCCTTATAAAATTATCATACTATTAGAATAAATCTTAGGAAGAACAATGAAAAATGTCTTCAGTCTAAACTGAAGGATAATAAATATGTTTTTAAAGCATATCCTATATGTAATGCATCAAAGAAAGTACTAAAAGAGATACTAAGGCAAATAAACCAGAACCTTGTAAGAAAACCCATAGACTCAAATATCTCTACTCAATTTCATAATGCATAGGTAACTGACAATGAAGTAGGTATCCTACAAAAGGAAGCAACCCTATCAGGTTTCAAAGAAGGTTAATAGAATGAGAATTATGATATTACTGGAGCAATATGGTTCTTGTAAGTTCTCATTAAAGTAAAACTAGGAGAGGTAAGGGGATAAGGACTTATGAGTAGCAAGGTGGGAGAGGGGGAAAGTATCACTGTATTCAAGAAGATAGGCTTATATGAAAACCAAAGAAGCAAAGAACATTTGTACATCATTATAGTATAGTAGAAGAAATAGGTCATCACAAGTACAAAATGATGATAGTGATAGACTACTTCAATTGTCCAGATGTCTGCTGAAGTTTTCTTCTAAAGGCAAGGTGTGTAATAATTTCTTGACTGAACTTTATAATTTCATCCTTTAAATAGTCAAGAAATGTACAAGAAACTATTTTCATTAGGATTTTTCCCAATTAGCTACTGGGGTGGAAATGATAGGACCCTAGAGGAAAAGAGACTACCCCTTTTAAGAATTTAATAGAAAAGGGAAGACAGGAATAGCTTTAACATGCAACCTACATTTGAGGAAAAAAGATTTCAGAGTATTAAGAGAAGAATTGGGAGGATGTCTTAGACTAAACTTCGATGGGAAAAATATGTTCCAGAGGGATTAGAATCTTTCAGGAATGAAATTTCAAAAACACAAAGAGAATGTTTTCAATGAGAAGGAAAATAAAGAGAAAAAGAGAAAGGAGTTGTCTAGGGAAACTAATATGGATTCATCCACTAGCTTTTATTAAAATAAGAAATTGCAAATAATAAAAGATAAATACAGAAATATAATATTGGTCTAGAAAATAGTGTCAAAAATACTAGATAGCATACATTAAGGCTAGTGAATGAAGCTAAGGTTAATTTTGAAAAGGCATTGGATTTTATTGGGTTTTCTTTTTAGTTTTATTGGGGGCAAGTAAAGGATTAAAGAAAACACAGGACCTCTGCTTATAGTGGATGAGATAATAACAACTGATAACAGAGTGAAGGAAGAGTTTAGATCTCATTTTTTCTCTTTTTTTTTTCAAAGTAAAATGATTTGGGGGCTGGACAGAACAGTTATATGACTACTAGGAAGTTGATACCCAAGATAAGAAAGGAGATAGTAAGAGAACACCTAGATGGTCTTACTGAGTCCATGCAGTCTTATCATTTCTTAGGATACTGAAATCATTGGAAAATGTAATTATTGAGCCACAGTCAGTGATATTTAAAAGACTATAAAGAACAGTTCCTATAGAATTGGAGAGGAGTAAATGTGCTGATGTTCACAAAACAAAACCATCAGAATATCCGACTATGTGATCTTAATTTCACTTTCTAGGGGGAAAATTCTAGACTGTATTATTAATTAGGTGGCTTTGAATATCTAGAAAGAGAAGTTGTAATCACAAAGAATGAGTATTAATTAATCAAGAACTGTTCATGTTACAGCAACCTCATTTACTCATTTGATAGTTACTACGTCAGTTGATAAAGAAAATGTTATCAATGACATTTATCTAGCAAAATATTGAATTTTTATAGCATGTATTTGGTGGATGATTATAATCTCCAACTCCACTACATATGGTAGATTTTGTCCTTCCTTAAAGACTATAAATTTGGGTAATGTCTTAGAACCATCTCGAATGAACTGGTTGGGATTAACATAATTAGGTGGCAATTCAAAGTTATGCCAAATACACTTCATTAAGAGTCAATAAAGGTACTGAAGGATATACTTAAAAAGATGATGCTTAAACCTTTTTGGGATCCCAAAGAAATTTGCAAAATAGGTGATTTAAAAATATATATCAAGTAGGAACTTGGGCTACTTGTGGTAGGTCACATGTAGTGTTTAGAGCCAAAGGACCTGGCACTTTGGAATGATTAAGCAAACCCTAAGTGGTTCTTTGGTCATGACCCCTCCATGATTACAGTAGAGGTACTGTGTCAGTTTAAAAGGAGAGATAGCTTCTCTTTGAAAGGATAATTATGTTGCGAGACTCCTAATACTTTAAAAGTAAAATGTTTGGAAAAGGAATCACTAAAAACTGATGGTATCTTATAGGAGTGTTTCCATCCCTCTTCCCTTAAAGTAAAGTAGAAGGGCTATCTCCACTCTGGCCTAATTTTCTGCCAATTTAGTAGATGTAACTAAAAGTAACTAAAACTTTTACACCATTTTACCAGGACATTCATTGCTAGAAATTTACCCTTAAGAGGTCAAAGATATAAAGAAAGCTTCTACAAAAACCAAAATATGCATTGTAATGTTGTATTTTGTTCAGTTTTTGGTAGAAAAGAACTGAAAGCAAAGTAAATACTGCCATTTAGAGAATTATTTCAAATACATGGTACATAAATTACCTCTAGAAAAACCAAAAAGCAGTGTGACAGAAATTAAGTTTAGAACAGTATATCACACCATATAACACAAAGAGATTAAAATGATATATGGCCTAAATATAGAAAGGTATATCATAAATAAATTAGAGGAAAAAGAGGAGATATCATTCACAGTTATATAAGGGGGGAAAATTCTCACCTGAACTAGGGAAAAAGAAGTTCATAGAAGATAAAATGAATATTTTAGTCACCAAATTGCAAAGCTTTTTCACAAGCAAAATAAATTATTTTAGAATCAGAAAAGAAATAGATTAAATACCTTTAACAACCACGGTTATAGAAGTTGGGAAGATAATCAAAAAGTCACAGGTTACAAAATAAAATATGGTCAATAAAGAATATATCTAAAATGTCTATTTTTAAAACTTTCAACTATAATGTCTATGTTCCCAAGTACCTAGTACATGATATATTGTTCTAAAAGATCATAGAGTTCCAACGGGATTGCGCAAAGGCAAATATCTCAATTTTCACAAAAAGTAAAAAATAAGAATATTCAATCTATATGATCTTGATGTCAAGTCTTAGAAAAAAAATCAAGAGTTTATTATTAATTATGATTGTTTAGAAAGGAAAGCAATAACAGGTCATATCAAACTAATATTATTTCCTGTTTTGATAGGATCATACTATAGACAGTATTTTTCTAAATGCTGCATTTTTCTTCAGAAGATGCCACATATCCTTTAAACTAAATGATCATTATGTCCCCACTTCCCATTGTCATATATGGAGTGATATGTTTGTCCAAACCTGATTTCTGCCAGGCCATTTTCTTTATATTCCTGATTTCAGTATCTCTAGTAGCAGAAAAATTGAGGATTGAAGAAAAGTGTTCTGTTATGCTAGATTGTGAATATGAATTGACAATTATATTCCTACAATTTCATGGAAGATTTTTGTTGATCATATCTCTTTAACCACCAGGTAGTATTGATAAATCATTACCCCGGTCCCATTCAACTGGAAGTATCATGTGTTAGGCCAGTCTAGTGTTCATTCTGGCAACCAACCAAAAGTGCGTGGATAGTTCCAGGCTCTCTATAGCTCCTTGAGAATGAATCATTTTCATCCAACTTTACTTCTTTCAGTGTGGGCATATCACCTTGTTATTTAGGCAGTGTGGGTTGCTGTTAACTCACCCTATCACATTCATTTCTAATCGCCTTCCTGTAGCAAAATATTTCTTCCTCTCTGAACTTATGCTATAGTCATATGACATTCATATAATGGAATCACCTCCCTATAGAAACATATAAAATATACTAATCTATATCCAGTGCTTTACTCTCCACATAAGATCAATATAAGTAATAACCAACACATAATAAAACACCTACCTTTCACTCTACCCTGCAATCTCTCCCAGACTCAAGAATGTCTAAATTGTATACAGGCTATCCCCAAGCACGTAATTTACCAGTATCATGGGACACCAAAATTCCATGAATGGACTGTAACCAGATCTGAAACTCTCCAGAAACTTGAAACTATAGTGCCTAAGAAAACTCCACTGAAGCTCTAGCCCAGTCATTGTTGAAAGGGAAGTTCAAAGATAAACTTCCCATATAGAAGTTGAGAAAACTCCAGAACTTTTTCTTAATATTAGTCCAACAGACTTAAAGGTCATTCTATCCTTTTGCTTAATTGAAGTTTTCATGCTTTTCTACCATTCCATCTAATGTTGCAGATGACCAGGTTCTATTCCACATATGTCTACTTGTGAAATAGAAAAATCTAAATGAGTCATGATAACTGCAGACACCAAGGTTAGAGTCTTTCTGATATGTCAAGTCTCTGGATGATAGCCCATTCTGACAACTAAATTATGTTTTATATAATGTTCAATCTGCTGTTGGTAATAGGACACATGACAGGAAGATATACTTTCCATGTAATCTTGGCTTACTATGACAAAGGCAGACCACATATAGTTCTAGCCTGGAAAAGGAAGGGAGATTTTTCTTCAAATATGTAATATTTGGCCATAACCATTTAAAAACTGAATATATTCATCCTGGAGGAAGAAGGAACAACCCCAGGAAGCTGTTGGAATGTCACTGTTTCTACGAGGGCCACTTATGTAGATAATTAGCTGCTGGGCTCATTCATGACGCTATGGTTTTTATTTTACCTACTTCCACAAGTATTTAAAGAGTGATTTGATACAATGTTTACTTATAAAAAAAAGTTGTAAACTTAATAACCCTCAACAAAAAACAAATGAACTTTCAAAATAAGGCATAAAATATTACATAAAAACCCTTAGCACTTAACAAAGCGGACTTCTATAAATTAACTGACAACAAACACACACACACACACACACACACACACACACACACACACACACCTGATTTACCCTGAGTCCCATTTGCAAGAATAGCTGAAGCACCTCCTCCTAAGGTTGGGGATTTCTGACTCACAGAAAATCATCAGTTCCAAACTGGTTGACTGCTTATCTGAAAAATACAGTGAGGGTTCTTTTCAAGTCATACTAGATCTTTCCTATGGTCCCTTCTAACTTTAAAATTCTGTAATTCTGTCTGCCTTATTTTGTACTTATTGATATATATATATATATATATATATATATATATATACATGTAATGTTGTGGTTGATATACAGAGTTCTGATTCTATTATCTTTATTTTATATTGCTTCAAAAAATCTTTTTATATTTATATTATTAATTTTATGCATAAAGTACGTTATTATATTTTGATTTATTCAGCCATTATCTAGTCATTGAACAAACTGCTTTGGTTTTTGTTGTTATTAAAACAAATATTTGTATATTTGTTTCAAGAATTTTTTTTTTCTTTTGCAAAGGGGTAGGGAGTGGTTGGGAAAGGAAATAGATTTATGATTTCTTTGCATTTGTTTCTTTTGTTTTGTGTCTTTTTTTTCTTAGAAAGGTGAAGGGATGCTAAAACTATGATATCTTGCATGTTCTTTCAGGTGAAACTACTCTATTAAAATTTTTACTTTACTGCTTTTCTTTTTTTATAGGACTCTTACAAAACCAGAATAATCTGTAAATACTCAAAATGAAAAACACTAGATCAATAAACAGAAAGTGATATAAAGAATAAAACCCATAGACAGATAAGTCAAAAAAATCATCTATACTTTTTTCCTTTATATTTATAATATAAAGTTCTAATAAGAGAATCTTTGAGTCAAATGACTTCATTTGTTATTCTTTGTTATACATGTTATTTATATACTATATATACATATATATCCTTTATAAACATATTATTTCCTAAAAGACTTGTACCACTCTACATTTCCAACAATAAATACAGTTCTTCATGAACAATAAGAAGGAAAAAAAAGTACAAATAACAAACTTATTTTTGCCTTTTAGATGTTTTCAGGATTCTTCACCCTTTGTTTCATTTATTCTGCCAGTTTGGGTCTAGAACTTCTTATGATGTGATAGATATAATCTAGCTCACTCAGGAATTGATTCACAGTCAATCATTTCCTCAATCTCAGTGCTTCCCTTATGAGTCCTATCTGCCACATATTGAAACTAAGTGGTGCTTTGAGTCATGACTAACTTTCATTAGAATCTGAGGCTAACATTCCAGCAGTCTCTGAGGTCCCATGGTAACTAGAATGATCACTTGTCACCTGAAGTCTTTCCATGGTTTCAGCTCAATCAGTAGGCAAAAACCATTGTTTTAAATTTATGTTAAGTAAGAAATAAGAGATTTTCCCCCTCTTAAAAGCAACTGGTAGCATTTTGTGGTTTTGTTCACATGCTTAAATGTAGCAATGAAAACATCAGATAGAGAAATTTTGCTGTAATGGTTGTTCTGAAATGTTTTATGATTCTGGAAGCCTGAAGCAAGATAAGGTCATTAGACATCATTGTGAACATCTTCTTATTCCTTCAGGTTTTCTACAGGAGAAAAAAAGAATATCAACTTGGCATCAGTTTCCTGATTCATAAAGTGAGGGTATTGAACTAGAATCAGTGCTGTCAAACTCAAATAGAAATAGATCCTTATAGGTGGATTACTGGCTTAAAAAAATACAAATTAACATTATCTGTCTTGTATTTTTATTTATTTTGTTAAATATTCCCCAATTGCATTTTAATCCAGTCTGGCTCATTCTAGAGTTCTACAGATCATATATGTTGTGAGTTTAACAATTCTGACCTAGATAATCTCTAAAGTTTTCTCCATATTTAATATGTGAGGAATGCACAAAATTTAATATTACAGGATCATCTTTTAATTCACCTACAGCTTACTTCAAACCCATGTACAAGTCATACTTTTTGGCTCTTTGGCAAACTACCACTACCTGGTGACAATGAAACATATGGATAGATAGATAGATAGATAGATAGATAGATAGATAGATAGATAGATAGATAGATGTTTTTCGTAGAACAGTAAACTTATTTTGAAAAGTTAAATTCCACAATTAAAGACCACCAGTGACATTAAATGGAGTGATACATAATTTTTAAAAAGTTTCAAATAACACTTTTGCTAAACTTAAAAAAAAAAATCAACTTCAGGTTTAAAATCAGGATTAAAAAAAAAATACACATATGGTTCTCTATGACCAGGCTGTAAAAGAAGTTTAAAAAAAGGAATATTCTGATTCTGAATCATTCAATTCAGATTACTGAATAAAACAGATTGGCACAATATGAATTTGTTTGGCATGAACTGCATATATAGTAAATACTAATTTCTTGACCATCGTGTCAGTTTCTCTGAGCATGATGATAAAGAGGTCAAGGTCATGGATTTCAATTTTCAAGAAGGCCAATTAACTACGCTCAATTTTGTGGCTCCAGGTGTCATATACTGTAACTCTCCACCCAAATCCTTCACCCTTGACTTATTTTTTTTTTTAGGATGATCAACAGAAAAGACTACTGGATGTAGAGTCAGGAGAAAACTGGATTCAAAATTCACCTATGTAACTTAATAATTATGAACATAGTCTAATCACCTTTCAAAACTCAATTTCCTTTTCAATAATGAAAATACTGTTATCTCTATTAGTTACTCCACAGTTTTATCATAAATTAGATTATTTTATAAAATGCTTTGCAAAACTTAAAGTTCTGTATAAATATCAATTATGATTACTTACCTTATTTAGTTATCTTATAATATGACACATGTAGAGGGTAAAATACAGAATTTGGAATGAAGATCTAGTTTTATATCTTGGCTCTGTAATAACCATAGACAACTCATTTTATATCCGCTCACTTGGAAAATAAGAGAGTAGTATGATATGACTTTTGAGATCCCTTTTATCTTCAAATCTATGTTCCTTTGAGTAGAAAATCACATTATACTTTGGACTCCACTGATTATGAACTTTTCTTTATATGGGGATAAATAGTTACATATTGTTCATAACTGAATTCCTTAAGTGTAGTTAGCTAACCAGAAAGGAACTCTCTTTGACCAACACAGATCAGCCAGTTCTTTGTAATGTATAGTCCTAGGCACTGTGGCACTGAGGGCAATCAACTTGTCTGCAGTCACACAGCCCATGTGTTCCATAAAACATTAAACTTCTATTTTCCTGACCTCAAGGCTATTTCTCTCTACTCACGACTACTTCTATATTGTTGTCTCTCCAGGGACCCCTCAATCTATTTTATCTGCATGTTCACCTACTTAAGGTTGCATTTTTATGAAACTTAGATGGTTGAAATGAAAGAAATCTACATGATCCCCATAGTTTAGGCCTGCTACTTCCATATACAACACTAGTAATAATTTACAACAGCACTAAATAAGAATCTGTATATAAAGTGTGAATTCTCAATGTCTAACAGCATTGGGGATCATGCAAGATATATCATGTACAATTGTAATGTAGGTATGTCAAGTCAACACAAAGTTACTAATTGGCAACTGTGTGGCACAGTGGATACAGTGCTGGAAGTGGAGTCAGGAAGACAGAAGTTCATATCCAGCCTCAGTCACTCACTAGTTTTGTGACCCTGGGCAAATTCCTTAACTTCTGTCTACTTCAATTCCCTCATTTGAAAAATGGTGCTAATATCACCTATCTCCCAGGGTTATGAGGATAAAATGAGTTAATATTTGTAAAATTCTTTCAAGTCTCAAAGTACTATGTAAATGCTAGGTATTATTATAACAACTAAAATAATTATTATGATCGTGATAATAATTGCTAAATGGCTATTTTATAACAGACAATGAGGTAAACACTGGAAATAGAAAGAAAAAAACCCTAAAATACTAAAATAAAATAAAATAGTCCCTTCTCTCAAGGAATTCATAATCCAGTTAAAGAGAAAACGTTCAAATAACTATCTTCAAACAAGAAAATATGCTGAATAAATTGGAGATAATCACAAAAGGAAAAGTACACTAGCATTGGGGCAGAAGCACATAATAGTGAAAGATTTCAACCCTTTCTGCTATTAAATACTTTATCAGATCATTAAACAAGTCACATATTTGAAATATTTAGTTTGCCACATTAAAAATTATGAAATGTGGGGAGGCAGAGCCAAGATGGCAGAGTTAAAACAGGGACTTGCTTGAGCTCTCCCTGAAACCCCTTCAAGTACCTTTAAAATGACTCAAAACAAATTGTATAGCTGTAGAACCCACATAATGACAGAGTGAAAAAAATCTCTAGCCCAAGACAGCCTGGAAGGTCAACAGGAAGCATCTATCACACGGGACTGGGAATGTGGAGCAGTCCAGTGTGGGTCATGTTGGCTTAGATGAACCAGACCAGGCTTCAGGGAACTGAAGTGCTGGTAGCTGTGGTGGTTTCCAGACTTCTCAAACCACAGATGCCAAAAATGTAGGTCAGTGGGAGCACCCTAAGAGACATGGATGAGAGAGGAGCAAGGTACAGCCCCACACCCAAAGTGGACTTGGAAGAACTGAAAATTTACAGATCCCTAGAAGTATCTCTGAAAACAGATGCACAAAACACCTGAAGTTTGGAACCAGACACCCTACTCACTGGAAGCAGAGTCCTACCTTAATAAAGAATTAGAAATTCAAGTATTTGAAATGAGCAAATAGCATAAAAAAAATATCTCAGACTATAGAAACTTACTCTGGTGATAAAGAAGATCAAAATATAAAACCAGAAGAAGACAGCAAAATCAAAACTCCTATATCAAAAGGCTCCAAGAAAAATATGAACTGGTCTTAGGCCATGGAAAACCTCAAAAAGGATTTTGCAAATAAAGTAAGAGTAGAGGAAAAACTGGGAAGAAAAATGATAGTGATGCAAGAAAATCATGAAAAATGATCCAACAGTTGCTAAAGGAGGCCACAAAAAATGCTCAAGGAAATAATACCTTAAAAAAATAGAATAATCCAAGTGACAAAAGAAGTCCACAAGGCCAATGAGAAGAAGGTCTTAAAAGACAAAACTGGCCAAATGGAAAATATGTATATACATATACATATATACACACCAACATATGTATGTATATATATATATATATATACATACATATGTATGTGTGTATGTATGCATGTATTCAATCAGAGACCATAGTGAGTTGAATATGAAGGGATGATATCTAAAAAATAAAATTAATGGGTAAGAGAGGAATATATTGGGAGGAGAAACAAAGAGATAGAATGGGGGTAAGTTATCTCACATACAAGAGACAAGAAAAAATTTTTACAATGAAGGGGAAGAGGGGGGAGGTGAGAGGGAATGAGTAAACCTTAATCTCATTGGATTTGGCTTAAGGAGGGAATAATATACACATTCTTGATTGGGTATCTTACCCTACAGTAAAGTAGGGCAAAGGGGCCAAGGGGGGAGGAGGGAATAGAAAGGTGGGCAGATTGAACGAGGTAGTCAGAAGCAAATACTTTTGAAAAGGAACAGGGTCAAAGGAGAGAGTAGAATAAATGAAGATCAGGATAGGAGGAGGAATATATAGTTAGTCTTTCACAGCATGACAATTATTGAAATGTTTTGCATAACTACATACGTATAACCTATATTGAATCTCTTGCTTTCTCAGTGAAGGTGGATGGGGAGGAGAAAAGGGAGAGAATTTGGAATTCAGAGTTTTAAAACCAATTGTTAAAAATTGTTTTGTCATGCAAATGGGAAATAAGATGCTCAGGCAATGGGGTATAGAAATCTATCTTCCCCTACAAGAAAATGAGGGAAGGGGATAGGAGAAGGGGAGGACAGAACGGGGGAAGGGTAATGCATGCCATCTTGGGGTGGAGGAGGGGAGAGATGGGGAGAAAATTTGGAACGCAAAATCTTGTGGAAGTAAATGTGAATGACTGAAAAAATAATGAAATGTTCCTGTCCACTCTTTGGTACATGTACTAGTATTAATGAAATGTCCAAAAGGTGAACTGTGGGAAAGCCTCGGAATAGACAGAGGAAAGGAAAAACCATCACGACTATAATAAACCAACAGGATAATCAGCACTGTGCTAATCTAGAGGTGATTGTTGGGGCTACTCCACCTCTTCCTTCCCCCAAAGTCACCGCAAATTAATAAGGGACATGGTAAAAAATAAATGTGTCCCTGGAGATTTCTTTTCTCTAAGGATGAAGATCCCCAGTTCCTTTAATTGGTCCTCATAGGGTGAACCTGGAAGTCCATCATATTGGGCATTCTCTAGCTTTTCTGTGTACTTTATAATGGGACGCACCTTTTGAACCTTAGCCAAAAGGGTTGGACACAGTACAAGGGGATATGAGGACAGACTATTTGCTGGAAAGTAATTACTTTTCCAGGATTCTTTAAGCTTTGAGGGGATTTAGGATTTAACTTGAAAGCAAAATACCCAGAGGGCCTCTGACACTGATCTGGGGAAGGGGACTTGTGAATAAGAGCCAAGGGAGCCAAGAAGAGCAAGGAAGATGTGCTGGGGAATTCCTCAATTCAGAGATCCTAAGAGCCTCCTGAAGTGTGATTTTGATCCATTTGACTGGAGGTCAATAAATCAAAAGGCAAGGCTAAAAATAAGAAGTTTAATTAGCATCAGCTGATAGGGCAGTTGCCAGGTGGCTAGCAACTTCTCAGAAAAAAGGGAAATAGATATTTGGAGTCCTGCCCATACAAACAATTCAACTAAATTGTATTACAAAACTAACTCATGGGCGGAGATGAGATATTCTGATATATCAGTCCACATTTAGAATAATTAGATTACAACATTCACTATTTCATAGAAGGATGTGATTTAAGGCATTAAATTGTACAATGACAAAATGACTAAATTTGGGTAACTATTGTCATTCAAATGACTACTCAAGTTATAAATCTATGCATCATACAGGACTACTGAAGTTTAAAGCATGAATCCCCTTACTCATTCTTCATTATTCATTAGATAGTCTAGGAAAATGACTTACACCCTGATCAATCCCCTCACTTCTAAACAGCCTTTAGGATCAAATAGAAAATTCTTTGTTTGCCATTTAAAGCCTTTCACAATTTGGTTCTAGTTTGTCTTTGAAGGATGATTATGCAATGTACTAAAAACCCTCCAGACACATTTTTTTCTTCCTATTATGTGACACCCATCTTCTTTCTCTTTTCTTTTCCATAAACTTTCCTCTATGCTTGGAAGTTTTCTTCCTTAGCTCTTCTCAGCTGAAATGCCACCTCCTTCAAGAGGCCTTTTCTTATTTCCATTTTCTTAGGTCCACTCTTAATCAACTGTTTATTTTGTATATAAACTGTATTTATTCACATAAGAACATGTTGTCTCCGCATATTAAAATACAAGGGCACTGAGCAAGGGCACTAGTGGCCTCTTATTACTGATCTCATCTCTAGCACCTGCACAGTACCTGTCAAATAGCAACTTCTCAATAAATGCTTACTCATTAGGCCCTGATACTAGAGAGAATCTCTGACCTCATAGAGTATACAAGTTATGATATGGACCCAAATAACTATGATGGGGGGAAGATAATGATGAGTGTAATGCTAAGTTGTGAGGACGTCAAGAAAAAATTTAGGTGGGAGAGAAATTACAGCTAGGAGGATAAGGGAAGGAGGAGTACCTGAGATGATACTTGAGGGAAAAGAAGGAATTTAAGACTTGAGATGAAGAGCCAGTGCATTATGAGCTTGGGGACAGATGACACAATTGAAAAGACAGGCAGTAGCTCATATACTTCAGAGAATAACCAGCTCCTAGTCCTATCTAGCTGAAATATAATCGTATGAAATTATGCAACATCAACAATATACAATTTTAATGATATATGGAATGACAAAATTCCCCCAGAGAAAATATATAAAAACTAGTAAAAAGTATAAGAGGAAGTATGGTATGGTAGAGAGATAATCTTGGAGCCAGGAAGACTTAGGTTTCAAGTCCTGACTGACACATTTAGCTGTGTGAGCCTGGCAAATCAAAACCTCTCCCTGTTCTAGATGACTTTCAAAATCTATAAATGGCAGAGAAGATGCAAACTTTCATTGGTAGAGTGAATTCCTCACCTTGTAACTCCCTATACTAATGATATCACTCACAGGCTCAGTCTCTATCCCAAAAGTGATTAATTAATCACCAAAAGTGATTAATCTGATTAATATAAAAACATTCACTGACATGATTTGTAATTGTTGTATTGTATATCTTTCAATAAAGTAGCTAAAAACATTCACATGCTTAGCTAATTACATAAATCAAATTAACTGAATAATTAATTGCTAAAAGCATTTATTATTTATATCTGTCTTGCCAAGATATATTTGGAGGTTTTTGAAAATAATTTATCAAATTTAATCACTGTTCTCACTAAAAATAATATATTGGATTTATTAGTGTGAGCAAAAAGATTTTTGCTATAAATATATTTTAAATTTTCATTCCAACCTTATCTCCTTTTTAATACCTATTTTATTTATGTTTCAAAATATAACAGGATTGTTGTATATGCATATAATTTACAAATAAATAAAAACTATATTGATAGAAATGGATTATCAAAGCAATTTGGAGAATACTGGCATGGGGCCATAGGTAGCAAGTACTAGGGACCTGCCTCCTCTAAAACAAGTTAAATCTCAGCAGCTTCTTTCATTAAGCTATAATTCTTCCTGCTCCAAGATTATAACTACTACTTCTAGTCAGCCCCAACCCACTGGAAGTAACAGAGAATGAAATACTGTTTTGAAATCTAAGTTTATTATTTCCAAGGCTTCAGACAGAGTCAATGATTGAGACTGAGTTGCCTCAGTGGAGTAAGCAATGGAATCTCAGTGCTTTAGTTTGCTGTGAGGATTAAATGAGAAAATTTATGTGAAGACTTATTTGCCCTGGTCTAAGAGTAGTACTGAGTCGGTCCTAATTCTAGATCTGCAATCAGTTAAGACTATGGCGATATTTTCCCATTCCTAGCCTTGGACTTGGTACTTTTCTTAATGTAACTTAAGTTTAGCTTAAGTTTTTGACTGTTACATCCTATTGTTGTCATATTATATTTATAGCCTATTAAATTACTCATTTTTTTCAGATTAATAGTGAAAAGACAAGCATTTATTGTGTACTTACTATGTGCCAGACACAGGGATTAAAAGAAAAGCAAAAGAAAATATCTGCTTTTAAGGAGCTCGTGATCTTCATGGGGAAAAATTCGAGATGAAATGTCAACAACTGTTTGTTGTTAATGATGTTCAGTAATTCAGTCACGTCCAACTCTATGTGACCTCATGGAACATAGCACACTAGGACCTTCTATCCTCTTCTGTTTCTCAAAATGTGCCCAGGTTCATATACACTGTTTTCATGACATCCTCTATGTATCTCATCCTCTACCAACCACTTTTTCTTTTTTGCCTTCAATCTTTCCCAACATCAGGGTCTTTTCTAATGATTTCTACTTTCCTTCTATGTGGCCAAAGTATTTCAGCTTCATTGAATAGCCTGAATTACTTTAAGTCTTGACTCCTTGCTGTCCAAAAGACTGTCAAAAGTCTTTTCTAGCACCTCAATTTGAAAACTTTAATTTTGAAGCATCCAGCTTTATTTATAGTCCAGCTTTTAAAGTCATACATTGTTGAAAATATTGCAGTTTTAATTATAGGTACATTCAGTGATGTCTCTGCTTTTTAGTATATTGTCATAACTTTCCTTCTGAGGAGCAAGGCTTTCAATTTCATGGGAACAGTCATCATTTGCAGACACTTTTGAGGCCAAGAATATAAAGTCTGACACTCCTTCCATTTCTTTTCTCTCCATTTGCCAGGAAGTGATGGGATCAGTTGCCAAGATCTTGGGTTTTGGTTTTTTTTGGTTTGTTAGTTTTATGTAAAATTTCAAGTTAGCTCTTATACTCTCCTCTTTGCCCTTCACCAAGAGGTTTCTTAATTCCTCTTCACTTTCCAAACGAGTTAAATAATAGGATAAATTGGAGAGAATGAACAAAGAGGAAGCATTAGCCTTAAGAAGAACAAAATGTCATCTTTCCTTTTCCATTTTTTAAATTTTATTTATTTGTAAGTTTTCAACATTCATTTCCCCAAGATTTTCAGTTCCAAATTTTCTCCTCATCTCTCTGCTCCTCCAACCCCAAGACACCATGCATTCTGATTACCCCTTCCCCCAATCTGTCCTCCCTTCCATCACACCTCTCCCTTCCCTAATGCCCATCTCTTCTGTTTTCTTGTAGGACAAGATAGATTTCCATACCCCATTACCTGTATTTCTTATTTCCCAGTTACATGCAAAAATAATTCTCATTACTTGTCCTAAAATTTTGAGTTTCAACAAACAATTTTTAACATTTGTTTTTAAAACTTTGAGCTCTAACTTCTCTCCCTTCCTCCCTCCCCAACCATTCTCACTGTTCTCAAGCAATTCAGTAGAGGTTGTACATGTGTAGTTATACAAAAGACTTCCATAAAAGTCATGTTGTGAAAGACTAGCTATATTTCCCTCCATTCTATCCTGCCTCCCATTTATTCTACTCTCTCGTTTGACCATGTCACTCCCCAAAAGTGTTTGCTTCTAATTACTCCCTCCTCCCATTAGCCCTTCCTTTTATCATCCCCCCACCTCACTTATCCCCTTCTCCCCTACTTTCCTGTAGTGTAAGATAGATTTTCATACCAAACTGTGTGTGCATGTTATTCCCTCCTTGAGTCAAATATGATGTGAGTAAACTTGATTTTTCCCTCTCACCTCCTCCCTTTTCCCCTCCACTGCAAAAACTTTTTCTTGCCTCTTTTATGAGAGAAAATTTGCCCCATTCCATTTCTCCGATTCTCCTCCCAATGTATTCCTTTCTCACCTTTTAATTTTATTTTGTTAGATATCATCCTTTCCTAGTCAACTCACCTTGTGCCCTCTATCTATTTGGATATAATCCTTTCAACTATCCAAGTACTCAGAAAAGTCTCAATAGTTAAATATTATCTTTTTACATAGGAATATAAACAGTTCAGCTTTAGTAAGTCTCTTTTCTGTTTACCTTTTCATGCTTCTCTTGATTCTCATATTTGAAAATCAAATTTGTTCAGCTCTGGTCTTTTCAACAAGAATGCTTGAAAGTCCTCTATTTCGTTGAATGGTCATTTTTCCCCCAGAAGGATTATACTCAGTTTTGCTGGGTAGACGATTCTTGGTTTTAATCCTAGCTCCTTTGATTTCTGGAATATCATATTCCAAGTGCTTCAATTCCTTAATTTAGAAGCTGCTAAATCCTGTGTTATCCTGATGGTATTTCCACAATACTCAAATTGTTTCTTTCTAGCTGCTTGTAATATTTTCTTCTTGACCTGGGAGCTCTGGAATTTGGCTACAATATTCCTAGGAATTTTCCTTTTGGGATCTCTTTCAGGAGGTGATTGGTGGATTCTTTCAATATTTATTTTACCCTCCGATTCTAGAGTAGCAAGGCAGTTCTCCTTGATAATTTCATGAAAGATGATGTCTAGGCTCTTTTTTTAATCATGGCTTTCAGGTAGTCTCATAATTTTTAAATTGTCTTTCCTGGTTTAATTATCCAGGCCAGTTGACTTTCCATTGAGATATTTCACATTGTCTGCTACTTTTTCATTTGTTTGATTTTGTTTTATAATTTCTTGATTTTCCATAAAGTCATTAGCTTCCCTCTGCTCCATTCTAATCTTTAAGGAATTATTTTCTTCAGTGAACTTCTGGACCTCCTTTTCCATCTGACCAATTCTGTTTTTTAGGGCATTCTTCTTCTCGTTGGCTTTTGTGATTTCTTTTGCCACTTGGGTTAGTTTATTTTTTAAGAATTATTTTCTTCAGCATTTTTGGGTCTCCTTTAGCAAGTGATTGACTTGTTTTTCATTATTTTCTTGCATCCCTCTCATTTCTCTTCCCAATTGTTGCTCTACTTCTCTTATGTGATTTTCAAAATCCTTTCTAAGGTATCCCATAGCCTGAGACCAATTCATATTTTTCTTGGAGGCTTTGAATAGAGGAGCTTTGATTTTGTTTTCTTCTGTTTGCATGCTTTGGTCTTCCTTGACACCAAAGCAAGATTCTATTGTCTGATTTTTTTTCTTTTGCTTTCGCTCATTTCCCCAGTCATTTACTTGACTTTTCAGCTCTTCATCAAGGTAGTTCTCTGTCTCCAGTGGAGGTGGAGGGTATACTATCAGCCTCTCGATCCCCCTACAATCTCTGGGTCTAGAACTCCAGAACCAGTGTCTACAGTTGCCCCTGCTGCTGCTTGTGTTTGCGTTGGGTTCCTCCACCCCCTACCTCTTTAGCCACCCTGAGGCTGGGGCTGGGGCTGGACTCCTCCATTCTCCTGCACTGGTCCCACAGGTTTTTCCAACTGACCTTCCAATTTATTCTCAGTATTTTGGGGTCATGAAGTCTGGAAACCACCACAGCTGTGAGATGTTCATTCTAGCCAAGTCCTGCTCAAGTCCTATCTGTGCAGGTGTGACCCATCCTGGACTGAACTCTGTTTCCAGCATGGTGTGATAGACACTTCCCAGAGTCCTTCCAGGTTGTCTTGGACTGGAAATTTGGTTCATTCAGTCATTTTATGGGTTATGCAGCTCCAGAATTTTTTAAAGGCATTTTTTTTTTTTTTTTTTTTTACAAATATCATGCTGGGCTAGGTAGGAGAACTAGAGAAAGTCCATACTGTTACTCCACCATCTTGGTTCTGCTCTCCACAAACTCACTGATTTTTCCTGAAAGATAATTAAGCTAATGAAGAGGAGCAGCAAATATCAAGTCCAAAGTACAACTGCAGGTTTAGTAGAAAGATCCCATTGATATCTGTGAAGCTGTGAACCAAAGGCTAGGAGTCAAGTGAAATTTGGGTAGCTGTCATTAAGAACATTACCAGATTTATTGTTGGTTTCTTCCTTCTAAAAAAGAAGAAATTTAGCTGGGAAGCCTACAGGTAGAGATAAGAAGGGAGAAAATTCCAGTCATGAGAATTCCATGAGTCTAAGGGTGAAGTTTCTTGTTTGGGTAAGGGTAAGAAGACCAAACAAGAGAGTAACACAATCATTGAAAGAATTCACCAATCATCCCCTGAAAGAGATCTCAAAATGAAAATTCCAAGGAATCTTGTAGCCCAATTCAGAAACTAGCAAGTCAAAGGGGAAAAAAAAAAACAGCTAGACAGAAACAATTCAAGTGTCAAGAAGCCACGAATAGAATTATATGGGATTTAGCAGCTTCTGCTTAAAGGATCAGAGTGCTTGGAATATGATATTTTGGAACACAAAGGAGCTTGGATTGCAACTAAAATATCAACTGCCCAGCAAAATTGAGCATGATCTTTCAGGGGAAAAGATGAACATTCAATGAAGCAGAGAACTTTCCAAATGTCCTGATGAAAATACCACAACTGAACAGAAAATTTGATCTTTAAAAACAAGATTTAAGAGAAGCAAAAAAAGGTTAACAGGAAAGAAAAAAATCAACAAACATGATATGCAATAACATTAAACTGTTTATGTCCAAACAAGGAAAGATGATACTTGTAACCCTTAAGAATTACATCTCTATTATGGCAGTTAGAAGGAGTATACTTAGAGGCTGTGGGTAGGTTGATTTTGATATGATGATTAAAAAATAAATAAGGGGTAAAAAAAGGATTATACTGGAAGAAGGTGAAAGAGTGAGCCAGAATGGGGTTAATTTTATCATGTGAAGAGGCAAAAAAGATCTATTATAGTAGAGGGAAAGAAGAAAGTGAATGAGCATTGTCTGAACCTTACTCTTATTGGATTTGGCTCAAAATGGGAGTAAGAAAAACATTCAGTTGACTAAATAAATCTGCCATATCCTATAAAAAAGTAGGAGAGGAACAAGAAAAAGGGGACTGCTATAAATAAAGATAAAATGAGGAAAGCAGGAATCAAAAGCAAAACACTGGTGAAGAGGAAAAGAAGATTGAAAAGTAGAAACAGGGGGAAAATAGGATGGAAGAAAATATGTAGTTAATAGTAATAACTGTGAATATGGATGAGATGAACTCTCCCACAAAATGGAAGTGTATAACAGAATGGACTTAAAACAAAAATCTCTTGCTGGGAAAACTGGAAAATAATATGGCAGAGACTGAGTAGAGACCAATGTCTGACATGGTATGCCAAATTAAAGTACAAATGGGAGAACGATTTAGGTATAAAGACTGATATTATAAACAAATTAGGGGAGCAAGAAACAACATATTTGTCCGTTTTATGGAGAATGGAGGAACTTATGACCAAACAAGAGATAACAGGATAAAATGCAAAATGGACAATTTTGATTACATTAAACTGAAATGATTTTGCATAAACAAAACCAATGCAACCAAGATTAGGAGGGATGCAGAAAAATGGGAAAGAACTTTTCAGCTAGTGTCTCTGATAAAGGTCTCATTTCTAAAATATATAGAGAACTGAGTCAAATTTATAAGAATACAAATCATTCTCTAATTCATAAATGGTCAAAAGGATATGAACAAGCAGTTTTCAAAGAAAGAAATGAAAGTTACTTATATTCATATTTTTAAAAATACTCTAAATCACTACTGATTAGAGACATGAAATCAAAACAACTCTGAGGTACCACATAATGCCTATCAGATTAACTAAAATGAGAAAGCAGGAAAATGATAAACATTGGAGGAGATGTGGGAGAGTTGGAACACTAATTCGTTGTTGGTGGAGTAGTGAAGTGATCCAACCATTCTGGAGAGCAATATAGAACTATACCCAAAGGCCGATAAAAATGTGCATACCCTTTGACCCAGCAGTACCACTTCTAGGGTTGTATCCCAAAGAAATCATAAAAATGGGAAAAAGATCCACAGGTACAAAAATATTTATATCAGTTCTCTTTGTGGTGCTTGAGAACTGGAAACTGATGGGATACCGTATCATCAATTGGAGAATGGCTAAAGACATTATGGAATATGAATTCAACGGAATACTATTGTGCTTTCAGAAATGATGATCTGGCAAACTTCAGAAAATCCTTGAAAGGCTCATATGAAATGATGCTGAGTGAAGTAAGCAAATCCAAGAGAGTCTTGTTCACAGAAACAGCCACAGTGTGCAAGGACTGATTTCAATAGAATTCTTAGTAATTCAAGGACCTAAAATATTTCCAAAGGAGTTTTGATGCAAAATGCCACCCATATCCAGAAAAAGAACCATGGAGTTAGAATGCAGAATGAAGCAAACTATTTTTTATTTTTGTTTGTTTCTTTTATTTTATCTTTTTTTTGTCCTCCTAGTTTTTTTTTTCCATTCCTTATAATTCTTCTATGCAACATGACTAACATGAAAATATGTTTAATAGGAATGTGTGTGTAGAGCCCATATCAGATTGCATACTTCCTTAGAGAGGAAGGGAAGAGGGAGGGGGAGAAAATTAAAATGTATGGACATAAAAGTTGAAAGTTAAAAATAAGTAAATTGAAAACTGTAAAAAAAATTCTACAATATGTTGTTTACAAGAAACATTTGAAGCAGTGAGACACACAGAGTAAAGATAAAAAGACTGGAATATAATCTATTATGCTTCAGTTAAAATATAAAAAATAGCAGAGGTAACAATCCTGATCTCAGAAAAAGCAAAAGCAGAAATAGATCTAATCAAGAGATAAGGAAGGAAACTATATCCTGCTAAAAGGCACCATAGACCATGAACTAATATTAATACTAAACACATATGCACCAAGTGGTAGAGCATCCAAATTCTTAGAGGAGAAGCTGAGTTAAGAAAAAATAGATGACAAAACTCTACTAGTGGGGGATCTGAACCACCCCCTCTCAGACCTAGAAAATTTATCCACAAAATAAACAAGAAGAGCCTAGGGAGGTGAATGGAATTTTAGAAAAGTTAGATATGCTAGACCTCTGGTGAAAAGTGAATGGGAAAAGAAATGAATATACTTTTATTTTCTCTGTGATACATGACACATACAGAAAAATTGGCCATGTGGTAGGGCATAAAAACATCACAATCAAATGCAGAAAGGCAGAAATATTTAATGTATCCTTCTGAGATCATGACTCAATAAAAATTACATATAATAATGGGTCATAGAATATTGCATTAAAAATTCAATGGAAACAAAATAATCTAATTCTAAAAAATGAGTGGGTGAATCAACAAATCATAGAAATAATCAATAATGTTATCAAAGATAATGATAATAATGGGACAACACAACAAAATTTGTGGAATGCAGTCAAAATAGTCTGTAGGAGGAATTTTCTCTAATGGCTTACATGAATAAAATAGAGAAACAGCCGACTAATAAACTGGGTGCACGATTTTAAAAAACTAGAAAAAGAGCAAAATTAAAAATTTCCAATTAAATAACAAATTAGAAATTCTGAAAATCAAAGGAGAGAGATTAATAAAACCAAAAATAAGAAAACTATTGAATTAATTAATAAAGTAAGAGCTAGTTTTCAGAAATAAAAAACTAGTAAAACAGAAAAATCTTTAGTTACTTTGACTAAAGAAAAGAAAGAATAAACCAAATTACCAGTACCAAAAACAAAGAGGGTGAATTCCCCCCAATGAAGAGGAAATTAACACAGTTGTTAGAACCTATTTTGCCCAACTGTGTACCAATAAAATATGACAATCTAAGTGAAATGGAAAATATTTAAATATACAATTTACCCAGATTAACAGAAGAGGAAATAAAATATTTAAATAACTCCATCTTAGAAAAAAATAAATTGAACAAGCCATCAATGAACTACCTAAGAAAAAGATCTCCAAGGCCAGATGGATTTACAAGTGAATTCTATCATACATTTAAAGGATAGATAATCCCAACACTATATCAACTATCTGGAAAAAATAAGTGAAGAAGTCCAACCAAATTGTTTTTATGATAAAAATATGTTTCTGACCCTTAAACTGGTAACAGCCAATGCAGAGAAAGAAATTATAAACCAGTGTGCCTAATTTAATATTAATGCAAAACATTTAAATCAAATATTATGAAAGAGAATACATCAATTTATGACCAGGATAATACACTGTGACCAAGTGGGATTTATACCAGGACTACAGGGTTGGTTCAATATTTGAAAAATTATTAGCATAATTGACTATATAAATAACACAACCAACAAATCATATGATTATCTCAACAGATGCTGAAAAAACTGTTGACAGAGGTGGGGTGGCGGACTCAGAATAGTGGAGTAGAAGCAGGGACCTGCCTGAGCTCTCCCTTCAAACACCTCAAAATACCTGTGAAAATGACTCTAAACCAATTCTGGAGCAATAGAAGCCATAAAAAGACAGAGTGAAACAGATTTCTAGCCCAAGACAATCTAGAAGGCCACCAGAGAGGGTCTGTTACATCAGACTCAGCACAGAGTGAAGCCCAGTGTGGGCCTTGCCAGTACAGACAGGACTGGAGCAGTCTTCAGGGCACTGAATCACTGGCATCTGTAATGGTTTCCAGGCTTCTCAACCCACAAATGCCAAAGACAGCTACAAAGATCAGTGGGAAAGCTCTGTCACCTGGATGAGAGAGGAACATGGTCCAGTCCCAGGCCCAGCCTTTGCCCTAGGGCCATGGCAGCCACTGCTGCAGCAGCCACTACCTCTGGAGCTCTTGACCTACAGATGGTGGGAGAATCAAGGGACTGATCTGGGTCACAATCCTGGGTGGTGATCCTGGGGCAAGGGGGAGCACTGGTGTAGCAGAATTGATAGTGGCTGTGGATAGGGAATCCTACTTGCAGTTCCAGGGCAGAAAAGAGGGCTTGTGGTTGCTCACAGACAAGAGTGCAGGCCAAGAGAGGAGTAAAGACTTCTCCTTTGATCATATCACTTTGGAACAACTGAGAATTTACAGTTCCCTAGAGATATCTCTGAAAACAGCTGCACAAAACCCCTGAAAGTTGGTACAGTACACCCTCCACTTAACAAAGAGCTCAAAAGTCAAGTAATTGACTGTGAAAATGAGCAAAAAGGGGGAAAATAATATACAAGGTTACTTTCTCTTTGAAAAGGTATTTTCTCATAATGAGAAATATCAACTGGAGGAAGACATCAAGGTCAAAGCTCTTATATTCAAAACCTCCAAGAGGAATATGAAATGATCTCAGGCCATGGAAGAGCTCAAAAAGATTTTGAAAATCAAATAAGAGAAGCAGGGGAAAAATTTGGAAGAGAAATGAGAGTGATGCAAGGAAATCATGAAAAATGAGCCAATAGCTTGCTAAAGTAGACCCTGAAAATGCTCAAGAAAATGGCACCTTGGAAAGTCGACTAACCCAAATGGGAAAAGAGGCCCCAAAAGCCAAAAACAAAAAGAATGACTTAAAAAGCAGAATTGTCCAAATGAAAAAGCAGGTCCAAAACCTCACTGAAGAAATTAATTCCTCAGAAATTGGAATGGAGCAAATGGGAACTGATGATGAGAAATCAAGTAATAATAAAACAGAACCAAAAGAATGAAAAAAAAGAAGACAATGTGAATATCTCATTGGAAAAGCAGCTGACCTGGAAAATAGATCCAGGAGAGAGAATTTAAAAATTATTGGAATACCTGAAAACTATGATGAAAAAAGAGGTTAGACGTCATCTTTCAAGAAATTATCAAGGAAAATTTTCCTAATATTCAAAAACCAGAGGGCAAAATAGAAAGGGAAAGAATCCACCAATCATCTCTGTAAAGAGATTCCAAAAGGAAACTTCCTAGGAATATTGTAGACAAATTCCAGAGTTCCCACATCAAGGAGAAAGTATTACAAGCTAGCAGAAAGAAACAATTGAAGTATTATGGAAACACAATCAGGATAATAGAATTTAGCAGCTTCTACCCTAAGGGATGAGAGGGCTTGGAATATGATATTCCAGAGGTCAAAGGAGCTACAATTAAACCCAAGAATCACCTACCAGCAAGACTGAGTATAATGCTTCAAGAGGCAAAAAAAAAAAAAAAAAAGAATGTCAATGAAATAGAGTACTTCCAAGCATTCTTGTTGAAAAGACCAGAGAATAGAAAATTTGATTTTCAAATGCAAGAATTAAAAAAAAAAACATGAAAAGGAAAGAGAAGACTTAAACCCCTCATTAAAGTTGAGCTGTTTACATTTCTATATGGAAAGATGCTAATACTGAGAACTTTCCCAGTATTAGGGATTTATATATGTATGTATGTATGTGTGTGTGTATGTGTATGTATGTAGGTGTATATTATATATGTGTTTGTATGTATATGTATATACATGTGTATATGTGTATATATGTGTGTAGGTATAAATAGAAGGCACAGAGTGAGCTGAGTATGAAGGAAGGATATCTAAAAAAATAACATTAAGTGTTGAGAGGAATATCTTGGGAGAAAGAGAGAGAGAGGGGGATAGAATGTAGTCAATCATCTCACACAAAAGAGGCAAGAAAGAGCTTTTGCAATGGAGGAGAAGAGGGGAGAGGTGAGAGTGAGTAAATGAACCTTATTCTCTTTGGATGGGATAGAGGGAAATGTGGTTAGTCTTTTGCAACACGTCTGCTATGGAAGTGTTGTCCATAGTTTCACTTGCATTGCCTATAACAAATTGTTTGCTTTCTCAATGATGGTGGATGGGGAAGGAGGAAGGGAGAGATTGTGGAACTCAAAGCTTTAAAAATGAATGTTAAAAATTGTTTCTGCATGCAACTGGGAAATAAGCTGTATGGGCAATGGGGTATTGAAATCTCTCTTGCCTTACAGGAAAATAGAGGGGAGCAGGATAGGACAAAGGAAGAGTGATAGAAAGGAGGGCAGAATGGGGGTAGGGGTGGTTGGGTGCATGTTGTCCTGTGGTAGGGGGGAGGGGGGGAGATGGGGAGAAAATTTGGAATTTAGAATCTTGTGGAAGGGAGTGTTGAAAACTGAAAATAAATAAATTATATTTTTATAAAGAAAACAAAATCTCTTGATGAAATGCAGCACCCATTCCTATTAAAAATGCTAGAAAGCAGAGGAATAAATGGAATTTTCCTTAAAATGATAAGTAGGGCCTATCTAAAACCATCAGCAAGCATATCTCTAATGAAAATAAACTAGAACCCTTCCCAATAATATCAGGGGTAAAAAAAAGTCATTGTCACCACTATTATTCAATTATGCCTCCATGCCTGCACATGTATAGTTATATCAGATTGCTTTCCATCTTGGGAAATGGAGAGGGATGAAAAATTAAAACTCTAGATCCTAAAACATTATTATTGAAACTAATTACACACACACACAAACACACACACACACATGCACTCACATATAAATGTATGTGTATATATATATAATATGTATATAATTTTTTAAAAATATATTTTATACAGATATTTAGGATGTTTTGTTTTAAAATAAGAAATAGGGGTGGGGCTGGGGGGCAAAGAGACCAGTGCAGCTGGATCATAGAGTAAGTACAAGGAGTGAAGTGAGTTACTCCACTGGATAAGGAGTTGAGTGAATGAAAGTGAGGAGTAAGAGACAGATTAGAGATGGACAGTTGATATGGCTAGTGCCTGTGACTAAATTGCACCTTTGCTACTGTCACATTTTACCCCTAAGACTTGATAGAACAGCCTAAAGTCAGAGGTCAATCTAATTAGTGCTGAATTTTCCCAGACAGAAAACTCAGGATTGAAATGGTTGCCTCCTCACCCACCCTCTCTTTCTGCCCTGGAGGGTAGTTGTGAAATCAAAAGTTTTCCCATTCTTTAATCCCATTTATCATTTCCACTTAATTACAATTTGTGAGCTATATAAAGTGATGAGAGATGCTCTGATTTGATTGCTTCATTTTTTGTGAATAGGGCATTACAAATGAGAGGGAAAAATGATGACTTGCATACTTTGCCTGTCATATATGAATATTATGCAAATGTATATATGTTTAACATATCTTGCATATATAGTATAATTTATGTGATTATGTGTGTATAGACTGAGAGGGAGAGAGAGAGAGAGAGAGAGAGAGAGAGAGAGAGAGAGAGAGAGAGAGAGAAAGAGGGAGAGAGGGAGGGAGAGAGAGGGAGAGGGAGAGGGATAGAGAGACAGAGAGAGAGAGAGAGAGAGAGAGAGAGAGAGAGAGGGAGAGAGAGAGAGAGAGAGAGAGTATGCTTCAGGGCTTCTTTATTTGCAGGATTCTATCCTGACCAGAACTCCTGAGCTATATGAGAAAGAATATTTGATATGCTCTCAAAAAGCAGAAATACATCAAGCCATGTGGATCCAATCCTATTTCCCCCCTAGGCTATAGGAGACATGAACTTAAAACACATACATACATACACACACACAAAAAAATCTGGCTGTCTGATAGAGACAAGGAGTTTGTTAGTTTAAGGCTTTTTTGTGGTTTTCTTTCACTTTTTGCTGTTATACTTACATAGTGCTTTCCTCACTGTTTTCCTTTCCATGCATGCTCATAAAGCCCCTCCTAAAAAGGGAGTGAGATCAAAATTAGAGGTTAGAAAGTAACTTCTGTCCAATGAGAGGGGAAATGGAATAGCTGCAAAAGACTCGTGGTGTCCACATTACAAAAGCACTAGTTAGATGGCTCTCTTCCATTGCTAGGTGCAAAGATCTGGAGCCCTGTTCTCACCCCTCAGTTCCTTAAGGGATCTCATTCAAATCTACTCATCTATACAGAGATAGGATAGAGCAGAAGTGGGGAGTCTGATTAAAGAAGGGTCATTTTTTTTTCTCACACTTATTCTTTATGGCCCTCCTGCAGTGCCCTTGGGAAAATTCGCTTAATATTTAATTTTGACTCATGTATGATGCTTTCCCAAGGGTTTAGTAGAAAGGTATTGACTGTGTATAATATAAATCAGGAATGGGACAAGTATGTATTTCTTACACACAAAAGAAATGCTAAAAGTAAATCATTCATAAGTGCTCATTGACAGAAAGACTTAAATTAAGATTCCATTACTTAATTGCTGCCATTATACTCTCATGGGAGGTGGATACTTAAACCTCATCAGAAAATAAAACAGTTTGTAGAAGTGCTGAGACATCACTTTCATATTTCACATCCATTCTACACTTTAAAAAAAAAAACAAGCTATGGATTCTGATAAGTTAGAGAGGTTTTAGGTTCTTCCTCTCATTAGTAGATTGTTTTATCTAATGTACAAACTTTTACTGGCACAAGTTGGCTCAACCTCTACACCTCTTGAATTCACAAGGTCACTTCTAAACTTGGGTACATCCATCTTAAAATGAGTGTATAGTCATTTATTTAACAAGGGAAACACATATCAGAAAAGGTCCACAGGGGCCAAGTCCAAGGTCAACTTGTCTCATCCTTTTCCTCTAGCTTTCTGTATGTAAGGAGGATTTCATTATCCTTTTAAGACTTTAGTTTCTCAGGATCCATGGCAATGACAATGTCTAGTTTTCAGGTGTTTGATAATAACTCCTAAAATAGTCTCAAGGATCCTAGATAGTAATTTCTAGAATCATACATGAGAGACAGTCCCACTGAGACTCCACCATGACATATGGGGTGACATAATGTGATATTTACTATGCTTTCATGGAATGATGATATTGCTAAATTTTACTTGTGAGCTTAAGGTTGGCAAGATGCCTTCTTTGTCTGTTACCCTATAAAGCAAGTGGGTACTGGTCAGTGAATGGAAAAATCATGGGTAATACCTAGAGGAATGCATGTACCTGCCTCAACTGGTCCCCACTGAGGCTTGAGGGGATTTAGGGGAAGCACAAATTGTGCCTGGCTTGATAGATTCCCTATTGTGGCTTAGGGGTAATTGTCCCCCCCTGCAAGAAAGATAATTAGGGAATGATGTAGGGGCTGATACTCCCATTATTGACAACCTTTTGAGAAGACTAGACTAGAATAAAACTGAGTACTAACTCCTCTGAAGGTGTCTGCCTGTCTCATCAGATCAAGAGTGAACCTGTTAGGGGGGTGGAGCCAAGATGGCAGAGTAGAAAGACTCACATATGCTAGCTCCGAACACACAGCCCATATATTTCCTGCAAGAAGAACTCCCCAAAAATTCTCGATCACTGCAAGGCGTGCAGAAACAGAGTGGAAAAGATTTCCATTCCAGAGAGCCCTGGAGAGCCGTCCCCAGGGTCCGTCGCACCCCAGAAAGTGGAGCCCATCCCTGCACTGCCCTGGCCGAGGCTCCAGAGGAGCAGATCCCAGCAGGCTTCAGGGATGGACTCTCTGGCAGCCACAAAGGTCCCTCCACCCACAGACGCTACAGGTCAGTGAGAGAGACTTTTGGGCTGGCCAAGAGGGGGGAGCGGGGTGTCTCCGTGACTCGGGCCCCCTCGGGAGGAAGTGACAGAGGCAGAGGCAAGGGTGGTGGCAGCCTGGGACTCCCCGAGCAGGCAGGATCTTCATTACTGAAGGTCTCTGCATAAAGCCCCTGAGGGAACTGAGCCTGGGAGGCGGTCCTGCCCCCACCCAAGCACCAGAACTTAAGCTCGCATTGAATAGCAGCCGCTCTCTGCCAAGGATAGCCCTGAGACTGGGAAGCAGCATTTGAATCTCAGATGCCAAGCACTAGCTGGGAGGATCTAGGCAGGGCTGCAGAGGAATCTCAGAAGTCAAGTAACTGGCTGGGAAAATGCCCAGAAAAAGGAAGCAAAATAAGACCATAGAGAGCTATTTTGATGAGGTGCAGGTGTTCCTGTCTTTCAATTCTGATGATGAGGAAATATTCTTAGCCTCAGGGAAAGACATGGAGGGCGGGGCCACTGTATCCCAGACACCCCAGGTGGATGTCCAGTGGACTCAGGCCATGGAAGAGCTCAAAAAGGATTTTGAAAATCAAGTTAGATAGGTGGAGGAAAAACTGGGAAGAGAAATGAGAGAGATGCAAGAAAAGCATGAAAAATGGGTCAATACTTTGCTAAAGGAGACCCAAAAAAATGCTGAAGAAAATAACACCTTGAAAGATAGCCTCACTCAATTGGCAAAAGAGGTTCAAAAAGTCAATGAGGAGAAGAATGCTTTCAAAAGCAACATTAGCCAAATGGAAAAAGAGGTTCAAAAGCTCACTGAAGAGAATAGTTCTCTCAAAATTAGAATGGAACAGATGGAGTCTAATGACTTTCTGAGAAACCAAGAAATCACAAAACAAAACCAAAAGAATGAAAAAATGGAAGAGAATGTGAAATATCTCATGGGAAAAACAACTGACCTGGAAAATAGATCCAGGAGAGACAATTTAAAAATTATGGGACTACCTGAAAGTCATGATCAAAAGAAGAGCCTAGACATCATCATCCATGAAATTATCAAAGAAAACTGCCCTGATATTCTACAACCAGAGGGCAAAATAAGTATTGAAGAATCCATCGATCACCACCTGAAAGAGATCCAAAAAGAGAAACTCCTAGGAGCATTGTGGCCAAATTCCAGAATTCCCAGGTCAAGGAGAAAATATTGCAAGCAGCTAGAAAGAAACAATTCCAGTATTGTGGAAATACAATCAGGATAACTCAAGATCTAGCAGCTTCTAAATTAAGGGATCGAAGGCTGTGGAATAGGATATTCCAGAAGTCAAAGGAACTAGGACTCAAACCAAGAATCACCTACCCAGCAAAACTGAGGATAATACTTCAGGGGAAAATATGGTTTTTCAATGAAACAGAGGACTTTCAAACATTCTTGATGAAAATACCAGAGCTGAAAAGAAAATTTGACTTTCAAATACAAGAATGAGAAGAAGTATGAAAAAGTAAACAGCAAGGAGAAGTCATAAGGGACTTACCAAAAGTGAACTGTTTACATTCCTACATGGAAAGACAATATTTGTAACTCTTAAAATTTTTCAGTATCTGCGTAGTTGGTGGGATTATACACACACACACACGCATACGCATGCACGCACACACAGCAACAGAGAGCACAGAGTGAATTGAACAGGATGGGACCATATCTTAAAAGAAATTAAGGTTAATGATGAGAGAGAAATGTAGTGGGAGGAAAGAGGGTGAAATGGAATGGGGTAAATTATCTCTCATTCAAGAGGCAAGCAGGAGACTTTTTAATGGAGGGAAACAGAGGAGAGCTGAGAAAAAAAAAAAACAAGAAGTTTACCCTTATCACATTTAATTAAAGGAAGGAATAAAATGCATACTCATTTTGGTATGAAAACCTATCTTACAATACAGGAAAGTGGGGGAGAAGGAGATAAGCAAAGGGGGGATGATGGTAGGGAGGGCAATGGGAGGAGGGAGCAATTTGAAGTCAACACTTGGGGAGGGACAGGATCAAAAGACAGAATAGAAACAATGGGGGGCAGGATAGGATGGAGGGAAATACAGTTAGTCTTACACAACACGACTATTATCGAAGTCATTTGCAAAACTACACGGATAGGACCGATATTGAATTGCCTGCCTTCCCAAAGGGTTGGGAGGGAGGGATGGGGAGAATTTGGAACTCAAAGTTTTAGGAACAACTGTTGAGTATTGTTGTTGCTACTAGGAAATAAGAAATACAGGTAATTGGGAATAGAAAGTCATCTGACCCTACAGGACAAAAGAGAAGATGGGGACAAGAGAAGGGAGGGATGATAGAAGAGAGGGCAGATTAGTGATAGGGAAAATTACAATGCTTCGTGTATTGGGGTGGGAGGAGGGGAGAAAGGAGAGAAAATTTGGAACCCAAAATTTTGTGAAAATGAATGTAAAAAGTTAAATAAAAAAAAAAAGAGTGAACCTGTTAGAGCCTGGAATCTGAAACCTCTAAGACCTCCTGTGTGTTACCTGTGAAACGCTGTCATATAGAAGTGATCACTGTCCTGCTGGTTTGGAGAAGGTCTAGCCTTCTCTTATCCCTCATAAAATGTCACAGAATTGCATGATGCCACTTGGAGTGATAAAGAAAGAAAAAAACCTGATGGAGAGTCAAGTCATTTCTTTTTTAAAGGTTCATAGAACTATTGACTTTTCCTGCTCAGTCACCAATAAAGGTATTCCTTTTTCATCCCCAAAGTACACTTCAGTGATAAGTCATGGAATTTTGTCATCCCTGAATTAGCACAAATGGTCATCTGAAGGGAGGTAGGGAAACTATGTCTTAAATTTAATCTTGTTGCCTTTCGCCTACTGATCTAGTCTGTTAGGTTTTTTTTTTTCAATCCAATACACTGTCTATCCCTTCTTACTTTGTTGTATCTGCACATTTGATAAGGATGCAAAATACTTAAAAGACATTTAAGTCTTTGGAAAAAAACAAAACAAAACAATAGGGTCATGGATAAAGCTATGTGGCATTTCACTGAAGAGCCCTTTGAAGATTGATGTTGATTTATTATCTCAAACCCTAGAAAATCTTGTCTCTACATCTTATCAATCATTAAACTAGATTTTATTATGTTCCTATCTCCCAGGCACTATTCTGAATGCTAGAGATACAACCAAAGAGAAAAATAAAAGTTTGTTCTCAAAGAATTCACAGACCCAGCTAAAATTTCACCTCAGGAAGCCTTTCTTCATGTTCTAGTGTTTAGTGTCTGCTCCCTGTTCATTGCTTCCAGTTCACACTGTATGTAGTTGGTTTAAGCGTAGATGTTTACATGTTATATATCCCATTAATGTGTGAGCTTCTCTAATGCAAGGACTGCATCCCCAACTCTTAGCACAGTGCCTGACACATAGAAGACTATTATTAAATTAAATTCTCTCCTCATCTCTCCCTTCCTGTCCACCTCATGATGGCATGCATTCCCTCCCTTCTATCACCATCCCTCTTTATCCCCTTTCCCTTCTCTTTCCCTATAGGGTAAGCTAGATTTCTATGCCTCATTGCCTGTGTATTTTATTTCCCAGTTGCATATAAAAACAATTTTAAACAATCATATTTTTCTAACTTTGAATTCCAAATCCTTTCCTCTCCTCCCTCCCAACCACCTTCATTGAAAGGGCAAGCAATTCAATATGTTGTACTCTGTACTTAATCAAAAGAGTTGGCTTTTGTAAACAAAATCTTTCCCCCAATCTGCCATCCCTTCTATTAGCACCCTCCTTTCTTATCCTCTTCTCCTCTACTCTGTAGGGTAAGATACATTTTCATACCATTTGAGTGGACATGTTACTTCCTCTTTAATCTAGTTCTAATGAGAGTAAGGTTCACTCATTGCCTCCCCTTCCTCTTCTTCCTCTCTACTATAAAGGCTTTTTCTTGCCTCTTTTATGTGAGATAAGTTATTCCATTTTACCTCTCCCTTTCTCCTTCTCTCAGTACATTTCTCTTTCACCCCTTAATTCTGTGCTGTCTCTGGACATAGATAGATAGATAGATAGATAGATAGATAGATAGATAGATAGATAGATAGATAGATAGATATACACATATATATGTATATAGATAGATGTAGATAGATCTATCTATATCTATCTACCTACACACACACACACACATGTATATATATACATACATATATATATATATATATATATATATATATATATATATATATATATATATAAGTTCCAACTACCTTAATACTAAGAAAGGCCTCATGAGTTACAAATATCATCTTTCCATATAGAAATGTAAAAAGTTCAACTTGAATAAGTCTTTTATGATTTCTCCTTCCTGTTAGCCATTTCATGTTTCTCTTGGTTCTTGTATTTGAAAGTCAAATTTTCTATTTAGGTCTGATCTTTTCTGAAGAATGCATTAAATACTTCTATGTCACTGAATATCAGTTTTTTCTCCCTCATGAATTACCCTCAGGTATTCTGGGTAGGTGATTCTTGGTTTTAATTCTAGTTCTTTTGACCTTGAGAAGTTCATATTCCAAGCCTTCTGATCACTTGATAAAGAGGCTCCTAATTTTTTTTTCTTTTATCCTGACTGTGGTTCAACAATACTTGAATTGTGTCTAACTGTTTGCAATAATTTTTTCCTTGATCTGGGAATTCTAAAATTTGGCTACAATATTCTTAGGAGTTTTCCTTTGGGGATCTCTTTTAAGAGGTGATTGGTGGATTCTTTCCACTTCTATTTTACTCTCTGGCTCTAGAATAGCAGGGCAATTTTCCTTTATAATTTCTTGAAAGATGATATCTAGGCTCTTTTTTATTAATCATGGTTTTCAGGTAGACCCATAATTTTTAAATTCTTTCCCCTGGATCAGTTCTTTTTTCAATGAGCTATCTCACATTGTCTTCTAATTTTTATTCTTTTGATTGTGTTTTAAAATTGCTTGATTTCTCATAAAGTAATTATCTTCCATTTACTCCATTCTAATTTTTAAGGAATTATTTTCTTCAATAAGCTTTTGGACCTCCTTTTCCATTTGGCCAATTCTGTTTTTCAAGGCATTCTTCTGCTCAATGGTTTTTTGGACCCCTTTTACTATTTGGTCTAATCTCTCTTTTAAGGTGTTATTTTTTTCAGTATGTTTGCAGATCTCCTTTAGCAAGCTGTTGACTCATTTTCATGATTTTCTTACATTACTCTCATATCTCTTCCCAATTTTTCCTCTACTTCTCTTTCTTAATTTTCAAAATTCTTTTTGAGTTCTTCTGTGGCCTAAAACCAATTCACATTTTT
Organism: Bettongia penicillata ogilbyi; assembly: GCA_023548195.1. Lineage (NCBI taxonomy): Eukaryota > Metazoa > Chordata > Mammalia > Diprotodontia > Potoroidae > Bettongia > Bettongia penicillata. The sequence goes on from JAJHZJ010000140.1 coordinate 608,497, forward strand.
CTTAGGTACTTTTGATATAGAAACTCTGACTTTGTTGTCTCCTTCTTGTTTTATATTTTGATCTTCCTTGTCACCAAAATAAGACTTTATAGACTAAATTTTTTTTCCCTCTATTTGCTCATTTTCCCAGTTAGTTTGACTATTTAAATCTTTGTTAAGGTTTGTCTCTATTTTCAGTGTAGAGGGTATAATGTCCCAAGTTTCATAGATTTGGGGCAGCTGTTTTCAGAGATACTTCTAAAGACTTGTAAATTTTCAATTCTGCTAAGTTGGTATGATCTAAGGAGAGGTGTTTACCCCTCTCCTGCCCTGTGTCCTAGTCAGTGACCACAGGTACTCTTTTCTGCCCTGGAATTGTGAGGAAGGTTCCCTTTTCATTTCTGTCAAAAGCTTTGCTATACTAGTTCTTCTCATCCTAGCACTGTCACTCAGGACTGCAACCCAGATCAAAGGATGGGTAAAGGAACAGAATCCTGCCTCAATGCCAGCAAAGGGACCTCTGTAATTTCCTTCTGATCAGTTATTTGATCTCCAACTGTGGACTGAGAGCTCTGGAAGCAAGACACTGCTGTTGCTGTTGTTGCCACCCCAGGATTGCACTGGGGCTGGGATTGGTCTATGTTCCTTTCTTACCCAGGTCCAACAGATATTTCCCACTTATCTTTTAAGTTGTCTTTAGCATTTATGGGTTGAGAAGTTTGGAAACCATCTCAGCTGAAAGTGATTCAGTCCCCTGAGAACTGGTCTGGGTTTGTTGGGTCTGTGATGGGTTGGCCAATGTTGGACTGTGTTCTTCTCCCAGTCTAATGCAACAGACCTTTCCTGTGGATCACCCAAGTTGTCTTGTGCTGGAAATTTGTTTTACTCTGTATTTTTGTGAGTTCTAATACGCTGGAATCTGTTTAAAATCATTTTCACAGGTATTTGGAGGCATTTGGGGGAGAACTCATGCAAGTCCCTGCTTTTACTCTTCTATCTTGGCTCTGACCCCCAGCTTTCTCGTTATTTCCACTAACATCATTGATCAGAACCAAGTGTGACATAGAAGTATACCATATCACTTCCTCCATTTCCTGAGAAATGAACAGAAGGTAATACTACTTACTAAAAATTGTGTAACGAAGACAAGTAATTTAATTGCTAAGCCTAGTTTTCTAATCTAAAAAATGAGGATAATAGATATAATTATATTACCTACCTCATAGTGTTGTTGGAAGAATTTTGCAATGTTTAAGCACAATGTATAAGTGAGTTATTGTTATCCTTACTATTTCTACTGCTACTGTTATAGCAAGGAAAACAACAGAAGTCAATGACAAAAACAGATTCTTGGAAATATTTGTCTTCTAATACAAGCTGTATTCTATACATTCTATTTGGTTGTCTGAAAAAGCAGTTGTTTCATCATTTCTAAGGAACCTAAGAGAGTTTAGTAAAAATAGTCAGTATTGATTATTATTTTTTATAATAATTACAGAGGGCCATGACTTTTACATAGCTACTGATGTCTCCTTTTCTGCTATTTAGATTTAGTAAAGAACTGCTCTATTTTGTGTTTTGGCATCCATTCTCTTTGTTATGAAGCCTGCAGGAAATTGTACCCATCTTTTAGTCAGAGTTTCCTAATAATTTGGTTACTTCATTAGCTCCAGGAGTGGGAAATCTGTTACCTGGAGGCCACACGTGACCTTCTAGGTCCTAAAGTGCAGTCCTTTGACAAAACTCGAACTTCACAGAACAAATCCCCTTAATAAAGTGATTTGTTCTGTGAAACTTGTACTCAGTCAAAAGACAATACCCAAAGCTCTGGAAGGCCACATATGACCTCTAGGCTGTGAGTTCTCCATCCTTGGATTAACAATTTCTTAACTGTTTTATTTTTGTATTATATAATATTCAATTCAATGAATTGAATTCAACAAAAAAATAGTCAGCACCTATTGTAAGCCAGGCACTGGGAATGAAAAGACAAAGAAGAAAGGGCCTCCTGTCCTCAGGTAGCTTATTTTTTTATGATAGGGGCTAGGGGAATGAAAAAGATACATGTACACAGAGAAGTGAATACAATATAGGAATAAAATAATTCAATAAATGCAAAGTAGATTCATGGAGAAAAGTAGGCAGTTGACTTAAAAAGTTAGTGGCAATTGATTAGGACCCTTAAGATTCTAACAGACATATGTCAAAAAAGGGAGTATGAGTTGCTGAAGCTATCTTAACCATGGCGACTATCTTTTTGCTCCGCTGCCCTGGCTCCTACTACATGGATGACCACTGGTATTGTTACCATTCAGCTTGTTTTTTCAACTTTCAAATTATTTCTTGAGTATTTTGTTTTCCTAAGTTGCATATGTAAAAACAATTAATATTCATTTAAAAATTTTTAAGTTCCAAATTATCTTTCTTCCTCTCCCCTTCATTGAGAAGGCAAACAATTTGATATAGGTTATACACATGCAATCATGCAAAACATATTGCCATATTAGTGATGCTGCAAAAGAAAATGTAAACAAAAAAAGACAATAAAAATAAAACAACTTAAAAAGAAGTATATTTCACTCTGTATTCAGACTCCACCAGTTCTTTCTCTAGGGATGAATAACATTTTTCATCATAAGTGCTTCAGAGTTGTTTTGGATCATTTTATTGCTAAGAATAACTAAGTGAGTCACAGCTGATCATCTTACTTGTTACTGTGTGCAATATTCTCCTGGTTCTATGCATTTCACTTTGCATTGGTTCATGTAAATCTTTCTAGGATTTTCTGAAATCTGCCTGCTCATCATTTTTAAAAAATATAATCTATTTTCAATTTTCAACATTCACTTCCACAAGATTTTGAATTCTAAATTTTCTCTACATTTATCTTCTCCCCCCACCACAGAACAGTGTGTCCCCCAACCACCTCTTACCCCAAACTTTCTTCCCTTCAATCACCCCCCTTTTAACATCTCCCTCTCCTCTATTTTCCTGTAGGGCAAGATAGATTTCTATACCCTGCACACTGTACATGTTTCCCAGTTGCATGAAAAAACAATTTTATCATTCATTTTTAATACTTTTGTGTTCCACATTCTCTCCTTTCCTCCCTCCCCACCCACCCTCATTGAGAAAGCAAGCAATTTTATATAGGTCATACATGTGTAGGCATGAAAAATACCTCCATAGCAGTCATGTTGTGAAAGACTAACCACTATCCTCTCTTACCCTCCATTTATTCTATTCTCTCCCTTGACCTGTCTCCCCACAATAGTGTTTGCTTCTGATAATCCCTTCTCCCAATCTCTCAATCTCTCTTCTATCCCCATTCCTCCTGCCTTCCTGCCCTATAAGATAGATTCCCACATCCAAGTAAATGCATGTAATTCCCTCTTTAACACAGTTCTGATGATAGTAAGTCTCACTTATCCTTCTCTCTTATCTCCCCTCTCTTGCCCTCCGTTGTAAAAGCTCTTTCTTGCCTCTTTTATGTGAGATGATTTACTACATTCTACCACTTCCTTTCTCTTTCTTTCTCCTAGTACATTCCTCTCAACACCTAATTTTATTTTTTTAGATATCTTCCCTTAATATTCAAGTCACCCTGTGCCCTGTGTCATAGATAGATATAAAGATATACATGTACACATATATACATATATATGCACATATACCTACACATATATGGTATACATATACACACATGCATATATTGTGTATGTATGTATGTATGTATTATTCCCTATAACTCTAATACTGAGAAAGTTCTCAAGAGTTACAAATATCATCTTTCCATATAGGAATGTAAACAGTTCAACTTTAATGGGTCCCTCATGGCTTTACTTTCCTGTTTACCTTTTCATGTTTCTCTTGATTCTTATATCTGAAAGTCAAATTCTCTATGTAGCTCCTGTATTTTCAGCAAATATGCTTCGAAATCCTCTATTTCATTGAAACTCCATTTTTTTTTTCCGTGAAAGGTTATGCTGTTTTTCTGGGTAGATGATTCTTGATTTTAATCGTGTCCCCTTTGACCTCTGGAATATCATACTCCAAACACTCTGATCCCTTAGGGTAGAAGCTACTATATCCTATGTTATGCTAATTGTATTTCCACACTACTTGAATTGTTTCTTTTTTTTTAAATTGAATTATTTTATTTGTTTTCGGTGTTCAACAATTTCCCCAAAGAGTCTATATAGTATTGGAATTAACTGTTCTTTAAATGCTTGATAGAATTCACTTGTAAATCCATCTGTCCCTGGAGATTTTTTCCTAGGGAGTTCATCGAATGCTTATTCAATTTTGTTTTTCCGAGATGGAGTTATTTAAGCATTCAACTTCCTCTTCTGTTAATCTGGGCAATTTATATTTTTAAAATAATCATCCATCTCATTTAGATTGTCGAATTTATGGGCATAAGTTGGGCAAAGTAATTGCTAATTATTGTTTTAATTTCATCCTCATTGGAGGTTAGTTCACCCTTTTCATTTTTGATATTGGTAATTTGGTTTTATTCTTTCTTTTCTTTAATAAAATTGATCAAAAGTTTATGAATTTTATTGTTTTTTTTCATAAAATCAACTCTTAATTTTATTTATTAGCTCAATAGTTTTCTTAATTTTAATATTATTTAATCTCTCCTTTGGTTTTCAGTATTTCTAATTTGGTATTTACTTGGGAATTCTCAATTTGTTCGTTTTCAAGCTTTTTCAGCTGCATGCCCAATTCACTGATCTCCTTTTTCTCAATTTCATTCATGTAGGCATTCAAAGATACAAAATTTTCCCAAAGAATTGCTTTAGCAGCATCTCATAAGATTTGGTAGGTTGTCTCATTACTATCATTCTCTTGAATGAAGTTGTTGATTGTTACCATAATTTTTTGTTTAACCCAGTCATTCTTTAGGATAAGGTTGTTTAGTTTTCAATCAATCAGCTTTTGGTTTATATTTCCACGACCTTTGATTATATACCAGTTTTATTGCATTATGATCTGAGAAGGATGCATTGACTATCTCTGCCTTTCTGTACTGGATTGCGAGGTTTTTATGCCTTAGTGCAGTTTTTGTGTATGTGCCATGTATCACTGAGAAAAAGGTATATTCCCTTCTATCCTTGTTCATTTTTTTCAGAGATCTATCATATTTACCTTATCCCAAGTTTTATTCACCTCCTTAACTTATTATTTTGTTTATTTTTAGGTTAGATTTCTCAAGTTCAGCAAGGAGGAGGTTGAGATCCCCCACTAGTATAGTTTTGCTCTCCACTTCTTCCTATAACTCCCTTAACTTCTCCTCTAAGAATCTGGATGCCATACCACTTGGAGCATGTAGGTTTAGTGATGATATTGCTTCATTGTCTATAGTGCCTTTTAGCACTCTTTTGATTATCTCTAATCTCTTTTGATTAGATCTATTTCTGCTTTTGCTTTGTCTAAGATTAGGATTGCTACTCCTGCATTTTTTTTCATCAGCTGAAGTACAATATATTCTTTTCCAACCTTTTACCTTTACCCTGTGTGTATGATCCCATTTCAAATATGTTTCTTGTAAACAACATATTGTTGAATTATGATTTTTAATCCACTCTGCTATCCATCTCCCTTTTATGGGAGAGTTCATCCCATTCACATTCCCAGTTATAAATACTCTCTGTGTCTTTCCCTCCATCCCCTTTCCCCTTGTTTGTGCTTTCAGTTCTTACTTCTCCCTTCCCCTCCACAATAGAGTTTTAATTTTTGACCACTACCTCCCTCAGTTTTCCCTTCTTTCAGCTCCTCTCCCTTTTAATCCACTTTTCTCTTACTTCTTCTTCCCTCTCTTTTAACCTTCTCTCCATTTTCTCCCCTCTTCCCCTCCTGCTACCTATAGAGCTAGTTGTATTTCTATACTTAACTTTGTTGCACCCTCCTTGAATCCAATTATATGAAAGTACCTCTCAAACTATACTCATCTCCCTCCCTTCTTTCTCTCTACTGTAATATATTTTTTTTGCCTCTTCCTGTGATGGAATTTATTTTTTTCTGCCTCCTCCTTTTCACATCTCCCATGACAATCCCTTTACACCCTCAAGTTACATTTGGTATCATCACATCATTTAATTTATACCCTTTCCCTCTATCTATGTATATCCTTTTTCTATTTCATAATAAAAGCACAATTCTCAAGATTAACAAGTATCATCTTCCCTTATAGGGATTTAAAGAGTTTGCCCACACTGCGTAACAAGTTTCTTTTTCCCCTGTTTATGTTTTTATGTCTCTCTTGAGACCTGCATTTGAAGATTGAATTTTCTGTTGAGGTGTGGTCTTTTCATCAGAAAGGTCTGGAAATCCCTTATTTCACTGAATGTTCATTTCATTGCCTGAAGTATTATGTTCAGCTTTACTGGGTAATTAATCCTTGGTTGCCGTCCCAGGTCCTTTGCCTTACATAATATTTGATCTTTCAATGTAGAAGCTGAGAAGTTCGGGGTGATCCTGACTGTAATTCCTCCTCTTTCTGGCTACCGGCAGTATTTTCTCCTTTACTTGATAGTTGTGGAATCTGGCAACAATTTCCTTGGTGTTTTCAGTTTGGGGTCCCTTTGAGGAGGTGAATGGTGTATTCTTTCGATGACTATTTTGCCCTCTGGGTCTAGGACTTCTAGGAAATTTTCCTTGATAATTTCTTGGATGATACTGTCCAGACTCTTTTTTTCATCATGGCTCTCTGGTAGACCAATATTCCTTAGCTTTTCTTTCCTGGATCTATTTTCCCCATTCACTTGTTTTTCCAATAAGATATTTTACATTTTCTTCTATCTTTTCATTCTTTGGATTCTGTTTGACTGATTCTTGATGTCTCCTAGATTCATTAGCTTCTATTTGCCTGATTCTATTCTTTTATTAAATTGGTTTCTTCAGTTAGCTTTTCTCCTTTTCTCTCTGCCAATTGTTCCTTTAAAAGAATTATATTCTCCAGTTAGATTTTTTAATTCTGTTTGCATTTTTCCAGTTGTCCTTTTAAATTCTTCTGTGATTTCTTTTTTTTCCATATTTTTAGTCATTGGTCAGTTTTTCTTCAGTTTCTCGAATTTGGCTTTTAAAATCCTTCCTGAACTCTTCCAAGAAAGCTCTTTGTGCTTCAGATCAGTTTATATTCCCTTCTGAAGTTTCAGATGGGAGTACAGTCTCAATGCTGACCTCTTTGGTATTTGTGTTTTGGTCCTTGTCCCCATAGGAAGATTCTATGTTTTTTTCTTTTCTGCTTTGCTTTTTACTCATGATAATCACCCTTTCCCTGGGAAAGCAGATATCTGTGTATGTGGCCCAGGGAGCTCTGTCCCACAGTTCTTGTGCATAATACTTGTAACTTTGTGTGTTGTGATCTCTGGTTCTCTCAGTTGGAAGCTAAAATGTGCAGCTTACCTGGTCTTTACCTGGCTGGTGTTGGAAAGCAAAAGCTAGGTGAGGTCTTTTTGGTTTTCCTTGAAGTTACCCTGGAGCTAGCTCATTAAGTTTGAGGGAGGGGTGGTCTGGACACCAGAGGTTCGCTCTGCTGAGCTAGAGTATAGGCAAGCTTAGCAGTCCATAATCCTGTCTGTGTTAGTGTCTTCCTGATTCCCCTGGGATGCTGAGGCATGCCTGGGGTCCTGGTGTTGACAGTTCCTGGCTTCATCCTCCTGGGACTCAGGATCTTCTCCCGGTTTCTTGATGTGGGGCTGTTTGGGATAGCTTTGATCCTGCACTGCTACCCTTCAGCCACAACAAGAGGGACCCTCCTCAGAGATCTTCTTAGCCTCATGTGCTGAGAGTCTGTTTACCCTTTCAGCTCCTCCCACTGTTCCAGGGTTTTTCTCAGGAAGATATTCTCTAGGCTTGTCAAGGTCAACAAAGGGAGGGAGATAGCAATTAACAACCACCCTGCCATCTTGGCTCCCAGAACCAGAAATCACTTGAATTGTTTCTTTCTGGCTGCTTGTAATATTTTCTCATTGACCTGGGAACTCTGGAATTTGGCTACAATATTTCTAGGAGTTTTCCTTTGGGGATCTCTTTCAGGAAGTGATTGGTAGATTTTTTTTAAACATCTATTTTACCCTCTGGTTTTGGAATATCAGGGAAGTTTTCCTTGATAATTTCTTGAAAGATGATGCTTAAGCTGTTTTTTTTTTTTTTTTTTTTGATAATGGCATTCAGGTATTCCAGTAATTTTTAAATTCTCTCTCCTGAATTCATTTTCTGGGTCAGTTTATTTTCCAATGAGATATTTCACACTGTCTTCTATTTTTTCATTCATTTTGATTTTGCTCATCATTTCTTATAGTACAGTAGTATTCCATCATGATCATATACCACAATTTGTCTAGCTATTCTCAATCTAACTGATGGGTAGTGCCTCAATCTCCACTTCTTTGGCACTTGACAAGAGCTGCTGGAAATAATTTTTATCCATATAGGTCTCTTTTTTTTTGTTTAAATTGCTTTTTGGATACATACCCAGTAGCGGTATGACTGGGTGAAAGGGCATGAACAGTTTTATAACTCTTTGGGCATAGTTCCAAATTATTCTACATAATGGTTGAATCAGTTCTCAACATCACCTGCAATGCATTGGTGTCTCAATTTTCCCCATATTTCCAAGATTTGTCATTTTCCTTAATTTGTCTCATTCTTATTTGAAAAACAAGGCCTTTATTAGAGAAATTTGCTTCAAATTTTTTCCAGTTATGATTGATTAACATATTTCCCCATCCCATTCCATCCCCATAACTGTTTATTTTATTGTCCCTCTCTCTCTCTCTCTCTCTCTCTCTCTCTCTCTCTCTCTCTCTCTCACCCTGATCTTCCTCAAAAGTGTTTTGCTTTTTACTACTACCTCCCATATCCACCCTCTCTTCTATCAGAAACACCCTCCCCCACCCCATTCAGCTTTGATGAGATTTCTAAATCTCTGGAATTCATAAGATCATCTGGGCACTTAACCTCAGAGTACATATTCATCCAAGAGCAAAGAGACTTAAGAAAGGGTCAGAGTTGGTCCTGTGCTTACAGCTGCTATGACTAGGTAGAGGAAAAGGAATACATGCTATTCCTTACCCAAATAATGTTCAAAAACAGGTTGAAGTAGATGCAAAGGTGAGAGAGACACCTCTTTTGCATGCTCCTTGAGTTCTGATTCAAAAATGTCTTAGTCTTTGGTTCTTCAGGTTCCAAAGTCAACAGAGTACACACACACACACACACACATACACACATGCATATACACACATACATATACACTTACATATATATTTATATGCATATATATATATGTACATATACATATATTTTTTTGTCATTACATGGTACCAGTGGCTCAGTCACACATGACCAGAAGGGGGTTACTCTAGTTTTCAACATGATTATTTAGATTGGATGTAAGCAGTGAATATCTTTAAATGCTTCAGGAACTGGTTCTCATATGCTACCCCATCCCCATTATAAGCATATTGATAAATGTATGTATGTATGTATGGATGGGTGGGTGGATGGATGTGTTTCTGCATCAACATTTATAATATATGTAAAGAACAGGAGATGCAATTCTCCTTCCATCTCAGTTGTTATAATCATATATGCTTTTCATGTGGCTTATAAACAAGATGTTCAATGTTCTGTGATCTGTTTTTGAGGTATAAACTTTCTCAATTGAGTTAAAAAGGGCATAATTAGCACAGCTTTCTGAACAAACAAGTTGGCCATGCCTGTGGAGTGGGGGTGGCTGGTAAGAGGGGAATGGGAGGAGACTTTTTAGTTAAAGTTGGATGAATCTCAGAGATTTGAATTCCAGTTTGGGAAGTGGAGGGAGATGTGGTGGGAGATCCTTGTACTTAACTAAAGGTGAGTCAGCAAGTGTGTTAAAGGATTTTCTCCACTTCCCCATTGTCCATGTCTTCAGAGCTAATGGGCCAGTGAGACACCCTAAATCAAGAAGAAAGGAGAGGCAAGAATACTCAAAACAGAAATAAATATGGTCACCCAAAGGTGGGGTTTTCCTTCAAGTATCTACCCCTTAGCAATGGATAGTTAATAATGGGGAGGAACACATACTGGAAATCCAACTGAACAACTAACCCAGTAGAGATCATGTATCTACGCGGTGGTTGCTGAATTGTTTCAGTAGTGTTTGACTCTACGTTACCCTATTTGGGGTTTTCTTGACAAAGATGATGCTATGGTTTGCCATTTCCTTCTCCAGTTCATTTTACAGATAAGGAAAGAGAAAAGCTGGTTAAATGACTTGTCCAGGGTCATACAACTAGTATGATGCGCTATATACTGAACCATCTAGTTTCTACCTGGGTGAGGAGCACTCTACAAATAAAAAGGAAAGGACTTTTAGGCCCTAAAATAAGAAGAATTGGGCATTGTTTTTGCAACACATGAATCCTATATGTTTGCTTCATTTCTACTACATTATAAAGTTGAATTTACTTTCCCTACAAATGCTACATGTTTTGCAGACTGGCAACCCCTATTTTTGTTTGCTTGGTTTTGGGGGGGGTTTTTGGTGTTATTTGCTCGTTTTATTTTGTTTTTAGACAGGTGAATGTTTTGTTATAAATGTTCAATATTATTATAATTATTAACATTTGTATAGATGTTACTATGTGTCAGATGCTGTGCTTTACCATTATTATATTCTTTGAATTCTCACAACCCAAGCAGGCAGGTGATAGTATTATCCCCAATTTGTAGATAAGGAAACTGTGGGAAACAAAGATTAAGTGACTTTCCTGGGGTGACAAAGTTATTAAGTATCTGGGGCTGGATTTGAATTCAGGTCTTCTTGACACCAGATCTGGCACTCTATCCACTCCACAACCTAAAATGTCTTGGCTAAGAATTAATTAAATGTATTCATTGTTAGTGAGAAGCTCACCATTACAGACTCTTGAAGTTTAGTGATAAGAGTAACTCCTAGTAGTCAGAAGTAGGCAGAATTCTAAAGTAGCATTCAGTCTGAGACCCAATCTTAAAGTACAAGTAATTGTTGAGGGTGTAGACCAGAGAGAGTGTTACATAGGCATGTATGTCTCCTACCGCCTTCTGCTTCTGCTTCTGATGTCAGCAGAGAAAGAGGACCACCTGATTCAGTGCCTTACATTGGTTTAGTAAAGGGTAATTACTGAGAAGTACTTAGAAAGCTATGAGCACTGGAGAAGTAGTAAGAAAGCTGTGAGCACTGGGAAAGCCAGGAAGGATTTGAGTAAACAGTTTTATTAAAATCATGCTTGGGATCATCAACATCTCAAGAAATAGCGGGTAACTCCTGAGATGGGTCTCCCTCAGGTAGAAAATGGTGCCAGAGTTTTGACCTTATAGGATTAGAATGGGGTCCCCTTTCCCCCAACAAAGTTTAATACCAAATGAGATTTACAGAGAGGGGATGAGGTTGTTTATCAGGACTCATGTCCTGATAAACTCATTCTGCAATGTCCAAGAAGATGAAGGGAGGGGATGAAGGTGTTACAATTCATACAAAATGATACCTAGAGAGAGAGGAGGTAGACCAAAGGCTACTACTATGTGAGTGCATATTTTATGCTAATCAATTCCCATTTCTATAGCACTTTGTGAATTACAAATCACTTTCCCCACTATTTATGAATTAGACTCAATTCCATTTTACAAATGGAGAAAATGAGGTTAAGCTGACTTGTCCTTAGAGTCAGAGCCATAATTTTAACCTGCTTCTTCACCCACCCCATTCTGCCATTTGAGGGGCTATAGAAAATTAATTTAATTGAAACTTTGTCTTTTCTTTCCCCTTAGGCTTGCCATTTGCTTTAAGACTTTGTAGACAAAGGTTGTTTTTCCTCTGGGATTCAGAGCTACCAAGTCATGCTCCCTGGTTCTTTTAAGAAACACATCTTTTTGATATCCTTATCCTTGAAGAAAAGGTTCATTCGTACGCTGCTGTCTCAGGATCACTGTCAGCTCCAATGTCTTGGCTGTTCCACTTATCACTGAATCTGTTTCATATTCACATTAATAGGTGAGTAAAGAAAGGAGAGTCAGGAGCCTACACCTCCTGCAGGGAGAGTAAAAGAGACTGGGTAAGTAAGAATCTGAGAGAATCATGCAGAAGAGGCCTTGGTGATTGCAGCACTGTAGAATTTCACTAATTCATGGGAAACTAGTCTGAATGAGTGAAAAGTCGGATTCATCTGATTCCCTCAAGGTACTTATTTTACTGCTTCTCAGTACCTAGAGCAGACTGAGGAATTTTCAAGGCAATACTGCCAGGTAGATACCCTTATAAACTAGTATGTAGAAAAGATGAGGAACATTTGTATTAGCCAATGTATTCATTGTATAGAGATTGGCTTAGCTCATTGCTGAAGTCTATTTTGATACAATTTGACAAATATTTATTCTCTCACTAACCAATGAATTTACTTGTATATACTTTTAAAAATCACCAACATTCCTCCTGCAGTTTGTGTTTATTAGAACCCTGCTCAACAAACTGCTATTAAAGATTTTTTTTGAAGCAAACTATAGGCTGGTCTGTATCAAATTAAACAAAATTATAAATCCAAATTAATGTGGTTAGCTTTAACATGATGTTGAAATATTTCTCTCTGTGAGGCAGGTTTTTTCTTTCAAGTAATAAAGTTTGTTTGTTTTTATTTTTAATTCCTCAAGTGGAGTAACAGAAATATTTAAATAAACTGTGGCAAAACCATCAAAACTGAAATGCTGCTGAACCACTAGGGCTCAGTTTCTGATGTGTTGTCCTGTTGGCTTTTTGGAACCTAAATTTTTTTTCCAGTGGCTTGCCATTTAAACTGTAGGGCAATTTTGACATTGAAATCATTCATCTTTTCCCAATGACTTTCCAGGCAAATGCCCAAATGGCTTTGAACAGAACCCAGCCGAGTTCTCCTTAAAGCAGTGCTAGAAGCTAATAATGATAAGCTCAAAAATATCACCACATATTTCAAACTTGGAGACCACTTGAAACTTACTTCTCCATGCCCACTTGGGGGAACTTTTAGAAATAATTTATTATATAGCGAGATGTATGAGGGTTAGTGTTTAAGTCAGAAAACAAAAGAATCATTATCTACTGTCCAAACTTTAAAGAGGTTTTCATTCTCACTTAGGGAGGACAAATGCTATAGAAGTGTCAAAAGAAAAAAACAAAGAGCAAAAGAATGGGGAGGAGTTTTTGTATTTTCAGGCAGCAAACTTCAAACAAAATATTCCTCATTTATTATCTTCTTCAAATTGTTGTCATAATGCAATTATGTAAATGAGGAACTGCAATCACACTGAGTGTTTGTTCTGTTTTTGAAACATATACTCATTAGATCAGAGCAGTAAAAAAAAAAGCCCACCACCAACAAATGAATTCTGGGAATGTGAAAGAGCCTGAGAAATTCCCATTGGAATGGTTCCCAATGTGCTGTATAAAGAAAGGTAGGGTTTGTTGAAGTTTTCTCCCCTTAGCCCCAACCCCCACTCTTTTTCCACTCTCTGAGAAAGGAGTGTATTAAGCTTCAGGGAAAGAAGCATTGCTGAGGCAATCCTTGCCACCTTTTCCATCCTGATTCCTGTCTCTCTGCCCCTTTCAGACCCACCAGCTTTCTCTATTTTTCTCTCAGCCCTCTCTCTCGACCACAAAAGATTTCCAGCAGAGAGCAGTTGGTGCCTCATTTTGGCTGCTTTCCCCAGGCTCTGGGGGCTTTCACTGGAAATCAATGGCTGCTTATTTTTCCCTCTACTCAGGTTTTATGAGTGAACTGACATGGATTCAACCATACTGACCCATTCTACTGAGCCATGTCCATTCAGATGCGCCTCTTTACAAATAGCGGAAATTAGCAGAGGACCAGTGTCAAAGTGCTTGTCACATCTTGTTTTCAATATGTTGAAATCAGGTTTATAGTGGCCTATTCAGAAGCCTAGACTCCTTTTGAAGCAACACAATGCATTTCAGGAGTTCCATCAGGCGATAAATGCAGAATTCCACTTCGCTATTAAAAAATAATCAAAATGATTAGTCTTTTGAATTTTTTGAAGTAATTTATTCACTTAGAATTTGTTATTTAATTGTGCCGTGTTACATGTTATTGGTTATTCATTTCCCTAACCATAAACGTATTCCAGGTTGGTCTGTCAGGGTTACGTCTACAAACTGTGAATGTAATTTAGCAGCAATGAATGTTTGTAGTCAAATACTGAAAAGATAAAGAGAGGCAATTGGATACCAGTAATCTTCATGATTTCCAATGACCTTTAGGGGAAAAAAATTTATTCAATAAAGAAATGGAACTGAGCAGTTACTCCATTTTAATTCCAGCATCTTTCCTCATTTACCTATTTGATGGTTTGTACCTATACAGGAAGATCTCTATTTGAAATGAAGGGGGACCTGTGATTTAGTTAGCATAGGGAACTTCTGGATACGCAAAGCATGTTTTTCTACAATTGTTAGTATTAGAGAATTACTTAGAACACTAAGAGTCTAAGTGACTTGCCCAAAGTAATGCAATCTGCAGTTTCAGAGATGGTGGGACTTGAACCTAGGTCTTTCTAGTTTCAATGCAAGCTTATTTTCCACTAGGCTATGCTACCTCTCATTTAACAGAACTCAACTCCATTTCAATCCTCCAAAACTCTCATGAGGATAAATTGGCCTAGATATAGCCTCAGGAGCCAAGCACAAGATTTCTGACTTATAGGAGTTTAAAAAAGCTAGATCAAGTCTTAAATCTTTCAAGGTGGTTTTCTAAAAAACTTCTGCCTACAACCACCACTTCTCCTCTCAAAGAGTAGCATTCTAGAATCACGTGGAGGTGATGACCTTAAGGACATCCAGCCTCATCAATATCTGAAGCATGAATCTTCTCTGAAACTCTATTTAAAAACAAAACAAAACAAAAAAAATAACAACCAGGGTTACATGGTTTAGCACACAATTTCCAATTTCTGTGCCTGTCTATTTCATGTTTGTTACTTTCCTCTTCCCAGTGAGATTTTTATTTCCTTGTGGAGATAAAGGATGAGCAAAAGGAGATAAATTCCTTTTGTTACTCATTGTTTCTATACCCAAGAACATATAAACACAATAGCGGGAAGATGGTAAGTATTCAGTGAAAAACCGTTTGTTAAAAAGAAATACATAAAACTTGACATGTGGAAATATCAGATATGTTTTCCATCGTTTCTCTTTGCTTTCTCCACCCTCAGGGAAATTTTTTAAAAGGTTATATCAACTTGAGATATCACTAATGGCAACTTTTTCAAATATGCATTTTAAGAACCCTTGAATACAGCAATGTTCTGGGCATTATACAAGACAAGTCAACCAAAGATGATCTGGCCCTCTAGAAGTTCATTGTTAGCAGAAAAAAAAAGTGAGCATACACGTGTAAACGCATACACTTGTCCAGATAAGTATGCACATGTGGTACACATATGAGTACACATATATGAATTATGCTATGATATGCATGCATATGTGCATGAATACAATGTGCATGTGTACTGTGTATACTCATATGTGCATTGTGTATTTATGTATACTTATATGCACATATAAATATATTTATTTTTGAAAATGAAAACAAATCCCTGAAGAATCAGACTAACAATTAGTCCAAATGGTAAAAGTTTACATGCATGTTGCCTATAAGTAAGTTGCAACATATTACAAAAAATGACAAATGAAACAGAAGTGGAAAGAAAACCATTAGGGACACATATTGTCAGTAAAGTTGAAGGATAGGTTAGGTAATAAGCGAGTAATAACAAATATATAGATGTACTCATACATATATGTACATATATTTATACATACTTATGTACATATATATACATATATCTGTGTGTATACACACACAAAAACATGGATACTATAGAAATGATTCATGAAATGCCACAAGACTCAGAAGAAAGCTTCTATTTAGCTATTATTTAGATGTTATAACATCTAAAATTTTAGCTCTGGAAAGTTTTTTTCCCTCCATGTTTCCATCATGTATGAATGAATGAAAAAGCATTTATGAAGCGTTTATTATGTGCTAAGCCTTGAGGATACAAATAGAAAAAATGAAAGAGTCGCTGCTCTAATTGATCTTACACTTTAATTGAGAAAGACTATGCATTTTACAAAGGGAAAAAAAAAGGTCAGCTGCAGAACAGACTCAAAGCCCTGAAAGTCTTAAAGGGTACAGGAGTAGGTTGAATGTTAAGCCCTGAGGCATTCAGGCTTACATAAATAAGTTACATGATAGTACCAGGGAATAGAATAAAGGTAGAGAGCAAGGCTTGGCTCTCTTCTGTCTCATTGGAATTAATAGTCATTGACTATTTAATATGATAATTAATATGACTAATTAATAGTCATAAGCCCCTTGATCAGTTAACCATCCTGATTGAAAGGAAGAAGGTAAGGATTAGGGCACCCCCTGGTTCTGGTGGCTTCTCTCACCACTTTGCTGATCTGAATGAGTTTTGGGGCAGCCTGTGTCTGGAAGGGGATATAAGAGAGGAAAATAAAGGGGTAGAGAGCTTCAGAACTCAGGTCATAGACATGTCCAGTTAAGGCAGGATTAATTTATGAGATGATTAATGAGATAATAAGATCAATAAATTGAGAAAGCCATAGAAAAGTCCCAGCATTATAAATTATACAGGTTCCTGGCCTTGGTAAGTTTTGGAAATAAACAGGAGAAAGTCATTCAGGAAACAAGTCATATTCAAGAGTACAAAGGGAACTTCTGACAGAGTAATTTCTGCTGAGAAAAGGATGGCACCATGGAATTCAATATGCACTTACATAGCACCTACTATGTACCAGACACAAAGCTAAGCACAATTTACAGATGTAATCTCATTTGACCCTCACAACAATCCTGTGAGGTAGGGGTTATTAGTAGTTCCATTTGGTAGTTAAAGAAACAAGTACAAATTAAGCGACTTTCCAGGGGTCATACATTTAGTAAATGTACAAGACTAGATTTGAATTCAGTCCTTTCTGATTCCAGATCTAGTGTCCTTATCAATCGTACCACCAGCTGCCTCCACCATGGATGAATTTAAGAGCAAGACAACTTGACCCCCTACAAAACTGTAGCAAATGAATCCCTTTTACAGTAGAATAGGTTTAGTTTACCTGGATATCTCTGTCCTCAAAATAGAAGTCCCTTGGTCTCAGAAGGCCTGTTACTTTCCCCCACTTATCTATAATCAAGTACTCTTCTGTCAAGAAGCCCTTGATATCAGATTTAATGAGTAGAGTCCTTTGAGTATCTTGGCACCTCCCTTGGAAGAATCAAGTAACTCCTCAGTTCAGTGGCAACACATTTGTTAGTATCCTTGAGAGGCCTCTTTCACATGAGATTTCCTTTCTGTTCTTCCAAATGAACATCTAGATACTAGCAATGAGGAATATTAAAAAAAAAAATGAAGAGGGGGTGGAGCCAAGATGGCAGAGTAACAGCATGGACTTTCTAGAGTTCTCCCCCTAAGTTTAGCCAAATACCTGTAAGAAAATGGCTCTAAACAAATTCTGGAGCTGCAGAACCCACAGAATGATGGAGTGAAACAAATCTCCAACCCAAGACAGCCTGGAAGGTCATCTGGAAGTTTCTATCATATCTATCACACCAAGCTGGGAGCAGAGCACAGCTGCCCCAGAACAGACAGGATCTGAGCAGGCATTGGGAGGACTGAATCTCTCATGGTGGTTTCCAGACTTCATGACCCCAAAAAGGTGAGGACAAATTGGAAGGTCAGTGAAATAAACCTGTAGGACCTGAGAGAGCAGAGTGGTCATGACCCCAGCCCCAGGATGGTAGATGGGTGAGGGAGCAGAAAAATCTGAGGCAGCCATAAGCAGCCGTAGGGGCAGCTGCAGCCACTGTTTCTAGGACTCTAGGTCCACAGATTGGTGGGGGGGGGATTGAGTTGCAGACAGTACACCTCTAGCCCTTCTGGAAGAAGAGATTTGCCTTCACAAAGAGCTCAAAAGTCAAGTAAATGGCTGGGGAAAGGATCAAAAACCAGAAAAAGAAACAGACTATAGAATCTTATTTTGCTCACAAGGAAGACCAAAACATGCAAACAGAAGACAACAAAGTCAAAGCTCCTCCATCCAAAGCCTCCAAGAAAAATATGAATTGGTGTCAGGACATTGAAGAGCTCAAAAAAGATTTTGACATCAAGTAAGATAAGTAAAGCAAAAATTGGAAAGAGAAATGAGAGCCATGCAAGAAAATTGTGAAAAATGAGTCCACTGCTTGCTGAAGGAGATTCAAAAAAATACTGAGGAAAATAATAACTTTAAAAATAGACTAACCCAAATGACAAAAGATATCCAAAAAGTAGATGAAAAAAAGAGTGCCCTTAAAAGCAGACTTGTCAGATGAAAAATGTGGTCCAAAAGCTCAATGAAGAAAATAATATCTTAAAGATTAGAATGGAGTAGATGGAAGCTAATGACTTTATGAAAAAATCAAGAAATGATTAAATAAAATCAAAGGAACAAAAAAAAAATAGTAGACAATGTGAAATATCTCATTGCAAAAACAACTGACCCAGAAAATAGATCCAGGAGGGACAATTTAAAAATTATGGGACTACCTGAAAATCATGATCACAAAAGCCTAGACACCATCTTTCAAGAAACTATCAAGGAAAACTGCCTTAATATTCTAGAACCAGAGTGTAAGATAAATATTGAAAGAATCCACGGATCATTTCCTGAAAGAGATTCCAAAAGAAAAACTCCTAGGAATATAGTAGCCAAGTTCCAGAGCTCCCAGAACAAGCAGAAAATATTGCAAGGAGTCAGAAAGAAACAATTTAAGTATTGTGGAAACACAATAACTTCTACATTAAGGGGTCGCGGGACTTGGAATATGATATTCTGTAGGTCAAAGAAGCTAAGGTTAAAACCAAGAATCACCTACTCAGCAAAACTGAGTTTAACACTTCATGGGGAAAAATGATCACTCGATGAAACACAGGACTTCCAAGTATTCATGATGAAAAGTTCAGAGCTGAATAGAAAATTTGACTTTCAAACACAGGAATCAAGAGAAGCATGAAAACGTGCACAGGAAGCAGAAATCATAAGGGACTTAGTAAAGTTGAACTTAGTAAAGTTACATTTCGACATGGAAAGATAATATTTGTAACTCGAGACTTTTCTGAGTATTTGAGTAGTTGGAGGGATTGTATACATACAGACAGTGGGCACAGGGTGAGTTGAATAGGAAGAGATGTTTTCTAAATAAAATTAAGATGTGAGAGAGAAATATATTAGGAGGAGAAAGGGAGAAATAGAATGGGACATGTTGTGTCTCACATAAATGAGGCAAGGAAAAGTTTTTTTTCAGTGGAGGGGAAGTGAGAGGGAAAAAGTGAACCTTACACTCATCACATTTGACTTAAGGTGGGAATAACGTATACACACTCAGTTTGCTATGAAAATCTCTTACACTACAGGAAAGTAGGGGAGAAGGGGATAAGCCGGGTGTGGGGAGAAGATGATTGAAGAGAAGGCAAATGGGAGGAGGGGGCAATTAGAAGTAAACACTTTTGAGGAGGGATAAAGTCCAAAGAGATAGTAGAATGAATGGGGGCAGGATAGGATGGAGGGAAATATAGTCTTTCACAACATGACTTTTATGGAAGAGTTTTGCATAACTATATATGTATAAAATTTATCGAATTGCTTGCCTTTTCAGTGAGGAGGGAGGAAAGGACAGAAGTTGGAACTCAAAGTTTTAAAAATGAATGTTAAAAATTGTTTTTACATGCAACTGGGTAATAAGATATACAGTTAGTGGGGTATAGAAATGTATCTTGTCCGACAAAAAAATAGAGGGGATGGGGATAAGGGAAGGGAGTTGCATGATAAAAGGGAGGGCAGATTGGGTGAAGGAGTAGCCAGAATGCATGTTGTTTTGGGATGAGCAGAAGGGAGAGATCAGGAGAAAATATCAGGAGAAAATCTTGTGGAAATGCATGTTGAAAACTAAAAATAAACAAAATAAAATTTAAAAAATTTAACACATGCAAAAAAATGATGAGAAAAAATCATATAATTATCAGGGTTGCCTTCATGTACCTGTTATGGTGATACAAAATTTCAAAAGTATTAAATAATCTCATGCTGAAGACCAATGAAGTAGCTACTTTACATAGATAGACCTTGAGTCTTCAAGAAAAAAATGTTTCTAAAATAATTTTCAGCTTAATAAATAAACATCAATGCTTGGTAATTGGTGAAAAATCAAGCAAATCATATCCTTCATTGATGTTTTCCCACCTACGTGTGATTGTCTCTGTTTCTAGGTAACAATTTTAATTCTACATCAGTATTCTAGAAAACTGTATAAATGTAGTTTCTTAACATTTACAAGAGCTAATCAACTAAAGACAGTTTAGGTAACCCCATTTGAAGTAAGAAAATGCACCGCTTTGAGAAACTGAGGAGTAATGAATGCAGAATGTTGCGTGTAAGCCTACATATGGCTAATATGTCAGGCTATTGCATCAGATTGCTTATTTATCTCTTCTTTAATCTTTTAAGTATTCATGTGTGTGTATGTATTTATGTACATGTATTTGATTTAACAGAACATTTCATTCCCTAACCATTCTGGATAAGGGAGGTCTTCTTTACAAACAAAAATAGTATCAGACTTTCTCAATATTTTTTTTTATTAATTCCAGGCAACATACAGTTTCATCACTGTTGGGACTGTTGTCAATCATCATTCTATATAAAATATCTGGCTTTCTGACTTCCTTCTCTATTTCTCTCATAAATATGTAGCCTTTGTATGCTCTGAGGTTCCTTATTGCTCTAATTCCTCTATTCAATGAAGCAGGTCCTTAGAAATGGGCTACATCTCTTTCTCAGTGTTATGGTAGTTTCCCGAAGGAGAATGGGATGATTCTCTACTGCTGCCAGCTCCAGCCCTGACTGCTATGCTTTTTCCCAAAGTTATCAATAGGAATTAACTTATCTGGCCACCCTTAAGAAGCTTTTAAAGTGAAACTTAATATGTATTATAAAGTATTCTCCCTAAAGTCTGAAATATACTTTCTCACAAGTATAAACAGAGTCCAGGGGAAATTGGGCCCAAGATTAGAGACACATGTGGCAAAAGGATAATTCACAGATTCTGGAAGCTGAAAGAATTCCTTATAGTAGGAAGGGTCTAATTCCTTTGCTGAATTCCTTTCTGGAAGATTGAAGCTATGTCCATTCTATCCTGCGCATTCTGTTCTCAAGGTAGCAGGTGGTACGGTGGATTAAGTCCTGGGCCTAGATTCAGGAAAGCCTGAGTTCAAATTTGACCATGAGCTGTATGACCCTAGGCAACTCACTTAACTTCTGTTTGACTCAGTTTTCTCAACTACAAAATGATGATATTAATAGCACTTACCCTGCAGGGTTGGTGTGAGGAACAAATGATATAATAGTTGTAAAAAATATTTAGTATAGTACCTGGTGCAGGTTAGGTGATATTCTTTTTCCCTTTCCTCTGTCCTCTTTATATTAAATACCCCACAGTGCTGATTATCTAACCATCTATATAATCTAAAATAGCATCATGATGTGTTCTGAGTTATTACACAGGAAGCAAAGCAAAGCCCATTTCTCTCTTGATGTATTGAGGGCAGCTCTAAATGTAAGGAAGAAAGATTTCCATCTTTTCATGCAAGTCTTGAAACATTATATATGACCTTAGGATGGAGCTCTGGGGCATGCCCAAATATTCAACCTAAGGAACTTTGGGCAAGGTTTTTGTTCAACACTTTTGAAAGACCCTATAGAGCAATTCTGCAGACAAGTTATATGGATAACCAGCAGTCAACAATGGAATTGTCCTTCATCCAGTGATCCCAAAAGAGAACCTGGCAGGGAGGCATAGGGATTTCTTTTTCTTCTCACTTCTATGTTTGTGTGATAATAAAAGCTAAATATTAAAAAAAAAAAGGTTTCCCACGCAACCTCTTCTTGCTCTTGTACTCCACTTAATTTTTATCATTATACAACTGAAACACAAAAACATCTTTGATTATAGCTAAGCTATAATTATAGTCTTGGCCAAGTAACAAGGCTAAGCAATTTACACCATGCATCCTAGTAATTTTAATCATAGGAGACAAAATTGCATTTGTTTTCACATCTCTGTAACTTACTTTCCCCTGGCAATAAAATATAGCTTTCTGCCTATACCATGAAAAACTTGAGCAACCGAAGGTTGGACAACTGTTTGTTAAGCACATTGTAATGGGTTTCATCCATCATCTGGTCACCTGGATTAGTGAGGTTTCCCAAGTCCATTCCAACAACAGGATTCCACGCATCTTTGGTATTTTTTCTATTTGAGTAATACTCATATGTTGGATCAGCATATTTTAAAATATAATAATGTTCTCCTCCAACATCTTCTTGTGGTTGTGACAATCACCCAGAGTTTTTGAAGGCTATGCCAATGATAAACATTCTAGCATGTGCTAGAAAGCCTTTGTGCTGGAAAGCCTTTGAATATGGACCCAGTAATGATTTATATATGTCACTTGAAGTCAACCTAAAAAGGTTTGAAAAGGCTCATTATCAGGTCATAGGATGAGGAATTTTTATATCATAGTAACATTTCAAGATCATAAGGCTTCCAATGGCAAAGCCAAGATAGTAGAGTAAAACAGTTAAGGTTTTTCAACATTCTCCTCCTAACAACTTTACAATAATGCCTCAATTTGAATTCTGGAGCAGCAGAACTAATAAAGGGCTAAAGTGAGACATTTTTCCAGGACGTCAGAAAGAGAAGTCTGTGAAACTGGTGTAGGGACTGGGCAAGAGCCAATTTAGCAATAACAACAATGGGCCTGGCAGGTGATAAAAACAGCGGGAGAGTCTGACGAGCTCTCGAAGCTGAGGTTTTAAGGGGATCAAGCAAATGGTGAGAAAGGGTCTACAGGTGATACCTATGTTAGCACTGAGTACAAGACAGGGCATTGTTTGGCAACTCCATTGCCTACACTGACTTCCATGACACAGTTCCCATACAGAAAGAAGGGTTTGCAATCCCAAAGAAGCAAGGGCCCTGAGGGGCAGTGTTACCTGAGGCTATGAGGAAATAGTGACCAAACATTAGACATTGCTCTGGTCGCACTACTTTGAAATTACCCAAAGCTGTCAAATACCAACAACAAGTTGTGAAACCAGTAGTGGAAAGAAAAAACAAAAAGCCCTGATACTTGGGATGGTGTAGTCATGAACTAAAATGCATGTCCTCAAGGGTGCATCATTTGCCTGTGGCTGTATTGTCAAGTTTATTCAAGGTTTGGGCATGTGTTTTACCACAGTGAAGTTCATCTATAATGAATTCATGCCTCAGGATCATTGAAAATCGACATTCTTGTAAACAACTTTGGAAAACTGTCCCTGCTTAATAGGGCTTAGTAGCCTGATAGTTTTCACTGCATAACTATGGAAAAGTTCCAGTTTCTTTGATCCACATTTTTCTTATCTGTAAAATTGGGAATATTATATTTACATTCCTTCTCAGAGTGGTTGAGGGAATGATACTGCATAAACTTTAAAGAGCTATGGAAATGAAAATTATTTTCACAATTATTTTTTCACAACACGTAATGCAACTCTCTAAAGAAATATCATTACAATTTGATTCTCTCTCCTACTCTTGGGAGTAGAAAAAGTGAGTATTATTACCCCTCTTTTAAAGATGAGGAAACAGGCTCAGAAAACTTAAATTACATGCTTGGGATGACTTGGTAAAGTTAGTGGTGAAACAAGCATTCTGGCTCCTAATCCAATGCTTATATTGCATCTAGTAATTTTACCACCCATTAAGGCTGCAACATTCTGAAATGACTTATTCAAGCATTTTGCTCAGCAACTTCATGTCAAACTGCTCTTACAAAGAGATTAAATATATACAAACCACTTTAGATCTTTATTTGAAAATGCAAGCAGTCCTTCATTTTCTGCCATGATCGGAGTATAAACGCTGAACCTAAGACTTGATTACTCATATATTTGCATGAATAGCTACATTTATTACTATTGGTCATAACATTTTTATGGCCTGGCTTAAAATCCAATCCCAACCATTGATTCATTGACTCAACAGTAGCAATGAATCTCAGGTAAACACAGAAATACAATAACATGGACATATTTCTATTCTTCATATACTCTTTCCAACTAAAATTCCACAATTTGATGTTAGTACAACTCATGTACTTACTGTTCAGTTCCCAAGGAATTTAATATAGCATCCACTCCAATCCTATTTCATCTTACTTTTCTACCTAGACTCTAATTCTTACCTCAAGCTTATATAAGCAAAGTCTTTTTTGTGTTTTTTTTTATTTTGTTATACATTTATTGGTCACTGGTTTTGCTCAGTGATTTCTTGACAACCAGCATGAAGCAGTACAAAAAAAATAATAATAACTGAAAAATAATATGTCACCAATTATATGCACAAATGATATATTTTTTAAACAGCATCTAGAAAAGTAGGATGGTGTTATGTTATAGTGGAAAGAGTCTTGTACTTAAAGTCAGAACACTTCAGTCTAAATACTATCTCTGACATTTACTAGGCATGTGATTTATGAGGTCTCACAAATCATAGACCTTCTCTGACCTTCAGTTTACTGATCTGCTCAATGAAAGTGAAGATAAAATATCAAAACAAAATGAAATACAACCTTGACCTCAGAGCGATTGTGATAGAGATATTTTGTGAAGTGATATATAAACGTGAGTTAGCAACATAACACAAGAACTGCACAAAATGTTAGAGTCGTAGTATGTTGGGAAGGAGTAAGTGAGATGAATCAGGAGGGAAATTGAACTCTTTGATCCTCCCATCCACTTTATTGCTTGTTGCAAATGCCTGTTTCTTCCTTTGGGGCCCTATCTATTGCCAGCTCTCCTGGTGACAAGGCTGAAATATATGTTGAGGACCTTTTCATTTAGAAATCTTTATCATCACTTAACAATGGTGCACCTGGATGTTGAACCCCACTATATAAACATACAATTTTGCACAAGAGTAAGAGAAGTACTTAGGGGATTATCAGACAGCATGGGCTATCAAGGGGAAGTCTTGGTTTCTTTAACTATCTTGTGGTTAATAACCTTGCATTTATTTATATAATTTATATATTATTTATATATAATATATATAATATATATAATATATAATATAATTTATATATTATTTATATTGATTCTCTTTTCATTTCATTTCATTTCATTCTATTTCATTTCTATGAATATATATGTAAATAATTGTACTATTGTACTATTTTCTCCTCTATCAGCCTGAAAAAGTAAGACCATTTGCTGCCTTCCCTCGCAATCTCTTGTCTCACATGAAAATGTTGCCTTTATCTTTGAGAAGGGAAACCTTTCTCATTATAAAAGTAAGTCCATTTCATTCTATATTCTCAAGGTAGGTTGCTCTTTCTACAATCCCTACTCTAATTAATCATGTATATAAATATACATATATATATATATATATGTGTGCGTGTGTGTGTGTGTGTGTGTGTGTGTTATAACATAAATTATGTTAATGGGAGTTAAAGATTTTCCCCACTGGGAATAATAATAATGGATCTGCCCATTAAGGGAAGCTTGATTAGGAGAAATGTTTTGTAGGAAGTTGTACATTTTTTGTTAGTTTCTAATGAGGTACTGGTTCTCAAGGGTTGTGATGCCCTCTGTCAGTGAAAAGTATATATAATATACTTTGAGGTGTGATTCTGTTTTGGGGCTTATTCATTACAAGATTTGTTTGGCCAGATGATACTCTGGGTAGTTGCTAAGGAGTCTCTCCAACTTTGAAAACCCAGATGTTGGTGCTTCTCTTTCTGGTAACTATGTATGTAATGGTCAGAGAGTTGAATCTGTCTGTTGACCTGTTATATTTTTTTTATGACCAGACAGTTGGAAGCTCTGTCTGTTGGTCTTTCTGTTTGTAATTTCTGATTATAATTTCAATTTTTATTTTCTTTGAAGTTCAGGGTTCTGTCATATACAAGCATACACATATGTACATGCACACATATACACACATATACAATGTGTATGTGTGAATATATATAATATATATTATGTATAATTATTATTATATATTATTAGGGGATTATCAGAGGGCATGGGCTATCAAGGGGAAGTCCTGGTTTCTTTAACTACCTTGTGGTTAATAACCTTGAATTTATTTATAGATTTTTTTCATTTCTATGAATATATATGAATAGTTGTACCATTTTCTCCTCTAATAATAATATTATATATATAATATATATGTTCATACACACATATATGTGTGTGCACATTACATAAAGTGGGTATGAGAATTGACTAGACTGATAAGAAATGAGAAAAGAAAAGAAAAATAAAGATAGAAGCTCAGAAAATATCTATACTTAGGGGGTACAATTGGTAACATAGACAAGTAAACAAGACTCAGAATTAATGGTCAGAGCCACATGTAGTGTTAAACACCTGAAGTCCCTGATATTGGGGAGTCTGAGACTGGTCCATCACTTAAGGTTAAGCTTTAGTAAGACTAAAACTGATCAAATGACTACATTAAGTTCAGTATTAATATGATGACCTCTTAGGAGTCACGGCCACCAGGATGCCTAAGGAGCCTAAATCAGAGAGGGTCAAATTTTTTGGTTTGAAACAGCAGTTTAGTCCAACAATGAGTAGTCACTACAGTCCCAGCATATACAAGATAAGGAGACCTAGTATAAAAAAAAAAAAAAGTGAAGCATCCGATATTAGAGTAAGGTCAGGAAGGATGAGGAAAGAGTATTGAATTTGGCAATTAATAAAACATTTTAGAACTTGGAAAGAGTAGTTCAAGTAGAGTGGCATGACAATGTCAGATTTCAGGAAGTTCATTGATGGTAGGGTGGTAAAGAAGTTATAGCACCCAGTATAAACTACTTTCAACAGAAAGGGGAAAGAAATATAGCAGATAAAAGCTTGAAGTAGTAACTAACACAAGGGAAGGATTTTTGTCTGGAAGAGAACTCCACAAATTTGTACACAGAGGTGAAAAAGCCAGCAGAGAGGGAAAGATTGAATATGAGGAAAAAAAGTTGAGAGAACAAGTTTCTATAGGAGAAAGCGGTGATCTACTCAGAGGTGCATTACGTTAACTAAGAACCAGCCAAAGTTAGTATGTATTTGTAGTGGACTCAGTCACCGTGTTTCATGACTTAATCTATCAGGACTTAAATAGCTCATATGAGAAAGGACATTAGTTGATTGTTTTTCATGCAAGGATAAAAGGATAAAAAAACTGAGAAGGAAAGACAGTACATTGTTTAAATGGTTAATCAAAAAGTAAAAATTAAAGGGAGGAAAGTATGAAGATAAGTCAGAAAAGAGGTCAGAATCAAAGGACTGAAGGTGTTAATGATGGGAAAAGTAGGTTTAAGAATGAAATAGTTGAAATCTATCTTACACTACAGGAAAGTAGAGGAGAAAGAGAGAAGCGCGTGGGGGGAGTGGGGAGAGAATGATAGGAAGGAGGGCAAATGAGAGGAGGGCTTAATTAGAAGTAAATACTTTTGAGGAAGGGTAAGGGCAAAAGAGAGAATAGAATGAATGGGGGCAGGCTAGAATGGAGAGAAGTATAGTTAGTCTCTCACAACATGACTTTTATGGAAGTGTTTTGCATAACTACACACATATAATATAACATAACTACATATGTATGATATATATCCAATTGCTTGCCTTCTCAGTGGAGATGAGTGGTGAGGGAGGAAGGGAGAGAAGTTGGAACTCAAAAGTTTTAAAAATGAATGTTAAAAATTGTTTTTACATGCAACTGGGAAATAAGATATACAGGCAATGGGGTATAGAAATCTATCTTGCCCTCTAAGAACATAGAAGGGATGGGGATAAGAGAAGGGAGGGGTGTGACAGAAGGGAGGGTAGATTGAGGGGAAGGAAAACTAAAAATAAATAAATAAATTAGAATTAAAAAAAAAAGAATTCAGTAGTGAGAGAAGAGGAAAGAAACAATATTGCATCACTGTATCCCAACAAATCCCAAGCATTCATTCTAATCCATGCAAATCATTTTTAATCATCAATAATTCCAAAGTACTGTCCAAATCCCTTTATTATGCTATAATTTTTCCTGAAAGTTTTTTCTTCTTAAAAGAAATGCATATATTTCCTGGGGTTCGGGATTTCATTTTTTATTCAACAAAATTCGTTGTAAGTAATTTAAATTCGCATGTGAGAGAAAATAAACCAAATAACTTAGAACTCTTTTTTTTCCCCTGATCCTAGATGCTCACTTTTATTACTCAATAGTATTTTGGGACAACAAAGCATTGATATCCTTTAGGATCCAGTCTGGTCCCAATCCTGGAAGCATTCTCTAAAAATAGAAGGGTGACTAAATAAGTAGACGAAAGAATGAATGAACACACACACACACACACACACACACACACACACACACACACAGAAAAACAGAAGGAAAGAGACAGAGACAAAGAGACAAAGCACTTTCCATTTACAAGGGATTGCCCTATTGATAGTAGGTGATAAGAAAGTAATCCCTGCTTTCCTGGATCTAATAATTAAGATAGGAAGAAAAATAAGTGAGATGGGCACAATGTGATAAGCGAGCAAAGAGAATTGTGGATAGCAAGTGCTGATCATGTCATACCCAGCATGGTCACTCACGAATGCCTGCACTCCTTTGAAATACCCAGACTGGATTCCTCAGTCCTGTACCACAAATCCATTCTTTCCCTTGCTCTGACCCTGTTATATTTCTCCAATGTTCCCTAACCAACGGGTCTTATTAGACTATTACATTTAAGTGTAGAATTTGCTGCCTCTGCCAAGGAAGGGTGCATCTCTCATTTATCTGGCGTGGAATTCTCCATGTTATAGTTGCTAACAGTTTCGTCAGAAACATAGAATGAGTCTTGGAGGGTCCTTTGTAATGTAAATAGTCCTCTCTCACTTTCACCAATTAACTAGGTGACAACTTGAAATTTGAGGTGAGATTGCATAACACAGGTTTCTGTGTTGGGAGAGGAGAGGATTAATTGTAATAAAAAAAAAATCTGAGAAAGAGATAATAGCAAGTAATAAATGACAAAGGTATAATTAGGCCTACAGGGAAATAGGACTAGAAAGAGAAAGAAAGAAGAAATGTCTAAAGCCTTGAGTAGCAAGGGAGACCAACTTTCTCTGCTTCACAATTTAATATAAATTCATAGCTATTGGTATATATCAGGCATTGAGTAATTTCAATTTAATTCAAATCAATTCATCCTTTTTTTTTCTCAACCAAAAATAAGGCATCTACTATATTCAGAGCACTGGTCTTAAGGGAAAAAAACAAAGCCAAAACTAGTCAGTCTTACATTTTGGGACTGAGATTCTAAGTAATAGGATGGCACATATGTAGCTACCAGATATTTAGCAATACATGACAACGGCATTAGAAAGGGCCAGGTGGGCACAGTGTCCACCTCTCTGATTTCTTTCCTGATACCTTTCTGCTTTCTAGTTTTGCTCTTTTACTCCTTTACAATGTCTTTTCTTTTCCCCTTTTATCCTCAGGAGAATATACTAATTTGCACTTTAATTATGCCCATTTCCTGTTCCTTTACATTACTGACATTGCTATCTTATTATAGTACCATTTCCCCCTGCTTGTTTTTAACTATCCTATATTTATTTTGAATTTAATCCATTTTATATGTATGTTTTGTCTCCCCCTTAAGAATACAATCTTCTCTCTCTCTCTCTCTCTCTCTCTCTCTCTCTCTCTCTCTCTCTCTCTCTCTCTCTCTC
The DNA here is from genome assembly GCA_023548195.1 of Bettongia penicillata ogilbyi. Taxonomy (NCBI): domain Eukaryota; kingdom Metazoa; phylum Chordata; class Mammalia; order Diprotodontia; family Potoroidae; genus Bettongia; species Bettongia penicillata. The sequence goes on from JAJHZJ010000140.1 coordinate 638,366, forward strand.
TTACTCTCCTCCCTCCCTCCTTCCCACCCTCCCTCTCTCCCTTTTCTCTCATTTCCAGTGTTCCGCACATAGTAAATACTTAATAAATATTTGGTGATTCATTATTTTACCATTGAGGTATAAATTATATTTGTAGGTGAATGGCAGATATATGTAACTGGGGTTCTGCTACTAAATAACTGAGACTTTAGGTAAGTCATTCAATTTAAATGGTTCCCATTTCCTAATTAAAATAAGACCTATATTATGTGTCCTGCCTACTTGTGGGGGTTATCTGTTATCAGATGTCAAACCCACCTGTGACCACATTTCATGCCCCTAGAACTCATATGTGCACTTGCTTTATCTTGTGGTTGAACAGGCCTCTCTTTGATCTACACTGAGACTGTCCCTCTCCTTTAGCCCTTAAAAAATCACTCATCCAACTCTCAGTTTCCAACTTCTCACTTCAGCAGCTACCTTTGGGGGGAAAAGGCACCCCTTTCCTAGGACGAAATAATTACAGAGTCACAAACAAACGAATTAATAAAGGGGAGGGCTAAAATTGCTTTAATAGGTTATAGCAGTAGGTTTCTTGTCTTCAAAGCACATGTAAATAGAAACGGGCCTTGATCTTTTTTCTTCCCCTGTTTTCCATTTACTTATTCATGGAAACTGAAAGATCTCTCAAACTTTCCCCCTTTTACTCCTGCCCCAGTGAAATTTATAGACCCTGGGGTGGAACAATAGGTGTTCCTTTGACCCTTTGGACCAGAGGAAGCCTGGGCAGTCATTTATATATCAAAGGAAACTCCAGCTTGTCTCCATTAAGTCTCCTTGTCTCAACTAGGAAAGTCGCCTAAGGTAATTTCCTTGTACTATCTCGCAGGATTTTAATGGGTAGCAAACAAGATAATGGATATATAAGAATTTTGAAAAGTTAAGAGTGCTATGCAAGTATAAAATGATATTAAAATAATAAAATGCATGAATATAGCTAAAGTGTTTCCCTCACAATAACCCAGAAACAGCTAGGTGGAAAAGTGGATAGAGTGCTGAGTCTAGAGTCTGAAAGACTCAAGTTTAAACCCAGATGCAGACACTTCCTGGCTGTGTGATCCTGGGTAAGTTCCTTTACCTCTGCTGGCTTTTATTTCCTCAACTGTAAAGTAAGGATAATAAAAACCTCACAGTGTTTCTATGAGAATCAAATGAGATATATTAAGCACTTAGCACAGTGTCTAGTACATAGTAGGTCATTGATAAATTTCTCCTCCTCCTCCTCCTCTTCATGTTGTTGCTGCTAATAATAATAGCTAACCTTTACATAAGACTTTGAGGTTGGCAAAGGATGTTACAAATATTGAGTTTCTTTGTCGAGTGGTTTCAGACTTTCTGGGTCTCTGGAATTTTCTTGGCACAGATACTATAGTGGTTTGCCATGTCCTTCTCCCAGCTCATTTTTATTGATGAAGAACTAAGGCAAATAGAGTGAAATGACTTGCCCAAGTTCACACACCACCTAAGTATCTGAGGCTGAATTTGAACTCAGGTCCTTCTGACTCCAGGTGAGGCGTTCTATCTGCTTTGCCACCTAGGTGCCCTTGGGTCACCTTGGAGTTCTGACTGTTATTGTTTCTGATTCTGAAATTGTGATTCCATCAGTGCAGGAAACTCTCTGGTGTGAATTCTCCCCACTTTTCCTAAAATGCTAAGAGGTTAAATGATTTGCCCATTGTTATGCAGCTTGTGAAAGGCAAAGCAAGGTCTTCCTCTCCACAATTTCCTCTCCTGCTCTATCTCCTCCTACCAGGTCTTGTTTAATAATGAATTGGTCTTGTTCCCTTTTTATTTCCAGGTTATTATTTCAGTAGTCTTGAAAGTCACTTCGAACCAGACCAGAGACCCTGTCTTGGAAGTTTTAACCCTTTCATCTTTGTAACCTCCACCCTGAGATCGTGTTGTCCCCACTGCTGACTTTGCACCTGATCAACTGTTTTTATCATTTCTCAGTTATACCATGCTTTGCTCCCTAATGCATGACCATCTTCTCAGCAGCCTTAACACTTGCTTTTCTGCCAATAGTATTCCCACTACCTTACCCCCAATGCAGTCCTTGAAACATAAATCAACTCTCAACTCTGCCAGTGATGGTGGAAGAGGTGAGTCAGTCTTTTTCCAAACTGTCTCATCCTTAATCCCTACAACTTTTTGGACTAACGTGCTCCTCCCTGTCTACCACTGTCCTATGTGTTTTATCTTCCACTTTTTTTTACCTAGTTTGAGGATCCCTTTTATGTATTAAAAAAAATACAGCAATTGTATTTTCTTAGTTTGGGTTTCTAGAGAGTCCAGAATGAATCTCACCGATAATAGATCCATAAGATCAAGTATGGTCAAATAAAGTATATATCTAAACTTAAAGGAAAGAAAATTTATCAGAATGTCAAGGAAGCTTGGTTGCTGGTAGGAACTTCAAATTCCCATGTCCAGAGAACATTTCAGGACTGCTTAGTGTATATAGCCAATTAGCAATCTTTTGCAGCATTTTAATGGACAATCGGAATTTAGTCTGTCCCTAACAAGAAATTGGAGAAAAAATCCTATTTGTGTGTTGGGAACATCATTGTAGGACTGTGTGCAGTCAAAGAGTGGTGTACAACAGGGCTTTGTGTATTCAGCCTAAGCATAATGGAGGTAACTAGGTTTTGTGGCTACAGCAGAATATTTTTGTGGGGAGAGAGACATTTTATTCTGGTCGTGTCTAGTTTGCAGTAAAATGAATGACAATTCAGTGAAAAAGCATATTCTGATAATCAGGCTGTTTTTCCTTTACTTTCAATTAGATGGCCTTTAAGGCCCCTTTCTCCAATGAACCCAGCGGGCTATATGACTTCAGACTCCAAAAATCTTTTCTCTGCGACATAAAATGGGAAGAACATTTGCTTGAACAGCCAGCAAAGAAAGCAAAAGGAATTCTATTAACAGCCTGGACACCTACATATATGTGAATTAAGCCACCTATAATTGACATACTGACAAATTGGAGGCAGCAGACAGTTTTGACAATTCACTGGGTTTCTTTAATTGTCATTAAAATATTTTATTCGCATAATCAATATTCATGTAATCAAAGAAAATGTAAGCTTGGTCAAGTCTAACTGCTTTCTTTGAAAAGGTGGGTTTGGATGAAAGGAAAAGCTGGGAAACAGAGATCAGACTACTTCATTGTAATTTAGATTTATACTCTCACAGGGGATGATCTGTTCATTCAGATAATCTTCATTGGCCCCAGTCCTTGTTAAAGTATTTATCTCATTTAACTCTGCATATTGCTGTCCCAAGATGAAGTCTAAGCGTAGCCCACCTGATTTTCAAAAAGGGAGAAGTTTTACCTTACCCAAATTATAAACCTATTTGTCTGTTGGGCATCGGTTCCAAACTTTGCATCCTTTACTCAGTGAGAGGAGGGCTGGGTATCCCTATCCTGTCTTTTCGTCAGTAACAGTGGCAGGAGCACCCTTCATCTTTGCCTTTAATGTCTTGATTAAAAAGAAATTTAGAGTACTCAATATATCAGATTTCACTTACAAAAAACTTCCAGACACCTTACAGTGCTAAATGCATTATATTAAAAAGCCAAGTCTCTAAATCAAACCTTTCTAGTGTTAACATACCTGTAAGAATTAGTAGTAACTAACGCATTTATGTAGCATTTTAAGGTTTGCTAAGTATTCCACTGGTTATCTCAATTCATCCTCAAGCAACCTTGTGAGGTACGGGCTATTATTAATCCATTTTTATGGATGAGAAAACTGAGAATGAGAAAAGCTAAGTGTTCAGGGTCACATGTCTAATAAACACATGAGGTAAGATTGAACTCAGGTCTTCCTGACTCCAAGTATAGCACTCATATTCTTTTCAATGCTTTCAACTTCATATGTGTGTTAATGGTTATTTTTTTTTTTTTACTTTGCTTCTTTTTTGAAAAGTTTTTTTTTTCTTTCCCTTTTTCTTGTCATTAGCTCTCTTACCTTTCAGTCTGTTCTGAAATTTTATTTTGTGATTTAGGGGCTATACCCTCACTAATGCCTTTAAAATATATGTCTTTATTCCTGACAGTGTTATAGCTACTGAAATATTTCATATGAGTTACCTCTTCTAATCCATTTCTGTTACTGCCTTAATAAGTCTTTTGCATCATCTTTATTTTTTTTTGCAGAGTCTCACTCTTAGAAGTATCCGTTCATGATGTAATGATGGATAAACGCAGAAATATATGATAGAAATTCCCCCATGTCCTACAGTCCCATTCTACACTTTGCCCTCCATGTGATCCCTTTCCACATATACCACTTGTCCTCTGGAACTCATATATTCCCTGCTGTTGGGCAAGGATACTCTGCATGAAGGATAAGCATTGTCTTAGAGAAAGTGGCCTCAGAATGCACCAAGCACTACTAGGTTAAAAACCTCATGAGGTACCCATATCTTTATGAGAGAGATATTGGAATCACCCCATTTGGCTGTGGTGTCTGTCTAGGTACACTACAGAGAGAGAGAAAAGGGGAGAGAGAGAAAGAGAGAGAGAGAGAGAGAGAGAGAGAGAGAGAGAGAGAGAGAGAGAGAGAGAGAGAGAGAGAGAGAGAGAGAGAGAGAGAGAGAGGGAGAGAGAGAGAGAGAGAGACAGAGAGAGAGAGACAGAGAGAGACAGAGAGAGAGACAGAGAGAGAGGGAGAGAGAGAGGGAGAGAGACGGAGAGAGACAGAGAGACAGAGACAGAGAGAGACAGAGAGACAGAGACAGAGACAGAGAGAGAGAGAAAGAGAGAGAGAGAGAGAGAGAGGAGGGAGGGAGGACAGAGAGAGGAGAGAGAGATATGTATGTATGTCTATATATGCATGCCTATGTTTATATGTATGTGTATATATTCGCATATGTATATCTATAATATACATATGTATGCATGTGTATGCATGGGTATGTGTGTATAGCATTAAACAATAAGAACTGAGTATGAATGGGACTTGTATATCTCCTAGAATCTATCAAATTCATAATGTAAGAAACTGGGTGATGCCTAAAGCACTTTGTATAAAAAGAAGAGCATGTGAGAAAAATGAGGAAGATGAAATTCTGAACTACTGGATTTGAGAAGTCGGAGCAAAGGGAGGACTGAGGTAAGGCCCTAAAACATGATACAGAGCAATGTCCTTGAGTTACATGGGCATTATTATCACCCTTTTCCCCAACTTTCCCTCTGATTCCTTTCTAAATAGACACACACTAACACTATAATATAATCTGTCATTTCTTTAACCAAATATTTCTAGTTAATACAATTTTGCCTCAACCACAAAGAGGCCAGGGATGAACTATGTATGGAAATAAACCTAAGGCAAGTCAGACAACATAGTCTCTGCCCAGGTATAAGTAACATTCCCTACCTGATGTCTCAGAGTGATTGTGCCTAAACTCAGTATTTTCATCTAAAGTAAAATCCCTAAAGCCTAAGAAAAGGAAACCAATTGCTCCTTAAGAATAACTAGATTCCACTCTAGGCTTAAAATATGCTAATTATCATACCAAAATTTTACATCTCATTGATAACACATAAATCTTCGCCTGTGGGAGTATTTTTCCTTGGAACTCTCATTGCTCTGACTGAGTCTTTCATGTTCAATCTATCCTTTCTGTCACCTATTCCACTATTATAGTTCTGCTGACTAGTTTTCCTTGTAACACGTTTATCTTTTCCATTACTTACATGGAATTTGACACACACACACACACACACACAAATATACTCAAAATGTTAATAGTCTATGACTATTTCTATGATACCTTTTAACATACTGTAGTTTCCCATTTATCTTGTTTATTGAAACCCATTTTCGTTATTGCCATAATTAGTCCTTTCTATTTTTTTCAATCTTTTGACTTTGTTTCAATACTTCTTGTTGTCTCATGGGGCCACTAACTTCAGTATAATCCATTCATTGCTTCAAGGCATCTCGCATTTGGATAAGATTCTATACCTTTTGTAATAAGTTGCTAGTTTTCAATCCAATTTGCGGATTGTTTTTTCTCATACCTCTAATTTCTTTTCCATTTCTTGTCTCTACCATTCTCATTTCATTTATATCATTTATTTCCCTATTATTTTGGTAAAATAAAAAAAAAAAAAACTCTTGCTCCATTTCTTCTAGTAATTTTAGTTAACCTTGAGGCTAATCTCTTTCAATCTCTGTCTCTCCGTCTTATTCTCCTCTTCTGGATTTATGTCTAGAGGCGTCTCTGGAATGATAATAAGTTTTTAATCATAGGAATATTTTATTTTTGTCTACTCAGTTCTGGGGCTAGATCCCCAGGCTGCACGTACTTTTGAAGGGAGTATCACAGTTTATTTTCATTCTCCTACTATCATTGGATAGTGACATCTATCTATCCATCTATCTATCTATCTATCTATCTATCTATCTATCTATCTATCTATCTATCTATCTATCTATCTATTTTTTCCCATGTCAGTCAGAGGGATGACTACAAACTTTTAACAAGATTTTAGCAGTGTAAGGTAATGCAAGCCCTGATTGCTCTTTTCCTGGACTTCTCAGGACACAAATCCTGGTCTGGTTCTAGGCAACAGAAATATTTGCTCTCTTGAGCATATGGTCTGAGTTTTATTCTTTCTCCATTTTAATTTTGAATCAATCAATAACATTTATTGTTATGTTCTGTGGGGGAACAATCATAAAAATATTATACCTTTAAATTAAAAAATATTATACCTTTAAATGCATGCTATTTGTAGGTTAGTGTGTTCAGGTGATTTTAGAAGTGCCTACTTGATCAGGGTTGGGTACTTAAGCCAAGTGAAGTATTCTTATTTCCAAAATACCTTACACTCAAATTGATGAGACATAGAAATTCTAGTGTAGAATGGAAAATGAGCTACACAAACTAAACCCCCTGAAACAAGCCTGATTTTAGACAAATGTAAATAAGTAAGTATGTCCAAGCCTAAGAAAAATGTTGGGGAAAACTGTATTTCAATTCATTTTTACTTCCTTCCTTACTTCCTTCCCTTTCTTCCTTTGCTGATTCCTTCTCAACCTTCCTCTTTCTCTATCTCCTTCCTTCCCTCTTTCCTCTTTCCTTTTTCCCTATGCCTTCCTCCCTCCTTCTCCTTTTGCTTCCTTCCTTCCTTCCTTCCTTCCTTCCTTCCTTCCTTCCTTCCTTCCTTCCCTCCTCTTACACAAACAACTGTTTAGTACCTTCTTTGAAAAAGGCTAAAATAAATAGGTTTTCTAGAGCCTACAAAGATAAAAGAAAAACTTATGGAGAAATTCAAATTTTAGGTAGGGTTTGGAATATGATACAGTGAAGTAGATCTTACTCTTTAGAAATAAGATGCACAAAGATCAGCTTCAAAGCTCTTGTCTTTCACTCTTGGCAAGATGATAATTATGGACTCATAACTTGAGTCATAAATATTTTGTATTCAAGATTTTTCATTTTGTAAATGAAGGAATTGAGGCACAGAGAGATCATGTGACTTGTCTGAGATGACAAAGCTAGTTAATGTGAAAGCTGAGACCATATTTCAGGTCTCCTAATTCTTAGGACTCTTTTTGCTATACGAGGCTCCCTCTTTCCCACATTATATGGCCTTTAAAAAAAACAAAAAACAGTTTACAGAGAACTTTGTTTACAACAAAACTGTGAGTTATATATTTCTACAGACAAGAAAAATGAAACGCAGAAAAATGACTTGACCAAGGTCGCATAGTTAGAATGTATTACAAAAGAGACTTTAGCCCCTACCTTGCAGCTTCATGATGAAGCTGGGTTTCTCTTTATAATCTTCATCATCATCATCATAACTCGTGTTTACATGGAGCTTTACAGTTTGCACTTTAGCACAATTGGTAGAAACATTTGCATTTGTCCTTCTCAAGTTATTTCTGGGCGATGAAGAACGCAAGTAGAAGGGAAGAGGGAAAATAACGCAATCAGCCAAGACAAAACAAAGCATCCTCTCACAAGGGATAGATGAGAATTGAATGCACCCTTTCATTAATTCTGAAAGGAAATGCAAATGAGTACTATAGATATATGCCATTTAAAACTTTGAGTTATTAAATGTATTTTTATATATCTACCTTATCTGCCCAACTAAACTGAAAGATTATTTGGGTTGAGGAATGTATCATATTTACCTGGGAAAATGCCCTGCCCTTAATAAATACTCAAAAAAAATCTTATTGATATTAATCAATTATGTAATTGGTAAAGTAGCAATTACTTCTATATGAAAAATACACTAAAAATGTCAATTAAATTCTATAAAACTCCAGGCTCTATGAAAACAGGGACCATGTCTGAGATAAATTTTGAATCTTCCATAGCAGGTAGCAAAGTGATTTATACACAGTTGTTTCTTAATAAAAGTTTGATGAATTGAATTGAATTGCATTTGGCTATATGGAAATACTTTGGGTCCTATATTTCTAACATGGTGGAAGAATATATTTTTAATCTCTTCCCCCATAATAAAAACCCTAAGGAACTGAAAAAGCTGCTATAAGTATTCACTGAGGCTAGGTTTATTTTATAACAGGTACATTTAATCCATTTTGCTTATTGTTAACATGAGTACAGCCAAATTCTTTATAAGTATTTGTGAGAAATGTTGAGGGCGGCTGCAGAAGTCAGCAAGAGGCCTGATTCTTATTTGGTATTTCCTCACAGAACATAAATAACCTTCCATTTTTCTGTCATGCCCACATAGGCAAAGAAGGGAAGAAGCAGAAGCTCAGTGGGGGATCCTGGTGGGGGGAGGAACGGAGCACACTGAGTTTCCTGCTTTTTTATATAGCTGTCAAAATAGATGGTGTTTCCACAGAGTGTCTTTTATAAGCCAATCTGTAAGTTGGGGGTGGAAAATAAGGAAGAAAGTTGGAGAAACAGGCCTAGAATAGCTCTGCTTAGACCAGGTTTGTATTGTTTTCAAACTTCAATCTGACTGTCGTAATGCGTAATCTAATCATGCTGATATTGAGAGAGCATGTGCAAGATATTCAGTGTAAAGTGAATGCAATGGGGTCTGAAGGCATTTCAATAGCTCTTTCATTCATTTAAATCCAGAACATCAAAATGAATATGGCACAAAGTGATGTTATTATCGGGACCTATTTTAAGTGAATTATGAAATTTTTTCCTCCACTAAAACTCACCTCTATAATTCATCATAATGGAGGTAACCTTGATTTCTTCAAGTTGATACAAGTAGGAGCAAGCTAGAAAATGGCCTTGTTGAATCTGCAAAGGCTCAAGACAAAATTTGCCACAGGTTGATTTTTTTCAACTACTTATAGACCTGCAACTGAGTCACTGAGAAGCTGCCATCTCTGTTGGTGCAGATAGTTTCATTTGAGCAAATTAAAAGACCAGTTCTTCATACTTAAATTATTTCAACATAAAAAGCTGTTTCCATCCTTAATGAAAGTAAACCAGAATTTCAGCATAGTCTTAAAAATAGTAAATCACCTTTATAGACAGATTTAAATTTTCAAAAAACAAAAGCAAAAATCTTTTGTAACAACTGTGAGAAGTATGTAATACAAATATTTATTCCCATTTTATATTTGAGGAAACTGTGGCTCAAAGTGGTAAAGGATTTGAGGAGACTTGGTCATCTAAACAAATAGAGAAATTTAATATTTGTAGAAGCATGCACTTGAACATTTACTTCTCTGAAGAAGAAAGACCTTCAATAAAGTTGCTCTTCCCATCCTTGCCCTCGTCTGTCCCACGTAACCCAGTTAACCACAGCCCTGAACACACCAAGTAAATCCTGAGATCAGGAAGGTACCAATTAACTTTGGATTCCTTTCGGCTCTTGGAGACTCAGTATCTGGAGTAGAAAGGCCTGAATAGAAAGTTCCAGGGTGGGCATTGTAGTATAGGGCGAGGCAGTGGGCTATGCTTGGTGGTTGGTCCTCTATAGAAGAAGACCCTTCTGGGCATCTCAGCCAAGCTACTTCATTTAACAGATGAAGAAGCCAAGATCCAATGAGGTAAAATCACTTTATAAGGTCACACAAACAATGGGTAGCAGAATTAGAACTCCAACTCAGGTATTATCACAAAATTATAAATCCAGTGGCAATTTCCTTGGAGGTTGAGACTTCTACATCCTTCCTTCTCTTAACATCTCTCTCCCTTGGTTTATATTTTTAAGAGACCTCCTCTAAGATAACAGAGCATTTTATCTTGTAACTAAGACCCTGAAAGATGGATGTGAATCTACTAGGTCTTTACTAAAAAATAGATCATAATCTTGAAAATTCTCTGCTCTATCTTTGAGAAGAAAAGGAGAAGGAGGAATATGTATGTAGATACTAAAGTCTCATTCTTATGCCTCACTGTGACACAGAGGTGACCTAGAAGGAAGGAAGGAAAAAAAGAAGAAAGGAAGGAAGGAAGGAAAGAAGGAAGAAAGGAAGGAAGGATTTAACAAGTACTTGCTATGTTCCAGGTTCTGTACTATGTGCTGGAAATGCAAATAAAAAGAATGGATAATCCTTGTCCTAAAGTTGCTCATATTCTAATGGGAGAAGACAAAGTCCTTAGTGTGAAGACATGGTTTTGAAATCCAGAAATTCAGGAACAGGCTAGATGGGTCAGGGTAAGACAATCTAGGCTGAGTCACTCCACAAAAATGAAACTTCCAAAACGAAATCACCAATGAGAGGAGAGGAATGGGCCTTTCAAAGGAATATTCCAGGGTGAGCAGTCTTCAGGGATGAGAAACTGGTCAAGGGTAAGGAGATCTCAGGTACATAGGAAAGTTCTAGGAGGAGCTATGGGTAAAATGAGCACAGTCTCGGAGACCAGGAATTCAGAAACAGGGCTAGGAGAGAAATGGAAGCAAGGAAAATGAGGCAAAGGGAGTGAGATGCCCAAAATCACACATGTAGTAAAGTGGCAAAACTGGGATTTGAAACTAGGTCCTCCAACTTCAAATCTAACATTCTTTCTACCACATCATACTGTTTCTTGAGTCTGACGTATTGTAGGAGAAGAGGGGGAAAGCTAAATGTGCCAGATAGAGAACTGATCTCAAAGATAGGTGTAAGTCTCCTCTGACACACGCTCCCTGTGTGACCTTGGGCAGGTCACTTAAGTCTCATTGCTCCAGGATGCTCTCTAAAACACAAGAGATTTTACTGAATTGCTTTGATAGAGGGAGGTTCCCTACCTGGAAATTCTCTCTTTCACTGAAATCATAGGTCCAGTCTCTGTCCTGTATCTATTCCCTCTGAATCTTAAAACAGGAATCTCTCTTTTTTTTCCTATCATACTGTTTTGTTTTGTTTTGTTTTTTAAACAAAGTAACAACTCTTTGACAGGCAAGTTCACTCATAAGTTCTTTACCACAAAATTTTGGTAATATTTATAAGATCATATTGACTTTCTGTTGTTAAGTTGTCAGTCACTTGTGTACTCATCCTCTATTGATCTATGTATAAATATCTAAATTCATGAATCTTATTTCCATTCTCTTCTTTTAAGAGTAACTGAGCCCCTCTTGCATTATTCTTTTATATTTGTTTTTATATTTTTCAAAATATTTTGTTGTCTTTCATAGTTTCAGTTTTTCTAATTTTGTCTGAAAAATTTTCTCCTTGCCTCTCAAATATCTTGTTCAGTTTCATGAATTTTCTTCAGAATATTTTCTTCCAAGTTTTCTTGCAATCAATGCTCTTTTCTCTGATAGAAATTTATCATTCTGTTAGCATGAATCATGGTTCAGAAAATCAAATTCAGTTCCTTGACACCATCTATATAAGCAAGAAGTTCATTTCTTATCTCCTCCTTTCTCTCCTAAAGTCATAACTTTCAACTGGATAAAAAGAAAAGAAAGTACTAGTTCTAAACTGTACTAGATGCTCTTTGAGGCAATGATGATAATAGCAATTGTAACAATAGCTAGTATTTATAAATCAATTGAAGGTTTGCAAAGTACCTTATGCATGTTTTCTTGTCTTATTGTTATAACAACCTGACTTGTTAGTTTCCATTATCATCCTCATTATCACGTTAGATTAGGTTTCGTTGTTATCCTCACAGATGAGGAAACAGCTAACAGAGGTTTAGCTGATTTACCCAGAGTCACAGTTAGTAAGTGTTTGCGTCGAGATTTGAACTTGTTTCCCTAATTCTAGGTTCAGTGTTCTTGTGCTGTAACAATGAGTTGCTTATGAAAACTCTGAGATACTGTAGCACTTAAGATACATAGAGTATATAGAATTACATGTATAGCATATGTGCATATATATGCTAACATATATATATCCCTCCATATATATGACTATAATTATAACATATAGACCACATGGTACACAGCTAGCTAAGGGGCACAGTAGAGCGCCAAGCCTGGAGACAGGAATACCTGGGTTAAAATCTGATCTCAGACACTTATTAGATGACCCTGTTTGTCTCGGTTTCCTCATCTGTGAAATGATCTGGAGATGGAAATGGCAAAAACATTCCAGTATCTTTGCCAAGAAAATCCCAAATGTGGTCATGAAGAGTTGGACATGACTAAAATAACTGAACAAGGACAACTATAGGATATATAGAATATAATTTATAGCCATATAATTCTGTCACTAAAGATAATTCTGCAAATAAATCACTGAATTTATTACTTAATACTTCAAAGTCTTTCAATAAGAGATTCTTGACCTGGAGTCTGTGAACTTATTTATCTTTCCTTATTTTTAATAACAGTATTTTAATTTGTAATTAATTTCTTTGTTAACTTATACATATTATTTTATGCATTTAAATGCACACCGTTCTGAGAAGGTCATAGGCTTGACCATACCTCTAAAGGAGTCCATGAGACACCAAAAAAGTAAAGAACCATTACACTAAAAGTTCATTCATTATTATTTCCCCCTTAAATTTGTGAAGGAGTATGGTTTCTGGTACACCTAGCAAAAGAATCCGGTACTTCCTGTCATTTGAATACCAAGAATTCTGGAGAAGGGCATAGTAAGGTCAAGACATTTAAGAATATGACAGAATAATTATCTACAATAAAGATCTAGGATTGAGAATGCCATCATTTTTATTATCTACCAAAGGTGTCAGCATCCTCCAAAAGCTTCCTGCTCTAATGTGGTCACTAGGGCAGATGTTTAAAGTTATTCTTAGGAAAAATTCTATATTTCTGCTGAGACACTATTTAGCCTAGAGATTCATGTTGTCAGGGATGCATCATCCATTCCCCACTAAAGTTGAGGGCAGCTGACTGGTCCAATCATCATCTATTGGATAGATCAAGATGCACACTTAAAGCCTACATGTTGCCAGCATACAAATGCTAGAATAAACACACAAGGCTTGACAGATTTCATAGAGTCAGTGACATGAATCTAAGCAGGCATTTCTAGCTGAACAGCTGAAATTCTGATTCAAATGAAATTCCAAAAGCCCCTGTGAAGTTGTTTGGATTTGACCTCGTGGTCAAGTGTTTGCTCAAAGGTATCTGCTGATTCAAAATCTTGACCTGAGTTGTGAACACGCTGTCAGTCAGAAGAGAAATATGTGGTCAGAATACAGCTGCAGAATTTTAAGAAGGAGTAATGAAGGATGGGAGAGGAGGTATGGGAAGAGGGGTGGGGAAGGCACCTGGCAATGTTCCCCAAGGATCACTTGATGCTGCTTTCTGGGGAAACAGCAAGTTAGTCAGAGTGTCATATCTGGTCTTGCAATTCATCAGAGATCCTCTTGTGGATTACCTCATCTTGGTTTGCTTATTTTCCTTGGGAATTTGGTTTCTTCCTGAATCTAGGATTTGTTTTAAGGTAAATTTGTCTCTTTGATCTTAATGATGAAACTTAAAATTTTCTCTTTCATTTTAATCAGTCTTTCCTATCTCTAATATGCTAAGTCACAATTGCCTAAGATGCCATCAGTATATACTCATAAGTCTTCCATGGCCTTGCTTTTAGTCTTCAAGGTTTGTCTACTGTAGTGTATGCAACTTAACCAACTTGTCCTAACTATGATTTTCAGCTAAAAATGTTCTTGGTGAAATGGGAATAGTACCAACTTTTGGTAGAGTGGGCTGACTTCCCTTTAAGGGGTCAAGGAGGCCACCCTTGGGATTTATTTGGTCTAGGGAATTAGGGCTTGAATCATTAACATGGTTTTCTTGTTTACTAAAAGATAAAACATACAACAGATGGGGAATTGGTACACTGTAAGTTTAGTAGAATTCTGTTTGTTCTGACCTATTACTGCTGTGGCGAGAAGTAGAGAAGAGCATTATATGTTTCAATCATCAATTAGTCATTCTATCCTTTTAAGTCTCTTATTAGTACTAAATCTATTTGTACTGAATTGAATGATCCATGAGTTTGACTGTGTTCCAATACCAAGACAAAAGCACTGGACTATCTTAAGTTAGACCTGGCCCAGAACATTTGATATAACTAAAAAGACAGAATCAGAATGATCCAGTAGATTGATAATCTACTGGTTGAAGCAGAGCTGGGGGAAGGCAATTCAGAAAAAAAAGAAGCTTTAGATTGTTGAATTGCTGTACCATGTGATTTCTGGACTTTTAGCCATATATGTGGAGCACTCTTAATGTGATAAAGAGAAGGGCTTGATTAGTACAATAGGATTAGCCTATTGCATGCTTAAGGAGGTTGATAAGGAGAGTAAACATATTTATTGCCTGATATAGTAACCTCTGGCTCTTGTTAACAGTTTTAGAAAAAAAACTGGATTATCAACATAAGAAATATGAAAACAAACTTCATTCAATCATTAGAACAGGTAAGAATGGATTTTTGGCTTTCAAGGATTTTACCTTGAAGGCAGAAGGACAGCTTATTGACTTAGTAAGTATAAGTAAAGCGGTAGATGATAGTAGTTGTGGAGACTGATAGACTGAAGGTGGGAAAAACAGTCTTTGACCCACAGGTTTCACTAAAGAATGTGTTGACCTCCACTGAAATTAAGGTCAAAAAGGAAGAGAATAAAGGGTGGTGGGGAGGACTGAGAGTGAAAACTAAAGACTTGAACTGATGGTAAGAAAATTTGGATCATGAGATAATAAAATTACTAAGGATGTTACTTTTTCTAAAGTGGTCTCTAAGGATGAGCACTCTTTCACCACCGAATAATATGGTTGGCTGAATGAGAAACTTAAAAAGTAAGCAACGGAATGACTTGAAGGATAGTTGTTGAGAGTGTGATCAAATGGAACCCAATCTGGAAATTTTTTCTATCTGCAAAATGTCATTGACTTTATGTAGCTCGCAGATGATTTATTTTTGGGGGAAAGCCAATAGAAAATTAAGATGGGGAATGATCTCTTTTAAGATGATTAAAAAGAACATCTCCATACCTGGTCACTTAAAGACAAATTCCCTCAATAGAAAATTCCCTAATGGAATCAACAAAGGAGGGAGTGAAATTTCTAAATGGAAAAAAAAAAGCTTGGTGGATTGGATCTATGTTATACCCAATCCTCCCCAATAACTTCTTCTGATCAGTCCATGTCATAAGCAATTATATCACACATTTTGGGTAAAAGCTAATGGAGTCAACCTTCCGTCACACTAACTCTTAGAAAATCAATTAATAAAATTTGAGTGGGAGATTAGAACACTGAAAGATCATACATCTGCCTACACAAATAAAAGATCAAGACATCTGGGAAAGGACACTGCACCTGGCACTTTGTAAGATGGATAGAAGACAGGTACCTTTTCTTGCAAGAAGTTTTGATTACAGCCTTTGAAATATGGAGTTTGGATTCCGTATCTTACTATTCTTAAATAAAAGCTCTATGTTTAGGGCATGGGAAAAATATAATCAGATAAAAGTTTAGTTAGATTAGGAGTTCTTGATGTTTGGGGGTCCTGGAACACTTCAGCAATATCATGAAACCTATAGACCTATATCAGAATTATGTTTTCAAAAGGTTAAAATAAATGGGATGACAAAGGACACAAATTCCTATCTAACTTCACAGATCGCTGGAAGAGATCTAAGAACTTCTTAGCAGATAAATATGATGAATCCTTCTGAAAAGCTTTATGGCCACGCAGAAATCCAAACCACACTATGTGTGGTCCTGTAGCCCCAAGAATTCCATTTAGACTGGACCTCAAATGGTTTTCATAGACTTGAGTATGGTGCAACTTGATGCTTGTGAGATGAGCATTCTCTTATTTTCCCAAGAATAGCAGAAATAATATGAGGCTTTTACTCAGGGCCTTTCAGTGAATCTCTCCATGAAGGAATCGGCATTTATGGAATCTTTTGGCTGCAATATAAGAAGAGATGGAAAAAGAGTAGACCAGTGCTTAAGTGTTATAGTTTAAGAATTTAGAAAGAGCCAGTCCTCATTAACTAGCTTATGGAGGGGGTTGAGTGATAAAACTTCAGGCTATGGCTCACAGAGCAATGTGCCAAAACTCATTTGGTAGTATAATTAGATAGAAACTCAATTTAGCTGACCCTAATCCCATTCACCCCATTCACTACTCTCCTCCACAGTGGATTTCCTCTTTTCTCTCTGATAGACATCAGAAAGCATATGGAACTGGTGTGTTTGTGTGTGTGTGTGCACACGCACATCTGTGTGTGTGTGTTGTAGGCAGGAGTATATATAAGTGATGACTCTCCCTGAGTAAATACAAAGGTCCTTTTAGCCAAGATGCTTTATTGTAGAGGGTAAGATAGTTTTCAGTTATCTAAATGGCCAAGTAACACTGCAACCCAGAGTGATGGAAATAAGTAAAGGTCATAAGGTAGGGCCCCTAAAAGATATGAAAGCCCTCAAGTGTTATAGCCTTTTCATAGATCCATTTTTTCCTGCCTTTGGATATAGTTAAAATAAAAAAAAAACCTATATTTTAAATTCTTGTAGATCTTTCCATATCTGAAATTTTCCTGCATGTGACCCTTGTATGATAGCTATAACTTCCTTTGACTGTAGTCATGGATATAATTTAGGGGAAACATCTGGATTAGCTATAGCACACATGAGACCAAATCCCTATGGGCTCTAGTGGAAGAGTGCACTGAATTTTTTATCCAGAGCATTGCAAGATCTCTTCTGTTCCTAAGTAGATGGAGACAAATAACGACTGGTCTAGTACAAGCTAATCAAAAGTTAGGATTCAATCATTCTATTTTGTTTATCTTAAAACACTTTATTGGCTGAAACTATGAAACCATTAGTCAGTATCACACTGCCATGAATGTAGAAACATAGAATCTAAGTGTTGGAAAAGACTTCGGAGATGGTTTACTTTAATCCATATGCAAGAAGGAATTTGCATCCCTCCAACACAGTAAAGTTCTGATGGACAAGAAATCTGGTCTAACCTAGAAAAATGAATATGAGACCAGTGACCTGGGGTCTCCATAAATTCCTAGAAATTAATTTATATCAAACAGAATCAAGTCTTGGACTTCTGAATTGTCCACATGGAGGAAAAAATCAGAAGTTTTGTCTTTGTCATAATTCTTCCTCTAAGAATACCATCAAATATGTGTGTGTGTGTGTGTGTGTGTGTGTGTGTGTGTGTATTGGTGCTAACCACAAATGAATCCCTGATATCCTGGAACAATTAACACAAACTGTTCTACTCATCAATATGAATTCATAGAGAACCCACAAACTAAAAAGGAATCAAGATGAGGAAAATGGGAGGATAGGCTTTCAGACCCTCTATAACCAACAGATAGACTACTGTGTTGCTTGAACTATGAAATGTTCCTTTAGTATTAGAGTGATTTATGAACCATGTGCTTCAAGGCCACACTGATATTGTGATGACAGTTTAAAATGACTCCAAGGATCTTGCTCAGGATACTCTGTGTGGATAGTACACACAGTCCTTAAATATTGATGTCAACAATGATTACTTGCCAAACAGGGTAAAAATACATTCCCAAAGGCAGAAATATAATTCATGAAACACTTTATAGGATAGTAGGGAATAAATATTGGTTTGCAGATAAAAGCAGAAGTTGCAATATAGTCTGAAAACGCTACTGTAGATTAAGAATACTTCAGGTTTGCAAATCACTTCGCAAATATTATCCCATTTTAAAACAAAGGTGGATGCTAGTATTATCTCCATTTTACACGTGAGAAAACTGGGTCAGGGAGAGGTTAAGTGACTTGTCCAATATCACACTGCTAATAAGTATCTGAATTGAATTCAGGTCTTCCTGGCTCCAGATCAAGAATGCAAATAAGTTTTTAGCATTTAAGGGATACTACCGTATCCATCATCTACTTGTTATTCAGGACAGCCATGTCTCCAAGGAAACTTTAAAACACTCAAGAACATTCCAGTCATTACATAGGACAGAAACCTCCTTCTCTGAATTCCAAAAGCAATTTGTGTTAACCCTAAGTCTTGCTCTTGCCTGGTCTACGTTGTCCCTTTGTAACAGAAACAAAACCTTTTTGTACTCTTCTGGTAATGCACTAGTTCCTCTAAACTGTCCAAGTTATGAATGTCCAACCGCTAAAAATTAGTCCCATTTAAGCAACAATAGACCATCCAGAAAAGAGTCCCTTGTAGATAAGGTCACTTTCAAAGCTTTGAAACTCCCACATTATATTCAAAGAATCATAAAAATCTACAGTCCCTGTACACCACGGATTCAATGGCCTATTGCATTCCCTGTATCTTAGAGCATGAAAACTGAGCAGCCAATGCCTTAATCCATAAATCACAGGATGGATTCATCTCTAGCCAGTCACAACTGCGGCCATCTGCAATGACTATGACCTTCACCAAAACTCAAGAACAGCCAGGTCACAAAGACTAAGTTCATGAGAAACAGTGGTGGGACACTACATTCAGACCTGTCCAAATGTCACTACAAGTCAGCCCGTGTGGGGAACCTGGGACCTCGAGACATTGAGGTTGCAGGCTCGCCACCCTGGATAGACTTATCATTCAGAGTGAGGGGGAAATCTTCTTCACTTACTCTCAGCTCTTCTTTCTCCTGGAAAGACTCACTGGAAGGCATTCCCTCTGCAATAACAGCCAGGCTGAAGGTTTCAGCAAGTTATTCATAACTATACATTGAGACATAATATTATTAGTGAACAATTTAGTGGTCATAAGTTTACACATATGTCAGCTAACGTGTAAGACCCTGGTAAGTGTGTGTATGTGTGTGTGTGTCTTAATTAAAAACCCTCTGGGAATATAGTATGGTTACTTTACCTCTTCCCAAAGCTTTAACATCATGAACAGCAGTTATCTTAGCATTGGTAATGGCTTTAGATCCTAGACTTTAGATACCATATTGATTGTCATTGACACAAGGATGGAAACAGTAGACTTCCTACAATTACAGGGACTCTTCCTCTGGAAAATGTTTAAGCTCCATTATCTTAAGAATTTCATCCCTTTCTACACATATCGTCTTAACTTTCAGATTTGTCCTTGAGTAAGCAAAGGCTTAGAGCTATTTCTCTTTACCGAGAACGAACTCCACTTGCCTGCACTCAGTATTGCTTCTAATTATCCTCTGCATTTACCATTGATTGTGCTCTGATGTTAGCTGCATGCCTGTATTCAAACATGTCTTATGATGACACTAACATTGACCTTAACATTAACATTAAAAACAAGGCTTGGAATGAAGGCTTCATTTCCCTATCACTTATAATGTGGTCTTCAACTTGCTGAAACTGCATAAGATACCTGCCATTTACTAGCAGTTCCATGAGCCAGATTGCTTCTCAAACAGTTGAATGAGCTGATTGTAATTCCTACTTTTACTCTCACTGCTCTGACCTCCACAGTAGGGAAGAAGACCTTTGTATAAATAAGACATATCATCAAGGACAAGTTTGTTTATAAAGGAAGGTAGGCCAGTTAAGTAGCAAGACAAGTAATTTTTTTAAAAAACTCAAAATTTTTTTTAAAAATTAAGTAATTTTTTTAAAAAATGGACATTCCAAGGGCTACATAGCTATTGTTTTAATATCTGTTTTTAAAATACCAGAAGAAGGCATTTAGCACCCTGAATTGATGTGGCATTTAACAGAAACACATGGGTAAAGATGACACATTATGAGATGTACTGGAGTGGGATGTGATCTACATTTCTGGAGGGACTCTTCTAACCATGGAGGTCATAGATCTCTTAAAGTACCAAAGAAGTGCTACATGCATTCCTTAATACCATTTCTTTCCCCTTAACAGTTATCATCAGAGAAAGATCTTAACAAAGTGCCCTTGATTTGGAACACTTTTTTAAATTAAAGGTCTGCATTTGCAATGTTTTGAGATTTGTTAAGTTTGTTGCAAATGGAGACATAAATCTAAGAAGAGAGGAAAAGGAGTCCTTAGGGGTCTTTTTTTTTTTAAGATTATGTTCTTGCATATTATAATCAGTAGGAAGGGGAGGTAATGGAACTATAGGGCACAAAGAACCTCTACCACCTGCATAATGCCTGCACAACCATAATGATTGGCATAACACCCCATTATCCACCCACCCTCAAATCTCAAATTCTGTTTTGTTTCTGCTGTTGCTAGTGAGAACATATAGTTGAATAAAACCTATTATTTCCCATATAACAGTTTAGTTGCTATCCCCTTGCTGTACTTGGTTTCTCATTTGCATTTGCTGTGTGTATGTGTTCTTTCACAAGCAAAAGCCATCTCATTGAGGGATGGAACTTAAATAATAGAAGTTATTGACCTAATTCTCCAGCCACCGGTTAAAATGAGGAAAATCTGGATGAGATTCTTACTAACCTTCTAGATCACGGCATCTCATGGCAGAAGTGAGAATGAAACCATATCGGACATATTTTTATTCCCTGAAATTTCTCCAGGTCATATTCTGGTAGTTTTTAGCAGAGCACAACAACATCTTTCCATAACTGCTTTGTGGATGACCACATTCCATCTCACAAAGACAGTGTTAATATTATCAAACCCAAAGAGAAAAAGTGGAGAAGATGGGAGTGAATTATTACACTTGGTATATTCCAAGCAATCATCTTAGAGTTTTTTTCTGAAAATGAAATCATCGTTCTAGTCAAAGATTGAAATGAGTAGTGGCAGAAAAAAAATCAACTTTTTAAATATCCCATTGTCACATAAATAAGATTCAGGATGACTTAATGGAGAAAATGTTGGCTTTGGAAGCAAGATGGGCTGGATTCAGAGACAGAAAGACTTGGATTCAATCCTGCTTCTGACACATGCTGGATGAGTAACCCTAAGCAAATTGCTTAACCCACAAAGACCCTAGTAACTCTCTAGGACTATGGATTGCAGAACAATTTTTCAGATTTCCCTACACTAATGAAATCACAAGTCTAAGATCCCTCCATCCCCCCCAAAAAAATCAAATCATATATATTTTTGCACACATAGAATTCTTAAGGATGATTCAGATTTGGAGAAAATAATTATATATTGTATGGCTACCTAAGATTCCTCCTCATCCGGATTTGTACAGTGGACAGAGTGCTAGGCCTGGACTTAGAAAGGACTGAGTTCAAGTCTAGCCTCAGATACTTCCTAGCTGTGTGATCCTAGGCAAGTCACTTAACTTCTGTCAGTCTCAGTTTCCTAGCTGTAAAATAGGGATAATAGTATCAAATGAGATAGTATTTTTAAAGTGATTAATATAGCACAGTAAATGCTTAATAAATACTTGTGTTCCATCTTCCCCACCATTCTATAGCCAGTTGTTTTTTTGTTTTTGCTACTATTGCCCAGCATGCTAATTAAAATAAGAAGCCTTGAATTAGATTTTAATAAATATATGATGCCATCAACTTTGCTTTGGGACGTAACCAAGAAATTTCCTCTGTAAAAAAAATATCTACTACCAAATACTGTATACTATGTAATTGTGGTTTGTATGTGCAAAGGAAAGATTTAATTAATCTGACTCAACCTAGTAACTGAAACACTCAGAATAGAATACATGAGGAAGGTTTCTTGATGGCACAGTGCGATTTCATTCAACCAGAATTCAACTCACAAGGATCCCTACCTGCTCTCTTCATTGGGGATCAGTTGCTTGATTCAACAGATTCAACATTTTTAGCCAGTGAATCTTCTCATGATCCCCCATAGTAATAAGATTCACTGGCTAAAAATGTTTCAACCTTTTAAACTAATCCTCAAATATGGAACTTGAAATACTTTTGTTGCATGTTAAGTTCTCCATTTCAGAGGTAACCAGGTGGCGCAATTGATAGGATCCTGGGCCTAAGGTTAAGAAGAGTTAAGTTCAAATCCAGCCTTAGACACTTACTAATTGTTGAGCTTCATGGGGCAAGATACTTAACCTCTATCTGCCTCAGTGTCTTAAACTGTAAAATAGGGATAATAATAGTACCTAACTTGCAAAATTGTTTTGAGGATCAAATGACGCCATGTCTGTAAAATGTTTACTCAGTGCCTGGAATGCAATATGTACTCTTCTCTACCTTTTCATTACATACATGATTCAGTATCAAGTTGCATGGTCACCCTCATGTTCTCAACAGGGAAATGTCAGAAGTGAGAGCACCTGGATTTCTTAATAGAACCATAAAATCTCAGAGCATGAAGGGACCTCCAAGCTCACCTCTGTAGGGTGATGAACCGCAGGGAAAGGCAGGTAGGTGTTCAGGAAGATGCAGCATTCAAACAGTTATCCATGGTTGTGGATTACTCTTTCTCCTCAATAAAAGTGAGCATCAAGATATTATCTACTGGCAATCAGTGACACAAGTATGTCCAGCAAACTAACTCTTTTACCAATCGAATGAATTCTAAAAATAGGAAAATAATACCAATTTATAAAAGAGAGGGAGAAAGTATATTTAAAATGAGAAATGCCTGATGTTTGGAAACAGAGGAAGCTTCAGTTATTTTGAATTATTGTTATTTGTGTATTTAGATAACAATTTGAACTTATATTTGGTCCTTCAGGGGTGATTCCCGAGGGTGCTCAGGTTCTTACCCAGGCATACTTCAGTTAAGGTAGCATAGAGGTAACAAGAGTTAAGGTACCACGAGGTATCAAGAAACTTAAGTTTAAGCCCAGGTAAAGATATGAAATCTGTGATAGATCCAGTGATATACTGATAAATGTTTAACAGTAGGAAAAAAATGTATACACAATATACTTTCAAGTTCAATCTGAATTATCAAGATTTTCTCCAACACATTCTGACACCTAGAAATTCAACCAAACAATGCAACAAGACCTGATAAGTAGAAATTGTAAATTTTAAGTTTGGAGACATTGATGAGAAAGTCCAAGAGATAAGAGCTCATGAATGACACCACTCTGAGCTTCTTACAGCTGCTGTACAGGAAAAGAGAGTTTCTATGGAAAAATGTGCAAATAGACTCAGCATTAGTGCATTTGAGTGGTCTGAGGTCAATCAGGTGCAAGCCGTGCCTGACCAAGAAGTATCTTTACATCACCCATGGCAAATAGTCATACACCTATTGCTTAGTGACCTCCTGAGGATTTCACTGCACTTTTCAACTTCTGGGAAATTTATATTGAAGATACTCCTGGTTAGTGTAGAATCTTTCTTGCTATAATCACTCTACCTTGTGTGTACATAGATGTTTGCATGTTGTCTCCTACATTAGAATGTGATTTTCTTGAGGGTGGAGACTCTGTATATCCCCAGAACTTAGCAGAGATCCTTCATGAATGCTTGTTGATGGCCTCTTTGAAGTTGTTTCTAATTCACTCCTTCTGGTGTCAAATAGCACAAGTCTAATTCATAGGTCTTAAAAATACTACTATGTACCCTATAAAGTCTTCTTCATTCTTGGCTAGAGATACTCAGTTCCTCAGCCAGTCCTCAAAAAACATGGTTTTGATTCTCTAACCATTCCTCTTGCCTTCATCAAGACATATCCTTTTGAAGTTGAGTCATTTTAGTCATGTTCAACTCTTTATGACTTCAATTGTGTGTTGTTATTTTGTTTTGTTTTGCTTTTTGACAAAGGTCCTGAATGGTTTGCCATTTCCTCCTCTAGCTAATTTTTCTAGATAAGAAAACTGAGGCAAACATGGTTAAGTAACTTGCCCAGGGTCACATAAATAATAAATGTGTGAGGTTGGATTTGAACTCACTAAGATTTCAAAAGTTCCTGACTTCAGGTCCACTGAGTCACCTAGTTGCTCCTACGTGTTAAATGACCAATCCCAAGATGTGGCATCATGAATTAAAGAGAATGCTTTAGATGTACTCTGACCAGAAGAGAATATAGATAAGACTTATTATCCCCTTCTCTCTTGACATTATACTTTCACTAGTGCAGTTTATAATCATCTTTATTTTTTGTGACTGCCATGTCAAAAATTCATACTGTTCTTGCAATTCGGTATCTCCCTTGGTATTTCCACCTGAATTGTGTTTAGCTATAACTCCTCCATCTTGTCCTGTGAATTTTTTTTTTAATTTAAGTGTCGAACTTAACATTTATCCCTATTATATTTCATCTCATTAGGTTAGCCCCCTTTAGATGAGGCAGATAGGTGGTGCAGCTGATAGAGCACTGGCTCTGGTATCAGGAAAACCTGAGTTCAAATTCAGCCTCAAACATTTACCTGAGTAAGTCACTTAAACTTCATGTGTCTCAGTTTCCTCATTGGTAAGATAGAGCTAATAGCACTTACTTTCTAGAGCTGTTGTGAAAATCAAATGAGATAATATTCATAAAGTTCTCAGCAGAGTACTAGGAACATAAATGCTTGTCCTTTCTTTCCATAAGTCTAATCCATCAAAAATTTTCAGAAGCATGGTTTTGTCAGGCAGTTTATAAGTGACCCCTCCCATATTAGTGACATTTACAAATTGGCTATGTATCATTTATGCCTTCACCCAAGTGATTAGTAAAAATGATGGAAAAAACAGGAACAATGGCAGATCCCGAAGTTCCTTCAATCTAGACCTCTGTCCATGGTCATAGGATTATGCGGTAGAGATGGAAGGTATCTTAGATATTCTTTAACTCAACTCTCTCATTTTATAGATGAGGGAACTGGAGTCCAAAAAAGTTAAATGAATTGCCCAAGAGGACACTAAACTCCTTTGGGTTCTGATTCTGAATCCAAATACACAGCAACCCTCTTATCCACATTATTATAAACAATCATTGGGTACATTTTTTTTAACTTTTCCTTAATCCTCTTACCTACAGACTCGTCCATTCCACATTTCTCCATCTTGTCCATAGTATATTATGAATCATTTTGTCAAATGCCTTCGTAAAATTCAATTATACTCTATTTCATACATACCATGATTCCTAAATCTAGAGAGCTAGGATGTCTTTTCAAGATAGAAGTTCTAGTACAGGAGAGTTAGATTTAATACAGAACACTATCTAGAATATAATTGAATACTCTTTGGTCTTGGGGTGGGGAAAAGAGTTTCTACATTAGGGGCTGAGTTGAGTCAACAGTCTTGCAAACCTCAAGCCTGGGGAGCACTACATAATTTTGAGCAAATATGTTTGTTTGAAGGTAAGTAGCCATTAGAGCAAATAATCTTTATACTGGAAATGACAGAACAAAAGTGGGAATTAGAGAAGTCCTTTCAAGTATATGAAGGGCTATTGGAATTAGCTTTATTCTGTTTGTCCCCAGAGGGCATGAAACATCATCATCATCATCACCATCATCATCATCACCATCATCATCATCATCACAATAACTAGTATTCCCATAAAGCTTTAAAGTTAACAAAGTGATTTACAAATATTACCTCATTTGGTGAAATTTAGATTTCAAAATAAGAAGAGCTTTCTAACAGAGTTGCCCAAAAGTGATTGTCTTCCATGTTGCTAGATCTCCACTAATTAGGGGATAGTCAAGCAGTGGTTATATTATTACTTATCAGGTATGAAACAAAAAATAGTGTTTTATATGTTTTATCTTATTTGATCCTTAGAACAACCATGAGAAATCGGTACTCTTAATGGCCCCATTTTAAAGATGAAAAATAGAGGCACAGAGTGATTATTTGATTTGTCCAGAGTTCTACAGCTGGGAATGATCAGAGATAGGATTTAACTCAAGCCTTATTGACTCTAAGATCCACACTCTGTATCACCTAAATTTATCTAATGTATTAGTGGGAAATGGTTTTCTTGAATTGTCTTTCAACTGTAAAATTATGAAATCCTGTATCATCACAGTCCTTTCATCTATAGATCCCACATTTTCTGTGGATATGAAGAAAGACAGGGAAGATGAGGCGATTTGTAGACTAATGACCTTTAAATAAGTGTCTTAAGTTAGAGTACCATACTATATTACATCTTTAGGATACCCTGGATTTTCTTGTGGGCAGTAATTGACTTGAAGTTCATACAACCAGGTGTCTATTGCTGAGAAAGAAGAAGATAAGTCACCTTTCATGTGCCCAGGGTGATCTACCATGTTGGCCCATGCCCCAAGGGATCTCTGTGTTCTCTCTATTTTTCAGAAGTTCATGAAAAAAGGAGTTAATTATACGACCTATTTAAAGATATAATTGTACGTAGATGCTTTCGTATTGTTTAGGAAGATGGTGGAAGAACATGAGGAAAAACTCCTAACCATGTTAAATGGATGGAGGACAGGTGGTGTTAAAGCAGTTAAACTGATAGGCTCCAGTTTTGCTAGCCCTCTGTTGAAGACTTGGTTTGTAGAAAATTTTAGATAAATAAAAATTTAGAAAATTTTAGAAAAAATTTAGAAAAATAAAGAGGGTAGTTACTAGTACTGAGAAATTAGAGATATTCATCATCTGAATATTTCTGAAGATTATCAAGAGTTGATAATGATTCTGGAATTTAGTGGTCACTATCTAAGATCCATGAAAAACTATGCAAATTACAGAGACTCTTAACAATCTCCCATATATATTTATGTGTGTGCATGTGTATATAATATGTACAATACATATCTATCTATGTATGTATATATGTATACATGCATGTATACATGTATGTGTATATGCATGTATGTATGCATGTGTGCGGGGTGTGTGACTGAGAGAGAGGAAACATGGTTAGAAAGGATAAAACAATCAATCAGAATAGTACCTAGTACATATAAGATAAGTAATAAATGTTGTCTGATTGATTGAATTAGGTCTCCGAGTACCTTTTGGAGATCACTGAGCTGAGAAGTATGACCCAGCCTTTAGGGAAGAACTGTTTCACACATATCCCCAGTTTTGAATTTTTTGAGCCCAACAGCTAGATACTGGTTTAGATGACTTAGAGACAATTTTTTTTAGAAAAAGAAAATAGTTACCAAAATTCTACTACATTTTCCCAATCGGAAACAGATTCTATGACACAAAATTTCCAGGCCTAGAAGTGAGTTGTCATTGAAGTTTCATATGGAACATAAATTCAATTATGGACAGACAGCAACCTATTGACCTAAATTTCCAAAGAGTTTTAAATTG
This sequence comes from Bettongia penicillata ogilbyi, assembly GCA_023548195.1. Taxonomy (NCBI): domain Eukaryota; kingdom Metazoa; phylum Chordata; class Mammalia; order Diprotodontia; family Potoroidae; genus Bettongia; species Bettongia penicillata. The sequence goes on from JAJHZJ010000140.1 coordinate 665,862, forward strand.
TATGCTGCAATCCTAAAAGGGTAGTGGCCTAGGCTCACTATGAGTTCAACATATATATACATATATATATAGATATTGATATTATATATTATCATATATTATATTAAATATAAATATAATATATATATATATTTATATATTACTGACTGGGAATCAATGTAGAGGCAGATATCTGTCCCATAAGCTCCGGGTTACAAAAACCATGGTGATCTATAGAGAAGAAATGAAGGCTATCTGTGGAATGAAGCGAATGGAGCTTAGCATAGCTGAGAATCTGGCACTGCCTCTGGAGACTGTACGTTCAGTTAAAATAAAGCATAGTGCTTTGACTATCTGCTCTACCCATACAGAGCATAGACAACTGGTAATAAGCATAGCTGCAGAACAAGAATCTATAGACAGCAATGTTGTCCAAGAAGGACTTATCAGGGAATCAAATTCAACTCCTTTAAAGATATACCACAATTGTAGTAGATACAGAAATTGAAGCTCTGCCACGATTTATTGAATTTTAGCTTTATTCGAGTATAACCAATCATACATAATCTATGAGAAAACAGTTTTCCAAGTTTATTAATCCATGACAAAAAAAGGTCTAGTGACGACTAGGGACACTTGTGTTAAGAAAAATCTCTTTATCCAGCATACAAGAGATTCTACTTCTCCTAAGTTCCAAAGGGTGTATACAAGTGCCATTGATGTTGAAAGAAAAGTACTGTTTACCTGAAGACTTATAAGAAATGAGAAACTTTTGGAGCTGGAAAATAGCTCCATAGGTTGCAGTTCTCTGAAAGAGAACTGGAGGAATATAAGCAACATCCTAGTTATGATAGAACACTTAAGTCAGTGTACCCAGGCATATCCCAATCATGAACTATAGGGTTTTCACAGTGGTCAAAGTGTTAAGAGAGGAGTAAATCAACTTTATGGTTTACTTGCCAAGATTTGCTGTGATCTAAGTTGAAATTTAGAGAGCTAGATACCAAGGGAATTTTTATTGTGTTCAGTATCAAAAAAGTCTAAAACTATGCATATCATTCTTAAGAAGTCTCACATAGAGAACATTTTAATCACACACTCTTGGATATATGACAGTTCCTGAGGCTTAAGCAGAAGGCTTGGTAGGGTCAATTTTTGGTCTTCTAATTCTATCCTATAATTCTGTTCAGAAAGAAATGGGCATTAGTGAATGTGTATTATTTCATCAAAAGCCATAGCTTCCTAATGACATATTCTTTGGAGTCTACAATATTGGAGATATCTAGACACACATGATCATATAGCACTCAAATTAGAGGCAAGTTGAGAGGCTCTACTACAACAGTACAACGCATTCTCAGGGACTTCACCCAGGGGGATTAGAATGATCTGTTAGCGTCCTAGGAAAACACAAGACAGGATACTAGGAGAGAATCACTCCGTAATAAATAATTAAGACGCTAGTCTATCTGTTTATTTTTTTAATTTATTTTATTTTTAATTTATGGGATAAAACAAAATATATGTTTTGCTTTATAATAATAATAATGAAGGATGTTTGTACATGAAACTGCAAATCTTTTATGTAAAATTTACTATTTCTTTTAAATATATGGTATTTTTCATGTAAATTTCTTCTTTTTTTTCTTTTTTCCTTCCCCCTTCCTTCCACCTTAAAGATGGCTACCTACCAGTTTAAAAATATCTCCATAAAAAAGCCAAACTCTTAAAGACAGAATTGTCACAACCCCTTGTTGTCTACAGGAGAATTAGTTGGTCACTTTGGCAAACTGGAGAACAAGAGGATGTGACAGTCACAGAATCAAACCTCATGAAGTTTCTATCCATCATCTGTAGCTAGATTTATTTACAGCAGTGAATAGTCAATGCAGGAAAGCTCAAGGTCAAAACTGGGATAAAAGAGAATCTGCATTTAATACAACAATGAAGAGTAGAGAAGGCTATCAAGGCCTCCTCAGTCTAAAATAGACTTCACAGAGAGAGGAGAGAAAATAGATCTACAGAATATTCTTTTTCTGCCCACTCTTCCAACAATGTAGGTCCTAAGGAAACAGAGGCCAGCTATCAGGCTTGATCCCATTGAGAAGAAACTACCCTATTCACTGTAGGCCATCAATAAGACTAGACTTCGAGACCAATAGGCAAAATAGAGCATGGAAAAACTGAATAAGTGGCAATAAATTCGTGTATAAGTATCTGAATTATCTAGGTAGTCTAATGCTATAGAAGTTGAGTGAGAATGTTACACATACAGTTTGCCAGTGTGGTGAAGAGCCATGGCTTCTTTTTGACTTATTCTTTGGAATCTAAAATATTAAAGATATCTAGATACTCATGATCATAAGTATATTTTATTCAGAGGAGAGTGCATATAAATAATAAAGTGGTTCTAAGGCTTCTTATGCAGTCTTATTTTACATGATCCTTGAATTTATAGAATATGTGACTGTGGATAAAATATTTGCATGAAATACAATTTTCATACACTGGACATTTTTAACTGAGATATGTTGTTAAAGCTGAAATTTAAGTATATTTCTCCTTATTCCCATTAAGTTATCACCCTAAGTGTCCTATATAAATTTTTATCTCCAATCATGTTCAAATCCATAAATTTCTTCCTTGTCAGATTTCTCTAATTCTCAAAAAAGGCAATTATGATAACTACCATTATTATCTTAAGTGTGTAAGTCTTTGTGCAATTCAGTTACATTTTTTTTAGATATTCAGATTTGATGACATCAGTCACCCATTTATTTAGTGCTGATATTATCATTTATGGTGACTTTAAGCATTCCTATTTGCCTTTTTGAACAACACCCTAGAAGTGGTATTGCTGGGTCAAAGGGTATGCACATTTTTGTGGCCCTTTGGGCATAGTTTCAAGTATATTTTCAACAAAACCTCCCTACTACCTTCACCTATGATCGCTGAACACTAACCCATTCTTCATCAATCTTCAATAGGGATCACCCCCTCAGGGAAGTCATAACTTAACTATGACCAACGTACCTTCAGCCTGTGCACAGGTTCCACTAAGAAAAACTCTATCTGGTCCTTGCATACACATATTCTTTGTAGTAGATAATCATGTATCCTTACCTGGTGTCCCTCAAGTGGATTTGTACTCTGGGGCAATAATCATTGAGTAAGATTTCTCTACTCTTTTATTTTTAGTGATACAGAAAAAAATCACACAAAATTACCAGGAATGGGTAGATTATGATCTGATGTACATATTGCATTATTTTTCCGAAAAACTCACCCTTTCTCCAAACTTTCCTATTTTTGTCATTAACACCAATATCTTTGCCACTTCCCAAGTTTGCAACCTTGCTGCCCTGAATTCCTCAACCTTCATCATATATATATATATATCCATTTTTTTCAACTCCTGTAACGTCTACTTCTACAATATCTCTTGGTTGTCTTTTTCCATGTATTCACACAGACATCATACTTGTTCAGACTCTCGGAACTTCTTACCTAAATATATACCTGAGAACCAGTCTAGCCAAGTTTGGATACCTTCTAGACAGGGAAATAACCAATTTTGTGATGAATTCATTTGCCTACAACAATTCATAAGTAGACTTTACAAAGACATATAGTCTGTACCGGGTCAGCTCAATGAAAGTTTAAGTTCAATTACAAAATAAAATGAGATCCTCATAGGTATTTCAATTATTCATAAAAATGCTTCAGTCATAGCATGAGAAGGATATTCAAAACAGGATAAGCATTGATTCATTTAACCTCCAACCAAGCATCCTTGTGCTCCTTGTGACTATTTTGTTCTTCCATGATGAAGAAGTAAAGTCAATGCTCTGTGTCTTTAGTCCCTGGAACCAACAAAATCTCAAGGAATATTTCATTACATTTTAAGATATTGGAATAATGGACTTGCCTAACTTATACGGACTTTGGGGGAGAGTAGATGGATGGCAGTACAAGATTGCTCCTCTAACTTTTGTGGTAATGTCCTTAAGGTCTTGTACAGCAGAGGGATCAGATAGCTTTTATGCTGCATGTGGCCCACAACATCCCAAGTGTGACCCAAATCTGATTAAAATATAATCAGCAAATATTTAACGAAATAAATAAAAATACAATAAAACATTACCTTTTAAAACTAAATGTGTACATGACTCACATATACTGATTTAGAATCTCAATAAGGAATACTTATGTACAGCTTAGTGGCCTCTGTTTTTATTTGAGTTTGACATCACTGATCTAGAAAATCTTCCATCATTTCTGCTTTTCAAAGTAAAAATGTATTTTAAAAGAATGATATAAGAAGCACTAAAGGATGAAAAGAAAAATTAAATAGAAATATCATACAAACAAAATATATAATGTGAACATTCCCTGAAGAGGTCATTGAATCTGGAAGAGTGCCAGAATGGATTGAATCTCCAGTCTAAATAATCAGGTCCATACGATGAGTGATGCCAAATATTTGCTACTCACAGCGTATCTCCCAGTCCATAAAGGTGGCCAGAAACAGGAGTAGCCTATTGTTTTTCAGTTGTTTCAGGCTTATACAACTCTTTGTGACACAATTTGGAGTTTTCTTGCAAAGATACTGGGACAATTTGCCACTTTTTTCTCCAGTTCATTTTGCAAATGAGGAAACTAAGTCAAACAGGACTAAGTGCATTGCCCAGAATCATATGACTAATATGTATCTGAGGCTGTATTTGAACTCAGGTCTTTCTGATTCTAGACCCAGTGTTCTATCCAATGTGCCATTCTTTCATAGTCATTGATTCCCATCATAGGTGAGGGAAAACTGCCCTGTATGATTACTCAGGGTTCCTACTCCTGCTAGCCAGGATCTCCTCCCAAAGAGTCCAATAAAAACAGAAATCTTTGACCCAAGAAGAGGACTCTTAGGGACTCTCTCCTTTTCCTCCAGAGCTAGTTAGATTATTGCATGAAGCAACCCCTCACTACTCCTTGGTCCTCTAAGCCCATCCAAGGAGGACAAAATATAATGATTACTTTGGCAAAAGTATTATTACACTGGCAAAGATGAAGAGGGGCTAATAAGTTGTATATTAAAGTAAGCAATGTACTTCAGTGGACCTGTTTTTTGCCACTGCATAGGTCCACTTGGCTGCTACTACAGTTGGAGACCAATTTACTCTCCTCTGCCAGTATCTTTGCCCAGTGTCCACTGCTGTGGACTGTTACTGGAGATGGTGTCTGTGCCTGCTATTAGAGACATCATTTGATTCCCCACTCCACCAGGGTCAACTACTGCCTCGTGTGCCTGAGCAAGATGACTATTCCTTTTAGGACCCATGTTCTTCAACTCTATGCTGAGCTAGAGAGTTACTTTCAGCTTAAACACTGCTTTGCTGCCCTTACTGTGGACTTACTCCTCAAAGTCATTGCGGGGGGGGGGGGGGGTGTCACTTCTCTACTGAGTTCAAAAAGTACGTACAATTACTTCTGGGGTATGTTGAGGAAAAAACAACAACATCACAGAAACCAAAAAGTCCAAGACTCCTCTAGGCTGGTATGTATATTCTAATTTCTATGTGCAAATACGATTTATTTCTCCTGACACTGAAGAAATTCTCCTAGGACCTGAGTTTTGTATTCTTTACAAAATCTCTCTCCATGCCATCAAATTCCATCCCTTCAAGCTGTTTTGAAGGGAAATTGAGTTCTGAAGAGATTCCCTTATAGAACTTGGAGGAGGCTTAAACTACCAAGGCTGGAAGGTCCTGCAAAACTAAAGGGCCTGAAGCATAAGGTACAATGCTATTTTAAATATTTTATTTTTTCCCAATTATATATTAAAATAATTTTTAACATTCGTTTTATTTTTTTTTTAAATTTTTAGTTCCAGATAATCTTCTTCCATCTTCCCCCTTACTCCCTCCATAGAAAAGGCAAGCAATTCAATATAGGTTATATAAGAAGTCATGCAAAACACATTTCCATATTAGTCATGTTGTAAAAGAAAACAGACAAACAAAAAAGAAACATAAAAAAAGTAAAAAGAAAAAATATGCTTTGATCTTCTTTCAGATTCCATTAGTTCTTTCTCTAGAGGTGAACAGCATTTTTTTTATCATGATTCCTTCAGAATTATCTTGGATTATTGTATTGCTGAGCTAAGTCACTCACAGCTGATCATACAATTTAGCTGTCATTGTGTTTTCCTGGTTCTGCTCACTTCACTTTGCATCAGTTCTTGTAAGTCTTTTCCAGGTTTTTTCTTTTTGTTTTTTCTGAAAACATTCTGCTCATCATTTCTTATAAAAACAACATTCCATCAGAATCATATACCACAATTTGTTCAGCTATTCCTTAGCTGATTGGTATTCCTCCAGTTTCCAATGCTTTGCCACCACAAAAAGAGCTTCTATAAGTAATTTTGTGTGAATAGATCATTTCATTTTTCTCTCTTTTTTTCTTTTAATTTATTTGGGATATGGACCTAGTAGTAGCATTGCTGAGTCAAAAGGTTTTATGCGCAACTTCATAAACCTTTGGGGATGGTTCCAAATTGCTCTCCAAAATGGTTAGATCAGTTCACAACTGAAACAACTGTATTAGTATCCCAATTTTCCCACAGCTCCTCCAACATTTGTCATTTTTCTCTTATTTCATATTAACCAATCTGACAGATGTGAAGTGGTACCTCAAAGTTGTTTTAATTTGCATTTCTCTAATCAAAAGTTATTTGGAGCACCTTTTTTTGACCCTAGATAGCTTTTATTTCTTAATTTGAAAAGTGCCTGTTCATATGCTTTGATCATTAATATAGTTGAGAATGATTTGTATTCTTATAAATTTGACTCAGTTCTCTATATATTTGATACATAAGGTTATATTAGAAAAACTTGCCATAATTTTTTCACAATTCTGATTACTTTGTATTTCCATCTTATTCTGCTCTCTCTCTCTCTCTCTCTGTCTCTGTCTGTCTCTCTCACTCTGTATCTCTCTCTGTCTCTCTGTCTTTATCTGTCTCTCTGTCTCTCTCTCTCTCTCTCTCTCTCTCCCTTTGTGTCTCTGTCTCTGTCTCTGTCTCTCTCTCTCTGTCTCTCTCTGTCTCTCTCTCTCTCTCTCTCTCTCTCTCTCTCTCTCTCTCTCTCTCTTTCTCCATTCACCCTGTCCCTCCTCAAAAGTGTTTTGCTTCTGACCACCACCTCCCCCAATCCTCCCTCCCTCATATCAACACTTCTACTTTCCATATCACCTTCACTTTCTAATTTCCTGTAGGGTAAGATATTTCTATGGCCAGCTGAGTATATATGTTATTCGCTCTTTGAGGAAATTCTGATGAAAGTAAGGTTCAATGTTGTCTGCCTCCCCATCTTCCTTTCTACTGTAAATGCTCTTTTGCATCTCTGTAACATAAGATCATTTACCCCTTCTACCTCTTCCTTCCCTCTTTTCTCAGTGCATCCTTCCTTCTCACCCCCTAATTTTAGTTTTTTAGATATCATCCCATTACAGTCACCTCACATCTGTGACAGATACACATTACTTCTAACTGCCCTAATAATGATAACACAATAATGATAGCATTCTTAAAAGATACAGGTATCACCTTCCCATGTAGGAATGTAAACAGTTCTACCCTGTTGAATCCCTTATAATTTCTCTTTCCTGATTCTTCTCTTGATTCTTTTTTCACGATTTTCTTGCATCACTCTCTTTTCCCGATTTTTTCTTCTATATCTTATTTGATTTTTAAAATATTTTTGAACTTTTCTAAGAATTGCTTTGAACCTGAGACCAATTCATTTTTTTTTTTGGTCTTTTTTGTCTTTATAACCTATACTGAATTGCTTGCCTTTTTAATGGAGGGGGTAAGGGGGAAGATGGAAGGAGATTATCTGGAACTAAAAATTTAAAAATATGAATGTTATACATTCTTTTTATACATAATTGGGAAAAAATAAAATATTTAAAATAGAATTGTACCTTATGCTTTGGGTGTAGCTGTTTTGATGTTGTCTTCTTCTGAGTTTGTATTTTGATCATCCCTGTCACCACAGTAACTTTTTTTTTTTATGATCAGGTCCTTTTTATGTTGTTTGCTCATTTTTCTAGTCTATTTCTTGACTTTTATCTTTATATTAAAATTGGGCTCTCCTCCCTGAGATAAGGAGGTATGGTTCCAAGTTTTCAGGTTTTCTGTGCTAGTTTCAGGTTTTTCAGAGCTAGTTCTGGGATTCTAAGTTTTCGGTTTTACCAAAGTGTCATGATCTAAGGAAAGATATAGTCACTACTCTCCTGATCTGTAATCTCATCTGTAAATGACCACAAGTACATTTCTGTGCCCAGGAGCTGTGATCAAGTTCCCTATTCCTCTATGACCACATACTCTAGTGGGGTAGTACTCCTCCTTGCCCTGGGACTGTGACCCAAATCCGCATATAGATAATGAAATAGAGTTCTACATCCAGCGTCAGCAAAGGGTCCCCTATGATCTCCTTCTGTGCATCTCTTTATGGTCTGTGAACTGAGAGCCCTGGAAGCTGCCACTGCAGAATCAGTCAACCTCAATGCCTGCTGCTGACTTTCCTCCATGCTCAACCAGTAGGACAGCCCTTTCCTCATGACCTTCTAAGTTGCCTTGGGCTGGAAAATTATTTCACCAATTCTTTATTTATTTTGCTTGTGCTGGTCCAGAATTCATTTTGAGGCATCATTTTAAAGGTCTTTGAAGGGGAATTTGAGAGAGTTCAGAATAGCCCCTGCCTTTACTCTGCCATTTGGGTTCCACCCTCAATTCAAGGTATAATTCTTAAGAACAAAAAATATACTCACATTGGTTTTGTATTGCCTAATGGCCTAAGGTAGCTCATTCTCTAATCTCCCAAGAGTGTGTGTGTGGGGGGGGGGGGGGGGGCGGGAAGTGGAATTAAATCGGTGGCTCACAGTAAGGAACCCTCATTCTAGAAGCATCACCAAAAACAGTCAGAATCATGAAAGTCACTCCCTGCTCATCTTCCTCTGAACTATCTGTCCTCCAATTCAATGAGGTCACTATGTTCCAATCTTGCAAGACAATTGTTTCAGGCTAGACTTGATTCAAGACAGGTAATTCAGGTTCAATACTGAGACAAAATGAGACACTTGTAGGTTTAATTTACCATTGTAGGGAAAAGCTATTCAGCAAGGAGAGCATTGAAGACACTTTACTTTGATTCCTCTGAGTGACATTACTCACAGTGATCCACCAGCCAAACATCTGAGAGCACCATTATCTCCCTACAGTTTCTTAAACTCAGACAATGACGTAATGATGTCAATATTCTGAGCCTTTAGTGCCTTGTGCTACTCAAGTCACAAGGAATTTATTGATCAATGTTTTATAAGGGAAAATTACCCTAACTTGCATAAGGAAAGGAATTAGGATATGAGTCCTACCACAGCATGGTAAGAGTTGTGATCCCTGAGTGAAGAAATGACACACACCCATGAAAATAAGGTGTCAAGAAGCACGTGTAAAAACACTACTAAGTACTGAACATAACAGTATAAAAATAAGACATACAGCATTTTAAAGGTCAGTTTGAGAATCGAATTTATCATACTGTGGAGAGGGACAAGTAGCTATAATTTAATGAGAATTGTGATAAAGTTCAAAGGCCAGAAACAGGGAAAATGCAATGAGAAAGAGAAGTTTATAAGCCTCTTGATGGCAGATATCATTTCATTTATCATCCACAGCTACAACCATGGCACATTGTAGGCACTTAATAGATCATTTGCAAAATTGAATTGAATGGAAGAAAGAAGGATAATTTTCATTCAGGTTTAGAAGTGTTTAGGGAAGCTTCATGGAGAAAGAGCACCTGAGTTAGGCTTTGAAGAAAAAGGGGCACTTCAGGAAGAAGGAATGGGGTGTATCTAAAGGGTTGGAGTTGGGATTCCTTCAAAATATTTCAATCTGATATTGACAAATTATCTTTTATTTGACTAATTTAAACACACTCTTATCTTTTGATATACAAAAGATGTTTGCTAGAAAGTAAGTTGCTCCAGCTTTGGAGAGTCTTGTTTGAGAATGAATTAAACGAATGCTTTGCAAGTCAAAGTCTGCCCTTCAAGTTTGGAAGAAGTGACCTCTCAAATTAGTTATATATGGAAAATAGCTTTAGGTCATAGAGGCAAAATTCCAAAATGAGAGGAAAAACAGTCAATTAGTCACTGAGGAAAAAATTCCTCTATGAGAAATCATTTCTGCTAGTAATTCTTGGGGGAAAATATTACAGTACTGTCCTTGAAATACAATGTGATATCATTAACTACATTCAGTTCATATACTATAGATTACTTCAGTGAAATCAAATATATTCTCTTTGGTTTCTAAAAGCTGAAAGTAGAAAACCAGATGCTTATGCTCAAACCATTTCCCTACTTACAGAAAATTCCTCACGTGTCTGAGAACTAAGGTAAACCTGATACACATCTTCAGCAGGCATCTTTGTTCCCACTTTCAGCAAATGACATGGCTGATTTCAGGCAGGATGTACCCTATCAGTTCTCCTAGATCAATAGCCTGGCCTCCTTCTGTCAGGTGACACTTCATTTGCTTGTTTCTCAGAAGACTTTAGGTTTACATTTGCTATTGTCATTGCCAGTTATCAATTGTGTGAGCTATCTGATAATCTTACAACTTAGCAATCCTGCATTGGTAAACAGAGAGAAGTAAGTCTTAAAGACCAACAAATCAATCACTGCAGTCCTAAGAAGTGTAGAAAGTCATTTTGTCAATGAATGTGTTCTAGTAAATTGTCTGTTTACCAAACTCTAGAAGGGAACTCCCTAGGAACCAAGCCCTTTGGTAAACAGTCCTTGGTAATCAACCAAAGCAAATCATGACAGCACATTAACACATCTTGTACAGGAATTCTTAGCCAGGAACTGGTGAACTTTAAAAAACAATGATAATTGTATTTAATATAATTGGTTTCCTTTTTTGTGATTATATGCGAGTGAATATATATATGTACATATACGTATATATATGTGTAATTTTATGCACATAACAGCATTATTCTGAGAAGGGAGAGGCTCATAGACTTCACCGGACCATCACATACACACACACACACACACACACACACACACACACACACGCACACGCACGCGCACGCACACACACACACAGTTATAAACCTCTGATTTAAATCCATTAATGATGAACTGAGCGTGAAAAGACTTCAGTGAACAAAATGTCCATTCACAGTGCAGCTTAAAATTCTGGACTAGAAATAGTTTTCTGATATCTTCTTAAACTATTCCAGCTCTTTCACTATTATGTAAAACAAGCCTAAGGATTGGAATAGAGTTAAGTACCTGGTGTTTCCAACACAAACTAAATTAGGCTACGCCAGAATTTCTGCTGTTCCTATATTTGATGAAGGATTTAATCTCAGATCTAAATTTAGATGCACAGTGTTATAAAACAGGAAGTAATGATAGAAACAATTTCTCCCCATTCTTTCATCCAACTGCAAACCAAACTTTCTCAAAGTTTGTTTTCCTTCCAACAATTTAAGTCCAAATACCTGTAATGCAAAACAGTAATTTTTCTACTTTTATTCTGCCATGAGAAAAGATAATTAATCAAAGAAGTCATTCCTCTAGTCCTTTGCCAGTCCTTTTTTCATCAAGCAATTTCCTTCCACACCTCAATATTTATAATGGGCCTTTATTTCAGATGCTGCTGCCATCAGCAGTAGAATCCACTGGAGGCCATTTGAGTTCAAGCAGTACAGTAGCTTCTGAAAGAAGACCACCCTTAAAGTGGGCCCCAACTAGTTTTATACTCCAATGGGCTCATTGTCAAAGTAATAGAATAGGATGAAAGGCTGATGGTGGTAGGGCCAGAGGGAGGTAGGCTCCCATAGCGAAAAGAGGAATTTTGTAGGTGTAGGATAATTCAGAGCAATTCAAAAAAGGGGGAAGGGATGGAAGGAGAGAAAATATTGGGGCAAACAGGAAAAGTATCCCCTTTCCCTACATATCCTATGACTTGTTTGCTTTTCACAAGAAAGACAGCAATGGTCTGCAGAGATTCTAAGTCTCAGGAGGTGGTAAGGTTTAGAGGAGAATGCACAAAAGAATGAAATCCATGTGCCAGACCAGCTGTTGTCACAGTGGTTGCACAAAATTACCCTGTCCTCCCACCTCCTCTCCTCTGTGTTTTCTTAATCCTCTGCTATTGTCCCTTGTTTTCCCTGGAATGAATTCTAGACACAACACAGCATACTGTGCAATGGGCCCAGAGCACTGAACTGCGCACCCACCTCTGCTCCCATTTCCTGCTGTCCCCAAATCTTTCCTTTTTCAGTCGAACAGGAGGTTGTAGGTACCAGAACTTAGATGTTTGAACTAAAGTGATTCAATGAGGAGAAGGAAAAGTCATAAGGGGTAACTTGAAAAACACTTCTCTAAAGCCAGCCTATTAACTAGATGCAAGCGTTGTAAATATTCCCTGTTTTTCATATCCTTTGTTGCACCCAAATTGACTGAAATGTGAGTTTTAAACAGCAGCGTCATTATAAGCCTCTTTGCCAGCTGCATAACAGTTTCCATTTTCATCAGCTTGGCAATCTTTAGATTTTTCCATTGATTTATTGGCCTGACCGTTTTTGTTAGCCATGTCCCCACCCCCATTTCCCAACTCAGATATAGACTTCTGTGTTAAAACAGACTACACTTAGCTCAGTATGCGATTTGCTTCCTGAATTATGACTTAACTTTGCTTTTGACTGGCAGAAGAGGTGTGTCCACATTCTTCTAGCCCCTTTTTCCAAATTAGATTTTGTGGATAATTAAGAAAGTCAGAGATGAAGATTGCATGTAATGTATTTCACATATGCAATAAAAAGCTAGATCCTAGTTTATTTCAGAACAGTTGATAGCATTCATTGTACCTACTTAGGAAAACTATAAATTTAACCTTATTTGAATATTACTCTGACCAATTGTTGAAAATTTGAGAGATCCATAGTAGGAAAGCTCCCTCCCTGGACAGACTGCTGTTTTGAACTCCTCACTCTTTTTTTATCTACAAATCCAATCCATTGTCAAGCCTTACTGATTATACCTTTATAACATTTCTCATATAATATGCCCTCATCTCTCCTTTGATACTGCCACCACCCTAGAGTAGGCCCTCATCACCTCATGCCTCGACTATTGCAAGTCTTTTGATTGGTCTCCCTGTTTCAAATATTTCCCTACTCCAAGCCCCTCTTCCACTAAGCTACCAAAATGATCTTTTAAATGTACAGATCTGACAAATTACTCCCTACCCCATTCAATAGTAACTCTCTATCCCTTTCCAGGATCAAAATTAAAATACTTTGCTTGAAATTCAAGTCCTTCATAACCATCCTCTTTCCGCCTTTCCAGTTTTCTTACACCTTGCTCACCCCAAGTCGTCTGTGATCCAGTGACATTGGCCTCCTTGTTTTTTCTCAGACAAACCCTCCATTTCCCAGCTCTGGGCATTTTCTCTGACTGTCCTCCATGCCTGGAATGTTCTCCTTCATTTTTGCTTCCTTGATTACCTTGCTTCCTTCAAGCGCAAGCTAAAAGACTCGCTTTCTTCAGAAAGCCTTTCCGAATCACCCTTAATGTTACCACCATCCCTGTTGATTATGTGTAACTTCTCATTGTGTATATATATATATATGTGTGTGTGTGTGTGTGTGTGTGTGTGTGCGCACACACATATATCTATGATATATATGTACACATTTATAAATATGCTGATGTTTATACATATGTTTGTCTATCTACCGATCTACCCTTCTATCTCTCTATCATTTTAATTAGGTGTTTTTCACATAAGCTTGGGAGATCCTTGACAGCAATAGTAATTTTTTGACTTCTTTTCTATCCCTAGCACCTAGCACAGGGCCCGGAGCATAACTGACATTGCTGTTCAAACCTCGTTTTCAAAAATGACCAATGACATTATAGGTAATATTTTGACTTGCATGTGAATTGGATTTCAGTGAGACAGTTACCCAAAGTCATCAGCCTCACTGTCTCTTCCAAAGTCATCAATATCCAGTGGTAGGACAAAAGTCAGGAGAACTGAAGATGACCTGGAATACAGCGGATGACTTTGGTGTCTGGCATCTGACCATACTCCAAGTGCTCCACAGTGCCTGCTTTAGCCTCTTTCATGGCATTTGGAACAAATTATTCCCATCTCCCCATTCAGCACATAATAGGTGCTTGACCAATGCTCATTAACTGACTAATTCCTAAGTATTTGTTGACAATATTTATGGTGGCCAAAATATCCATCACCTCATGAACAACAAATATCTCATTTTATACTCTTAACAACTCTGAGAGATAGGGCTATTACTGTCCCCGTTTTTATAAATGAAGTTGAATTAAGAGACATTGTGACTTGCCTGATATCATATAGCTAGTATGTGTTTAATGCTAGATGTGAACTTAATTCTTCCTCATTCCAGGTCAAGCATTTTATCCAATGCACCACTTAGATTTTGCCAACTGAAGAACATCAATAATAATATTTTACTATTATGAAGTTCTTCGCAGAAGATACTTTCATATGCTTTAGTGTTCTCTTACTAAAATCTGGTAAGGTACATAGAATATTATCATCATTTCAGGAATAAGGAAACACACTCAAAGATCAAGGGAATTCTCAAATAATCAGCAAGAAATAGAGATAGAATATAGGTTTTTAAATCAGTAATTTTATAGTGGCAACTGGTACTTGGTGTATAGAGGGCTGGACTTGCACTCAGTAAGACACCAGTTCAAATCCTGCCTCAGAAATATGGTGGCAGTATCAATTTGGCTATATGAAAGAAACTCTCAGTTCCAATTTCCTTGTCTATAAACTATGGATCATAATAGCACTAAGAGAAAATGAGATAACATATAAAGTTATTTGCAAACCATGAAACACCATGTGAATTCTAGCTATTATCACTATTGCTGTTAATCTCTATGTTCTTTTCATCACAGTGAATTACTTAAAAATCATTCAGTACCTAATTACTAAATACCTAATGTGCTTTGTGTAAACCAGGGGTGGGGAACCTGAAGCCTCGAGGCCACATGTGGCCCTCGACATCCTCAAGGGTAGCCAAACTAGGATTCAGACAAAGAGCTGCACTTGAGAACCTAAAGAGTCATATGTGCCTTGAGGTTGTAGGTTCCCCACCCCTAGCATAAACCTCCAAGGAAAACTAGATATATAAAATATCATTTGGTCCACAGAGGACAGAATGAGAAACATTGGTGGGATGATGAGAAGAATGATCTGAGAAGGAAATTTGTTCATGAATAGTGGGAAATGAGATTGGATAGAGGAAGGTGGGACCCCAAAATTGAAAGTCTGGAAAACTAAACAGAGAAGTTCAAACTCAGTGCAATAGGAAATTGGAAAACACTAAAGACTTGTTAGAGGAAGGATCAACAAACTAGAAACTATGCTTAAATATTGATCCGTCAGCAACATCATTGCATATTGGAGGGCAAAGAGCCTAGAGTCAAGGATACTGTCTAGAAAGCTGCTAATCTAGGCAGGAAGTGAAAGATTGTACAAGAGTGGCACTGGTAGAAAAGGAGAGAGATGATTATTTTATTAATGACTTAAAAGTTTTGATGGTACAGGACTAAAAGGAAACTTGTGACATCATTAATAGAGACAGAGGTTGGGAGGATGATAGTCAGTTTCAGAGAGAAGATAGTAGGCTCATGAAATCATAAAGCTATAAAATCTTGGAGTAAGGAAGAACTTTACAAGCCATCTAATAAAGCATCCTACTTCAACATCCCTGAATGGTTTTCATCAAGGTTATGCTGGAACACTTTTGGTAATGGAAAATTAATGACTTTATAAGGCACCTTACTCCACTATAAGATGCAGAGGCTGTTTCTTTGTCACCTCTAAGATTTGGCCATAATGTTTTTTGCTACATTTGCTTTCAGAATTATTCCAAAAGTCTAAAAGATTCAGATACTTGGCGTTTGGTTATAGTAGGCAGAGGAATGGACAACTCTAAATAGTTTTCTCTCCATCAAGTAAAAAGGAAAGAAAATGATTTGCTTTTCTCTCCCTACCTCTCTTGTAGCCCATCTCCTTATTCTAGATACCTTGTAAAGCAGTCTCAGGTAATTTGTATAATCCCCCAAGTTGGTCCTGGATAAATGGTCAGTTTTAGACAGAAAATTGATGGAAAACTGTGGTAGTTTTCAAACCTCCACCTGTGGACCTTACACTGTCATTTCATACTAAGGTAACCAATGGATCAAATGAATGATAGTGAGGTATTCAAACATGAAGGGATGTGCTGTTTTCCTGACTTATAGGCAAACGATTAAAGAAGGCATAGGTATACAGGAAGGGGTATACATAGTGCAAGGAGAAGACTTCAAAGTAGAAATATCTAGCTTGTCCTAGAGTTTCAAGTTGCAATGTAACCATGGCTAGGGACTCTGAAGAATTTCTGTGCCACCTGTTGAGAGCAGTGAGGAGCAGAAGAGGAAGACGATGGATTCCACCAATTGGAAGCCAAAGAGAGAAGTATACTCTAATTTATGAGAGGTATACCACTGAAAGCTCAAATTTATACCTACCTGTAGGTGAAGGGAAATGATGCAGGTCTTTGCTTCATGTGTCAATTTTTCTATTTATTTTCTTCAATCTGTACATAAACTTTTTTCTTCTTTGAAATCTGCAAATTGTATATCTTTCAGAAATGTTGATGAGAACACACCCCACATAGATTTTCTAGGTGAAAGCAATGAACAAAAGATGTAAGAAATCCCTCAAAGCATCCTGGGCCCAGACACAAGTTATATAATTGTTCCTTTAAATTTTTCAAAATATTTATCATTCTCTAAGAATAAAAAAAGAAGGAAGGAACGAACAGCAGAAAGAAAAAAAGAAAGATGCCCAACAAACCAAAAGCACTGACTCTTCACTTTTTTACAAAAAAATCAGCACCCAGAGACAGAAATGAATTTCAGTTTATGTCTTGAACTTTTGAATTGTGTAACAATACTCATTTTTGTACACAAAAATATATACTCTATAAAAATCTACCTAGTGCTTACCTTCATAAATCATTTTAGAGGAGCAAATCTTGGGTAATTATATAGAAAGACTTGCTTTAATTTTATATTATATATATATATATATATATATATACACGTGTGTGTATATATATATATATATATATATATATATATACACGTGTGTGTATATATAATTAATTAGTTTTTACAACCATTTATGAGCTCCCCCTCTCATTACTCTTCTTTTTGAACAATTAAAAAATAAGAAAAAAGGAAATCCTCATAGCATCAAGGTACACCTAGCAAGACAAATCCCCACATCAGCCATGACCATGAACGCATGTCTCTTTGTCCATTTTAATCCCATCACTTTTTGTCACAATGTAAGTGATGTGTTTCATCTTCAGGTCTCTGGACTCAAAGTGTATTGATTGATCATAACTACTGATCATAGTTTTAACATACTTTAATGTTGTTTTTCTCCATGATGTTGGCGCTACTTTAAAAACATTCTCTTAGTCTGCTCACTTCATAGAAATCTTCCCATGTTCCTCTGATATTATCCATTTCATCATTTGTTGCATTGTAATAATATCACATTATATCCCTACACAATAATTTGTTTATTCATTCTCCCATAGGAGGATACACTTTCATTTATAGTTTTGGGCTGCTATGAAAAGACCATTAAATATAAATATCTTTGTACATATTTTAACAGTTCTTTTTCCTTTCTCAGATTTCACTTTCTTGTCATTGTTCATTATTCTTGAAGAAGTCCTCTTGTTCTTCATAATGGTATAGTTAGGTCAAAGGATATGTATAGTTTAATAGCTTTGGGAGCATTGTTCCAAATTGCTTTCCAGAATGATTAGACCAGTTCACAACTTTACCAACCATATACTAGTGCCTGTGCTTTCACACAGACTTCTAACATTTGTCATTTGCTTTTTTCTTCAACTTTGCCATAAATTATGGTATGAGATAGAAGCTCAGATTTGCTTTAATTTTTCACTTTTCTAGTAATAATGAGTGATTTGGTGCAATTTTAATGTGGTTCATTCTAGTGATGATTTTATTTTAAATATTTTTACTAACATTTAAAAAATTCATAAGGCAATCATTTTTCCCCCAAATTTTTAAGGTTGAAATAAATCACCAGAAAAAGATGTACCCTTTGCTTGCCCAAAAGGTGAATTTTTTTCCCCAAGGCATTCACACTTTTCCTCTTCACGTAGCTCCAACTTCACCAGAGAAAACTAGCAACTCTCCATGTCACTGTGTGCTGGTGTAGCCCTAGCAGCCAGAGACTAAGTTGTCTTTTCTTTTTCATTTAAAAAAAATTAATCTGGTCCCATTGTGAAATACATTGATGGTTATGAAAAAGATAACTTACCCATATCAAGAATTCAATGCACATAATATCCTTTTCCTCCTCTTTTCCCTTCTTTTTCACCCCTTGAGGGAGACCCAGGTATGACATATTGGACAAATAACCTGTAGGCCATATGCTGATGATTAGATACAAATACATTCTGCTCTTATCTTTGACTTAAAAAAATAATCAAGTCCTCAGAGAGCCCAATTTGGGACAAGTAGAAGATAAAAAGTCCATGTCTGTGGCAGTGAACATGAATCCCTTTTAATAGCTCCAACTTGTATCCTAAATTCTAGAACCAGAAAATGATGCATCACAATGCAAGATATGATAGGATCATGGGACAAGAGCTGGAAGTTATCCTGGCTCCCCACCTGTCTTTTCAGTTTTACTTCTCATTACCTTCCATACGCTTTCTACTCCAGTCAAACTGGCCTGTCAACTATTCTCCATGTATAATATTCCATGCGTCTGTGTACCTGGTTGTCAATGTTTAGAAAGTTCTTTCTTCTCTCTCTTGGAATTCCTAGTTTCCTCCAAGATACCATTTAGATGATCTCTAAAAGGCATGAACTCTTTCTGGTTTTCCCCATATTTAGTCTACATTCCCTCTTGAAATTAGTTGGTAGTATTTTGTGTGAATCTCCTGTTTCCTTATCTATGTACATATTGTCTTCCCTCTTACCCCATTTTCCCTGTTCCCCATCAATAATAAACAGACTTTTAGGAGAGGAACTGGTTTTTGTTATTCTGCCTTTCTATCCTTAGTGGCTAATGCCTTGTATACTGTTGGGGCCAAATTAATATTTATTGAATTGGATATTATCCAACCTTTCATTTTGCCGATGAGGAAACTGAGAACCAGAGAAGGTAAGTGACTTCTAAAAGTGATGAATATTAAGTACCTGAATCAAGAGCTGAACCCAAGTCTTCTGAAATACCAGACTATACTTGTTCATAAACTGATTCATAGCAGACTTGTATTCTGGCCTCTAGTCCACATGAATCAGATCAGTTTTACTGAGCCCTTTGTACATACACCATCATTCAATTTCCTAGCTAAGGGCAAGGAAATGAACCTTATAATTATAAATAATCTATGGCCATAACCACCTTCAACCAACGAGAATAAAAGAGCTAGCCTAACCTAACTTTCTGAAAGCTGCTTATGTTCAAAAGCAAGAAATTAGTTTCAAAACATGTCAGAACTGCAATGAGGCCAAGATTAGAATAACTACAGAGATGACAAAAACATATTTCATTTGCAAAGATATTAAATACATCACCACAATTTACTTCAACTATTTCTCAGGAATCAGGAAATTGCATTTCCTTGCTTTGAACGGTCACAACCAGAGATAAGATATTTTTTTTTTTTTGCTCCTTGCCTCATCCCAGTGTGTGCTAGTTCCCAGCCAGTTACCTAAGAATCACCCAATTGTGATCAGAGCCTTGGGTGAATACATTCAAGGTTGCTATAACTTCTTTCTGTCCACTTTTAAGGGTGCTATGAATTACCTTGGGACAGATCTTTACCTTTCAATGGCTTGGGGTATGACTGAATTTATCTTTTCTGTGTGTTTAATCTTTTTTTTTTTTACTTGGCTTTATCCCTTCATGGATTAAAGGGGATTGTGCTTTTGTATTATCTCTAATGCAAGCTGACCCTAAACAAGAAATTGCAATCTGCTACAGAATGAGAATCAATATCACCCCAGGAGGAGGCCTGAGAGGCAAATGGGAGGCAACAGAAATTTCCCCTCCCAAATGAACCCTCTGGTTGTAGTAGCAAAGAGAGCAAGCAATCTTTATGCATCATAAAGCCTTCTAATCAAAGGAAGAGGAAAAACAGCTGAGCACAAGACAGTAGGAGGGGAGCAGGTATCTTCCAACCAGGTGATATCTGGGGAATCATCTGCCTGGCCCCTTCTGCATCCTGGTTTCTAATTATTCCATTGGCTCCTCCTTTAAATCACTTGTTAACTTGTGCTCCAGCTTGAGGCTCTGCTTTGAGGATACAGCACCTTTGGTAATAGAGATGAATATCTTCCAAACAGCTTTATTGCCAGTGCTAGATCAGGGGCTATAAAAAAGCATAATAGAGACATGCATGCAGAGCACACAGACCTTCACTTGTCAAAAAGCCAGACACAGAAATCAGGCTTGTGAGTGAAACAGCACTGGAACCTTGAAAAAAAATTCTCATTCTCCATTCTATTTCCCCTACAAAGAAAGGTATCAGTCTTGTTTATTCATTCTTTTAACTCTTTGTTATGAACTCTAATATATTGTAACAAACAAAAACCTCTGCTATTTTGTCACCCGCAATTTATGGCTGCTCTCCCGATCCTTGACTACCCACCTCCTTCCCCAAGCCCCGAAAAAGAAAAAAATACCTTCCCCAACATCAGCATAGGAAGGTGCGTAAAAACAACTCATCTGTCACTGAATATATTCATTTGGGAGTTGAAAGGGACATTTGAGGTGATTCAGTCTGTCCCCCTCTGTTCTCCCAATTTACAGATATTAAATGACTTACATAAGGTTGCAGGAAACAGTAAAACCAGGAGTAGAACACAGGACTTCATACACAAAGACACTGCTATTTCCATAATATCATTCTGAAATCTCTTTTTTTTTTTTTTTTTTTTTTGGCCTTAGAGTATTGCCTGGGGCACTAAGAGAGCACAGACTCATAGTATCATGCGCAGCTTGAACTAGATCTGAAAAACTGATGGCTAAAGTTTTAGTGTGATCATTTCTACCTCTGAAATTGGCAAGTGCCACAAATCAGG
This sequence comes from Bettongia penicillata ogilbyi, assembly GCA_023548195.1. Lineage (NCBI taxonomy): Eukaryota > Metazoa > Chordata > Mammalia > Diprotodontia > Potoroidae > Bettongia > Bettongia penicillata. Next base: position 687,102 of record JAJHZJ010000140.1, read on the forward strand.
GTTTGATTTATTGTTTTGTCAGTCTGGACTTCAGAAAGGGAAGGATAAAATGATAACTGAGACTTAAAAGTGTTTCATGAATACTTTTTCTCTTGCGGAGAACAGTTATTAAATATTTAACAGCACACCATCTCCTGATATGGATCTTAGAGACTATCTAGCATAACTTTCTGAACACTTCACTTTACAGGTGAGGAGTTAAAGCCCAGAAAAGTGAAATGACATTCCCAAGGTAGTAATGATGAGAACCAGAATGTTATACAATTTACTCAAGGTTGTAATTACTGTGTCAAAGAAAGGATGTAAATTCTAGTCTTCCTGATTCCAAGGACAACTTCTACCCACTACAATTTATTCTGTTTCCATGCCTGAAGTGATCATTTACACAATTAAATAGTTAAAAAAAAATTAAAAATAAATATTCACTTATCTGCACTTAGCACTGTACCTGGCACATGGTAGGTACTTAATATTTATTGAATTGAATTGTAAATAAAACAAGCACATGATTCACTAAGAAAACAAAAAGGATAGGAACCACTATTAAGAAGCTGACAGTGAATCAAAGATTTTTTAAATAATTAATTTTAATTTATTAATTTAATTAATTACAATTTGTTTAATGATGATCATTGCTTCATTTCTGAGGTTTCTGAAAAAGCAATGAAGTCAGAAAATTGAGTCAATATTGAGTGAAAAGGATATGAGATTTATAAAATAAATGGAGACATGCGTTTTAATCATAGCTATATGATTTTTTACTTATGTGACCTTGGGCTAGTTACTTAATGTTTCTGTATTTAAGTTTACTTATTTATAAAGATTCAAATGAAAACCAATCTGTCCCCCATATTGAAGGCCCAACTTATTGTGTAAACCAAAATCTATGATACAACCACAAACTTTTTTTTATTAAAAAACATAAAAGCACTCTGGGGAAGAATCAATATTTGAGTATGTTAAAAAAAAAAAGGTTAGATGGAAGGCCTCACTTTACACCTCTTCATCATTTCAAAGGCTAGAGATGAGGCAAGAAAAGGGCACAGCTGGAGATGGAAGTTGCATCTGCAGCTGGAGAGCACAGCTGGAGAAAGAAGTCCCATTCCCCACTGTTCACTCAAAGGACAGGTGCAGCAGAAGATAGGAGACCTGGGGTCAAAAGAGAGGTTGCTCTTCTCTGTAATGGAGATGTATCTCCTGGAAGGGAGATGGGACTGGTAGCAGGTGGTGGAAGTTACCTTGTGTTACCAGAGATGGAAGTTGTTGCTTTGTGGTAGAAAGAAAATGCCTGGCCCCTTCCATCAGAGGAAATGCCACACCTGCCTAGCAGGAGGTGGAAGGCATATGATGAGGGTGGCCAGAGGAACGCTTGGCTCCTTTCCTATGAGGGGGCAGAAGACAGTGGGAGATTTCCTGCACAGGCGGAAGTCTTTTATGGTACATAAAGTCCAATTAGGAGAGATTCATAGATTGAAAGCTGGTATCTTAGTCGTTTAATCCAACTAGCTTATTTTTACAGACGAGGAAGCTGGGTCCCTGAAAGATGAGGAACTTACCCAACAATTTCAGGATTTAACATCAGGTCTTCTGACTTGGAACACAGAGTTCTTTCTTTAATCTATTCCAGGGCATCTAAGTGGTACAGTGAGTACAGCACCACCTGGAACTGGAGGGCACTCGATTTATTCATTGTATTATGTGTGTGTGTATGTGTGTGTGTGTGTGTGTGTGTGTATACACACACAATGTAATCTACATAGGTAAATCTACAAGATTTGCTCCTGTGGATGAAGTTAGGAGGACCTGAATTCATGCAACCTCAGAAACTTGACACTAACTAGTTGTATGACCTTGGGCAAGTCACTTACCCAATTGCCTTGCTTTCCCCCCTCCAAATAGAAAAATCTATTCCAGTCCTTCCACTTCACAAATAGGGAAAATAAGGACCAAACATAAGAAGATACTTTCCCAAGGACACAGAAGAAGTACATTGCGGATGAATGATTTAAATCAGATCTTCTGACTACAAAATCTTTCTATGAAGGTTGCTCAAGTTTGCCTTTATGAGTGAAAGTTTTAGGAAAATTATTACTTAAATAGGAATTTCTAAATTAATCTATGACAATGCAATTCTCCTAAGGGGAAATAATTTCCCCAATATGATCAGAGGATAAAATTATTCATACTAGTGAATTTTTATAAATTTCTTTGAATAGATATTACCAATATTTCATGTAAGTCTTGCACTGGTCTAGTTTACTAAAATGTAAAGGGGTGGGATTGGCCCAGTTAATCTCTAAGGCCCTTTCTACATCTAAATCTTATTATCCTGTCAGTTTAAAATGACATTAAAAAAACTACATTAAATTAGCTAGGAAAATAATATTTAAGAGCTGCTACTTCTCCTTTATTTTGCATTTAAGTACATTTACAATATGCTGATGGGACTCTTCTGATGTGTATGTGTGTGTGTGTGTGTGTGTGTGTGTGTGTGTGTGTGTGTGAATGTGTGTGTGCATGTGTATGAAATAACTAAAGCTAGAAATAAATTTCCTCCCACTAATAGCTACTTATTTTGAAGACGCTTGAGTTGATTATTCAAGTTGTTACCATGACACCTCAATACCTTTTTTACATGTATCTTAGTCCTTCGAGCAATGGGTGGTGAATAACTGACTGCAGAGTATTTGATGTAATTGGTAGTGTTACCAGAATAAACTTTTATGAACTGTATCTTCTATTTCTGTTAGAAGGAGCAACGTGAGGAAAGCATGAGTGGTTGGCAATTGATTTCTCTGGGGTTGGAGGTGAATTGATGCTTCATTACAGAGCAGCTATGTATGAATGAATAAGTGAATGAATGCAAAAATAAAAGTTCTTACTATGTGCAAAGTATTGTGGTAAGAGCTAGGCATATAAATATAAATAGAAACCCCAGTCTCCATTTTCAAGAGTGGGAGGAAATTCACTTTCTAAGAGGGAGAGATGATGCCGATGGAATATTTTTAATGCTATGGACTTGAACCCTTCTTTTCTGGGTCTTCTTTTATGGCTACTGTGGAGGGAGAGGTTGCGGCACACTGCAGACAAATGACAGATTTCATCTCCACAAGAGTGAACTCGCCCCCCACCCCAGTGATATCTGTGGGGATGGGCATAGAAACAAGACCAATGATAGGGAGAGAAAGAGAAGTTCAGTTTCTGAGATTTTTGGGCTGTGGGTCCTGGGGTATTTACCAAGTATAAGAGGAGTTGGAGGATTACGTTGTAGTGGTGGTTTGGCCTACTGGCACATACTGCCATCTATGTCTTCTTAGATAATCAACTAGGAAAGCTTGCCTGCTCCCATCTGTGGTGTTTGGTCAGCACTTGTCAGTAGTGGTGGTGGGGATAATGGGCACCTTCTCTATAAGATTTGCTCCTGTGGATGATATTTATGGGGGATAATGGTTCATTTATGGAAGGATAATGTTTCAGTATTTAATACATCAAAACTCAAAGGATCAGTAATTTCATTGGCATGGGCATTTCTCCATGGATAGCAATATTTGCATAATGTTTCAAGATTTGGAGGGTACTTTGTGTTATGTTATCTTATTTGGTCTTCATATTGAGAGAAATTATGAATAACCAATACCTTGGGAATGTTCAGAGGTCTTTACTTTTCCTAAATTCCCTATTTTAAAAAGTTCAGTTTTCATGAAGAACATTACTGCTAATTAGATTGCACTAACTCTCATAAATCCTGGTCAGACCCCACCCAACCTTGAAAGTAATTTAATCTAAGGTGGGGAAGACCATTGTGTTTTATTCTAAAGCTTGGATGGAGATGTAAGTTTTGGTCTAGATAGCCTAAGTCTGGGAGTGGTCTAGTATAGAGATATTTCCTTTGTCCAGGTGATATTACCAAGTGACATTACCCCTCATTGGAAGAGTATAAAAACTCTGAGTCCACAGTCATGATTGTCTTTGGTCTGAGAGACATCCTTTCATTGACAACCTACTGGCCTTAATAAAAGGATTAAATTGCCCAGAAACCATGCCTCTCAAACCTTTTTAAACATCACAATGTAAATCTGTGAGAAGGTTATTTTAATCATTTTCAGATGAGAGAGCTGAGGTTCAGAGATGTCAAGTGATTTACCTGTAGTTAAACAACTAGTAAGTTCGGTGACCTGGATTTGAATCTAGATATCCCTCTGACTCCAGATCAAGTGCCTTTTCAGTTATGCTACACTAATGCAGATTACAACTTCCTTCACACTACAAAGGACATATTTTCATTAGTTATTGCAGTAAAATTAATTTCTCAGCTAGTACTCAACTCTCCAGCAATGATACCCTCTATATTGAGCTGGGTATTGATGCTCAGATGAAAACATTTAGTCCATCACAAGGACCATGATCACAGTGTTTTTAGTGTAGCAGGAATCTGGAGAACCTCTGCTTAAGGTATAGCCTTGGAAAACCCAGTCACCTTCACAAGTTTTTGGATGAGACTAATGGAATGGTGGAGTGGAAAGTATATTGGATTTTGAATGAGGCATGACTAGTGCTTGAATCCTGAATTTTACTAGCTCATTAACCATAAACAAGATCTTCTGGTCTCAATTTCTTGATTTCTAGAATGAGGATAATAAAATTTTTGCTTTTTATCTCAGAGGGATAGGAGAAGAAAGGACTGTATGAATATTGATATTAAATACATAATAACACTTGCAAATCATGAACAAAGTTTTCAAAGAGTGAATAAGAACGTTATTTGCTTTGCTGTCAAGTATTCTTCCACATAAGTAGATAAGACAAGCATGGTCTTCTTTGTCATAGAGAGTAGATATCTAGTAGCCTGTGGGATTATCTAGCTACAATAATTCACAACTCCTAGAAACACATCCTCATGATCTAATATCATAAAAATTTGTTTGACCTGATTTCTGAAAGCTGTCCAATTTAACACCATCAAGAATGTCATTTTGCTAATGCCTACATGTTTTGGAAGACTAACAGTTGTGAGTCACTCATGGACATGACTCCCAGTTAGCTCCTTTCTCTATGAGTATGATACTAAAGTCAATTTAAATTCCATGATCAATCATTTCCACTGAAAGCTAAACAAGATAAGGAATGAAGCCCATCTGTTTAGTATGTTATTATTAAAAATTTTACCTCAAAAAAATTAAATGGATATGTAACCTATTGAATCAATTCTGTCTTGCATATCACATTTAATGACTTGGCTAAAGCTGACCTTTAAAATCATATTACCATTATGATAAAAAATGATAGTCTTCTGAAATTGATCATCATAGGTTTTATACAGTGTAAAATTGAATATGGAATCTACCTAAATGTGCCCTTTATCAAAAGTATCCGGACAGCAATAAGCTCTATAGACAAGACATATCTGCGAACATATGGCTATTATTAAAGCATAGATCACTGGAAAATATAATTTATACTTGGAAGCATTTCAAAGAGATAAAATGTATGACATTCTCTCCTTCTCTTTTGCTAGAAGTAGCTAGAAAAGATTTCTGAAGTTCTCTTGTCCAACCCCTTCATTTTTTGAAATGAGAAAACTGAGACCCAGGGAGACTGAATGATTGCTCAAGGTCACACAGATAGGAAACATCAGAGGTGGAATTTGAACCCATTTGATCCTAAATCCTCTGACTCAGTGCAATATTCTTTCCACTGTATTTTGCTACAGATATAATAATTTTTAAAAGATTCAAGCATCATTTATTTCATATTATATGAGTGTATTTTACATATTTTAATTAAACCACTATTCATCCTTTAATTTTGTTCTTTTTACATATGTATGAGGTCATAGTGTCTATCACTAGTATCCTATCTAAAAAAAAGCCTTTGAGTTCCAAAGTTCAAGGACCACAAGAAATTAAAGGTTTATCAGTGGATAGTTGCACTGTATATGTATCATTTGGTGTTGACAAAATGGCCTCACAAATATAATCTAATTTTTTTAAAAAATATGAAACGCTTTTTACCAGTTGTAGTGGCCAAGTAACTCTTTTGGTAACAATTCCAAAATAATAATTACTTTTCTGATGACTTTTATCAAATAGTGAAATGTATGTGAAGAAACTTTGGTAATTATCATAAGAATTAGTGCTCAAAATAAAATGTTAATTAACAAAAGACAGTGGGTGGGCAATGTAGTTTAATACTTAAAAAAAAATCTTTGATTGGACTTTGTTCTTTGTGTGGTTACTGACCTTGAGCAAATCACTTTCTCTGAATTTTAGAGGACTATATATACAGTTAAAACACACAATGTTATTTATCTCCTTTCCTAACTCTTCAAAATGTACTGCTCTTTTCTTGGTCTTCCTTCTTTCTTGAACTCTCCAAAACTTTTGACACTATCAAACCATCTCATCTTCCTGAACATTCTCTTCTCCCTTGGCTTCTATTGATTGAATTCTCTTGAGTTTCCTCATATCTGTTTGACCATTTCCCTATTTTCCTTTGATGAATCCTCCTCTTGTTGCCCATAAATAACAATAGCTAACATCCATATAGTGGTTTACAAAACACTAAATAGATGAATAGATTGATAGATAGATGAATGGATAGATGGATATAGTGTTTTGTAAACCATAAAGTACTATATGGGATGTCAACTGTTATTATATATAAATATATATTAATAAGAATATTAGATAATGTATTATTACAATTATAAGTATATATTGCATATTATACAATGCATATGTTACAGAATAATATATTATAATGTGGTATGTTAATATAATAAAATTATTGATGTTGCCATAATATATTATGTTGTCATCAATTATCTACTTATATAAAATGTAAAATTATGTATAAATACACACACATAGAGATATAAATGTAAATCTCATTTTATCCTTACTGAAACCTTGTAAGGTTTTTGCACATAAGGAAACTGAGACCCAGAAAGTTGAATTGAGTAGCCCAAGGTAAAATAGTTAAAAAGTTCTTGAAGCAGAATTTGAATTAAGATGGTTCTAAGCCCCATGATCTATCTACTAAGTCATCTGGTACATAGGCTGGTATCCCCCAAGGTTCTGTCATGAAATGTCTCTCTGCCATATCCACATCATTTACCTTAGAGATTTTAACAATCCCCATGGATTCAATTATAATCTTAATTCAGGGGATTCCCAGATCTACATAAGATACCCTAATTTCTTTGCTGAATCCTAATCTTGTGTTCTGAACTACCTGTTGGGCATCTCCACTTGGACATATCATAGGAGTAGGAGTGTATGAGGTGTTAAGGGAGAACTAGCACCACTTGTGTGAGGGCAGGTTGAACCTATTTCAGGACTTTTTATATACCTCTGATATCCATTTTTCACCTAATTCTCACCTGTTGCTCCAAGAAGCTGTAGCATGAACAGCAGCCACACCTCATTAAAACCCTCACTGCAGATGATCTAAACCAGGTTGACTGTAAATAACAGACCTCAAACCTGTCTGTGAGTTAGGGGGATGTCTACATAAAGTGAGTGAAGACTTTCTCTGGCAGAATGAGCAGATGAGAATAGTTAATTCTAGTGGTCTTGAAAGTGACTGAAGCAGGATTTCAATGACTGGGAAAATAGATTGAGTGCTTCACATAGCTACCACACAGATATTCCTAAAATACAGACATGACTATATCACTACTCTACTCAAAAACTGTCAATGGCTCCCTACTGCTTCTAGGATATAATATCTATTGAGGGGGGTGGAGCCAAGATGGCGGAGTAGAAGGATGCACGTTTACGAGCTCAGAAACCACAGTCCATAGAATTAATGTAAAAAGAGACCCCAATAACTTCTGGACCACTGAAAGGTGTGCAGAAACGGAGTGGAAGAGATTTCTGTTCCAGAGAGCCCTGGAGACCCGTCCCCAGGGTCTGTCGCACTCCGGAAAGTGAACCCCACCCCAGCGCTGCCCTGGCTGCGGCCCCAGAGAAGCTGACCTGAGTAGGCTTCAGGGACGGAAGCTCCGACGGCCGGGAAGGTCCCTCCGCCCACAGAAGCTACAGGTCAGTGAGAGAGATGCCTGGCTGGCCTAGAGGGGGAGCGGGGTGTCTCCGTGACTCGGGCCCCCTCGGGAGGAAGCTGCGGGCGGCAGAGGCGGGGGTGGAGGCAGAGGCAGCAGCGGCGGGTGGCCGCGGTGGCCCGGGACTCCCCCAGCAGCAGGCAGGATCTTCATTACTGAAAGTCTCTGCATAAACAACCTGAAGGAGCTGAGCCTGGGAGATGGCCCTGCCCCACCCCACTCCATTCCTGAAGGTCTCTGCATAAAGCCCCTGAGAGAGCTGAGCCTGGGAGGTGGCCCTGCCCCCACCCCAGCACCAGAACTAAAGCTCACATAGATCAGCAGGCGGGCGGGCGGCGTGGAAAGCACATTTGAATCTCAGACCCCAAGCACTAGCTGAGCGGATCTAGGTGGGGGTGGACAGGAATCTCAGAAGTCAAGTAACTGGCTGGGAAAATGCCTAGAAAAGGGAAGAAAAATAAGACTATAGAGAGTTTTTTCCAACAAATGCAAATGATCCCGACCTTCGGATCTGACAAGGAGGACAACGTATTCTTGCCATCAGGGAAACACGTGGAGGGCGGGGCCTCAGTACCCCAGACATCCCAAGGGGATGTCGGGTGGGCTCAGGCCTTGGAAGAGCTCAAAAAGGATTTTGAAAAGCAAGTTAGACAGGTGGACGAAAAACTGGGAAGAGAAATGAGAGAGATGCAAGAAAAGTATGAAAAACGGGTCAATACCTTGGTTAAGGAGACCCAAAAAAATGCTGAAGAAAATAACACCTTGAAGAATAGCTTCACTCAATTGGCAAAAGAGGTTCAAAAAGCCAATGAGGAGAAGAATGTTTTCAAAAGCAACATTAGCCAAATGGAAAAAGAGGTTCAAAAGCTCACTGAAGAGAATAGTTATCTCAAAATTAGAATGGAACAGATGGAGTCTAATGACTTTACGAGAAACCAAGAAATCACAAAACAAAACGAAAAGAATGAAAAAATGGAAGAGAATGTGAAATATCTCATGGGATAAACAACAGACCTGGAAAATAGATCCAGGAGAGACAATTTAAAAATTATGGGACTACCTGAAAGCCATGATCAAAAAAAGAGCCTAGATATCATCTTCCATGAAATTATCGAGGAAAACTGCCCTGACATTCTACAACCAGAGGGCAAAATAAGTATTAAAAGAATCCATCGATCACCACCTGAAAGAGATCCAAAGAGAGAAACTCCTAGGAACATTGTGGCCAAATTCCAGAACTCCCAGGTCAAGGAGAAAATCTTACAAGCAGCTAGAAAGAAACAATTTCAGTATTGTGGAAATGAAATCAGGATAACTCAAGACCTAGCAGCTTCTACATTAAGGGATCGAAGAGCATGGAATAGGATATTTCAGAAGTCAAAGGAACTAGGACTCAAACCAAGAATCACCTACCCAGCAAAACTGAGTATAATACTTCAGGGGAAAAAATGGTCTTTCAATGAAACGGAGGAATTTCAATCATTCTTGATGAAAAGACCAGAACTGAAAAGAAAATTTGACTTTCAAACACAAGAATGAGAAGAAGCATGAAAAAGTAAACAGCAAAGAGAAGTCTTAAGGGACTTACCAGAAGTGAACTGTTTACATTCCTACATGGAAAGACAATATTTGTAACTCTTAAAACTTTTCAGTATCTGGGTAGTTGGTGGGACCACACACACACATGTACAGCATGCATGAACACACACATACACACATGCACACACACACAGAGACAGAGAGCACAGAGTGAATTGAATAGGATGGGACCATATGTTAAAAGAAATTAAGGTAAATGGTGAGAGAGAAATGTAGTGGGAGGAAAGAGGGTGAAATGGAATGGGGTAATTATATGTCATTTAAGAGGCAAGTAGGAGACTTTTTAGTGGAGGGAAAAAGAGGAGAGCTGAGGAGAAAAAAAACCAATTAGTTTACCCTCATCACATTTGACTAAAGGAAGGAATAAAATGCACACTCATTTTGGTATGAAAACCTATCTTGTAGTATAGGAAAGTGGGGGAGAAGGAGATAAGCAAGGTGGGGGATGATGGAAGGGAGGGCAAAGGGAGGAGGGAGCAATTTAAAGTCAACACTTGGGGAGGGACAGGATCAAAAGACAGAAGAGAAACAATGAGGGGCAGGGTAGGATGGAGGGTAATTCAGTTAGTCTTACACAACATGACTATCAGGGAAGTCATTTGCAAAATTACACAGATATGGCCTATATTGAATTGCCTGCCTTCCCAAAGGGAATGGGTAGGGAGGGCGGGATTGGGAGAATTTGGAACTCAAAGTTTTAGGAACAACTGTTTAGTGTTGTTGTTGTTACTAGGAAAGAAGACATACAGTTAATGAGGAATAGAAAGCCATCTGGCCCTACAGGAGAAAAGAGAAGATGGAGACAAGAGAAGGGAGGGATGACAGAAGAGAGGGCAGATTGGAAATAGGGAAAATTAGATTTCTTGAGGCATTGGGCTGGGGGGAGGGGATAAAAGGGGAGAAAATTTGGAACCCAAAATTTTGTGAAAATGAATGTAAAAAGTTAAATAAATAAATAAACAAACAAACAAACGAACAAATAAATAAATAAATAGATAGATAGCTATTGACATCCAAAGTCATCTCTAAAATGTCTACCACATATCTTTTCCAGTATTATTATTATCTCCTTTTATATTTGTTGTTGTTATATATTTTGTTGTTCAGTTGTTTCATTTGCATCTGACTATTTGTGACCCCTATTTGGAATTTTCTTGGTAGATATGTTGGAGTGGTTTGCCATTTCCTTCTTCAGATCATTTTACAGATGAGGAGCAAGGTTAAGTGACTTTTGCAAGGTCACGTAGATAAGACACATAGCTAGTAAGTGTCTGATGCCAGATTTAAATTCAGATTCTTGACTTCAGGTCCAGCACTCTCTCCATTGCTCTACCTAGCTGTGCCTGCCTCCCTTTCCCCCACACACTCCCCATCATTCTGTTAAGGGTCAAAATCATTCATTTGTTGTCTCGAATATACATCCCATGTTTTGGCACCAGTGGACCCTCATGTGTAGAATGCACTCTCTCCTTGCCTCTATCTCTTAGAACCTCCTATCTTTCAATGAACACATAGCTCAGATGTCATCTCTAAAATGTGTCCTTTACCAAATATTGCTCTCTTTTAGTTCTTTGAAACATTTTTGTGTATATACACGCACACACACCACATACAAACACACATATTTTGTTTGTAAGTACATATATATATATGTACACAAATATGTAAAAATGCATGTTTATATACACACATATATATACACACCCAAACATACATACATATACACACACACATAACTACATTTTTTGGTTTCTCACCCCACTTTGAGTACAATGTGACTGTTTTGAGGGTATGTACTTCTTTTCCTTGTCTTTGTATCCCTAAGGCCTAACATTTTGTAGTGAAAATTGTAGATGCTTAATAAACATTTGCTGAATTTATTTAAATCGACAATTGGATGAGCACAAGGAAGTGTGTATTTAGTGCTGCTAAATATTGATTTAACTATTTGGGGTCTATACCATACTTCTAGTATGGAGGTTCCAGGCTCTGATTCTAGCTATATCCAAGCCATTCTGTCTAGTCTATGGCTTCCGCTTCTTCTCCATGTCTTAGACCCTGAGCATTGATGAGTGAATTTTTACCTTTAGTCCTCTGATTAGTGAACTTTTAGCCTCTTTCTGTCCATTTCCAACCTTTACTCATTTTCCTATTCTAGTTCACTTTAAGTGTTGCCTTGTTCTTTTAGAATATAACCTCTTTGAGGGTAAGGGTTATCTTATTTACTGATTTCTATATCTCCTGTGCCTAGCACAGTGTTTATCATATGGTAAGTACTTAATAAATTATTTGAAAAATTCATTAATTCATTCAACAAAGATCTATTAATATATTGCTAAATAACCCAGGATAGGATCTTAAAAGAGTCCTAAACTGATATTACAGAGGTCTGGATTCTAAAGTCAACTCTGCTCCTAATCTACCTCTGTGACCTTTTTCAAATAAAAATGTTTATCAATTATTTTTAAAAAGTCCCATTGAACACCAGATTTCTCTTTCTTCAATAAGAGGGGAAAAAAAGAGAGTTACTGAATCCCAAAATGTCAATTAAGCCATGCTACATCAATAGGGGTTGGGATGAGAGGGAAGACTGAAGTATTCTTTTTAATATCAGAAGAAAGGTTGTAGAGGAAATCGTATTTTCCTTACTAGTTTACTCATATCTGTCCCTAGCAGCTCTGAAGTAGTCCATCTAGGGGCATGATTGAAGGAGACAACAAGGCCAGGACTAAAGAAGAAAACTCTCATTTTTTCAATCTAAAACCAGCATGGGTAAAGTTGGAATTCATTTTTGCTTCTCTTATCACTACCTTCCGTGACTTTCACAACCATTTTCACCTTGTCATAGTGTGTGTTCATCTTTTGTTGCCAAAGAAGACCATGCCATCAGAGAAATATGACATGACTTGCACTTGATTGTTTTGAGGGAGGGAGCGCATTCACCAGCCTCACTTCTCTTCCAGAGCCATCTGAATCCAGTGACCAGATATTCGTCAGGATGACTGGAGATGACCCAGGATGAGGCCATTGGGGTTAAGTAACTTGCCCAAGATCACACAGCTAGTGTGTGAGGTGAGATTTGAACTCAGGTCCTCCTGACTCCTGCAGTACTGCTTTATCCACTGCACCACCTAGCTGCCCATTCATGGTGTGTAGAAAGATCCAGATGGACTTTGTCTGGATATCAATGTAAAGCAATGAAGAGTTCTTACAATGACAGTATTTTGAAACAGTAGATGACCTCAGACTTCTGACCTTCACCTTCAAATCCATGGGAGTCTACTGAAAACTGATTCAATTAGAGAATGTAAAACCACGAGAACCGGCAGCCTGATATCCTTTCTTTCATTTCCAACTACTTTTATCCCTTTTTGATGTAGTTTAGTTCACAAATTTCCATATTCCCAATCTGATACTTGTTAGGTTCAGGCTGCATTCACTGGAAAGATTAGCGATCTTGAATGCCTTAAATGATATTGACCACAGAGTGGATTTCAACTCTCTCTTGCACTTAGCTCAGCTGAAAGAAAGACCTTACTCTGGCTTGATCTTTTGACAATGGCTTACTCTCAAGCTAGTTATAGTGTGTTTTGAAAGCATGAAAAAGGAAGTATCAAATAGACATTACTTTTGAGCTGGCTTGTATTTATTTGCTCCTTGATGAAAAAAAAAAGAAAAAGAATCCTAGATCTTTTTGTCTTCAATCCAGAATAGGTTGAGCACAATTAGCTACACTGATTTTGATCAACCATACTGATTCAGAAGATTTCAGAATTTAAACCAAACTAGATTTTAGCTGAAAATTAATTGTGGGGGGAAATTGATCCAAAGATTTCATTGGATTCTACAATGGCATGAAAGTTAACTGTTTTCTTCTATTAGACTTCAGCTGGGACTTGGTATAAGTTGTCACACATTTTAGTATTACTAAAATGGAATCAGATTTTCCTTGTTTTATTTCGTCTCAAAACTTGCTGGATCCCATCATTAGGGTTGGCCTCTTCCTCTGAGTTATTTAATGTTGCCAATAGTGACTAAAAGTAATATAAAAATAAGAATGGGAAAAACTGGGAAGACTGTTTATACCCAGTGCTACATCTAAAGCTCAATGTTTTTGTTTTGTTTTGGTTTTGTATCATCAGTATTACCTGCTTATACACAGCAATACTCTAAGAATAAAAAAGATCATCTCCATATATCCTGACCAAAGAAACTTGCTATTTTTCCCTTCTTTAGTTTGTGAAATAAAGAGATGGAAAATTTTACATAATGCAACAATAAAAACTTGCTGCTGGGTGTGGGAAAAGTAGGACACTCTGTCCCCTCCCTTCCCTTCCATTCCCCTCCTCTTTTGTTCTCTCTCCTCTCTTTGCACATACCCGTTCCCATGCAAGAACCTGAACTCTAGAAAGAAGGGTTGGGCTTTCACTCTTTTAGTCTTTATGTCCCTGTCTTGGAACCCCAGAAAAATTAATTTAAAGGTATTTAACTCATATCCAAGATCTTTCCATTCTTAATCAGTCATAAAAGAGCTATTTGTTTCTTCCACATAAAAATAGTAAAACACACACACGCACACACATACACACACACACATGCACACACACACAACTCATAAGTGTATATTATCAAAATGTTACTCTAACTTATAACTACTGTTTTGCAGTCCTGGGTGTTTGATGCTTAGAACATTAATGTAAGAACAATTTTGAAGGACTACACATGGGGAAAAAAATGGATCAAATGATGCAGATAGGTCCAAAAGAAGGAGAATTGAGAAAAAAAGCATTGGTTTTGGCAATGAAGATATCCTTGCTAAAATTGGAGAGTGAGAAGAGTTTCATTTGAGAGATTCTCATAAGAGAGATTGCAAAATAATTGTGGAATAAGTGAGAGGAGAGAAAGTAGAGACCGGATATTGACAACTTTTTCAAAGAGTTTATCTCTCAGAAGGGAGGAAAGACAGGATGATAATTTGAGGAGAAGGGAAGTTCCACCAACGGCTTGTTATGTTTTTTTTTTTTTTAGGATGACTTACTGATTCTAGAACTTAATTTTTTTTAATTTCTATATTATATTTTCAAATTCCTACTTATTTAGTTTGTGGTATGTTTTAGTATAGTAGTATAAATATATGTAAAATACTAAATGTTCACATATTGGGGATATATTCAAAAATTTATTACTGATGAGGTACACAATTATGACTCTGCACCAAGACATGCTACCTATAAAGTATTCCTTTTTCTGTTTTTAATTGAAGAAATAATAGTTTTAAAACAAATAAAATTATCAACTTTAGTATTCAAGACCTATGCATATATGATCGCAGGCATAATTTTTACTTAGTCACTAGATTCTCTGAAGACTTTATTAACTTTACAGCTAAAAGAAAGTCACACAAAGACAAGTAAACAGTGATAGAGACAAAGAGAGGATAGAAAAGAGATAGAAAAGGCACATGTGGCTTTCTATATGTATGTGGTAGTGCCTCTTATGTGGGACTTGTATTTCCTGAAAAAAGAAAAATGGGACAATTTGTGTGAAACACAAAGAAATAAAATTGAACTAATTATAACACTACTGAGAAAGCATGAGAGAGGGGGGAAAGATTCTCAGAGAAAAGTTAGCTAAAGGAAACCATGTTGTGTCTGACAGAAATATAAATCTGAGGCTTCTTAAAAAGAGTTAAAGATGGTTCATTTCTCACAAAGGATCCCTGATTTGATGTATTAGAGACCATATCAGAAGTGAAATCAGGTATCAAAAATTCCAAAAGGACACAGTGAAACTAATGACATAAGCCCATAAGAGGTGTTTACTGAAGCCCAGATGTAACAAGTCATAACATAGCAGTCTATCAAGTTGAGAAACTACTGGAGCTACAAATGTGTAATAATAATTTAAATGGAAAGACCTATCTCATTAATTAATAGGACCATAAATCTGCTTAAATCGCCTGGAAGCCTGGGTCATGTGTGGTGGAAGGAGCTTGCTGAAGAGGTGGAACAGGAAGAGTAGAGCAGAACCGGGAAGAAGTGAATGAGTGGGGTCAGGTCAGAGGGAAAAGAATGCAGGCTAACTGACACATTGTAACAGTTGATAGTGAGAAAGCCCTGGCTGAGGGAGGGGAGGTTTGAGAGTGACACATTGTAACAGATGATAGTGAGAAGACCCTGGCTGAGGGAGGGGAGGTTTGAGAGTGACACATTGTAACAGTTGATAGTGAGAAGGCCCTGTCTGGGGGAGGGGCGGTTTGAGACTGACACATTGTAACAGATGATAGAGAGAAGACCCTGGCTGAGGGAGGGGAGGTTTGAGAATGGCTTTGCCCCCTGCTGTGATCATGATTATTAACTTCTTGGTCACCATGATGGATTTTGCTTTTTGGTTCCGAGATTTCGCTTTCTCTTGCTTGAATAAATATTTTTCTTTTGCGTTCTATATGGAGAGTCTTTTATACTTGGCTATTGAGAACTATGCTGGCATATTCACAGTCACCACCAGAGCTGTGAATATTGCCTTGGCGATACAAAATGTTACAGAAGCTGAAGGCAGCTGGCTAGACCCTCTTCTGTTGAAGAGGGAGATCATCTAATTGGAGGAAAACTTTGCTGTTTGATAGAGCTGATTGTAAGAAAGGATAATCCTCTGTTATGGAGGAAGAACAGATGGCAGAGGCTGCCTTTGATATCTAGCACCATTAACACCTTAAGAGAGAGTAATTCCTCAAAGGCTCACCAATGTTGTCATTACTGTTCTTTATGGTAAGAGAATTGGAATCCCTCAAAGAGAAAGCTTTACATATCTGAATATTAAAAGTGACTGCCATTCATGAAAGATCACTCTGACCCTATTCTAAGACAATTCTGAAAAATTGGATAAACGTATACAAAAGTGAAGATGGCAGTGTAGAAAGACACATACACTCTAATGCTTCTCCGACAGCCCAAAAAATACCTGTAAAAAACGACTCTCAACAAATTGGAGAGCAGCAGAAGCCACAGAATGACAGAGTGAAAGGGATTTCTGGCCAAAAGTAACCTTGGAAGGTCCACAAGAGAGGTCTATCCCATGGGATGCTAAGCAGAGCTGAGCGCAGCCCTGGCCATGGGGAGGTACAGGACCAGAACAGGCCCCCGGGGCAGAATTCCCAGCAGGGAGGGCTGCAGAGTCCTCAACCCACAAGCAACCCACAAGCTTTGAAGCAAATAAAGCTTCAAAGATAAGTGTGGCAGGGCTTTCCCAGCAGGGCCAGAAAGGAGTGGAGATCCCTCAGGACTGTCCCCACAGGGAGAGGCAGCAGCAGCAGGAGGCAGCTATGCAGACCACAGAAGCAGCCTGGGTCCATTGTCCAGGCAGTTCAGCTTAAAGCCTTTGGGGGAGTTGAGCACAGGATCTGAACCTCAGCCCTCCCTGGTGACCCTGCCCCTGCCTAAAGCCCTGGGGGAATTCAGTAGCTGATCTGAACCTCAGTCCTGAGCATGGACCTGGGGAGAGGAGAATACTAGGACGTTCCTCTTGACAAAGGATTCAGACATCACGTAGCTGGCTGAGAAAACATTCAAAAAAGGGAAAAAAAATAAGACCAAAGAAGGTTACTTTCTTGGTGAACAGGTAATCTCCTTCCATCCTTTTGGATGAGGAAGAACAATGCATACTGTCAGAGGAAGTTAAGGCTTCTGCCTCCACTACCTCCAAAATAAATATGAAATGGGCTCAGGCCATAGAAGAGTTTGAAAATCAAGTCAGAAGCTTGCTAAAGGAGAACCAAAAACATATTGAGGAAAATAACACCTTTAAAAATAGGATAACTCAATTGGAAAAAGAGGTCCAAAAGGCCAATGAAGAAAAGAAGACTTAAAAAGCAGAATTAGCCAAATAGAAAAGGAGATTCAAAAGCTCACTGAACAAAATATTTCTTTAAAAATGAAGAGTGGAGTTTAGGGAAGCTAATGACTACATGATAAGCCAAGAAGTTACAAAACAAAACCAAAAGATCTAAAAAAATAGAAGATAATGTGAAACAACTCATTGGAAAAACAACCTGGAAAATAGATCCAGGAAAGGCAATTTAAAAATTATGGGACTATCTGAAAGCCATGATTGAGAAAAAGAGCCTAGATATTATCTTTCAAGAAATTATCAAAGAAAACTTCCCTGATATTCTAGAACCAGAGGGCAAAATAAATATTGAAAGAATCCACCAAGCACCTCCTGAAAGAGACCTGAAAAGAGAAACCCCTAGGAATATTATGGTCAAATTTCAGAGTTTCTAGGTCAAGGAGAAAATATTGCAGGCAGCTAGAAAGAAACAATTCGAGTCTTGTGGAAATACAATCAGGATAACACAGGATCTGGTAACTTCAACATTAAGCACTTGGAACAGGAACTGGGATAAAAAAAAAGGAACTTAAAAAAGTAACTGGGATTAAAACCAAGAGATCACCTACCCAGAAAAACTGAGAATAATAGTTCAAGGGAATAAATGGTCATTCAATGATATAGAGGACTTTCAAGCTTTCATGATGAAAAGACCAGAACTGAATAGAAAATTTGGCTTTCAAACACAAGAATAAAGAAAAGCATGAAAAGATAAACAGGAAAGAGAAATCATAAAAGACTTTCTAAAGCTCAACTTTTACATTCCTACATGGAAAGAGAATATTTGTAACTCTTGAGACTTTTCTTAGTATTTGGACAGGTAGAGGGATTATACACACACACAAACACACACACACATAAATAGAGAGTAAAGGTTGAGTTGATTCAGAAGAGATGATATTCATAAAAAAATAAAATTAAGGGGTGAGAGAGGAGAATATTGGGAGGAGAAAGGGAGAAATGGAATGGGGCAGATTATCACTCATAAAAGAGATGAGAAAAAGATTTTTCAATGGAGGAGAAAAGGGAGGAGGTGAGAGGGGAAAAGTGAAGCTTACTGTCTTCACATGTGGCTTAAGGAGGGAATAACATGCTCACTAAATTTGGTAGAAAAATCTCTTACACTACAGGAAAGTAGGGGAGAAGGGGACAAGTGGGGTGAGGAAGATGATAGAAGGGAGGGCAAATAGGAGAAGGAAGTAAGTAGAAGTAAACACTTTTGGGGAGGGTCAAGGTCAAATGAGAGGATAGAAAAACAAAGGGTGGCAGAATAGGATGGATGGCAATATAGTTAGTCTTACACAACATGACTATTATGGAAGTCTTTTGCAAAATGACACATATATAGCCTCTATTGAATTGTTTGTCTTCTCAGGAGGGATGGGTGGGTAGGGAAGGAGGGAGAGAAGTTGGTTCAAAGTATTAGAAATGAATATTGAGAATTGCTATTGCATATAACTGGGAAATAAGAAATACAGGTAATGGGGCATAAAAATTTATCTTGCCTTTCAAGAAAAGAGAGAAGATGATGATAAGGGAAGGGTGGGGTAGATAGAAGAAAGGGTACATTGAGGGAAGGGGTAATCAGAATGCAAGGTATTGTGGGGTGGAGGGAGGAGAGAGAAGGGGAGAAAAATTGGAACTCAAAATTTTGTGGAAATAAATGTTGAAATCTAAAAATAAATAAAACTATTAAGATAAATAAAAGAACATAAAAGTTTCAATGATCTAAGAGTAGAAGAGAGTGAAGAACCTTAAAAGAGTAATCCCACCCATATGATGATGCTTTATAAAGACTATTCACTACAGAGACCACAAATATCCCCAAAACTGAAGTGCCAAATCATGAGAGTCCTGGGAATATGTACTTCTTATGTACCTCAGTGTCTAAGTTTTTGTAACTTTGTCCTTATTTTTCCTCTGTAGACACTGTGTGCATCAGTGCAAGAATATGATCCAGATTTATGGGTTTTGTTTTGATTTCATTTTTGCTTTATAGTTAGTAAATGTTAGGATTAATTTGTTTCTGCCTTTGTGTTTAGTAAATGTTTCATATTTGAGAATTAATGGCCTCACTGAAACTGATTTACATAAATGGAAAGCTTTTTGGGGATTCAGAAGCAGCATTAAAGATTCATTTCCTCTATACTAGTCTTGGCTATAGAATCTTGAAAAGAATTTGTCACTACATAAGAGTGTGATCACTTCTCCAGAGTGGAGAGGGTCAGCCAGGCAGGCTCATCTCAGAAAGAGAGAGCCCAGAGGGGGGTTGGACATATCTGCCAATCCTACCATGCTCACAACATAAACAAACAATTTCACAATATTATTTTGACTTCCTAATTATCTCCAGGGCAATGGTCACTGTGGTTTGGAAGAAAATATGTAATTCTCATTTGTTATAGAATTTTTGTATTCAATGAGAGCATTAGAATTTTGACATGTCATCACCATGACTGTGCTACCTCTAATTTCCCATAAAAGCTTTAGAAAATAATAGATAAAATTAAGTTAGTTACTTTAAAATCTTACTAACCTCATATGTTTTCACTGCCACTCATATGAGAGAGAAAAAAGGAAGGAGAGAGAGAGAATAGTTTCCCTTATTGGTGTTAAGAAATTTATACTTCCAAGTAACCAAGAAGGGCTGGTTACAGGGACTTGCTGGGGGTCAGTTGTTAAATTTCCAATTTTAACATTAGTACCTTGAAAATTGACAAACACTATAAAACATGACTTATTAGCTTATTTCCATTAGGATATATTGTTTTGTGATTGTCTAAACCATAGGTTCCCAAAGTGGTAGGTACCACAGAATGATCCAAGGGTAGGTGCTAGTAGCCTCAGATGCAATAGGATGTGTTGAATAAAAATAATGAGGTGGTGGAAGAATAAGGAAAGAAGAGAAGAAAATTTTGAAAGAATGTTCATACATTCTTCATCTGTTGTGTAACAGAGTTAAAGTTGTAGTGATTACATTATTTTCCAAATAATGATACAAAGTGCCACTTATAACCAATCAGTGTTCAAGTCCACCAATAGGTCTTAACAAGCAAGTGTTGGCAGCTGTATGTACAGCACATTTTTGGGAAGTTCAGCAAGCTTCGGTAGCAATATGTGCATGTAATGACTTGTTTACAGTATGATACTGTATGAGCAATATTGTATCATCAAAATTTCAATGCAGAAAGAAGACAAATTTACAATAAATTTTTTAATTTAAGATGTCATTTGAATATATATATATATCATATGCTTTTAAATGATGCAAATTTAAAAAAAATTAAAGATTTAAAGAAAGTAGATTGGGTGGGGTCACTGAGTAATTTTTTTAAAGGGAGTGGTAGGCCAAATAAGTTTGGGAACCTCTGATCTAGACTTAAGTGGTGTACAAAATTTTAACAATGAAGATGTAACTTAAAGGTATATTCCACGTATATTTTTTTTTTGTTTCCAGAAAGCCAGTTGTTAAACATTTATCAGCCCAGTCTGGCTACTTTGTTCTATCATTTCATCTTCAATACTTTCAATTTTTATGAAACTTTCCAGATTTTTAAACAGTATTATTTTCCCTCTTTGCTTCTGATATTAATGTTAAAGTCACAGGCTATTCCATTTATTTTTAAAGAAAGATTTAGGCAGACACCAGCATAATTATTTGCATTATACTTTTAAAATAGAGTATTATGTGCTTCAGATTTTATAATAATAATTCCACACTTGAGTATTTTATTCAAAATAACCCTGTTAGGTAGCTGGAAGTATTATCACTTGTCACTAACAGATAATGAAATTGGAGCTTGAAAAGGTAAATGATGAGAGAGTAGGAAAAAGACTGAAGTTCAAATTAGAGAAACTTGGTTCTGGTTCTGACATTCCCAATACAGCATCAGCTCCTTTAGGGCAGGGACTGTCTTTTGCCTGTCTTTGTTTTCCCAGTGCTCATGACCAAGTCTAGAACATACTAGACACTTAAATATTTATTGACCGACTGATACCTCTTCTCTGTGCGATATTTGATATGCCATTTAACTTCTCTGGTTCTTGTTTTATCTCTAAAGAGGGTTGGATGAGATGGCCTTCTGCAATTCCTTCTAGTCCTATGATCCAATGAACTTGTCCAAGGTCACATGGATAGTAAGTGACCAGAGTTCATGAACCAAGACCATTTAATTACATTGTTATGTTTTTTTCACATATTAATAATATAATTAGGGTATTAGCTAGCACTTGACAATAAGAAATGTTACAAAAAAAAAAACCACAAATAAGGGAATTCTTTTGGAAAAAAATCAACCACACAAAAAAATGTTTATATGTATTTCCCGATACATTATTCTTATTGAATAAGTGTTTTCAAGTTTATCTTTTTTTTTCCCAACTGACATTCAGGACATTATCACTTTTTACATCCTTGGTTCTACCTCTGATTAAGCATTTTAGCATTCAGGACAGAGAGAAGGTTTATAGATACCTATTCTTGTTAATAAATCATAGGGACACTGGATTCTGAAAAGGGAATTATAAACACTAGGAGAAAGGAGCTGGGTATAAGAACTAATCTTTTCTAAACACAAATTACTCTGCTGAGAGATGCCACCTAGATGTGGACAACATGTACACTTAGTTTCTTAGCAACAAAGTACTTTAGAAAAATGTTTTAATAGCTTATCCTCAGGACTCTTTTTAACACCTCTATCAGTGATTTGGATAAAGCAATTGATGTCATGCTTGCCAGATTTATAGATGACATACAACTGAGAAAGATGACTAACACACTAAGTGAGGGTCATAATCACAAGATATTGACATGTTAGACATTGAATTATATCTAATAAGATTAAATTCAATAAAAACAAATGTGAAGTCTTACGATTACATTAAAAATCCATTTCAAGGTATAAGATAGAGGAAGTATGATTAGACAGCTTTGCTTTTTTTCTCCCTCCAAATAAATACCTGGGAATTCTAGTGGGTTACACACAATGTAAACTGGTACAATCATATATTCCTCAAGAACACCAAGACTATATTAAGAAAGGCTTAGTGTCTAGAATTAGGGTGGCCCTGCCCAGACCACATGTGTAATAGTGCTTTCAGTTCTGGTTACTGTATTTTAGGGCAGGCATTCACAGGTAGCTAAGAAGGGAAGGAGGGATGAAGGGCTTCCAATTCATGACATAAGAAGATACATTGGGGGTGGAGCCAAGATGGCACAGTAGAAAGACACACATATTCCAGCTCTCCCCACACAGCCCATAAAATACCTGTAGAGAGGGACTCTCAACAAATTTAGGAGCAACAGAAGTGGAGAACAACAGAATGGAGGAGATTTTCAGCCCAGGGTAACCTGAAAGGCCCACAAGAAATGTCTGTTGCACTGAACATGGAGTGGAGCCCAGCCCAGCCTCAGCCATGTGGCACTCGCAAACAGCCCTCAGGGATGGAATCTCTAGTCACAGTAGGACCGATTCACAGATCCCTTAACCCACAGGCACCAAAGGTCAGCAACAGGGTTTTCTCAGCAGGCCGGGAAGGGAGAAGAGCTTTCCCATAGCTTCGGCCTCAAGCAGCGGCCACAGAGGTCACATTGGGCAGGTGGTAGCAGCTGCCACAGCAGCCTCCACATCCATTGTTGGATCATAAAAACCCCGGGGGGCACAGAGGAGTTGATTATTAACTCAACCCTGTGTAGAGGCCCTGAGGGAGCTGATCTTTATCTCACACTGAACGGCGGCCCTGCCCATATAGCTTATCTGAATCTCAGCCCCCAGTGCTGACTTGGTGAAACTGGAGGTTAGATAGCTGTGGAGAGGAAACTCTGCTAAGATTCTGGGCACAAAAATTTCTTCCTGCTCCCAGACCAGTGTACATGCTTGATTGTGCCACCTTGGAGGAACTGAGATGTTACAGATCCCCAGGGTATACCCTACTCTTGACAAAGGACCCAAAAGTCAAGTAACTGGTTGGGAAAATGCCCAAAAAAGGGAAAAAAATAAGACTTACTGTCTTGTAAGGCTACTTTCTTGGTGAACAGATATCTTCTCCCATCCTTTCTGATGAGGAAGAACAATGCCTACCATCAGGGAAAGACAAAAAAGTCAAGGTTTCTGTATCACAAACATGCAAAATAAATATTCAATGGTTTCAGGCCATGAAAAAGCTCAAAAAGGATTTTGAAAATCAAGTAAGAGAGGTGGAGGAAAAATTGGGAAGAGAAATGAGAGAGATGCAAGAAAAGCATGAAAAGTGGATCAACACCTTGCTAAAGGAGACCCAAAAAAATGCTGAAGAAATAACACCTTGAAAAATAGGCTCAATTGGCAAAAGAGGTTCAAAAAGCCAATGAGGTGAAAAATGCTTTAAAAAGCAGAATTAGCCAAATGGAAAAGGAGGTTCAAAAGCTCACTAAAGAAAATAGTTCTTTAAAAATTAGAATGGAACAGATGGAGGATAATGACTTTATGAGATACCAAGAAATATAATATTCCAGAAGTCAAAAGAACTATGACTAAAACCAAGAATCACCCAACAAAACTGAGTATATAATACTTCAAGGGAAAAAAATGGTCATTCAATGAAATAGAGGACTTTCAAGCATTCTTCATGAAAAGACCAGAGCTGAAAGAACATTTGACCTTCAAACACAAGAATCAAGAGAAGCATGAAAAGGTAAACAGGAAATAGAAATCATAAGGGACTTACTGAAGTTGAACTGTTTACATTTCTACATGGAAAGACAATATTTGTAACTCTTGAAACTTTTTTCATTATCTGGGTTGTTGGCAGGATTACACACATACACACATAGAGAGACAGCATAGGGTGAATTGAATAAGATAGGATCATATCTTAAAAAAATGAAATTAAGGGGTGAGAGAGAAATATATTGGGAGGAGAAAGGGAGAAATAAAATGGGACAAATTATCTCTCATAAAAGAGGCAAGTAAAAGACTTTTCAGAGGAGGGAAAAAGCAGGGAGGTGACAGAAAAAACATGAAGCTTGCTCTCATCACATTCAACTAAAGGAAGGAATAAAATGCACACTCATTTTGGTGTGAAAACCTATCTTGCAATACAGGAAAGTGGGGGAGAAGGGGATAAGCAGGGTGGGGGGGATGATGGAAGGGAGGGCAGTGGGAGGAGGGAGCAATTTGAAGTCAACACTCTTGGGGAGGGACAGGATCAGAAGACTGAATAGAAGCAATGGAGGGCAGGATAGGATGGAGGGAAATATAGTTAGTGTTACACTACATGACTATTATGGAAGTCATTTGCAAAAGTACACAGATGTGGGCTATAATGAATTGCTTGCCTTCCCAAATGGGATGGATGAGAAGGGAGGTAGGAAGAGAAGTTGGAACTACTAGGAAATAAGAAATACACAGGCAATGGGGTATAGAAAGTTATCTTGCCCTACAGGACAAAAGGGAAGGTAAAGAAAAGGGAAGGGGATGATGTTAGAAGGGAGGGTAGATTTGTGATAGGGGTAATTAGAATGCTTGGCATTTTGGGGTGGGGGAAGGGGAGAAATGGGGAGAAAATTTGGAACCCAAAATTTTGTGGAAATGAATGTTGAAAGCTTAAATAAATAAATTTAAATATAGAATAAAGTAAAAAAAAGAAGAAGAAAATACATTAGAGGAATTGAGAATGTTTAACCTGGATAAGAGAAAACTTTAGGGTAACATGAGACATGGTTTCAGATATGTGAAGTGATCTATACAGTCAATTTTTCTTGAGAAGTTCAATAGCACAAATGGGTTATAGGCATCCAAGAAAAGGGAGGAAATTGGAAAGGTAAAGAGAAAAGGCATTGTTTGGTCACCCTTCTAATCAACAATACTGGATTGGTACTAGTTCACTATTTCACAGAATGAATTTGGTAGAATAACTTCCTTTGTCTATTCCTTTTTCAAACAGTTTATGTAGTGCTGGAATTAAATTTTTTCTCAATGTTTACTACAAAGAATTTGAAAATCTCTTGTCCAAATGCAGTCATGAAGAGTTGAACATGACTAAAATGACTGACCAACAGCAACCTGTTTGCATATAAGGAAGGGGTGGATGTGTCTTTCATCATTTGATAGTACAATTTCTTTTTTTTCTAGGCTTGCTACTTAAAGTTTCTATTATTCTATTAATCTGGATCATGGTAGTCAAAATATTCAATGATAAGTTTGATGTCACTTTTGGTGGTTTACTTTTGAGTAAATAGCTTCAAATAATTTTCGTGTACTATGAATTCTTCTTTTGCAAGTTTGATACTAGAGATCTGAATTTCTGCTTTTATGAATCACACTAAGTACTTTGCTATTTTATTACTTTTATTATAAAAAAACTCCCAATATTTTTGATAACTTCAACAATGTTTTTGTTTTCAATTATGTTAATTTATTATTTGATTTTCAGAGTATCTATTTTGATATTTAGATTATATATGCACACATATGCACATATACATACATACGTATGTACATATGTTTTTATGTATATTTGCATGACCAATTCATTCACCTATTCTTTTTCTATTTTTTTGGTAAGGTTGCTTAGAAGTATAAAATTCCCTCCAGGACTTCTTTGACTGAGACTCAAGTTTTATTATATTAACTCACTTTTTCCCTTTCTTTTTTAAAGTTCATTTGATACATAATAAATTCTACACTAACCCTTCATTTGAATTCTAAGTGTACCTTTGTTTCAAAATGTGCTTCTTATAAACAACCTGTAGTCTCCTTTCTGGGGCAGCTAGGTGTCTCAGTTGATAGAGTGCTGGGTTTACAGTCAAGTAGACTTGAGTTCAAATCTGATCTTTGATATATATTAGTTGCTGACCCTGGGCAAATCACTTGACCATGTTTGCTTCAATTTCCTTAGCTGTAAAATGACTTGAGGAAGGTAATGGTAAATACTCCAATATCTTCCAAAAAAACAAAAAGAAATCTTGAAGAACTGGACGCGACTGAAAAATGACTAAATAACAGTCTACTTTCTAATCTATTCAACTATATTCTTCCATTTTATAAGAAAGATCATACCTTTCATAATCATGGAAATGCTTATTACTTGCATTGTATTTCCTTACCTCAAATAAGTGTCTTATGCATAATCCCTCTATTTACTTTTCCCTCCACTTCTTTATGAAGTGTGGTAAAAAAGAGGGAATACAATTAACACTACCAATAAATAATTTAAGAAGTCTGTTTTCATTGCATTGCCCCCTCCTCTCATTACATTGCCAAGACCTCATTCTTATGCTTTCTTTCTTTGCTTTTAATTCCCCCTTTATGATTGTCCCCTTGAAGTTGAGATTTGTTTTACTTGTGCCTTTTCTCTTCCTGACTCTCCCATTTTCCCTTCTCCCTGTCCCTTCTTGTCTCCACATTGAGTTTTATATATTTTTATGCTAGGCTATTTGGTGTGTGTGTGTGTGTGTGTGTGTGTATGTGTAATCCTTTTTTTTGAATTTCAAATAACAGTGAAAGTCATATGATACATCCCACCTTCTGTTCATCTATATATCTCTATACTCTTCTAATCAGAATCCTCAATCATTTCACCTCTCTTCATAGTTTCTATCCCTATTTTCCTCTCTCTCGTTGAGAACTCTAATTCCTCCATACTTCAGTACTATCCCATGACTTTATCCCTCCTCTGACTTCTCATTCCTCCCTTTCAATACTCACCTCAATAGGTGAATCATTTCAACTCTTCACTGTTCTTTCCTCCAAAATCCTTTGCTTTTTTTCTCTATTCCACTTATCTCTTGACAAGTCCTCTCACTAACCATTTTCTCTACTCCTACTCACAAGTTACTAAATGCATCTAAAGGAAGTATCACAACTATACTGATTAGATATGTAACAAATTCATGTTTTCTATCCTCAACTTGTCTCTCATCAAAACAAAACAATCCTTTTGTTCCTCCCTGATTCCCTATATAACATCTTATATAAGTTATTCTAAACCTTCTTTTCCCTTATTCAAGCCTAACTCATCTTCCAAGGTCCCCATTTTTTCAGCTTTGGACTCTCAATTTATTGAGAAAATTAAGGGCCATGCAAAGGGGACTTCTTTTTAGCTCCCTTTTCTCCATTCTCTTTACTTGAAAATACCTCAACATCGTAAATATCTTAACATCTCTTCCCATTCTTTCTTCATTCTCTTCAATCTCTGACAATTTGATGACTCTTACCCTTGCCAAAGCTGTTTCCTCTACAATTCATCCCATCTCCTCCTCCCTACTTTCTTTAGTAGATTGTATCCTCATTTTCCCCACAAATCATCAGCCTCTCCTTCTCTACTGATTCTCTATTGTCTTTAAATATTCCCAAGTCTCCCCCACCTTGAAAATTTGTAGTAAACTCTAACATCTAATAACATCACTTTTCTACTTTTCAATCAAACTTGAAAAATTTACTTATGCTTATGATCTGCATTTCCACTTCTCTCATTCAGCACTTGGCAATCTGGATTCTGACCACCTTACTCAAATGACCCTGCTCCCTCCAGAATTGCCAGTGATCTCTTACTTAACAAATCTCTTTCTCAGTCATTATCCTTTTTGAACTCTGAAACTTTTTTGGCATTTGCTGTCTTCTCTTTGATACACTTCTCTTTAGGTTTTGAGACACTGATCTTTCCTGGTTCTCCTCCTCCCTGTCTTACTGCTCTTTCTCAGTCTTCTTTGCTGATTTATTCAGGTTATGATCACTAACCATAACTGTTACCTCAGTCTCTGTTCTTGATCTTTTCTTCTCCCTTTATGCTATTTTTCTGAGTGATTTCATCAGCTGCCTAGGTGTTAATGATCATCTCTATGCAAATGACTCTAGTCCTAGCTTTTCTCATAAGTTCTCTCTCCTTTTGTATCTAACTGTCTACTGGATATCTCATACTGAATGTCCCATAGACACTTTAAACTCAACATATCTAAAGTTCAACTCATTATTTCTGCCCCTTCTCCTTTATAACTCTCCTATTATTGGCAAGGACATTACCATCTTCCCAGTAACCCAGGTTTACAACCTCAACTCCTCATTTTCTCACTTCCCATATCTATATGGGATAGCATATCTAATATATTACCAAGTCCTCTTGATTTTAGCATCATAAAATCCTTTGTAAAGGCACCCTTCTTTCCTCTGATGTGCCAACACCCTGGTACAGGACTTTATCACCTTACAATTAGATAATTTCAATAGCCCTCTGTTTCATCTTCCAATCTTAAATCTCTCTCCAATCCAATCCATCCCCTATTCAGTTATCAGAATGATTTTCCTAATATACGGTTCTGATCATGTCAACTCTTCTGTTCAGTTAACACCAATGACTCTCTATTACTTGTAAGATCAAATATAGATTCAACTGTTTGTCTTTTAAAGCCAAACACATCTAAATTTGTAACATGTGCAACTCATACCATTCCAGTTTTCCTTTCCCTTGCTAGTCTCTACATACTCTGCGATCCAATAACACTTGCCTCATTGTGTGAAGAACAATAGTTCTTCACGTAACAGTCTTGCATTTTATGCGAGCTTTTGATCAGCTCTGGAATTCTCTCCCTCTTTGTCTTTACCTCCTTTCTTCCTTGACTTCCTTGAAGTCTCAGCTGCCATCTCACCTCCTGTAAAAAACTTTTTCTTGTCCCTATTAATGCTAGTGCCTGCTCTTTGAGATTAGTTCTAATTTATTCTATGTGTCTTTTAATCATACATAGTTTCCTGCATGTTGTTCCCTTTCCTCCCTACCTTGTAAGCTTCTTGAATCAGGAACTGCTTTAGCCTTTCTCTATCCCAAGGATTGTGCACAGTACCCGACTCATAGTCAACACTAAATAAATATTTATTAACAACTCTCAACAAGGAAGGAAAAATAATAAAGATATAGTAATGACAATGGTCAGTAATTGTAGATCATTTTAAAAGTCACCAGCTGTATTCTCACTTAAAAAAAATTCCCCCTATATATAGAAAGAAATTAAAATAGAAAATTTCTAGGATGAGATAAATTACAAAATTAAGAAAATGAAAAAGGAAATATAGGAAATAGGGAAGGATCAATTAGTCAAATACTAGAGTAGCAAAAGGCCAAACAACAAAATAACATCTTTTCAAGACAAAAATTAAAGACATGACATATCCTAAAATAATATTCATGTGGAATCTCCAATTGTCATAAAATTGTAACTATATGCCAGAGAGCATTAACTGTAGTAATAATATAATAAGCTTTCACAGGAAAATCATAGAATGTGAGAAAAAGAGAGGGCCTGAGAGACTAGATCCTTGTTTTTACAGATGGGAAACCTGAGGGGCCAGGAATGTGCGACATGTCCAAAGTTATAAATAACACATTACAAAAGTAGTTCACATTACAGTCAGAACTTGAACCCAAGACTCTCAAATAATATATCCTAAATTAATAATTTATGAATGACATGGGGGGCTAACCAAAGGTTGAAACAGAGGTGACAGATAAATGAAGACAATAAGAAAAAAAACATTAAGCAGAATGTAAACTTTGTAAATTAGATGAATCATAATTTGTAGACTGATTTTATTTCATATTTTTAGAGCAAATAGCAAGTTATCAAGGGCACTTAGAAATATCATTTGAAATGT
This sequence comes from Bettongia penicillata ogilbyi, assembly GCA_023548195.1. Taxonomy (NCBI): domain Eukaryota; kingdom Metazoa; phylum Chordata; class Mammalia; order Diprotodontia; family Potoroidae; genus Bettongia; species Bettongia penicillata. The sequence goes on from JAJHZJ010000140.1 coordinate 717,270, forward strand.
GGGGTATGGAAAATGATAGATAATTAACAGCTTCTTTCAGCAAACTGGGAGATGTGAACAGAACTGGTCCAGATTACCCTAGTTGGTGTCAGTGGGATCATAGATGCAATGAAGACAGAGATACCAGGGTAAGCTCAAAGGGAACAGAGAATGCCTTTCTATTAATTGTGTGTAGCATCATAATGTGTATAACTATATCAGTAATTGCATGAAAAGGTAGAGTCATGGATAGAATCATTTAATTTAGAGTTAGAACTTAAAAGGACAGAGACCTGGAGTTAAAGAAAATGGGTTGCTACAAAAGATCTTGTGGAACTAGAAACAATGATATGGCAATTGATTGGACACTTGGGGTCAATGACAGTGATTATCCAAATAAAAGGATTTGTTCTGAAAAAGTTGAATTCAGTCCAAAAGTCACACCCAAGGCCCTAGAAGGCTATATGTGGTCTTCAGGCCACAGGTTCCCCACCCCTGAATACAACCCTCATTTTATGGAAGAGGAATTTGAGGCCCAGAGAGGTAAAATTATTTTCCCATGATTACATAGGAAATGGAAGAACTTCAATTAAAAGCCAGGTCTCTTGACTTGCAGAATGTAAAATGCTTTCCAGTACAGTAGTTTAGTGGTGCAGTGAACAAAACACTGGGCCTGAAGTCAGGAAGAATTGAGTTAAAATTTGGCTTCAAACACTTTACTACTTTATTTACCAGCTTTGTGACCCTGGGCAAGTCATTTAAACCCTGTCTGTCTCAATTTCCCCAATTCACCTTAGTATGAGGGAAATAGTAGCACTGAACTCCCAGGGTTATTGTGAGGATCAAATGATACGTAATTGTAAATATGCTTAGCCCAGTCTTTAGCACATAGTAGGTGATGAATAAATCCTTGTTTCTTTCCCTTTCCTTCTAATATAACTTCCACCTAGACCTGATTTTCTCCCATGAAACAAATTGAGTAAGTTTACCTTCTCCTCTGTGAAAGCCTTTCAAAGACAACTGACTTGTCTTACTAAAATTTTCCATTATCTAGGCTAAATACCTCCTGTTCTTTTATCTACTTTTTTTTGGTATAGAATGATTTATATAAAATCTTCCAACTCTTCTCTAGCCTCATGCTTTTTTATCAGTGAAAATCTACATATGTAGCATTTAGAATTGAATTCCATAAGGGACCTAGATACCATAGACTACAGTGCTATAATTGAAACAACATGGAAAGAACCCAAGTTTTTGGGTCAAATGAGTCATATTCTGGTCCTTGCCCTACCACTGGTCAGCCATGTTACCTTAGGCAAGTTATTTCACCTATTGCAGCCAATTTCTTCAATTGTGATATAGAGATTATGTTTAGAGTAACTTACAGGATAAAAGTACCTGCTCACCTCATCTCATAAACGGTAACGCAGCATGGTTTAGTTATCAAATGATTTGCAAATTAAGTACATAACCACAGAACTGTTCCAGACCAGTGTTTTCATCTTGTCAAAGTGAGCAGCACTAGGACTTCTCAATACTGTACTGTGTTGAAATATAAGAAAGTGGAAGTGGAAGAAAATAGCTCGATAAGAAGACAAAGAATGTCATCAGTAAGGATGATTTCATTCTTTGTATCCCTGGTGCCTAGTATAGTCCCTGGCACATAGTAAGTGGTTCAGATCCATTTCAGGTAACCTTTTCCACAAAGCCTTGCCTGAACACCTTAGCCTGCAATGATCTCTCCCTCCTTTGAGTTTCTACAGCACATAATGTATAAAAGACTCATTTAGTATTCATAATAAACTACCTTGTGCTATTTTTAATCCTTAAAATCTTTGAAAGCTCCCCCTTCTATCTCTCCTCTCCTCCTGAGAACAGTTCAATGACATTGTCAAACTGAATTCAAATTGAATTATTTAAAAATGTGCTATTTATTTTAAACATTGCTTTATTTCAAAATACTGAGTTTCAAATTCTCTCCCTCCAGCCTCTGAGAACAGTTTGACAATTCAGGGTGTTTCTCTTCCTCTCTATTTTTCTCCTCCCTCTTCCTCTCCGCAATGCTGTATGTGTATATATATATATATATATATATATATATATATATATATATATATATATATATATATATATATATATATATATATTTGCTGATTACTTGGCCCAATATGAGAAATAAATTGAGCCTAATGATCAGATTGATGTCTTGAACTGAGCAAAGAAATAAGCTGCCCTAAGATAGTTTCTCCTAGGCTAGCAGAGTTCCCATATACTTCCCAATCTCCTTACTACTTCAGGTTCAAAGTGAGGCACTTTCTTTAATTATATTTATGTAAATATGACTCAACTCTTATCCAGTTAATAGACTAGACAGGGCACAATTCATTTTATCAGGACAGCCAAGTAAATTACATAAAATCAAGAAATAACATGGGTTTTAAAAGTACCTTGGCCCCAATAAATGATGGTACAGCATAATTTTCCACAGACTCCCACAACTGTTGGGAAGGAAAGAACACTATCTGGATAATTTGCACACCAAGGAGATTACCTTGTGTTGGAACATTTCTTCTGGTTCCTCCTCCCAGAAACCTATTTCTCAACTTTGATGGCAGTACCCTTGATGTGATTCTAGGATTTAATGCTCATCTGCTCTACCTCTGCTGCCAACATAGAGTTCTATTTTCTATCATTGCTCTTTGTCAACCAATAGAGTTTGATCTAAGAAAGACACACTAATTAGGTTGTCTATGTGTTTGTTTTCTCTCAAATCTGACTTGCATGCATGCAGAATTATAGGCAAAACCTGAGCTTCCTTTGGATTTGGGGTACACAGTTTTTAAACCCTTCTCACATGGGCTGAGGTCATTTCATGAAAATACCACTTCTACCAGCCTCCCTCCGCAAAAAAAAATCTGGGCTATCTAGACAAAAAGAAATATCTTTCTCCATCCAAGATTGAGAAGATTAAATTCCTTTCAACTCTGGTGGGGGCTCATTAGGATGAGGAGAGTCACATTATCTGTAATTATCCTTTTGAATGAGGTTCTGGTTCAGCAAACAATGCAATTATCTTAGGTATATCCAGCTTGAGGGAAACATAAGGATCTCAAGTATGTCTGACTTGAAGGGTTGGTAAATCTGCCTCTTGATTAGATGATTCTGATTCCCTCGGTCAGTTCAGTTTCCTTTCGATGGTAAGGAAGGTCAAGCAACTCAAGGTTGTTAGTAATATCATCAGTCATTCTACCTTCACAATTTTCATAACTTTTACATCTTTGAGGCAGGGAAAAAAAGAACTTTCTTTCAGACTATTTGGTACCACCATTGATAGCATTGTTATGGGCTGCTACAAATATCTTTTTTTTCCCCAAGGACCAAAGAAAACATGGTAGGGTGAGGTGAAGTGTTATCACAACATTTTGTGGCTTGTAAGGTCTTATAAACCCAGACAGGTATCAGGTCTTTTATTTTTTCTCTCTATTTACCACTCCTTCCCCAAATGGGAAGGCACTCCCATTCCTCACTACCAGTTAGGTTAGGGAAAGAGAATGACTTTCAGCTATCTTTATGCACTTCACTGCTAGCACCCAGAAGCTATAAATTGTCTTGAAATTTCAATAAGCCTCAAGGTGGCGACAACATTTGAGGTCAAAGCCAGAATTGGCAACTCTTGTCTTGTATTATGAAACATGGACGACAATCCCTTATGGCAGGACATCGAAAACCCTAAGCTCTGAAATGATTTACAGAATTGGCCAAATGAAAAAGCAGGTCGAAAATCTTACTGAAGGAAATAATCCCTTCAAAATTAGAATGGAACAAATGGAAGCTAATAACTTTATGAGAAATCAAGAAATTATAAAACAAAGCAAAAAGACTGAGAAAATAGAAGACATACAGGAATATCACACTGAAATAAACAAATGACATGGAAAACAGATCCAGGAAAAATAATTTTATAATCATTGTACTACCTGAAAGCCATGACAAAAAAAAAAAGAGCTACATATCACCTTTCAAGAAATTATGAAAGAAAATTGTCCTGATATTCAAGAACCAGAGGGTAAAATAGAAATTGATAGAATCGACCAATTACCTCTGGAAAGATACTCTAAAATGAAAACTCCTAGGAATTTCATACCCAAATTCCAGAGTTTCCAGGTCAAAGAGAAAATATTGCAAGCAGCCAGAAAGAAACATTTGAGTATTGTGGAAATCCAATCAGGATAGCACAAGAACTAGCAGCTTCTACATTAAGGGATCACAGTGCTTGGAATATGATATTCCAGAGGTCAAAGGAGCAAGGATTAAAACCAAGAATCACCTCCTCAGAAAAAAATGGGTGTAATCCTTCAGGGGAAAAAATAAACATTTATTGAAGTGGAAGATTTTGATGCAATCTTGTTGGAAAGACAAGAATAGAAAATTTGACTTTCAAATAGAATTAGGACAAGCACACAAAGATGAACAGGAAAAAAAAATCATAAGAGACTTACTAAAATTGAACTGTTTATATTCCCACATGGAAAGATGATATTTTAAATTCATGAAACCATTCTCAGAATTAGGGTAGTTGGAGGAAATAGACAGACAGACAGACAGACAGATAGATACATAGAGATAGACAGACAGATGGTACAAAGTGAGTGAATATGAAGGGATTATACATGAAAAAATTAAGGAGTGACAGAAGAATATGTTGGGAGTAGTAGAAAGGGAGAGCTAGAATAGGGTAAATTATCTCACATAAAAGAGGCAAGACAAAGGTTTTACAAAGGAAAGGAAGAGGGGGGAGTTGAGAAGGAATAAGTGAAACTTACTCTCATCTGATTTGGCTTAATAAGGGAATAATATACACACTCAACTGAGTATCTTACCCAACAAGAAAGTAGGGGGGAAGTGGATTCCAGGGAATGGTAGAAGGGAGGAAAGACTTGGGGAGGGTGTAGTCAGAAGCAAACACTTTAGAAAAGGGACAAGGTCAAAGGAAAAAATAGAATAATTGGGGAGGGAGGGGCAGGATAGGATGCAGGGAAATAGAGTTAGTCTTTCACAATATTACTATTATGGAGATTTTTGCATAACTACACATGTATAACCTACATTGAATTTCTTGTCTTCCCAGTGGGAGTGGGTGGGGAGGGAAAAAGGGAGAGAATTTGGAATTCAAAGCTTTAAAAACAAATGTTGAAAATGTGTTTTCACATGCAACTGGGAAATAAGATACGCAGGCACCGGGTTATAGAAATCTATCTTGCCCTTCAGGAAAGTAAAGGAGAAAGGAATAACCGGGGTGGAGGGGATGATTAAAGGGAGGGCAGACTGGGGGAAGGAGTAATCAGAATGCATACTGTCTCATGGTGGAGGGCAGAGGAATGATGGAGAGAATATTTGGAACTTGTGTGGAAATGAATGTTGAAAACAAAAACAATAAACTTAAATCTAAAAATGTAAGTTATTTATCTGGTTATGAATAGTGTTTTCCTTTGGGAATGCTTAGTATTTGTCTGGGATTGCTGTGTTGCTGAGAAGAGCTGAGTCCTTTGTACTGGATCATCATACAATGTTGGTAATACTGTTTACAATGCTTTTGCTCATTTCATTTTGTATCAGTTCATAAAAATCTTTCCAGGTTTTTCTGAATTCTGCCTGTTTATCATTTCATATTCCCAAATGATGGGCATCCCCTCAGTTTCCAATATTTTTACACCATAAAAATCTCTGCTATAATTTTGCACATAGAGATCCTTTTCCCTGCTTTGTGATCTCTTGCTGGATGAAAGAGTATTCAAAGTTTGATTTCCCTATAGGCAAAATGCCTAATTGTTCTCCAGAATGGATGGAGCACTTCCTGACTCTGCCAATAATATATTAGTGTCCCTATTTTCCTACATCTCCAGCATTTATCATTTTCCTTTTCTGTCATATTAACCAACCTAAGAGGTGTGAAGTGGTAGCTCAGAGATGTTTTAATTTGCATTTCTCTAATTAAAAGTGACTTAGAGCACTTTTTCATATGCCTGTAGATAGGTGTGATATCTTCATCTGAAAACTGCCTGTTCATATTCTTTGACCATTTATTAGTTGAGGAATGTCTTGTATTCTTGTAAATTTGACTCAGTTCTCAATATATTTGAGAAATGAGACCTGTTTTGTTTGTACAAAAAGCTTTTAAGTGATTAATTTTACATTTTATACTGCTCTCTGTCTCTTGTTTGGTCATGGATTCTTCCTTTCCCCATAGACATGACAGGTAGATCATTCCTTGATCTTCTAATTCACTTTATGTTGTCACCCTTCTGTTTAAAAAAATTGTCAAAAGTCTGTCATATCTAATATTTCTAATGCTCTATTTACCTCCTTAGTTTCTGTTTTGTTTCTTTTTTGGTTGGATTTATCAAGTTCTGAAAGGGACAGTTGAGACCCCTTCCCCCCTCCACTACTATGGTTTTGCTATCTTCTTGAAACTCACTTAATTCCTCATTTAAGAATTTGGATGCCAGATCAGAGCCAAGATGGCAGAGTAGAAAGATGCACATACTCTAGCTCTTCCTCCATAGCCCATAAAATACCTGTAAAAAATGACTCTTAACAAATTCTAGAGTAGCAGAAGCCACAGAATGACAGAGTGAAGGAGATTTCCAACCCAAGGCAGCCTAGAAAGCCAATAGGAAAGGTCTATTGCACAGAGCATGGAGCAGAGCCCAGACCAGCCTTGGCCATGTGGTATCAGGAGGAAAAGGACCAAAACAGACCTTCTGGAGCAGAATCCTCAGCAGTAGCAGAGAGTCTCAAATCCCTCAACCCACAAATGCCAAAGGCAGCTTCAAAGGTCAGTAGTTTTTTTTCCTTGGTGACAAGGGATCAGGACCTCCCCTACTCCCATCCTCGAGTGGTGGCAGTGGCAGCATCAGCACCAGAAGTAGTGGTGGCAGCAGCTTCCATTTGTGGAGCTCTCAGCCTAAAGCCCCTGGGGTAATTAAGCAGCTGATTTGCATCTCGGCCCTGAGGATTGTCCTGGGGCATGGTATGCTGGAGGTAGTGGTGGAGAGGGAATTCTACTACTCACAGATTCTGGGCTCCTAGACCAGTGTGCAGGCCCTTGACTGTGCCACCCTGGAAGAACTGAGAACTTACAGATCCCCACAGTATAGCCTCCTCCTCAAAAGAAGGACTCAAAATTCAAATAACTGGCTGGGAAAATGCCCCAAAACAGGAAAAAATATAGGACTATAGAAGGTTACTTTCTTGGTAACAGGTATTTTCTTCCATCCTTTTAGATGAGGAAGAATAATGCATACTTTCAGAGAAAGTCAAGGTTTCCCTAAGCTCCAAAGTAAATATGCAATAGCCTCAGGCCATGGAAGAACTCAAAAAGGATTTTGAAAATCAAGTAAGAGAGGTGGAGGAAAAGTTGGGAAGAAAAATGAGAGCAATGCAAGAAAGTCATGAAAAGTGAGTCAACAGCTTGCTAAAGGAGATTTAAAAAAATGCTGAAGAAAATAACTCCTTTAAAAATAGGTTAACTCAAAATTGGAAAAAGAGGTTCAAAAAGCCAATGAGGAGAGTAATGCTTTAAAAAGTAGAATTAACCAACTGGAAAGGGAGGTTCAAAAGCTCACTAAAGAAAACAGTTCTTTAAAAATTAGGATGGAACAAATGGAAGATAGTGACTTTATGAGAAACCAAGAAATTACAAAACAAAATCAAAAGAATGAAAAAATTGGAAGATAATGTAAAATATCTCTTTGGAAAAGCAACTGAACTGAAAAATAAATTCAGGAAATACAATTTAAAAATTATGGGACTACCTGAAAACCATGACCAAACAAAGAGCCTAGACATCATCTTTCATGAAATAATCAAGGAAAACTGCCCTTATACTCTAGAACCAGAGCGCAAAATAAATATTGGAAGATTCCACTGTTCACCTCCTGAAAGAAATCCAAAAAGAGAAACTCCTAGAAATATCGTAGCCAAATTCCAGAGTTCCCAGTTCAAGGAAAAAGTATTACAAGCAGTTAGAAAGAAACAATTTATGTATTGTGGAAATACAATCAGGATAACACAAGATCTAGCAGATTCTACATTAAGGGGTTAAAGAGCATGGAATATGATATTCCAGAAGTCAAAGTAACTAGAATTAAAACCAAGAATCACCTAAAAAATGAGTATAATACTTCAGGGGAAAAAAATGGTCATTCAATGAAATAGAGAACGTTTGAGTATTCTTGATGAAAAGACCAGAACTGAAAAGAAAATTTGACTTTCAAACACAAGAATGAAGAGAAGCATAAAAAGGTAAACAGGAAAGAGAAATCAAAAAAGCCTTTTAAAATCTGAACTGTTTATATTCCTATATGGAAAGATGATATTCATAACACTTGAAACTTCTCAGTATTTGGGTAGTTGGAGGGATGATGCACACATACACACACACACACACAGCACAGGGTGAGTTGAATAGGCAGGGATTATATTTTAAAAAATAGCATTAAGGGGTGAGAGGAATATATTGGGAGGAGAAAAGGAGAAATGGAAGGGGGCAAATTATCTCTCATAAAAGAGGCAAGAAAAAGCTTTTTCAATGGAAGGGAAAAGAGAGGAAGTGAGAGGGAAAAAGCGAAGCTTATTCTCATCACATTTAACTCAAGGAAAGAATAACATGCACACTCAATTTGGTATGAAAACCTATCATACTACAGGAAAGTAGGGTAGAAAGGGATAAGCAGGGTGGGAGGATGATGGAAGGGAGGAAAAATGGGAAGAGGAAGCAACCAGAAGTAAATACTCTTGGGGAGGTACAAGGTCAAAAGAGTGAATAGAAGAAATGGGGGCCAGGATAGAATGGAGGGAAATAAAGGTAGTCTTACATAACATGACTATTATGGAAATCACTTGAAAAACTACAAATATATAGCCTATGTTGAATTGCTTGCCTTCTCAGTGGAGATGGGTGGGGAGGGAGCAATGAAGAGAAATCGGAACTCAAAATTTTAGAAATAAATATTGAGAATTGTTTTCATGTGCAACTGGGAAATAAGAAATACAGGTAATGGGGTACAGAAATTTATTTTGCCCTACAAGACAAGAGAGAAGATGGCAATAAAGGAAGGGAGGGGAGTTAGAAGAGAGGGCAGATTGGTTGTAGGAGTAATAAGAATTCTCAGCTTTTGGGGTGGAAGGAGTGGAGAGATGGAGAGAAAATTTGGAACTCGAAATTTTGTGGAAATGAATGTTGAAAACTAAAAATAAATAAGTAAACATTATTTAAAAAATTAAAAATAAAGAATTTGGATGCCATACCATTTTGTGCAAATATATTTTAGTACTGATATTGCTTCATTGTCTCTGGTGCCTTTTAGCAAGATGTAGTGTCCCACTTTATCTCTTTCAATTGGGAGTATTTTTGCTTTTTTTCTTTGTCTGAAATCAGGATTCCTACTCCTGCTTTTTTTTTTTCTAATGTTAGCTGAAATATAATAAATTCTGCTCCAGTCTCTTACCTTTACTCTGGATATGTATTCAAGTGTTTGTGTTTCTTGTAAACACCATATTCTGGTTTCTGGATTCTGGTTTTTAATCCACTCTGCTATACATTTCCATTTTATGGGAGTGTTTATCCCATGCAAATTGACAGTTTTGATGATTTTCCCCCACTCTATTCTGCCTCTTGTCTGCTCTCTCTCTTCTTTCATCATTTCCCTCCTTACCAATATTTTGTTTCTGTCTACCTTCTTCTGATCTACCCTCCCTTCTGTCAGTCCCCATCTTCTGCTTTGCTTCTTCACCACTTCTACTTTCCTGTGGGCTAAAATAGATTTCTATATTTAACTGTTTGAGCAAATACTGGTGAGAGTAAGGTTCAAGTTATACTCATTGCCCACCCTCTCATCTTCCCTTCCACTGTAATATGTCTTTTGAAACTCTTTCTATGAGATAATTTACCCCATTCTACCTCTCCCTTCCTTCTGTACGCAGTGTACCATTTTTTCTCATCCTTTAACATTTTTACATCATTCTCCAAAATTCACCTTATACCCATACCCTCTGTCTATATACATTTCTTCTAGATATACTCTTGTGATATAATTTTTAAGATTTATAAGCATCATATTCTCATGTAGGGATATGAACAGTTTATCTATTGAATCCTATATGTTTTGTTTTTTTTTCTCTTCTCAACTGTTTATACTTCTCTTGGGTCTTTATATTGGAGGTTAGATTTTTGGTTTAGATGTTGTTTTCTCCTTATAAAATTTTGAAGCTCTTTTATATCATTGAATGTCAATTTTTTTCCCCTTGATATATAGTGCTTAATTTTGCCAGATAAGGGATTGTTGTTTGTGGTCCTATCTCCTTTGTTTTCTGGAATACCATGTTCCATAATTTAATGTTACAGGGTCAAGTTCTGCATAACCCTCATTGTGACTCCCTGATATATGAATTGTTTCTTTCTAGACATTTGAAATTGTTCCTTGACCTGATGGTTTTGAAATTTGGCTAAAATGTTCCTTGAAATTTTTAGTTTGGGGTATATTTCCTGAGGTAATTAATGGATTCTTTCAATGCATATTTTGCCCTCTGGTTGCAGGACATCAAGGCAGTTTTCCATGATAATTTCTTGAAAGATACTGTTCAGGTTCTCCTTTTCATTATGACTTTCAGGTAGTCCAGTGATTCTGATGTTGTCTCTCCTGGATCTGTTTTCCAGGTCAATTCTATTTCCCATGAGGCAGTTTACATTTTCTTCAATTTTTCCATTCTTTTGAATTAATTTGATCAATTTTTTATATCTATGTTAATGAGAGTTAAAGATTTTCCCCACCCATTATTTGACCTCAGGTGGAGCCCATTAAGGGAAGTTTAATTAGGGGAGGCTTGTTTTATAAGAAGGCCCACACCTTTTCTTAATTGCTTATGAAGCACTGAATCATGGACTATGTGAAGCTCTCCAGCTCTGAAAAGTGTACAAATACTCTAAGGTGAGATTTTGCTTTAGGGGCTTACTCTTTGAAAGAAGGTTTACATGCCAGATGAGACTCTGTGTAGCTGTTAAGGAGCCCACCAGCTTTGAAAACTCAAATGTTGATACTTATCTCTCTGACAACTATATATGTATGTAATGGTTAGACAGTTGAATTTGTCTGTTGATCTCTGATATGTGTATTGTGTATGGTCAGACAGAAGTCCTGTCGGTCTTTATTTCTCTGCTTGTATTTTCTTTGTTGACACATGTGCTTAAAGAAGATTGTTGAACCTCAAAAGTTGCTTTCCTTTTAGAGAAAGAGATCTAAGAACGTGTGCTAGCAGGCCATCCTGGATGTGTCAGGGTACTTGCTGCTACAATATGTAATAGGATCATTAGCTTCCACTTTCCAATTCTAACTTTTAAGATATTGTTTTCCTCAATTAGCTTTTATACTTTCTTCTTCATTTGCTGAATTGTACTCTTTAAGGAGTTTGTTTTCTTCAGTGCATTTTTGCATTTCCTTTTCCAAATAACCAATTCTACTTTTTAAAGCAGTTTTTCAAGCTGTTGGCTTTCTTTGCATAATTATCTTGCATCATTCATTTATTTTCTCATTTGTTTTTCTTGTGCCTCTCTTATATAAGCTTTAATTTCCTTTTTGGGCTTTTCCATGAGTTTTTATTTTTTCTGGGCTTGAGACCTCTTCCCATTTTTCTTTAGGGTTTTGCCCTTTGACATCGTTGTCCTCTTCTGAGTTTATGTCTTCGTCTTCCATGTCACTGTAATAACTTTCTATTGCCTCATTCCTTTTTTGTTGTTCTTATTGTTTGCTAATCTCCCCACAGTCCCTGCTTTGACCTTTTGCCTTTCTTTTAAATTTGTGCTCCGCTCCTGGGGTGGAAGGGATGCTACCTCACATTTCTTGTTCCAGTGGTTGCAGGCCCTGGCTGTTTATCTGATGTGGTTCTGATGTATTTCCCTGAGGTCTCTGGGGGACCCTAATGTCTGGGGCTGTATTGAGGGGCTGTGGTGGGGGGTGGCTTGTGTTGCTGAGGACATAGGGTTCTGGCAGTTTACCTTATGCTGACCTAGGGCATTAGTAATGGTGTCTGGCATGTGCTGAGGCTTGGTGGAGTGTTTCTATGTATCCTAGGGATACACTGAAGCATGTAGAGGTCTGGCCATTGGAGGATTCCTGGGTTACACTGAAACACACTGAGGTCTGGCCTACCTTCTTCTCATGTTGAAAGGTACCTGAGGATGTGCTAAAGCATGGTATGATCTTGAAGCTGCTGGTTCCCCTGGATATACTAAGAAATGGGGGCAGGGGGTCCTGGTGTTGGCATTTGATTGCTCCACAACACTGGGACTCAGAGTCTTCTGCTGAGTTGCTGAAGTGGGGCTTGCTGTTGGTTTGCTAGTATGCTTTCTGTCGGGGAACATTCTCCCCTTTTACCCAAGTAAGACTGACCTTTCTTGTCAATCCCCCAAGTCTCCTGGGGTAAAAGACTGCTCTGCCCCATCTTTCTGCTGGCTCTGCTGTTCCAGGATTTGTTCTTGGGTGGTATTATAAAGGATTTTTTGGGAAGTGAATATGGAAAAGTTACAGTGATTTACTGTTTACTCCACCATCTTGGCTCCTAGAAAAACGCTGACAGACCTTATTTCTTATATTTGTATGCCCATCATTTAACTTGTCTATAGTTAATGTTTAACAAATATTTTTATAATTCATTCATTCATTTATTTGAGCTTAGATAGCCCCATTATACATAATACCTTTTATGTTCTACTTCCAAGTCAACCTTGAGTAAACTAGGGAAAGTTTCTTTATCTCATCTCTATCAATTAATTATTGTGTCCCAAGATTCCAAAGTATGGTTATAAAAGTGGAGATGATTGATAACTCCTTGCTCCCTACTATCATTCTGGTAGCCTAGAAAAGAAAAACAAAACAAAAAACCTCTAGGATATATCAAAGGTAGGCTATATCCTAAGAACGGAGAGAAATTGGACTGGCATCTTTGCAACCGCCACATACCTAACCTCCCTTAAGTGAATTATAATACCTTTACCCCAGCCTAGTTGCAGTTTCAGGGGCCTGAAGTACCCTACTTTAGTCTTCATGAAGTTGCAAAGAATATTCTTAGATAAATCTCTTTGAGGAATATAATTCTCCAGAATGGTCTTGCTTTGATCCTCTTTACTGTGGATGCTTAAATTTCCACATAATCACTCATTTGGACATTTTCTTGCCTCCAAAGGAAGGAGATGACATGGGTGGGAGAAACTGATGAAATCTCATCATTTTTAAATACCTAAACTCCAGGAACCCTTATTCTGACTCTTGCAGTCAGCAAGTATAGATCTCCAATTTATCTCAATTCTGTCTGTGTGTATTTTATTAGAAACCAGTATTATTCTTTTGTAGTTTCTCCTTTGGTAAAAGAAAAGTGAAGGAAGCAAAAGAAGGTATAGATCTTGAGTTGAGTTCAGAATTAATAGCAGGTTCTGTGTTTGAGAGAAGTTCAGGAGTTTCTTGGTTTGATCTTCCACAGAGGTGGGAAACCTGTGGCCTTCAGGCCACATGTGGCCCTCTAGGTCCTCAAGTGTAACCCTTTGACTGAATCAAAATTTCACAAAACTGAAGTTTGGATTCAGTGACAAGGCTGCACTTGAGGACCTAGAGGGTCACATGTGGCCTCTAGGCCATGTGTCGCACGTTTCCCACCCATGTCCTGGTGATCACAACAAAGTGTAATTGGATTGACCCTTCATTATATTTAGATCTGAGAAACCTCTGAGCAGCTTGATTTCAGTTTCAGATTACTGTTAAAATGAACCTGTTGGGGAATTGTAATGAGTTTGATTCTTTGGGGAAGGAGAGGGAGCAAAAGGAATTCTGATCAATCAAGCTTCTATGGGGTCCTCCATATCGATTATAATTATAGGTTCAACTGAATGCTCCTAGATATAGATCCCTGTTGGTAAAGCTCAGTCAACCTTGTCCAGACATAAATCCATGTTGTTTGGAAAAATTAAACTAACCTCAAACATCTAATGATTGAAATGACCACTTTGACTACCTGTTGTTTGTTCCCTGTGGCCTACATAAAGAGAAGTATTAGTTAACAAAATGCTTTAAATTAGTTAAAAATTTATTTAATTAAAGTATTTAATTAATTAATTAATTATATTTAATTTAAAGTTAAAAAACTTTAAATTAGTTAAAAAAATGCTTTAAGTTAAAAAAAAGCTTTAAACTGGAACACCCACCTACACTCAACCAATAATATATATTTGTTAAAATGACAGGGTTTAGTACAAATGGAAGAAAAAAAATCAGAGCAAAATGAAAAAGGGATAAAGGCAATGGATTAAGAGGAAGAAATGCCAGAACCCTGGATAACCATCATCTAGATGGAAGTAAGTACTTCATCTATTATATTGGCTTTTGCAACAGTTATTGTTTTCCCCTTAAGGCTCTGAGAGAATAGCTAAGGGTACTAAAAACTGAACAGCTACTGATTGGCGGAGATCATAATCTGACCTGTTGATAATGGTCTAGATCGTGGAGTCAAAGCAGGGACTTCTCTGAGCTGTCTCGCAAACACCTCTAAAGGTAAAAAGCGACTCTAAACAAATTCCAGAGCAGCAGAACACACAAAGTGACAGAGTGAAGCAAATATCTAGCCCAAGACAATATGGAAGATGGACAGGAAAAGTGTACTCCACCAGGCTGGGAGAGGAGTTCAGTGCAATGTCAACTTTCCTGGCACAGACCAGGACCCAACAACACCCTGAATAGGCCTCAGAGGACTGACTCACTGGAAGCTGTGGTGGTATTCAGACTTCACAACCCACAAATGCCAAAGACAATAAAGAAAGTCAGTAGGAAATGTCTGTCTTGACCTGAGTGAGAGAGCATCATGGTATGGCCCTAACCCCACCCCAGCATGGTGGCAGTGACAGTGGTAGCAGCAATGACTGTTTCCAGATTTCTTGATTCATAGACTGTGGGGAGATTGAGCAAATGATCAGAGGGGGATTGCAGGGATCTGTTTGTTGGCATCAAGGCAGGATTCTCTTGCTTTGCCCTTTCTTAGATCTGAGTCACAGCCTGGGTGGTTGTCCTAGGATGAGAAGGAGTACTGGAGTGGCAGTGCTTATGGTGGTGGTAAAAAGTAAATCCTCCTCACAGTTTAAAGGCAGAAAAGGATGACTGCAGTCAGTAATAGACCAAAGCACAGACCAGGAGAGGAGTAAACACGACTCTTTGGATCATACAAACTTGGAAGAGCTAAAATTTTACACCCCAGAAATGTCTCTGAAAAGAGTTGGACAAAATCCCTCAAGACTGGGACAGTGCACTCACCACTCAGGAAGCAGAGTGTTACCTTAACAAAGTGCTAAAATATCAAATAATTGACTAGGAAAATGAGCAAACAGCAGAAAAAAATCAGACTATAGAATCTTACTTGGGTGACAAGGAAGATCAAAACACACACTCAGAAGAAGAAAAGAATGTTAAAGGTCCTACCTTCAAAACCTCCAAGAAAAATATGAATTGGTCTCAGACCATGGAAGAGGTCAAAATGGATTTTGAAAATCTATTAAAAGAAGTAGAGAAAACATTGGGAAGAGAAATGAGAGTCAATAAAATCATGAAGAGAATTGAGAGTCAATAAAATCCTGAAAAATAAGTCAACAGCTTGGTGAAGGAGACCCAGAAATGCTGATGAAAATAGCACCTTAAAAATTAGACTAACCCAAGTGACAAAATAGGTCCAAAAAGGCAACGAGAAGAAGAATGCCTTAAAAACCAGAACTGGACAAATGGAAAAGGAAGTCAAAAAATTCACTAAGGAAAATAATTCTTTGCAAATTGCAATGATGGAGCAAATAAAAGCTATGACTTTTTGAGAAATCAAGAAATTATAAATCAAAATAATGAAAAAAAAGAAGACAATGTGAAACATCTCATTGAAAAAACAACTAACTTGGAAAATAGATCCACGGGACATAATTTAAGAATTATTGGACTACCTAAAAGCCATGATCAAAAAAAGAACCTACATATCGTCTTTCAAGAAATTATCAAGGAAAACTGCCTTGATATTGTAGAACCAGAAGGTAAAATAAGAATGGAAATAATCCACCAACCACTTCCTGAAAGAGATTCCAAAAGGAAAACTCCCAGGAATATTGTAGCCAAATTCCAGAGTTTCCAGGTCAAGGAGAAAGTATTATAATCAGTAAAAAAGAAACAATTCAAGTGTTGTGGAAATACAATTAGAATAACAGCAAATTTAACAATTTCTACATTAAGGGAGTGAAGGACTTGGAATATGATGTTCTGTAAGGCAAAGGAGCTAGAATTAAAACCAAGAATAAACTATCAAGCAAAAGTGAGTATAATACTTCAAGGGAAAAATGGCCACTCAGGGAAATAGAAGACTTTCAAGTATTCTTGATGAAAAGACCAAAGCGGATTAGAAAATTTGACATTCAAATATAAGAATCAAGAGAAGCCTGAAAAGAGAAACAAGAAAGAGAAATCATCAGAGAGTTATTTAAGTTGAACTTTCTACATTCCTACATGAAAGCTGACATTTGTAACTCATGAAATATTTCTCAGTATTAGAGTAATTGGAAGAAATACATAGACAGATAGATGTACGAATGTATGTATATACATATGTATATATGTATATGTATATGTGTGCAAGTATATATATATGTATATATATGTGTGTGCGTATACACACAATGCAAATAATGAGTTGAATATGAACGAATTATATCTAAAAATATAATTAAGGGATGAGAGAGGAATGTACTAGGAGAAGGAGAAAGGAAGAGGGAAAATGGAGTAAGTTATCTCGCATAAAAGAAGCAAAAGAACGCTTTTACAATGAAGAGGGGAGAGGTAATGAATGAACCTTGCTCCCATCAGATTTGGCTGAAGGAAGGAATAATATACACATTCAATTGGGTGTGGAAATCTATCTTACCCTATGTGAAAGTGAGGCGGAATGGGTTAAAGGGAGAATGATAGAAGGGAGGGCAAACAGGATGATTGGATAATCAAAAGCAAACACTTTTGAGGATGGAAAGCGTCAAAGAAAAGAATAAAATAAATGGGAAGCAGAATAGAGTGGAGGGAAATATAGTTAGTCTTTCACAATATGACTGTTATGGAAGTGTTTTGCATGACTACACCTGTATAACCTGCATCAAATTGCTTACCTTCTCACTAAGGGTGAGTGGGGAGGGAGGAATGGAGAAAATGTGGAACACAAAAGTTTGAAAAATCAAATGTTAAAAATCATTATTACATGCAACTGGGAAATAAAATATACAGGCAATGGGGTATAAAAATTTATCTTGAACTACAGGAAAATAGAAGGGAAGGGAGTAAAAGAAGGGGTTAGTGACAAAATTGAGGGCAGATTGGGGAAGGGGCATTCAGAATGAATGCTGTCTTGGGCTGGGGTAAGGGGAGAGATGGAGAGAAAATTCAGAACTCAAAATCTTGTCGAAGTGAATGTGGTAAACCAAAAATAAATTATTTAGAAGTACACAAAAAGAAATAAAAAAGATCTAGAGAATGAATCCCTAGCTCTTTCCAATCTACAGGTTTAAAACCCTATCCATCTTGATGCTGTTTTCTGTGGTATCCCAGCCCTGATTTTCCTTTATCTATAATAAGAAGTAATGTAGCATAGTGAATAGAACGTCATGTCTTTGAGATCTAGGTTTGAATTCTGCCCCCAACACTAAATAGGTGATGATGGGTAAGTCAGAAAACTTCTCTAGCCTTGTTCATTAGGAAAATAGGGGTAATAACTACTTTAGTACCTGTAGTAAGGTTGCTGGGAGACTCAAATAAGGTAATTTTTATAAAATTTAATCTATATAAAACTTTTCTATCTATTGATATACATATAAAGTATGTGGCAAACCCCTTTCATACTATGATTGTCAGTCCCTAATTATGAATAGCAAAGAATAAAACAGTTAGGTAGATCATGGACAACAGCGATTTTCCATAGCTTATTTCATCTCTACCCATTTCCCCCATTGAGTTGTCTACTTCAGAGAATAGTTTGTAGTTTTAAAACTGATGAATCCTGAACCTTAGAGCTATTTGACAATCATTAGGCCAATAATTGTTGCTTGGTTTATAGTCTAACTTTCAGATATTAAAATTTGGAAGACATATGGAAGGTTTACTTATAAACTAGTGTGAGATATTTTACAAAGGAATCTAAGTCTTGGACTTGGGAAGAAATATTCAGAGAAGATTAATCCTGAGGGCATTAACTAATTTTTTTTTAAATGGCACTGGCCCTAAGAATCAACTGGGGAAATTAAAGATCTCAGTAGTCAAGAGAAGAAGAGGGAATAAGCCTAATTGGATAAGAGTTTTTAGCCCCCTTTCCCCAATAAGAGAGGTTGAGAAGGTTAAAAGTGCTAAGCTAAGTATGGTAGCACCAGTTATTTCCTTGGAAAAATGACTACCAAGGAAATTTTTGAGCCAGAAGCTGGAGCTAGTAGAAGGTCCAGCAGAGTCTTATCTAACAGAATGCATACGCCCAGCCAAGTGGGCTCTGGTAATGACTATTGCCAAGCAGTAACTGCAAATACAGAAAAGCAACATCCTGTGTAGCAGAATTGAACTGAGTAGAAATTGGCTGTAAGGAAAACTTTTCTGGCTAAGCAGTGTCTAGCATTGACCCCAAGACCTGTAGGAGTAATCTTTCTGGTAACAGCATTCTAGTAGTCATCTCTAGGAGATATCTTCAGTCCTGTGATATGACTTGTCCCTCAACATATGTGACAGTTCTGTGTTTTCCATGTGTGAGCACTTCCATTCACAAACTCTGACTATATATGTGTATGTGTATATCTTGGCCATCAGTGATTCCTAGATACACACCTAGGACACTATTTCCTATGTATCTATCTTTCTCCCTGCTGTTACGCTTATTTATTGGAGAATGTACTTTAAGTTGATAAATATTTTGACGATATTTTTCTTCTGGTTACACTCATTAAAGGGCCTTTGCTTTGAACTAATTAAGCACTCTTGCTGTATCAGTAGGACCTCATCAGCTTTGGTTTCAAGGGATGTAGATCTATGAGTACCTTGAATCTGAGGTAAGTTGGAAAACTGCCCTATGATTTGAAATGTGCCTGTCATCATCTTTTAGATACTTATAGCTCCAAGCATTTTTTAACCTGCTCCCTTTCAAACATCAAGTCAAAACTGATGCAGTTAAGATTTTATTAGCAAGAGAAAAGTAAAGTTGTAATACCCATTTATACATCTTCTACTCAGATACTATTTTAATAACATTCCATTACAAGAAATCAACCAGATGACACAATTACTCCGAAACAAAAGCTTTTAATCAAATAGTGTAGGAAAGGCTCACATAACATATGGCCCATGGGCTATTTGCAGCCTGCCAAAAGATTTTGGGTGACCCATGAAAAATGTAGAGGATGTTAAAGAAAGTAAAGATGTAACGTGTGCTTTGTCCATGCCCTTCTTAACTTTGCTTCCACTAGTAAGTAACTATTATGTGTATCTTCTAACTTGGAAGGTAGGTTGGCACTGCACACTCTCTCCTGTTTCTCATATGACCTGTGGCAACCAACCTTCATGAGTCTGTCTCTAGTCTGTGAGGAGCAAGAGTCGTATCTTTTTGTTGTGCTTTAGGTCCTTACTAGTGTTGAACAGAGACATGCACCAATGCACCTGATGCCCTCTATGTAATGAGTAGCAAGAATAGGAGGGATTTTCCACTCCCTTGTTGCATGGTCACCCTCCAAGTTACATGACTATCTAGCACTCTCTCCAAGGTCAGAAACTCAGTTCAGTACTTCTTTGTATGTGAGTAGTTGTTGTGGCGATTTTTTGGTTCCATCACAAAAATTTGGGGGATGACTTTGTAAAATGGGTGATAAAAAGAAATGAAAGATTGAATTAGAATACAGTATTTAATTCAGAGTGGACAAATTGATATATGTTTCCTTGCATGAGGGATGAAATATTGTGCTTTGTTTGATGAGAAGTAATAGTCGTTCTGAAGAAACACAATCTTCATTGCCATTTTGAATCAAAATATCTTGACTTACACAAATTGGACACTAATGAAAAACAAATTAAAGCATCCAAATTGTTGAATACTCTCAGTGGGGAACAATGATTTTTCAAGAAATAAACTCAGAAAATGAGGTGGCTACTAAGGTTAGTTTTAAGATTTCTAAAGCAATCGGTTTCAAATGTGATTCTGGAGTATGATAAACTAGCTGTTAACAAGAAGTGTAATATATTCCATTAACTAAATGCAAATAGTAAAAAAATCCTGAAAAATATATTAAAATTTGTACCACTTAACAAGCAATTTTTTAACATTTATGAGATTTCATGTTAAATAAAAATCTTAAGAAATAAGTATAATTAATTAGTATTACTTGAAATTTCCTTTTTAAAAATACAATTTATTTGCAAAATAGTTTAATCATTAATTATACTTTTATTGGAAAGTAAGCCACTAAAGACATATCTGTGGCCTTAAGAAGTTTAGCCTATTTTAATTTTGACTCTTGCCTACTGCCAAATTGTGGAAGTATTAGAATGACATATGAATGACTTACTTTTGCTTGTTTATTTGTCATTAAGTTTGGGCCAATGGATGGTAAGTTCTGGAAAGTGCTTCTAAACTCGAAAGGCTTCCTGTTTGATCGCAAGTCTACCACGTAAGAATTACTCTAGCTAAAATTCAGAAAGGTGCATCACAAGAAGATCGACTACTGAATAATAATTTTTGCAGTCATAGAAATCTCAAGTGTTCTCACAGATCTCTGTCCAGTGTTGAATCTGAATCCATGATAATCTCTACAGAACTTCTCGGGTGACCTGCTCAATAATTTGTATACACTGTCCATGTTTTATCAAGAAGTCCAGAACCCACTTCTCATATTTCCCATACATTTTTAAGGAGATTCCCAGATATCTTGCACTTCTGTAGTTTTTCTGAATGCTATTTCTTTTTCTGTCTGTTGTTACTTAATTTTTATTGTAATGTACAGAAAGTCTGTACAATATTTCTAGGGTTTTATCATGCTATTTTACAAAAGTTGTGTCAAAAAAATTTGGTTAAATCTTCAGAGTTGTTCTATGAGCAAATTGTCATATCTTTTGCAAAATTAAATCATGATTGTGTTCCCTCTTTGTATATGATGGTCACTTCATTTCTTTTTCTTGTATTATTGCTATAGCTAGTATTTATAGAGCTATAACACCAAACAACAGGACGATAATGACAATGTTGTTTAACCCTTAATATCATTACAAAGACTTCAAGCATTTCTCATATATTTGTGAATAATTCATAGTTGTAGATAGATTTCTTTTACCATATTAAGGAATTAGCCATTTATTCCTATCATTTTTACTGTTTTTAATGCAAATGAGAGTAGTGAGAAGTTTGTTTTTTTTTCCTGCATCTATTGATATAACTATAGTATTTTGGGGTTTTTTTTATGATTATTATGGTTCATTATTTATAAAGTTCTCCTAATATTAAAATAATTTTGCATTTTTGTTATAAGCCAACTGAGTCATAGGGCATAATGTTAATGTTTTCATAGTCTCTTTGTTAACAGTTAATTCAATATTTTTACAGAAATGTTAACTAGAAATATTTGTCTTTAGTTTTCTTTGATTAATTTCTCCCTATTTTAAGCATCAGGAGTGCATTTGTCTTTGTTTTCTATTTTTCTAGTTATGGATTTTGTTAATCTTAATTTCATTTAAGCTGCCATTTAAGTTAGTTAGGTTTTGTTTATATAAAAAATGACAAAAAATTTCAAATAATTCCTTGTATTTCCACTTTATCTTTTGGAAAATCTTTTAAATTGAAGTTAAGCTGGTTTCCTTTTTTATCAAATTTGCTAATAGTTTACATATTTTATTACATGTTTTTCTTTAAAAAAACAGAATCTGAGGTACTTTTTTAATTTTTAAATTAAGTGATTTTTTCTTTTATATTTTATTTTTCTCTTCTTTCAATATCAGTATTTGATTTGATTTTTTGTTTTTTTGTTGAGTTTAGTTGATATATTCTAGTTTTCTAAGTGGCATGACCATTACCTTTAATTTTTGTCTATTTTGTTAATAAAAGTCTCTATAAATAAAAATTTTCACCCAAGTCCAATTTTAGCTCTTTTCTGATAGCTTTGATATGCAGTTTCACCGTCTGTGATGGAATTATCTATCCTTTCTATTTTTGTTCTTCCATTCACCAATTGTTTAAGTTTAAATTATTGTTGTATATATAAATTTAAATCCTTACTTCAAATGACCTTTATTGGTTACAGTTTGTGGGTGTTTGTGCTTGTGCATGTGTATGTGTGTGTGTTGTGATCAGTCAGGGATGTAGCTAATACATCTCATTTTCTCTATGTTTTATGTCTTAACACATGCTTATTTTTGTAGAGATATTATGTGGTCTTTTCTAATCCCATTTTATAATCTCCTAGAAATCTGTTATATCTAACTTATCTGAAATTGCGTTTAGGTTTTTAGGTTTTTTTTTTAATTTTTTTTCTTAATTTGTTTAGATCTGAAAGGACCACATTAAGATTTTTTAATTGCTATTTTTTTCTTGACAAGTTGACGAGTTAATCTTTTATTGACTTGTCAACTGGAAACATATTTCTCTTGGTACTAAGTATACATATATTAAGTAATGATATAATTTCATCTCTCTGGTGCCTTTATATATAGTGCAATTTCCTGACAACTCTTTTAACACTTTTTAATGTTATTGCTCCCACATCACTTCTCTTTCTGCCCTTGCTTTTTAGAATTTGCCTGAAACAAAATAAATTCTGTTCCTACCCTCCATTTTAACTATGCACTCATCCTTATGTTTCAAGTCTGTTTCTTGTCAACAGCATGTTACTAGAAATTCCCTGCCAAAGTGATATTGAACCATGGACAACTAATACTCTAAGTCTGGCAACCAATGTTTTATCAATCTGATTTTCTTGTCATCTGGTCCAATTTTCTCCATATTCTCCACAAGATAATATGTGATACTTTATTGGAGGCTTTGCTAAAATTTATGGGAACTATGTCCACAGCATTCACATCACTTACTAGTGATACACCTATGAAAAAGGAAATGAAATTAGTCTGACATGATGTGTCATTGATAAAGTTGTACTGGCCCTTTGTAATCATAGACCCCCTTCCTAACTGTTCAGCATTCATCTGTTTAGTGATCTATTCTAACATTTCATAGAAACTGAAGTCAAACTCTAGTCTAACTTATACTTTGCAGACCATGTTGTCTTCTTTTATTTTTTTTTCTTTTAATCCAGATAATAATTAGCCTTCTCCAGTCTTGTGGTATTTCTTATATGTCATATCATCTTTCAAATATGGCTGAAAATAGCTCAGAATTTGTCAGTATTTTAGCATTTGAATATATAGTTCATTGAACCTAAGTGATTTGAATTGTTCAAGAATATCTCATGTTCTCTTACTGTAGGCTTACCCATCTTGGCGATCAAATGCATATTAATAATTTTTATTCTATCATTTCCATTATAAAGTATGTTTCCCTTGTCAGAGAAAATAGTTGCAAACTAAAAATTTAGCAGTTCCCTCCTTTCTCTGTTATCATCTATTATTGCCCCATCCATTGAGGCAAAGGTCCTAACCCTTATTTGCTTTTCCCAATAAATCTGATATCACTAAAAAAAAAATAAACAAATTTTGGGGGTTGTTTTTTAGTTTTCCCTGCAAGTATCAATACTGAACCTTAGTGCTCCCAGCAGTACTCTTAAAGAAGTTCAATTTACTATTCTATTCATTTTCATTGTCTGATGGTGTTTCTTTTTTTTAATGCAAGTGTCCTAATGAGTTCCCTGTACATCAACAATGACCTCTTTAGGTAATTCCCATTTTTTCCTCCTTATTGGAATTATTTTTTCCTGTGCTTTCAGAATCTCATCTTTGGGCATTTTTCATGTGTATTGAGCAGATTTTCCCTGTGCCATTTTAATCCATAGGATCATAGCTATATGCCCTCTGAATCCTTTGAAATCTGTTCTCCCCAAATCAAAGATACATGTCAGACTATGTATGAGCTCCATTATAATTTGGGTGAGTCCCAAAAAATTATTGTTTTCCCTCCCATCAAGAAATTTTTCCTGCCAACTTCTTTAATTTTTCATTATTTATTCATTACATTGAATCTTTTTGTTCAAATGACATATTTCTGTTGTTTTATCACTGCTGGTCTTTCTGAGAAGTGTTTTCTAGTAACAAGTTTTATCTTTATATATATGTATATGTATATATATACATATATATCTATATCTATCTATCTATCTATCTATCTATCTATCTATCTATCTATAAATGTGTGTGTATAGTAGAAAGTCATTTACCCTCTTAATGCCCCAGGCTAGTCTCCAAGACTACAAGTTTCAGAGAAGGGACTGACTTGCACTGGTAGAAGAAGGTTCCTAATCTGCAAATACCATATATCAATAGGATCAAAGGCTAAAAACAATCATTACCCTGACCAGTTACATAGTAGCACAACTGACTCAGCCACAATTTCCAGTGTCTGGATTGTTGGCCATAATCTATGGTCTGAGAAGCCCTGATGGTGTTAGTGAAGAGAAAAGGGAGACTTGATGTTATTTTAATTTATAAATATGACTCTCTAGTGGGTAAAAACCTGACAACCTTTCAGTTGCCATTATCTTATGCGGTTCCATACAAAAAGACATAGGTGTTGGATGAAGTAAGTTCTTTACCAAAATGGTAATGAACTAATAGATCATATAGTAAGTTTCCCAAGGGTAGGGCTTTTGAAAATGAACTCTATATCAGAGTAAACTTTTTCTTCCCAGTGGTACTTGGGATGAGAGGATAAATTTTGTTCTGGTATCCTTGGCTTAAACTTGAGGCTTGATTTCAAATTAAAGTAGTTAAATTTCACATAGACAGGATTTCCTTAGATGAATATATCACCATGGTATTCCACTTCATTTGTACGTTAACCACAAAATTTCATGTATTAAAATTGAATATTTAATAGGAAACTTTCCAGATAAACAAAACAGTTTTCTTTCATGTCAATTAACCTTTTTATGATGATTGGTAGCATTTGATCGTATTTACTAGAAAACTTATCTATCTTCTTTTAAGTTTAAGTTATGTTTCCTAAAACTATTTCTGAGATAAATGTGGGAACCTGGATTTGTGATTTCATTGGCATGGGGAAATTTTAATGAGGAAACTCCTTCTATTGGCATGATCAACAACTCATCAATTAATAGTCTTAGAGAGTTGTTTAAATCACTACCAGATGAAATAATTTTCTAAAGGGCAGAGGAAAAGCAAACAGACCTTTCTAACTCCAAGGCTAGCCTCATATTCATTAAAATATTCTGCCTTCCATATTCAATATAATTTGCATAAAAAATACAAAGTTCCCAGGGTAACTTTCCCCTCTTATTATTAATAATTATAGTTGAAATGATACTTCTCTGCCTTAATCTTTCAGGAAAAATAAATTAACTCTTACCTATATCTTCTGGATGTTGACTCAATCCTGGTGCGATGGTCCACTCTAATCACTTTGTGCCAGAAGTGTCTTTGAGCCTGAGGAAACCATAGACTGAAGTACTTTCTTGTTATAGAGTCTTTGAACTATTTGAAAAGCTAGGAATGACTACAGAGTCATTAGTATGTATATACTAAGAATCGATGTTTTTTCAATGAACCTAAATACAAGTATTGTGGGTCAAAATGCATATTTTAGTTTGCCTTTTTTTTTGCATCCTAATGATCCACTGATACTCTGAATGATTCTATTGATATATTGTTTTAATTACTTTCCCTGTCATTTATGTTTTAGTTTTCTTTTTCTTTACTCATAATGTAGATTACTAATATTACTTCAGATATTCCTTCTTGTGAAATAAAAAGTACCACTGTCATATTTTGTGAATTTTATAGGCAAGTTCTCTCTCCCTCTTCCACTTTCTATCCCTGTCCCTTTCTCTCTGTATCTCTATCTCTCTATATGTCTGTCACTGTTTCTGTATCTCAGTCTCTATCTCTCCCCCACCCACATACACACATACATCACATCATATCACATACAAACATGGCAAATTCTCTATGTTCAAAATATCACACCATATTTTGCCCCAACCTCACCGTTAGGAATGTTCATTATCTATTCAATTCTCAGGCTTCTAACCAAGGTCTCAAATCTTGCTGCCACATGTCAGAGATACTTGATCTCTTTCTGTCTAGGACTGTGGTAGGATTAAGTTCACACTGTCTGATTCCTCTTCTAGGGAATTGGATTTCACATTCCTTTCTATCAGATCAGTTTTGGAAATATTTTCTTCTTTCTGAATGAACCAGTGACTATCCACCATGAAAAATCAAATTTAAGGAGAAAAGGTGAGCTGTTTGAAATGAGCAGAACTTTACCTATTCAGGACAGATTGTGCTACCATTAAAACCATTCCATGAACAGTATGGCATGATACCATTGACTTAAAAAGGGACCTTAGAAGCTATCCAGTTTAGTCTTTTTATTTTGCATATGAGCAACCTGATGTCCAGAAAGTTGGAGTGATTTGCCCAACATCACACAGCTGGTAAGAATCAAAGACAGGACTTGAGAATTTGTTGTATGTTCTTTCCACTATACCATACTGATTTTAGAATTTAGTAGTTAGAAGGTCAGATTGAGAATTAGGCTTGTCCTTCCCCTCATAGATACTGTCTATGGGATTCTTAGTAAATTCCTTAACCTCACAATACACTCAAGTGACACTCTTACATAACAACTTAATAATAATTCTCTGTTCTGTATTGATGGACGTCCACATTCCAAACCCATAACCATTTGGAACACAACACAAACAAACCAACTAATTTTATCACGGCAGATTTAGTGACAAATGTAGATCCAATTGTCTTTCTTCCTTCTCAGCCAGGACACAGATGCTACTATTTCCAGTTACTTTTCTATTTACAGTTACTTACTATTTAGAGATTTATCAGATGATCAGATCTGAGGCTCTCTAGCAAAACTCATAGGAAATTTTTGTTGTTTTCCCAGATTTTTTGTTAAAGATATGGAAAAGAAAACAGGTTCCTTAGCTTCTGTACATACTGTCTTGTCTACTTATGAGTGCTGACGTGCCCAGCTTTTCATTCTTAACCACTAAAATACTTTCCATTTTTTCACTTCAATTGTTCAAGATTGCTGCTTATTCTCAGAAGTGGTGGCATGAATACAAATTGGAAAGTTATATCAAAGGATCCCCACCAAATACTACACTTGAAAATATGTGAATTTGTGATTATGATGAGAGTTACTGTCCAACTTTATTGTGTTCTGGAAATTGTTTCAACCAGAAGGTTGCACTTTCTGCTAACATGTCTAACTGGCTAAATATGATTTTAAGTAAAATTATAGTGGGATTTATTTATGTGAAGAATCTCCCTATGTGTTTCCTTTTTTCCACTCTATGTTGAAAACCAATTTTACCAAGATTATTACATTGGATATACATAGCACTTGGGTTACTAATGAATAAAATCTCCTTCACATCCTTTGGGAGGTCTCATCTTCTCTACCCAAATATGATTTGTTTTAATTTAGTTCCTAGATTAATGTACCTGGTTGATTAAGACAAATATGGAGGAGTGAAAAGTTGACTAGCAAAAAAAAGTTATTTTCAAGAAATAAGTAATTGTTACTGAGTAAAATAAGTAGAATCAGGAGAGAATATAGTGATTTCAAAAACATAGGGAAAGGAAAGAACACTAAAGAAAATTAAACTGAGTAATTATGATGACCATTTTCATCAAAAATAATTAGGCAAGTCTACCTCCTATTGGCAAAGTGTTGAGGGATTATAGAGCAGAATGTCATATATATTGTCAGATATAGTCATTTTAGCAGTTATTTCTGTTTAATTTGTCACCATGGGAGTGTTGTCAATCTCAGGGGTAAGGGTAGCTATGTTTTTAAATTAGTTTGATGTAAAAAGAAAAGCCATCAGTAAAATTTAAAAATAGAACTATTTTTGAGGAAAATGGAAATACAGCAAACCAAATAGTAAAATGTTATAAACCTTGATTATGAAATAAAATTTTCTTAAGGAAATCAGAATGAATGTGAGTAAACATGTAAAAATGAAATTTAAGAAACATTGGGCTCTAATATCAGCATAACAAACAACCTCTGGCTGTCTTAGAGGCCACAATACTAGGAAATAGAGGCAGGATTGAACTTCAGGAGGTTTATAGATCCTTGATGCTTTAAAAATAGGAATTCCTAAGAAGTAGGTTCTCAGTATTGACTGGTGGGTAAGATCTGTGTCCTCCCCCCAAATAAAACTTGGATAAAAGGTAACTCCAAGTTTTGACATAAATAGGGGAGGGAAAGAGGATAATGTGAGGTCAGTGATACTGAAATGGGTCTGTTTGGAAAAGAAAAAAAAACAGAATAGCCCAAGGGCCATAAAATGAGAATATCACTTTTTTTTAAAAAATACCATAGCAAAGTAGAGAAACAGGGGAAGCAAGTCAACATCTGGAGCTAAATGAAGGAGACAAAATCGAATTCATGAGCAAACAAAAGATTGGAGGCTTTAGAAAGGGAGCTTTGTGAGTAGAAGTGAATCTTAAGGAAACACCACCAAGTCTACAGCTACAAGAGCATGTGCTTTCAGAGATATTTTGAATTGTATCCCTCATGAATACACACACGCATGCATGTGCACACACACACACACACACACACACACACACACAAATCTCAAATCTGGAGATGAAAAAGCTGAAGCTTTTCATTTCCAGAGTAATCCCTCTCCTTTCCCCAAATACCTGAAGAAACAGATGCCAATCCCAAGTTATAAAAATAGCTAACTGGTCCCTTGGTATGTCAGTTATGAAAT
This sequence comes from Bettongia penicillata ogilbyi, assembly GCA_023548195.1. NCBI lineage: Eukaryota > Metazoa > Chordata > Mammalia > Diprotodontia > Potoroidae > Bettongia > Bettongia penicillata. Next base: position 746,251 of record JAJHZJ010000140.1, read on the forward strand.
TACAAGGTTAAATATCAAATCTTCTTGGCTGATTCCTGTCAGACGAAAATAAAATAGATTAAAAGTTCTGATTCTATGTCATCCACTAAGGGAATAATAACTCTAGCCCTCCTAAGTGGTAGCCTCACTTTCCCCCTCAACACTGAGGTTTATTCTTCCTTTGGGTATACAGAATGAAACATCTTTCTGCACACCACTCATTCTAGTTTTGCAGGCAAGCTCATGTGGTTCATTTGTCAGGAAACTTCAAGGGAAGCAAAGGGCCAAGGTTGATCTTCACTACACATACAAGGCAATTGCTGGTGGATCTTATAGCTCAAGTTAATCTGTAATTTAGTCTACAGACTCTCTGTGACTTTACAGGTTGAGCTGCCTTTAAAGTGATCCATGAATCTATGTTTAAACCATAAACTTTAAATGTTGTACATCTGCATTCTAATCTAAAGCAGTCTTAAATACAGCAGCTGGCAGCAAGCTATAGCTCACATTGCCTGCCAAGTAATGCAGTCAGTGGGGTGTTCACAGTCATGGAATTATGGCTGCTGAAACAACAGAATGCATGTTGGGTCTTGATTTCAAGCGGATTGGTTTACTTGGCTACACTTATGCTGATTTATTTCATTTTTTTTGTTTTATTTATTTAACAGCCTCTTATTTGGTATTTTCTCCAAGAAATGAACAGGAAAACATAACAATTTTATAAACCTTCTTCTGTAAAGCATCACTACAAAAGTAAGACTACATCTGGGTATCATTTAGGGCTGATATGTCACCTAGGGGCAGGAAATTAAGTTAAGGTAATCAGCCAAGCGATAACATACTAGCACGACTTATTATTCCTCAGTATTGAAGTTTATGTTATCTTATTTTGCTCTCACTTTTCATTCTCTGGCTGTTGCTGTCTCTCTGTTTCTCTGTCTCTCTGTCTCTGTTTCTCTCTGACTCTCTGTCTCTCTGTCTCTGTCTCTCTGTCTGTCTCTCTCTGTCTGTCTCTGTCTCTCTCTCTTTTCTCCCTCTTCCACCTGCTTAGGGTTATTTAACCACATAAATATGAGAAAGTCATTCAATAACAAGTCAAACTAATGAAAGTCCATGCAAATCTCCCACAAGGTTACTACACTGAATGGAAAGGCTTCACTTGCCTCATGCAAGGTTTTCAAAGTGCTTTATGTTAATTTATGAGCTGTACTTCTCAACCATATATGACATTGGGGCACTTCTGTTATCCTGATTTTGGGAGCGAGATTCACAGCTCATGTATCTACAACATTCTCCACAGGAATTCAGCACTTTTCAATTCCATTCTAAAAATAGCATAGAAAAATCCACTGTAACAAGAAAAACTTAAGTATTTTGGGTTGTCTAAGGGTTATACTTCAAGAACAATCTGCTTGGACATGCTTGTAGTTCAACTAGATAAGCCAAAGAGGAAATTATTCATACGTATTGAGACACACTGGGAACTCTATATTTTTCAATCTGACATGTTTTCTGCTTTCCCTTTCTATCTGTCAACCCCACTTCAAATGTGCATGGCCAGACACACACACACACACACACACACGCACACTCACAAACACACCCCTCCATTCCTCCAGTGTCTCATCATCCCAATCCAACCTATACTAACCTGCCTGTATTAGACTGACTTTCCTAAGCATAACATTGCAAACTCATACCTCTTTATAAAGTCCTTCAATGGCTCCCCTTTTTTCTGTATTATTTTTATCAGACCTGCAGTTTCATCAGTACAGGGAAGTCTTGATGAGGACCTTCTTCTACCAATGCAGATATGCACCTGCTCTGCCATTTAGATCCTTAGAGAATTGACTTTGGAGATACCTAGAAGGGAAATAGTAAAGTCACACAGCCAGCAAGTGTCAAAGGAAGGTCTTGAACCCTGGAGCCTTGCTGACTCTGTCCTCTATGCAGTGCTACCCTGTTCCTTATTTCCTATAAGGTAAAGTCCCAATGTCTTAGAAAGCTCAGGATCTTCCACATTGACACCTTTCTATAGCTCCATCCTTAACTCCCAGTAACATCATGCATGGATACTTCACTCTAGAGTTTCTTGTTTTTTTACAGTGTGATATGCACAATATTACCTTTGCTCATTGCCTCCTCACTTGTCTCTACTGCTCTAGGTTCTGTCCTTCCATCAAGACTTAGCCCAACAATTTGGAGCTAAACCCAAAGGGCAATCAAACTGTGCATACTTTGATCCAGTAATACCAATTCCATATGGTCCATATCCCAAAGAGATCATAAAAAAGGGAAAAAAGACCTACATGTACAAAAATATTTATGACAATTTTTTTTTGTCGTGTCAAAGCATTGGAAATAGAGGGGATGCCCATCAATTGGGGAATGGGTAAACAAGTTGTGGCACATGAATGTAAGGGAATACTATTGTACCATAAGAAATGATGAACTGGAAGAATTCAGAAAAACCTGGAAAGACTTACATGAGCTGATGTTGAATGAGGGGAGTAGGATTAGGAGAACATTGTACACAGTTACAGCCTCATTGTGTGATGACTAACTTTGATAAACTTAACTCTTCTCATCAATACAATGATCCAAGACCACTCCCAAAGATTCATGATGGAAAATGCTATGTACATCCAGAGAGAGAACTGTGGAGTCGGGATGTAGATTGAAGCATACTATTTTCATGTGTGTATGTTTGTATATGTGTGTGCATGCATGTGTGTTCATGGTTTTTCCCTTTTGTTCTGTTTCTTCTTTCACAACATGACTAATGTGAAAATATGTTTAACATTATTGCACATGTATAACTTATATCAAGATTGCTAGCCATGTTGGGGGAGGTAGAGAGGCAAAGGAAAGAGGGAATAACAAGTGAAACTCGAAATCTTATAAAATATGAATTCTGAAAACTATCTTTACATGTATTTGGTAATAAGATAATATTTAAAAAAAATAAAATAAAAGACTTAGCTCAAGACCCTGCTATTCCACAAAATCTTTCCAGGCTTACCAAGACTTAACATTCATTCCTTTTGCTGAATTCCTATAGCAATAATTGCTAAATAACATTCATTTAGCACATTCTATTCCTGTCATCTGCCTTGCAGGGGAGGCAAAGTAGTCAGATGTCTTTTCTGTGTGTGATGGTCAGAAGACCAGTTCTGCTATTTAAGAACTATGTGGCTTTTTGCAGGTCATTTAACCTCACTGTCTTTCAGTTTCTTCAACCAGGTAATTGGGTAGTTGAACTGAATGATCTCTGAATTTCTCCATAAATCTAAAGCTATAAAAATCTATGGTATATTGTTAATATTGTTCATTTAATGAATTTGAGGTTCATTCAACAAATTTGTTAAGCATCTATAGTAGTTTGTGAATTACTTGAGATAGGCAAAAAATATCATTTTAGCAAACACTAAAAAGTTGGCATGTCCATATATTCATAACAGAAATGGATTACACATAAAACTACAGATATGTTTTATGTATATTTTATTTCATTTTGGGTCAGTTGGATAGCGCAGTAGATATAGTGCTGGGTTCATCTTTCTGAATTCAAGTCTAGTCTCAGACACTTACTAGCTGTGTGACCCTGTTTACCTCAGTTTCCTCATCAGTAAAATGAACTGGAAAAGGAAATGGTGAACCATTCCACTACTTTTGCCAAGAAAACCCTGAATGGTCACTAGGAGTTGGATGTGATTGAAACAACTGAACAACAGTTCTCAAAGAACACGAATAATTATTAGAGCTATTGCATTAGCTGTCAGTGTGGAGAAGTCAAACATTTCAAGGATCATTCAAAGTATAATGAAACAGGATCAATTTCACTAAGTAAAAGGGAATGTGTGGTTGAAATGGAGAAAATTATCAAAAATGGAAAAACTATTGCTGTGAAACAGTCTAATTAATACTGAAAATAAGCAAAGACTTTCAGAAGGATCTAATATTTGGAGAGATTTTTCTTGATTCCACTATAGCTTAGTCTAGATTTCTTGATGAAATTTAAACAGAGAAAATATTTTAAAAAGATACATGGATAGAAAAATATGTGCTAAATGCTGTTTTGAAAAAAAAAAACAAAACATGTCATGAGTAATAGAACACAAAGCTTGGGGACCCTTTCCCAAATCTCTCTTGATTTCTCAACAACTCCCCAGCAATTTTCTCACTCCAGAACATGCCTTCATACCTTTTCTCCAGTTTTGTGACTGGAAGAATTCTTCCTCAAAACTCCATTTGAAGAAAATTCCTAATTCAGTTGTGCTCATTCCTCTATTCCTGCTTCTACTTCCTGTTAAATTATTTTATTAATTAAATTATTAAATTTAACTATTAAATTTAACAGCTAGCATTTATACATTGCTTTGAGGTTTGCAAAGAGATTGAAAAATATTACCCCATGTGATTATCACAATGACATTATGTGGTAGATGATACTATTATGACGATTTCACAAAAGAGGAAACTGACTGAGAGAGGTTATGTGACTTTCACAGGGTCAGATTGCTAGTAAGTGAGGATAGATTTGAATTTGGGTCTTCCTGATTTCAAGTATAAAACTCTATTCACTATGTCACTAAGCTGCATCTATCTACTATAACAATATATAATACTAATATCAATTGATATAATAATATATAGTATCATTTAATGTAATTTTAATATTTTCTATTTTTCCTATATTTCCTATTTTCCTAGTTCATAAAACTGTTATTCAAGACAGTGCTAAGTGCTCAGGACATTAAAGTAAACATGACCATGTCCTCAAAGAAGGCATTCTTCTGGTGAAATATATCATTTCTACAAGTAAGTCCATATAAAGTTTATATAAAGTTAAAAAAAATAATTTCAACAGGGAGACAGCATAAACTAAAGAAATGGATAAGCTTTGAAGCTTTGTACAATTCTTTGAGATCCTCCAAGGAAAAACATTCCCTAAAGCTGAATTTTCGGAACAGCTTGATTCCTAATGATCTACTATTCTCTTACTCGAGGCAACATGTATACTAACTAATATGCAAATGGGTACTGAATGTTGACAGAATCAAACAGACTCATCTCCTGACTAAACCATGGTATGTTTTTAATATGTGCAAAACCTGCAGAAAGCACACTGCAAAGGCACAAATCCATGTGTCATTCCATTTCCAAAGCACACAGCTCATTTCAAAAGCCCCTTATCTAAGGGTCACTACAAACTAGAAGCAGTCACACTTGCTTCTAACCAATTTAATCTGAACTCTTCCATCCAGCATTATTGAACTCTCCCCAGTCTTCCAGAGGCAGAAAAGCACTGGTATGTTTAACTATTCAATAAGGTTAGGTTTTAAGCCACACTAGTGTGGTTTTGTTGTACTTTCAGTATCATCTAGTTTAAACATATTGAGCAATCAATTTGAACTTGTTATTGTCATTGGGATTTGAAAATTTAATAAGCAATTACCTGAGCACATTCCTTTATGTTTTTAATTTCTACTAAGATATTCAATTTCTAAGCCTAAAGCAATCATGCCCTCTCGAATGTTTAATTGAATGAATCCATAACTCTAGTCTGTTCCTGTCTGTATTTTTCAAATATGATGTCTAAAGCTAAGTGATATCTCTTCAAGGAGTAATCTAAGAAGGAATACAAATTGGAAGGGTCTGGGGTGGATTTTGCTTTTCGTGCGACATGTGCTTGGAGAATAATTTCACCCTTTGTCCCATTTGTAGAAATACATCCACTGCATTTCCAGTTGCAAAATGATGCTAATCCTTTGACCTCATACCATAACTCCCAGTGTGTTTCATTTGATCTAGAATTTCTGAGAAAAACTCCAGAGTTGATATCTGTAGAACCCAATTAACTTAATTTTCTTTACCATTTCCATTTTGTGTTACTTTCTAATCCAATATATTTCTGGGATCATTGTTTTTCCTATCTTATTTCTAGAGAAAGACTTCAAAGAAATAGTTGAGCTTTATCTTTTGTTTTTAACAGATGAATTCAACAGAATTTAGCAGAAGAAAAATCTATACTACTATTATTCAAACTGGAGAGTTCTTGCACGTTAAATACCATTTATCTGAACTTCTGCAATATGGCGGTTAACACCTAGAACTAGAGAGGACTGTGCTAAAATGCCAAGAAGACCATGTCCATACAACGTCTCAAGAGTTGATCCAAGATATACAATCTGGTTAACAGAGTTTATCAGAGATCATTGGGAATGTCACATAATGAGGGAACTTACCATCTCCATTACCCAAGCCCCAAAGTTTCTCCATGCAGATGAATCACAGCAATCTGTGCCAATCAAGCCATATAGTCCCAATTCCATTGCTCTCCAAATGTGATAATGCACCAGATCTCTCTACCCTAAATAAAATGGAGGTTTGAGGCTTCTACCTGTACGATAAAAGCTTTGGGAATAATCACAATAGTATTCTCAAACCTATAATTTGTTTTGGCTCTAGATTAATGGATCTGGAGTCAGGGAACTTAACTTGGATTTGAATCTCAGCTCTTGACCTAATTATTTGTAATAGTATAAGTGATTTCACAAACAAATCATTACTCTTTTATAAATCAACCTTTTAACTTGCACTCTATTGCCATACAATATTTATATTGTTATTTGTCTTTTCATGTGTGTTAGTATTACTTATTCATGTAGATTGTAAATTCCTTAGAGTATGTTTTGTGTTTCTTTGTGTTCACATCTATATGAGGGAGATGTATGCTTTCCAAAAGTATTTACTACCACATGCGTTGGACATAATAGAGTACACATGGAAAGGAGCTCTCTGTAGACTGTCAGGTCCAATAATTTGACCATGATATTGTATTCATTGTTAAATGAATTAAAAAAATTAAATTTATTAAAGGTTCAGGATATAACAGTCTGAGTAATGAGATCTTCAACTATTCAAAAAAGTTTGCCCTAAGTATCTACACAGGAAATACCAAGTGGATGAATAATGTGTGCTACCAGACTATAATTCACAGTTAGAGGGAAAGGTAATACAGTTAGTACACCAGTATACCTATATTATATAGACACCACAGATGGACAATAAACTGTACACAGAATTGAATGAAGTGTACTAGATTGTATTTAGGAAATTATGCAGTGATTTAAAAAGTCCCAAGTTGCTCTTGAACCAAGAATTTATCATTTCAAGCAAGGACAATAAGACATCTTTTGATGTTTGTTCTATGGTTACAAATTTTGGAATACCACTATTTCTCTATATAATATAAATTTCAGGTAACCTGAAGAGCAATAGACAGATGTTACACAAAGTAGATTATATTACCAAGAGAGGTGTCTCAGTCATGATATAAAACATATCATCCAAGAAATATGATTGGAAAGAGTCTGGGTCAAAATCCAAGGATGGATGGCAACAGTACTGCATTGGTATCCATAGACTGTAGAAAGGCCTGACTGTCCAATGCATCAGATGGATCTTCTACAGGGGATTTATGGGAGGACATAGAAAAAATTTGCACAAAATGAGAAAGTGTAACAGGCTATGCTCTATACTGATGCAGGAAGCACTCTCATTCATGAAATCAGACCAAATACTGAAAAAGTATTCTATCATTGTACCTATAATAAAACTATTAATATAATAGGTACTGAACTATCTTGCATAAATAAATTGCAAGTAGTGATGATAGGAAGCAATTGTTGTCAAAAATGTCAAGACCATTAGATTGAGAGTCAGGATGACTGGGTTGTAATCTCAGTCCTGTCATTAACTATGTTGGTCAGTCAATTAGCATTTATTAGGCACCCACTGGTAATAGACACAAAGAATACAAAGAAAGATAAAAACATACTTCCTCCTTTCAAGGAGCTCATAGTCCAATGAGGGAGACAACATGCATATGTTGTGTATAGACAAGATAAGTGCAGAATAAATTGGAACCAATCTGAGAGGAAAGACATTAAAATTAAGGAGGATTGGGAAAGACTTCTTACAGAAGGTGGGAGGCCAGGTGAGATCTGAAGCAAGCCAGGCAAGTCAGAACACAAGGACAAGGAGAGAAAGTGTTTCAGACATAGGGGCCAACCGATGAAAACCATGCGAAGTTGAGCATGTCACAAAGTAATATCAAAGTCAAAAGTTCAGAGACCAAATCCCAGCTCTGCTATTTTCTTCCTGTGTGAAGTTGGTCACCTCACTTAAGTGCTCTATCCTCATTTTCATTATCTATAAAATGAGATAGTTGGATTAAATGAGATCTTAGTCTCCTTCAAGCTCTAAAACTTGTGATATAATGACTTCCCTTGTCTGTCTCTCAATCCCCTCATCTGCAATATGAAGATGCTTTTAGATGGTTTCCACCATATATGTCCTTGCTAGCTCTTAAAAATCAATATTGTTTTAAAATTTTCAGTTGTTTAATTTTGTATTCATTGGACATATCACTCTCTATGTAGATGAGGCTTCAGCTTTTCACTCATTTCATTTGTGGGAGCCTCTGTATGATAGGACAAACTAATTTGTCCTTAACCCCAGCTCATAGCGTCTTTCTTCTAGAGTCTACCATTCACAGGCAAAATAGATGTTTTGAGCACCTCTTAGATCGCCTATTACATGAGAGGAGCTCCATAGCTGAAAGTTACCCTGTATAGTATCCAGAGGAAGGACTACTGGCTACCAGAGAGCTATATAGAAAAACATGAAATCAAAAGATTGAATTAAAGCTAAGAGGAGGGTAAATTATAGGTTAAGAAATATAGACTAACCTGTCAAAAAGCACTTCTGCTGTAGGGCATAAAAGGTTTTCTAGATATAAAATCAGAAAAAAAAAATCCTTACTGTTCTGTGTTATAGGTATGATCAGAGAGCTTGTCTTTTATGGCAGAAAATCGATGGCTATATGAATTTTTTAAAACATATTCAGGCTATTTTTTACACTCAACTTGAATATTGTGTTTCTATACTCAAAGCTCAAGTAAGCATGCCTTTCCCCACATGACCTTCTAAATCTTAAACTCTAAATCTCATTCTCATAATGATAAAGTATGTGTTTTCTCTGCCTCCCTTGACACATTTTCCTCTGAAAAGAAATAGAAATCAAATCTCCACATTGTCAATATCATAAAGGTTCTATGTCACCAAAAGGGAGAAAATGAAGATGGATTTCATTTAACTATAAAGCTATATAACACAGACAACATAGAGGTAGACTTCTAATTTTTTGTTTACATGAATAAATGACTCCCCTTCTCCAGTGCTCCCAAATGAAAGGGGACTATAAAATTTTATATCAGTTATTGAAGTATGCCAATAGGAAGACATAGAAATCTAATTTTACTGAGGCAAATCTTTGAATCTATCATGCTATTTTAAAGAATAATTTAAAATAGCTTCATCACCACCCTCCCCCGCAAAAAAATCATAGTGTCTTCCTAGGGTGAATTACCAAAAAGAAAATTAAGAAATCCTACTTTCACGCTCAATTTTCACACACACACTTTGAAACAAAAACTTTTTTTTTTCTTTTAAGTTAGATATCTTGCAGTACATTGGGAGATGGCCTCAGAAGACCGGAGTTTCAAGCCCCACCACTGAAACATATGGATGGCAAACCGCTCCAGTATCCTTGCCAAGAAAACCCCATGGACAATATGGTCCAGTGTCAAGACGAGTTGAACACAACTGAGCAACCAAACAGCAATATGTGCCGGGCACTATAATAAATGTTGGGGATACAAATAAAGGCAAAAAGCAGTCCCTGCTCTTGAGGAGTTCACTGTCTAATAGGGATGACAACAAATGAACAACTGTGTCCAAACAACCTATACACAGAATAAATATAAAATAGTCAACAGACAAAGATGACTTTTGGAAGATAATGCAACTAGTGAATGACAGGGTCAGGGCTAAACTTCTGTTTCCTCATTGAGCACTCTTCTCCTTATACCTCGAACACACTTCCAGACTCTTCTCCCATTAAAGGGAATTATTAATTTCACTGCTTGTTTTTGTCGTTGTTGTTAGGAAGAGAGGATGAAATTGAATTTTTAACAGGAAGCTTTTATTTGAACGGAAGTTCATTGCTCCATTTTTAACTTTTCTTAAATACTATATATATATATATATATATAAACAACTATGTGACTTTGGGGAAAAGATTAGAAGAAAAGAGTTTCTCCAAAGATACATGATAGACCTGACCTGTTCTGGTCATCATTTCTCTTCATTAGTACTTAGAAACAAAAGGATTCTATTTTAACGCCAGAAATGGGAAAATATCCTTAACTCTTGGAGACAGTTTAGTCTCCAAAGTGAAAAATAAATTAGCAATGGCACCCAAGGAAACATTATTAATCGTTCCTTTAATTATGTGTTTTATATCTACATTTGAATGTTGTATTAAAAATTTATTTCTGACTCACTGACATGATTTCAATAAACTAAATAGATTTGCTGAACTTTCTCATATGTACAGTGTTTCCATTTATTTATATTACAGAGGGTGTGAGCAAGTGAATAGGTTCCTTTACCTTGTGGGTTAATAAAGAGTTGATGCCCTAAAATACACACACACACACACACACACACACACACACACACACACACACAAAGAGACAAAATCAGAGTAAGATTTATGGAATGGGGAACAGAAGAAAAATAGAGTGAGAATCTTTTCCTTCCAGTGTAAAGCTCCAGTGAATAAAAGCAAGTGTTTTCCCTACTCTTTAGCTGTATTTATTTTCCACTACTTGCCCAGTTGAAATGGTGCTAATATGCCCCAGAGGGCATTGCTTCTGTCAATTTCAACAGAAGTAGCAGCAAGAACTTTATGAGGTGTATCAGTTTGGTTGTAGGTGGGTAGGCTCAAGTGCCCTGGAGACTTATCCAAGAGACTTTAGACTCAGAAGCCAGATGGTAGGAAGTAAGTCAATTTTATTTATCTATTTAAATTTATTTTTCATTTTCCTGTTTTGAACTTGACAAACATCAACAAACCTGATCATCTCCATGCACAAAAAAAGTAACTTTTATGTAAGAGTTACAAAATATTTTACATTGTTTGTCTCTTGATCTTCACAAGAATCCTGCGGGGAAGGTGTTATTATAACTTCTTTACAGAAAAGGAAAGTGAAACCGAGAACAGTAAAAATTATTTGCCCAGGGTCATAGAGCTCAAAAGTGTCTAAGGCAGTTTTAGAATTCAGGTTTTCTTGATTCCAAGTCCAATGCTCTGTCCATTATATGCCCTTACTGCCTGAAACAGGAAAGAGAGTTCTGTATACAAAACGTCAAATCTCATTACATCCAGCTTTGTTGTTGTTTTTAAGTATATACTAAATTCAGCACGTTAATTCTAGAAGTTGCCTGGCTTGTCTTTGTTTTCCTGTAAGCCTCCTTATGTTCCCTTCTGTGAAACTTTAAAATAGTTTATCTGCACTCTTTTCTATCTTTTTATTTTTAAATCATTATCACTATCTTACCTCTCCTGCTCTATACTCCACTTTTAAAAATATAAAAATAATTTTAAAGATAATTTTTATAACGTGTTATCATAGTCACCTCAAGTAGATCCAAATTTTGGCCACATATGAAAAATTCATTGGCACCCTTACTTTATCAATTTTCTGCCAATCAAGAGGTAAGAAGCATGATTCATCTTTGGTCCTCTGGAATTGTATTTGATCAGAGCATCAGTTCAGAACTGTTTTTCAAAGTTGTTTCTCTTTAAAATGTTGTGATATAAGTTCTACTGGTTTTGTTCATTTCACTCCACATTGTTTCACATTAATATCCCCATTCATCTGTGAATCCATCCCTTTTTTTAATTTCTAAGAACATAATAATATTCCTTAGCATCCACATGCTATATAATTTGCTCATCCATTCTCCAAATGATAACCCCTCCAATTCTCCACTACAATAAAAATTGCTTCTTTAATATAGGTTCTTTCCCTTTTGATTATCTTTTTTGGGGGTTTATTTCTGGTAGTGATATTGCCGGGTCAAAACATATAAAAAGATCAGTGAAATTCTGGGCATAGTATCAAAATGGTTTCCAAAAAGGTGATACTAATTCAAACTTCAACAGAAATTCATGATTGTGTCTGGCTTCTCACACCTCATCCCATAATTTTCATTTTTTTGTCATCTATAAGAATCTGATAACTGTGGATTGGAAGCTCAGTTTTGTTTTATTTTTTCTTACTAATAATTTGAAGCATTTTTCCATATGGTTGTTGAGAGCTTCTTTTTATTCTTCTGAAGGATGCTTGTTCATATTATTTAATTATTTATTTTTGGGCAGTGGCTCTTTTTTGCATATTTTAATTTGTACCCAAAATATATTGTTATAACCTTTATCAGATAAACTTCCTAGAAAGAATTTCCCCCAACATTATTTTCTTTGGAACTTAAATGCATTTTTGTTTTTATGGAAGTGTTTTAACTTTATATAACTAAATTTGTCCATTTAATCTTCTGCAATTATCACTATCACGTTTGGTCAAGAATTTTATAGTTATAAAGGTTATTTTCTTCAATTTATCTCTTATTCATTCATTGGGGGACTTTTTCATAAGTAAGTATTAACTCATTTGGAGATTCTAATGTAATGTAGAGATGTAATAAATGGTATTGATCTAAAACTACTTTCTGGTAGACTGCTTCTAAATTTTTCCAACAGTTCAATATGGAAGAGTCAGCCCTTACCCTAATAGTTGGAATCTGTGCGTTTACAGGACACTAAGTTACTATATTCTATTATCCTAAATTCTAAACTTCTAATCTGCCCTATTGAATAAATTTTCTTTTGTTTGTCATTGCTATCAAAAAGTTTTAATGAGTATTGCTTTCTGGTATTTGTTGTCTAGTTCTGCTTCCCTCCTACTCATCCCCCCCACCTTTTTTTCCTTTTAGATTCTTGACTTTTTTCTTCATTCAGATGAAATTTTTAAAAATTATGTTTTCTAGATCTATAAAATAACTATTTGGTCATTTTATTGGTATGGCAATGAATATGTAAATTAATGTATATCACATTGACATATCATATTGATACAACCTATACATTAACAAGTGGTATATTTTGAATTATTTAAGTTCCCATTTTTTTCTCTAAAGAGTGTTTTTTATCTGCATTTATATAATTTCATGCATGTGCCCTGGTATGTAGATTCCAAAATATTTTTCATATCCTATAATTATTTTGATTATAACATGTTTTTTTTTCTTTCTGCTGGGTTTTATTAGTAATATACATAAAGATTATCACTGTGTTTGACTTTATTTCACATCCTGATATTTTGTTTAAGTTATGGTTTTAGTTCATTTTAATTGACTTAGGTTTCCATACATCATCCTATCAGAAATATTTTTGTTTCTTCTTTGCCTATGCTTATTCCCTCAATTTATTTTTCTTGATTGTTGCTATATGTAGCATTTCTAACAATATGTCAACAAGGGTGATAATGGATATTCTGTCTTTAATCCTGATTATAATAGAAAGGTCTCCAATCTAAATCCTTTGCATTTAATGTTCACATTTGGTTTTAGATTGATCATTTACAATTTTCTTGGATGATACATTAATTCCTATGCCTTTTGATGTTTTTAACAGAAGAGGAGGTTATTTGAAGCATACATTGATAGATGTCAAGGTTTAACCAGCATCATGGGATTTCTATAGTTACTTTTTTAATACTCAAAAAGATATCTTATGATTAGAATTATATTAATATTCTCAGAACCCTGCATTTCTGGCATAAATTCAACTTGAGCATGGAATTTAATTACGACATTGCTATAGGTCTTTGTTAATATTATATTTTAAATTTTGAGTTAATATTCATAGGATATTTTGTTTTTTTAGCTTTCTTTTTCTGGTTTATCTCTCCTCTTTAGGTTTAGGGCCTATTTGGATCAAAAAGAAATTTGGTAGTGTGTCTTATTTTTTTAAAATATGAATTAGGTTATACTAGATGTAAACGTTTTATAGAATTTACTTATAAATTCACATGGTGGTGGCATTTTTGTTTTGCCTTTGGGAATTCATTTAGAACTTGTTCAAGTTATGTTTCTCACATTTAGTTATTTAAATTCCACATTTCTTATTCTGTTGGTCTGGATGTGGCATATATTTGTAAATATTCATTCATCTCATTTACATTATTGATTTTGTTGCTATGTAATTTGAGAAATCGTTTCTAATAGTTTCTTTCATTTTCTCTTCATTGTTGTCCTTCATTTTTTATATTGGTAAGTTTTTTTTTCTTTCTCTTCTGAAAAATCTTATTAGTTAATAGTAAATACCAAATTTTAATTTTATTTTAAAGTTCTGTTTGTTTTTCCTTTAAAGTGTTGTTCTCTTAATTTATTCATTTGATTTTTTGAAGTTTAATGCCTGATTCAATTATTTGTTTTTCCTTTGTTCATGAAATTATTTAGTGACATACATTTTCCCCTAAAGACTTCTTTGGCTGCATCTCAAATGCTTTATATATTCTCATTATTGTCATTTTCTTTGATGAGTCTTTTTTTCATTTCTATGATTTTTTCTTTGACCCAGAATTTTTTAGGATAAAATTATTTTGTTTTCATTGAAGTTTGAATCCAGTCTTTAAATGCCTATTTTTTTGTTGTTTTGTATGAATTTGTATTTATGTCCTCTGTTTTTTCCATCATTGTAGTTACTCCAATGTTCTTCCCCTTTCCCATTCCAGATATCTATCTTATTTTTTTAAAGAGAAAAATAAATCGGTAAACTTGAATGATACATTGAAAAATTCAAAGATGTGTTCAACACATTAGATCTGGGGACCTCAGACCTCCATGAAGTGATATGTTGGGACTCTTTCTTCATTGAAGTTATACTTGATTGGAATAATTTTGCTACACTCACTTCTAAAATGTTGGGGGTGTTTGATTATTCTTTGCATTTGTGTTGTTTTAGTTACTATGTGTATTGTTTTCTTGGCTCTGTTTACTTCATTCTGCATTAGTTCTTGAAATGCCTTCCATGTTTCTCTGTATTTTTCATATACATCATTTTTAGAGCACAGTAATATTCCACCACATTCATGTACCACAGTTTGTTTATCCATTCTCCAATTCATGGGCATCTACTTTATTTTCATTTCTTTGCTATCACACAAAGGAAGAAGTGGTATAAATATTTTGGTGCGTATGGGGACTTCTTCCTTATCAATTACTTCTTTGAGATATAAGCTCAGTAATGGAGATTTTGATTTGAAGGATATGAACATATTAGTCCCTTAGATATATGTCTGCATAATTTCAAGCTATGTTCATTTTTCAAAAAGTATTTTACTTAGACTCTAACACCAGAACACAAATACAGAATAGAGAAAAAGAAACAAAAACATACCATCAACTTAAATATTGGAACTCAAATACAAAGTTGAAAAGAAAAAAAAAACATATTGTGTGCATGGCAGAATATGACAGGATTCAGATTATATAGCAATATATTTTCATCTCAAGAAAGCCTCTCTGATAAATAACATTTGTTGTGTTGAAAATTTTCCATCTTTTCTTTGCTTCCTTGTGAGTTCTTTAGTTCTCTGCTGTGCACTTTTTTACTTTGTCCATTCCCCTCTTCCCCTCACTCCCCCAGAAGGCTACAAGGAAGTTTAGATATGTTTCTCTGTAGCTATAGATACATACATACACATATACATATATAGATAAATATTTTCCCAAGCCTTTTCTTCACTTGATCTTTGGGTTTCTTTTTTATGTTTGTATGTTTCCCGTTTCCTATCTCTCTTGCCTCCTCTACTTAATTTCTATCCAATACCTTGCTCTCCTATTACTTGCCTACCTGCTTCCAAGTTTCCCTCCCTTATACTCCTATTCCCATAAATCTAAACACACTTCTGTCCTCCCCTTTACTTATTCTCTCAACCTTCCCTCTAAAGATCCCTCCCTTGTCCTCTCCCCACTCCTTATACCCCTACCATTTTATTGCCTCTGAATTTAGAAGATTTTTTATAATCTTCCAAAGTTATGTGTATTGCTCCCTCTTAAACCCACTCCCAATGAAAGTAGATTACTGGAACTACCAACCTTCCTCACCCATCTAATTCCTCTGTATCGATTCTTCCTCTTGCACCTCACTTGTATAAAATAATTTCTCTTTTTAGCTATTCCTAAGTGGTTTTATTTTCAAAATTAATATCATCACTGGATTTAACACAATGATTGTTATGAGTTATCCAATTATTAATAAGGTTCTTAGACATACATTTTTATATTTTACGTTTTTAAAAGGTAAACAAGCTCTATTCATGAATTCCTTACACTCATTCTTTGGTTTACACCTTATATTTCCCTTGGATCTTGTATATTGAATCATCTATTAAGTTCAGGATTTTTGTTAACAAAGTCTTGAAAGTCTGAGAGTTTATCAAAAATCCATTTTTTTTTTTTGTTCCACATACTACTTAACTTTCCAGGGTATGATGTTTTTGGCCAGAGTCCCAATTCTTTCCATCTTCGATACATTGTATTCCAGGACCTGTGGTCATTCTTTGATATATTATGTTCCAAGACCTGTGATCCTTTAATATCTCTGCTGCTAGGTCTTGTGTGATTCTAATTGTGGCTCCATCATGTTTAAATTGTTTTCATCTTGATACTTTTAATATTTTACACTTGAGCTGTGGGTTTCAAAATTTGATTTTGATATTCCTATGAATTTTCCTCATAGGATCTCTTTTAAGTGATGGTTGATGAATTTTTTCTATTTCTATTCCTCCACCCCACCCCCATTGTTCTAATGCTTCAGGACAATTTTTAAAAAATATTTCTTGTATTATTGTTTTAATATTCTTTTTATGATCATAACTTTCACTTAGTCCAATTATTTTTATAATTTCTTTCCTTGATCTATTATTCAAATCTGAATTCAAATCTTGGCCTAAAAGGCCAAGGTATCCTATTGCATCCTGGGCCATCTCCAGTCATTCTGATGACTATCTGGTCACTGGATCCAGTTGACTCAGAAGGAGAAAGTGAGGTTGGTGACCTTGCACAGCCTCACTCAAACCAAGTGAAGGGCAAGTCCTGTCATTTCTCTGATGTCATGGTCCTCTTTGAAGAAGAAGGACAAAAAACAACCCTCCATAATTTAATTAATGCAAATTTTTGTTATTTTTGTTCATTTTCAGGATATGAAGTAAAATCTCAGAGTTGTTTTGATTTGCACTTATTATTAGTGATTGGGAGCATTTTTCCATGTGGTTGTAAATACTTTGCAATTCTTATTTTTAGAACCTGCTATTCAAATCCTTTGACCACTTATCTATTGAGAAATGCCTATTAGTCATAGGTAGGGAGACAGACAGACAGATAATCTATATAATGTAGATATAATACATGGAACATGTATAATATATATGTAAAACATTCACACGCACATATGTAAACACACAAACACATATATATATACACATATACACACATATTCAGTTCTATATCTTTGATTTTTTAAAATAATTTTGTATTTTCTCCAATTACAAACAAAAGCAATTTTAAACACTCATTTTTTTAAATTGAGTTCCACATTCTCTCCTTTCCTCCCTCTCCTTACCCTTTCCTAAGAAAGTACACAATTTAATATTGGTTATACATGTGTACTAAAGTAAAATATTTCTTCATATTAATCATTTTGTGGAGGAAAATTCAGAAAAAATGGATGAAAGAGAGAGAAAAAGAGGAAAGAAAGAAAAAAAGGGAAAGGAAAAAAAAAGAGATAAAGGGGGGGAGTAAGGAAGGAAGAAAAGGAAAGTGAAAATAGAGTGGTTCAGTTTGTCTGCAGAATTCATCAGTTCTTACTCTGGAGGTAAATAGTGTTTTTGATCATAAATCCTTTGGGACTGTCTTCGATCATTACATTGTTGAGAATAGCTAAGGCCTCATCATATAATATTGCTTTTACTGTTTACAGTGTTCTATTTATTCTTCTCACTTCATTCTACAACAGTTCATATAAGGTTTTTCTGAAAGCATTATGGTTGCTATTTCCTATGGCGTGATAATATTCCATTGCATTCATATACCACAACTTGTTAAACCTTTCTCCTATTAGTGGATATAACCTCAATTTATGGTTCTTAGTCACCGCAAAAAAAGTTACTGTAAACACCTCTGTACAAATAGATCCCCTCCTTTTTTATAGGATACAGACTTAGTGGTGGTATTGCTAAACCAAAGGGTATGCATCATTTTATAGCCCATTAAACACAGTTCCAAGTCTCTCTCCACAACTCCACCACCCAGTACATTATAATACTACATTTTGTTTCAGTAATCTACCAAGTAGATGCGTATTCCTTCCTTAGAACCTTCTTTACACTAGATACTTTGTCAATGCAACTCACCTAAAATAACCAAAATAAATATCTTTCAATGGACAATAATGTTCAAACATTGATATCCTAGACAATCACCCTCATGTATGCCTTTTGGTTGACTGCAAAGCTATTTAATTAAAACCTATCTATTCCCTTCCTTTTGTTTGGAGTAATAAGTTTCTAAACAGGACCATGAATAAATATTTATCTGTTTGCATATCCATTTTCTCCCTATGTACATTCCAGTGTCATGATTATTTGTATGAGTACTGAAAAGAAGAAAAATTAGACAATCACTGGTCTAGAAAAGATCTGCAGATGTTTTTGTATTGGAAACATAATATAAATAAGTAGCATAATGTGGCAATGAAAAAGCTATGTGACATTGTTCTGTGTTGAGATATGTAGCTTCTAGGAATAAAGATATATTAATTCTTCTACTCTGCCTTAATCAAACTATAAAATTATATAACTATATGTATTATTGATTATATATAATCAAACTATTTTAAAAAACTATAAAAATCAAACCTATAAAATGGTGGACAATTCTGATAACTACAGTTCAAGAAGTATGTTGATATATAGTAGAAACTTTTGAACTCTTTTTATATAACAGTTAATGGAGGAACTGTGGATGTTTAACCTGAAAAAGAGAAGAATGGTGGGGGTAGGAAGAGGAAGGGGAGCTTGCCAGTCATGTTTAGATATTTTAAGGGTTGTCATATGGAAGAGGGATTAAACTTTTTCTATTTGGCCTCAGAGAGTGGAACAGGAACAATGTTTAGAAATTGTAGAGGCAGGTTTAGGCTTGCTGCCAGGAAGCATCTCTTAACAGTTAGTTTCAAAAAGTGAAATGGACTACTTCAAAAGGCAGTAAGTTTCTCATTTTTGAGGCCTTCAAGCTAAGGATGAATAATCATTTGTTGAATATGATATAATGGGGATGAGTGCATTTTGGGGTAGGAATTGGATTAGATGACCCCTTACCCTTTCCTAGGACAGTAAGCAATTTAATATTGGTTATACATGTGGAGTAAAGTAAAATATTTCTAGGAATCTTCTTGGATCTAAAATTTGGGGATTTTCCATTGGTGGCTTGGTTGCTACATATTTTCATTGATAGGTGGATCAAGTATTTCACGGCTGTGGTAGGCATTAGATTTTGTCTTCTCCCTGAAAAAGTGTCATCTTTTTTAATATAAATATTCTTCCAGTATTAATGCATTGAAATAATTCATAGAATGTCTTTTGACTTACAGAACACTTTGAATCTCATTTGACTTTCACAGTTCTAATAAACATGATCATCTGATTTCCTAAGCCAAAACAGATTACAAACAGCAAACTTAAGAAAGTGGGGAAAGCTCAGGAAGCATCATCACCAGATTAGCAGCAAGGTGGTGAATCTTTATTTCTTTCCTCATTTACTTTTATTAATTTACTTTTGCCATTTTTTTCTTTTTAAATTGTGAATTCCAGATTCCTTCCCTCCCCTCTCCCCACCTACTGAGAAGATGAATAATATGGTATCAATTAGATATATGAAAGCATGCAAAATATATTTCCACATTTGATATAACAAAAAAAAGAAAAAATAAGAAAGTGAGAAAATCATACTTTAGTTTGCACTCAGAATTCATCAGTTCTCTCTCTGGAGGAGGAGAGCATTCTTTCATCATGAGTTATTTGGAATTGTCTTGCTTCACTGTATTTATTGATCAGAGTTGCCAAGTCTTCATCTTTACAACACTGCAGTTACTGTGTACAATGATCCGCTGTTTATACGCACTTGGTATCAGTTTATATAAGTCTTGCCATGTCTGTTGGATTTTTTTTCTAAAGCTACCCCCCCATCATTTCTCATAGCGTAAGAGTACTCCATCACACTCACTTGCCACAACCTGTTCAGTTATTCCCCATTTGATGAACATCCCCTCATTTCTAATTTTTTGCCACCACAAAAAAAGAACTGCTATAAATAATATATATAAGTCCTTCCACTTTTTTCTTTGACCTCTTTGGGCCAGACCTAGTAGTGGTATTGCTGGATCGAAGGGTATGCACAGTTTTGCAGCCCTTCGGTCACAATTCCTGATTGTTCTCCAGGATGAGTGGGCCAATTCACTATTCCACTCACAGGTCATTAATGTATGTAGGTTTCTCTCATCCCCTCCAGCATTTGTCATTTCTGATAAGTGGGAGGCAGTACCTCAAAGTTGTCTTTACTCACATTTCTCTAATCAGTAGTGATTTAGAATGTTTTTTTATATAACAGACAGTTTTGATTTCTTCTGCTGAAAATTGCTTCTTCAAATCCTTTGACCATTGATCAATTGGGGAAAGAGTTTTAATTTTTTTTTATGTTTGATTCAGTTTCCTACATATTTGAGAAACAAGGCCTTTATCAAAGAAACCTCTATTTTTTTAATATTACTTCATTGTTTATGGTACCTTTTAGGAAATTAAAATTTCCCTGATATCTCTTTCAATTGATTCCATTTTTATTTTTGCTTTGTCTGAGATCATGATTGCTACCCTAGGCTTCTTCACTTCATCTGGGGCATAATAAATTCTGTTTCAGCCCTTCATTTCAACTCCAAGTTTTTGTTTATTTTTTTTTCTGTTTCAAGTGTGTCTCTTGTGCACAACAAACTTTTGGATTCTGGTTTCCAAACTATTGTGCTCTTTCTGTTCTATGAATTAACTCATCTCGTTCGCACTCATAGCTATGATCACTAACTAGGCATTTCTTACCAGTACATTTTTCTCTGTTTATCCTTCTCTCATTCTTTTTATCCTGTCCCTCTTCAAAAGTCTGTCTTACTTCTCACCACTGAACCCTAAATCCTCCCTCTTCCTTGTCATGCCCCCGCATATTTCTTATTCTTTTTCCCTCCTAATTCCTTATTGGGTAAGGTGCATTTCTCTACATAACTCAGTATATGTGTGCATGTATATATGTGTATGTGTATATCTATAGCGATATTAATATAGATATGTACTTCCCTCTTTGAAACATTTTTGATGAGTGAGGTTCCAGAATAGCCTCCACTCCATATAAAAAGTTTTTTATGTGCCTTATTTATAGAATATGTTCCCCCCTCTATCTTTTCCTTTTCCCTTCTCCCAGTACAAGCCTCTTTTTCACCCCTATATTTGGAGATCATCCCAACATAACTGACTCATAGTCATGCCCTGCAGATTCCTTCGAACTGCCCTAATAATCATAAAATTCTTAAAAGGCACATGCATCATTTTCCCATGCATGAATGTAAGCAATTAAGCTATATTGTCACTTATGATTACTCTTTAATGTTTACTTTAGTGTGCTTCTATTTGAGTCTTCTGTTTACATGCCAAAATTTCTATTCAGCTTTGGCATTTTCATTATGGATGCTTGGAAGTCCTCCATTTCATTAAATATCCATTTCCCCCTCAGAATGATTATACTCAGTTTTGCTAGATATATTGTTCTTGATTGTAATATTAGTTTTGTATTTTCTTTTCTGAAATATTATATTCTAAGTCTTCCACTTCTTTAATGGGGAATCTCCTAAATCTTGTGAGATCCTGACTGTGTCTCCACATTATTTGATTACTTGAATACTTTCTCTTTGAATCAGGAGCTCTGGAATTTGGTTATATAATATTCTTGGGAGTTTTCAGGAATTTATTGATGGATTCTTTTAAATTCTTTTAAATTCCATTTTACCCTCTGGATCTAAGATATTAGAATAGATTTTCTTTATAATTTCTTGAAATATGAGGTCTAGACTTTTTTATCATTTTTTCAGGTAGTCTAATGATTCTTAAATTATCTCTCATCAATCTGTTTTTTTCAGGTAAGTTTTTTCTAAGGATATATTTAACATTTTCTTCTGTTTATTTCATGCTTTTGAGTTCATTTTTACTCTTTCTTGAAGTCTCATGAAGCCTTTAGCTTCCAGTTGCCAAATTCTAATTTTTAAGGAATGATTTTCTTCAGAGAGATTTTGTACCACTCTCTTCCAATTTGATCAGTTGTGCTCTTAAAGAAATTCTATTCTTCTATGAGCTTCTGTAATTATTATACCATTAGGTCAATTCTATTTTTACAGTTTCTTTATCATTTTTGTGCCTCTTTTAACAAGTTGTTAATTTTATTTTTATAATTTTCTTGCATCACTCTCATTCTTTTCCCAACTTTGCCTCTAACCCTCAACTCTTTAATTTCTCCCAGAATTCTTCCTGCTCTTGAGTTTAATTAGCATTTTTCTTTGAGGTCTTGCTTAAAGATATCTTCATATTGTTGTCTTCTTCTAAGTCTATGTCTTGGCCTTCCATACTACTATACTAGTTTGTGTGTGTGTGTGTGTGTGTGTGTGTGTGTTTTTCTTTTTCTCTTTTTTTTTTGGTAGGAGGCTTTTTTCTTTTGTTTTGTTTTTTGGTTTATCCTGTTTGCTGATTTTCCTAGGCAATTTTTTCCTGACCTTAAACTTTATGGTAAAGTTGGGTTTGAAGAATTCACCACCCTGGAGATGGCAGAGTACAGGTTTAAGACCCAGCTGTAATCTCCCAATATTCTTATCCAAAAAAACAAAATAATTTGTCAAATCAAATTTTGGGGCAGCAGATTGAACAAAAGGGCAGAGGGAAACATTTTTCTAACTTAGACAGCTTGGAAAATCCACAAGAGTGCATCTGTAACACCAGGGTGGGTACAGGCCCAGCAGTGGGTCAGAGGCAGGCAGGACAGAAGCAACAACAGCAGCAGCTTTAGGGTCTCTCAGACCAGAGACCATAAGAGGGTGAAATAACTGATCTGAAAAACAAATTACAGGTGACCTTTTGCTAGCAACTTGTGCTAATTGGCAACTCTATTGCCCATAGGCAGTTTTGGGTCACAATTCCAGAGCCAAGAGGAACACTAGCACTTACAGCTGCTGGTGAGCAGGGGTTATCCCTGGGTAAAGATCAGAGCTCAGATAAGGAGAGCGGTGACCAAACTCCCCCAAGGCTAACAGCTTGGACACACCAAAACTAGCTATGAAACAAAAGAGCCATAAACCATAGTTTACTTTGTATTTAAGTGAGCGCAATTTGTTCTGGATAGACATAGTGCCCAAGTCAAGTATATTTGATTGCTAGACACACTCTTTAGTTATTGAAGATGTCAGTATGTAGTCATGGAGTCAAAGTCAGAGGACTTGGATTCAAATCCTGATTCTGCTACTTTCTGCCCTTATGACGTTCAGCTAGTTATTTAAACTCCTATAAGTCTTAGTCTCTATATTTATAAAATGAATTAGACTAGGTGACCTCTACCATCACCACTGGCTCTAAAGATATGGTCCTATGGTGCTTAAGAATCCATTGTTATACTTTAATCTACTGCTTCTAACACTGTAGGTCAAGACTCCATATAAAGTTGTTTAGCTGAATATGGAGTTCATGAAAAATTTGGCAACGGTAAAAGTTTTTTGAGTGCGCAACAGCCAAATATTAATTAAAAATCAAATGTGTAATGAACCGAGGTTCTTCTCACAGTGCTTGCCTGTGTTACATAGTGAAATTTCACTGCAGCCTTACTTTTGAACATATAACATGGACACTTTGCAATGTGCATGCCATCACACCAAGTAACACCAACAAACACTGCCAGAAATACCTCAGCTCAGATTCAAAATATTTTATATTTTGAATTGTAGTGATTTTACTCTATATACAAAGTTTTCTGCTCTTACAGAAACATAATAGTTTAATCATGGAAAATGAAGACTTTTAGTATTTTCCTACTATCATTCCTCAATATGTAAGTATCAAATTAGTGTATCTTTTTAATTGTATTGTGTTAGAATGTCTGATTTTAAAAATTGCGATTATTACCTTCTTTTACAGAAACGTGTTTAATTGCAGCAAGTGAAGACAAAAGCTTTTTAATAATATTTCTCCACCATTATCACTGTATGTGTATGTGTGTGAACATCATTTCTCAAAAATTAAGCACAAATGTAGTTTCATAAACCAAAGCTAGTATTTATTTGAGAAAGTATTAGCAATATTGATTTATATTGTAGGACAAAATGATTTTTGTTATGGATAAGTGGCTAAATTTAGATTGAAGAGCTAAAAATATTAATGACAAGATGAAAGTCTTCACTACCAGTTTGCAGTAAACCTAAATTGACAACGAAACGGAGACATGTTGAGTCATTTTCCAATAATAACGAAGGTGTAGATAAACCTCTTTGCTTAATTTGTAATGAAGTTTTGGCCATGGAGGACATGAAATCAGTCAAACTAAAACAACATCTTAATACCAAGAATGCAGTATACTTTAATTATCCAAAGGAAAATTTTGAACAACTTTTAAAATCTTCAAATAAAGAAAAACAATGTTTTGAGAAATGTGTTACTGTCAAGGAAAAGTATTTATTTGCATCTTGTGAAACTTCTTATTTAATTACAAAAACCAAAATGTCCTACACACCAGAAGATCTTGTGTTATCTTCTGCTATTAAAATTTCAGAAACAGTTCATGGGAAAAAGTATGGGAATGAAATTCATAAAATTCTTTTATCAAATGATACTGTTTCCAAAAGAATTTCTGAAATTAGCTTATTATCAAGCTTAAGGGAAGTCGAAAGTTTACAATTCAGTTAGATGCAGGAACTGATATTTCTAACATGGCACAGTTGTTGCTTTATGTAAAATATGAATGAAGCATACATGAGGAATTATTGTTTTGTAGTCCTTTAGAAGGGCACACAAAAGGAAAAGATAGGTAAAATTCAATGAATTTTTCATCAATGAGGGGTTTACAGTTATAAAGATTGCATTGTAGTCTGTATAGACAGTGTTTGAGCAATGATGGGTGAAAATGTTGAAATTGTAGCAAAAGTTAAAGCTGGTAGCAATAAACTTATCTCTTTTACTCACTGCATGATCTATCAGGAGGCACTCATAGTCACAAAAAAAAAAAAAATTACCAGTTAGACGTTGTATTTCATGATACTACCAAAACCATTAACTTCATTAAAAGCTGTGCCCTTAAGAGTTATTTGCTTTAAAATCTTTGGAAAGACATGAACTTCAATTACAAAAGGGGAAAATGACTCTCAAGAGGACAAAGTTTAAAAATATTATTGAAATAGATGAATTTGTTTTATTTTTGACTAAACATACATCTGATTTTGTTGCTTTTTAAATAACTCATGACTTTCAAAACAGTGTTATTTGTCAGATATTTTTGAAAAAACCCAATTCTTTTAACATGTTACTTCAAAGAAAAAAATATAATCCATCTACATTAAAAGATAAAATTAAAATATATATGAGGAAATATATCCGAAAAGAAATAGCTGATCTAGCAGTGAAGGGACAAAAGAAATTTCTTTTAAAAATGCATATTACATAATATACCCCAAAGTGTTCCAGTTAGAAGAGAAATGAATGAAACTATGATAAAACATAAAATGTTGGAAGAAAACTATGTAAGATATTTATCTCACTTATAGGGGAAAGACTTTTTTTAATTGTACAAATAGAAGGGATCAAGAATCTGAATCGATGTTCTTGACTACATGAAAAATTTTAAAACATCTGTCCAAAAATCATTATATAAGATTGGAAAAATGCCAGAGCTATGAAAGAAAAAAAAATGACAATCTAAATTGCAAGAGAAACTATTAAAAATCATAGCTGAAATTTTCATTTCACCATGAATTTTATCGGACATGAAAGAATAGTTTTCAAAAGGGGAAGCAAAAATTATTAAATTGCCACTAAAATTAAAAAATCTCACTTGAAAAATCTTTAACCTTACAAATAAATAGTTGCAAATTAAATCACTTTGAAAAACAACTTCGCATGCATCAGATTGCCAAAACATAATTACAAGTCACAAAATTCACACCTAGTGGACCTGTGGATAATAAAATATTCATTGAAGGTGGAATTGTTGAAGTGTGGATCTTTTTTGGAGAATAATGTGACAGCATATAAAAAAGGTTACTACAATACTCATGCCCTGTGACACAATTATACTTTTGAGACTAAACCTTGAAAGTGTTATTAAAAACAATAAAAAAAGCTATCAGTTCAAAGTTTATATCACAGTATACATACTATGAAATGGCAAAACAAAACAAAACACAACCTGGTAACGATCTAAATGTCCAATAATAAGGGCTTTGTTAAATTAGCTGGGGTGCAAAATATAATAGAAATACTGTAATAAAATTAAGATTTATAAGGATAACGGATATTAAGATATGTTTTAAAGACTTTTAGGAATTGATACAAAATAAGAAAAATAGAATCATGCTTTCCTGCTTAGGCCAGGGTTTGGTAGGATGCCAGCATAGGAGTCCACATCCACCATAATAAGGACCTGAAAGTCTGGCGCAAGGTATCCGAGAGCCAGGACATCTATAGGACATAGGACAGATGCGACTGCTGGTGAAGCTCTATCACATCCTGGCCCACAGAATCAACTCAACTTTCAACAAGAATGTCCTGAAGAAGCTGTTCATGAGTTGGATGAACCAGTGCCCCTGTCCATGTCCTGATCAGGAAAATGAAGCTGCCTGGCTGGAAGAACAAGACAGCTGTGGTTGTTGGGGCTGTGACATGAGGATCTAGTATGTCCCCAAGCTGAAGGTGTGTGCCCTTCACGTTAATAGCAATGTCCGGAATCACATCCTCAAGGATGATGGGAAGATTCTCATCTTTGACCAGCTGACCATGAGGTCACCCAAGGACCAGGGCACTGTCCTGCTGTTTGGTCCCCAGAAGGGCCACAAGGTATACAAGCATGTTGGAAAGGCATGTGACATTCCCCACAGCCACATCAAACCATATGTCTGATCCAAGGGCTGAAAGTTCTAGCATGCAAGGGACCACTGCGCCAGCCACAACCAGGGTCACAAAAACTAATTCACTTCTTCTTCGTTATATGAAAGAATTTTAGAAAAAAAAAAGAAAGAAGGAAAGGAAGGGAAAGAAAGAAAGAAAGAAAGAAAGAAAGAAAGAAAGAAAGAAAGGAAGAAAGAAAGAAAGGAAGAAAGGAAGGAAGAAAGGAAGAAAGGAAGGAAGAAAGGAAGAAAGAAAGAAAGGAAGAAAGAAAGAAAGAAAGAAAGGGGAAGGAAGGAAGGAAGGAAGGAAGGAAGGAAGGAAGGAAGGAAGGAAGGAAGGAAGGAAGGAAGGAGAGGAAGGAAGGAAGGAAGGGAAGGAAGGAAGGAAGAAAAAGTGACTGAATAATTTTCATTGAACAGTATGTGTTGTTTTTATTGGTGGTGGTGGCGGTGATCAGTTATTCAGTCAACGACCAGCTCTTTGTGACCCCCGCCTGATCATAGTACACCAAGACCTCCTATTGTCTACTCTCTCTTGAAGTCTTGAAATGACACAAATACTCAAATAGTTTGAAATGTTATTGATGTAGCTACCTCTTCCAATGATGAAGATAATAATGTGCCTGACCCAACTTTTCCAAATCCTGTAAATTGAATGCAAGAACCTTTTTTCATCCCTTTTCAATGAGAGAATACCAGTGGAACATAAGAGCTATGCATCAGTTATCTCTTCTCACTATATGAGGAAACCATTTTTTTGGTTCATATATTTCTTTGATGACTGTTTACGATGTTCTTCTTTGTAATCCCTTGTTTGTAGTTAGTTCTAGCTGGTTCCACCACCACCTTGAGCATCTCCATTGTCCTCTGGGGGATGCTCCTTTCTAATTCTTTGAAGTCTGTACTTGACTCAGACAATGCTTCAGTCATGCACCAAAATTAACTGAATTCATTGATTTTAATAGTAATTACTATTTAATTGTAAATAATAATTAAGATGTCCTGAAGAAAATAACATTTTTTAAAAAAAGAAAATTGTGATGTCAACAATTTTAATATCTGCAAATCAGCATTATAGCTACAGGATTATACAAACTTAGTGAGAATAGGTCATTTAACAGAATACACAAAAAGAAAAGACAAAGAAACAATGACGAAAAGGAAAAGAGAAGAAATCAATAATTCACAGATGCCTATAACCCTTTACTGGGCTCTCTTCCCTTCTCTGAAGGGAGCTACTAATAACTCACTCCCGATCTAATTGCTGGCATGTTAGTCAAAGCCCCAAAGAATCACTTTTATATTCTGAATATCTGTTTCATCTCTTAATTAGTCAGTTTCATCTCCTTCTTCCAGGGAACAGAGATATGCACATAGAGTAAAAACCAAGATAAGTAAGATAACAAGAGCCAGAAATGGACATTGCCTATGCTGTAGACTTTCACTATGCTACCGTTCAATCACTTGTATACTTCCACATTTTCACATATACTTTCTGTATGTATCAGCACTCACAGACAGTGAGGAGTCATCAGAAATATAGCCCTTTTCCCTTGGCATTCTTTTTCTGTATCTATGGCCCAGATTTGAAAATGGAATTCATCAATAAAACTTATGCCTATACTTCGATCCATTTCTCAAGAGTATCATGAATATGGCATTTTGCCTAAAAGTTTGGAGGAACCATTTATGTCTAGAGAATAGATGAGAATATATCATTTCTTTGCAATACATGCTGGTGGGGAAAAACATTTGGGAAAAAAAGAATAGGTCAGCAAATATTTAATAAATACCTACTATACAAGCACTATGTGAGGTAGTTGGGATATAAAGATAAAAAAATAAAATATTCTTATACACAAAGTAATTAAAAAGTAATTTTTATGGAAGAGAGTCTAGTAAATAAGCAGGAGAGGATCAGAAAAGACCTTTTGTAGATGGCAATTTTGCTGAGCTTTGAGGAAGAAGGAGGGAAGGAAGGAAGGAAGGAAGGAAGGAAGGAAGGAAGGAAGGAAGGAAGGAAGGAAGGAAGGAAGGAAGGAAGGAAGGAAATAGCATAATTGCAGGCTCACCAAGTGCTGCCCCATCAGGTAATTTAGCATATTTTTTCCCATTGAAATATCTCCAGCAAAGTTGTGCTAAATCTACCTAGCTCTGTGGGAGTTGCATTCAAACTGAAGATATACATTAAAATTGACTGTTCAAGAAAGATTTAATGATGATGGTTCTTGAAGCCCAAGTCCACATTTTAAAAGGTCAGCAGGACCTATGAAGGTTGCAAAGAAGTTTGTCTCTATAGCTCTGAGAAAAGGATCAACATTATTTGTACTAATAGACACAATCATAGAGATGATTCACGAATCATGGGGGGAAGGTGCCATTATGCTATTACAGTGCTCAACCTGCAATACAAATAATGCCTAAAATATCCAAATCTTAAATTGTAAGCTCCCTCAAATTCAGAAGTCACATTTTATCTACCTTTGAATCTTTCTCTATGCCTAGTACAGTGTCCTGCATATAATGAGCACTTAATAAATGCTTCTTTTAATGAATGAATAAGTGAATGAATGAATGAATGTTAGAAGTAGGGCAGTTATGGAGCATTACATAGCTAAAAGGTCATCCATTCCTAGTTCCCTCTCAAAGTAGCTTATCCTCCAGTTCTTGACTACTACCAGGCCAGCTGAGACCCTGACTGGTTTTGGTGGAGTATTTCAGTGAAGGCAAGGAGAGTATGAAGGAGGCTGGAGTCTGCATTTTTGTAATTGTCTATTCCAACTAAGCACTGATTAGAGTTTACAAGGAGACTAAAACAAGGATTGGTAGATTGTGAACTCCTGCTGTCTAAATTCAACAAGTAGTTATCAAGTTCTTGCTATGTGTAAGGTATTGTGGATTCTTGGAATGATTGCCAATCAAGCGTAAATAGTGTGAAATGCCAGAGTGGACCTTAGTCTATGCTAGATGTCCCTCATTCACCAAGTTACTCAGCACTTTCAGGGTACAATGATAAGCCACTTTTAATGGTTGATATTCAATTTGCATAATGCTTGAGTCCTATATAGAGTTTTCAAAAGGAAAACTACTCAAGGGATCCATAGCTTAAAGGTGAATCATAATGAGAGTATACCTGGGTCTCTAATAGAATGAAAGAAAAATGAAATCTAGATGACTTATTAGGCTGTTGATATCATTCACTTATATATGGGATAGAATTAACTTGATTTAGACTTTAGTCACTCAAAAATGTATGTATGTATATACACACATATACATATATGTATATGCATAGTAGTATATGTATATATGCATATGTGTGCATATATACATGCATATATACGCACATATGTATAACCTTTCATTATGAATTCTTAGCATCCTATGATTAAAAAACATTTAATACATACATATATACATACACACAACAATGCAGATATATGTTTGTATACATGCACATATACGTATGTGTATAAGTTTTGGTGAAGTTCCATTTTTAAAAATGTGAATTGTGATATTGACAAGAGAACTAGATTAGAACCTAGGTTTAAGACTTAGCTTTGCTCTTACTGCCTCCATGACCTTGGGCAAATCACTTAATCTCTCTGGACCTAAGTTTTTCCTGCAGTGAAAAAAATGACTAGATGGTGACCTATAAGGTTCCTCCCAGCTCTAAATCTATGATTTTATAATCCTATTTAGGACTAGGCCAAGCTGGTTAGAAATTCTCCCATAGAGCTGATCCTCATTTTGCACACTGATAAGAATAAGTCACATATCTCTAGTTCTCAGACTATAAATACAGCATAATGAGGATGATTGTTGGCCAGGAAGGTTGAGTCTATAACTTTCTGAGTTCTTGGAGTTTGGAATTTTAACTGAGATAACACAGTAGAGTAGTAAGGTACAACCTGGTCATTTATATCCCCTTCTTTAATCTACTTTCTTTCCAAAATTCTCAGTATTTTGTTTGTTTTTGGAGTGACTATTTTTTCTCAGTGATAGATTATTTGGGACATACTTTATAGAAGCAAAGAAAGGAATATCCTTTCCACTATACCACTCCTGATTTGAATTCAAATTCACCAATCATTTCTGAAATGCCTGTTGACTATAGAACACTGTATTGGGTGTGGATAAGATTTAAAATTTAATTTAAAAGTTCCTGCCCCCAGGGAGTCCTATACAGTAGGAGGGAATGAAATATTCACAGATAACTATAATATCTCATAACTATACCAAGATAGGTACAAAATAAAGTTACATGAAGTCTAAGGTGGTAAGGCATTAAAGAGAGGGAAGCATTGGAGAACACTGTTCCCCAAGATTTTTCTTTAGTTTTAAATTTTCAAAAATTCTGCCTCAATTCTTAGATGGTACTAGAAACCAGAGGGTCTGTATAATGATAATATTAGACAAGATACACATAGGTAAAAATAAAGAACAGGATTGGTATTTCTTGATATTTTAAAGAGAGACAGAAAAGAAGGCAGGAAGGAAGGAAGGCAGGAAGGCAGGAAGGCAGGAAGGCAGGAAGGAAGGAAGGAAGGAAGGAAGGAAGGAAGGAAGGAAGGAAGGAAGGAAGGAAGGAAAAATTTAACTGAAATATTTTTCTCCAAGCTTTTTTGGATTTACAAATGTTTCATTTACAATTTTCTAAAGTCAGGTTTGTTTCAAAGAGTTTAAGTTTGTAGCCCATTTTCTCCTCTTCTCTTTCTGGTTTGAGAATAAAAGTGTTTAGGGTATAAGATAATCTCAACTGGCTTGAGTCCTCACTACAGGTCAAGTAGGCACTTCTAAAATCATCTGAACTATCTAATACTTAACTAATAACATACATTTGAAGCAACATTCTTCATCAGAATTCTACCCAATAGAACATATGGTCCTTGAGCCCAAGGGCCATTTCATTTTTTTTTTTTGCTCTGCATTTCCAATCCTTGGCATAATGCCTGGCACACAGTGCGGTGATTTCTGCTGTTCAGTCACCCAGTTGCGTATGACTCTTCCTGACTCTGTAGACCATAGCACTCTGCTACTGTCCATGGAATTTTCATAAAGATACTGGAGTTGTTTTCCATTTCTTTCTCCATTGGATTATGACAAACAGGGTTAAGTGATTTGCCACGGGTCATACAGCTTGTGTCTGAGGCCAGATTTTGACTCAGAAGTTCCTGACTCTATAGAAGCAAAGAAAGGAATCCCTTATGCACTATACTGCTCCTAATTTGAATCCAAATTCAACAAATATGCCAATCCTCTTCTTTATTTTTACCTATGTGTATCCCATCTAATATTATCATGAATATAGACCATCTGGTTTCTAGTACCACCTAAGAATGGAGGCAGAATTTTTGGAAATTTAAGACTAAAGAAAAATCTTAGGGAGCAGTGTTCTCCAGTGTTTCCCTCTCTTTAATATCTTACCACCTTAGACCTCATGTGACTTTATTTTGTACCTATCTGGGTGTAGATATAAGATATTACAGTTATCTGTGAATATTTCATTCCCTCCTACTGTATAGGACTCCATGAGGGCAGGAACTTTTTAACTAAACTTTAAATCTTATCCATACCCAATACAATGTTCTATGTCCAACAGCCCCAGAACTCTACCCACTGAGCCATCTAGCTAGCTCTGGTACATAGTAGATATTGATAAATTCTTTTTGATTAGTTGATTCATGACTAAAATGATGAGCAAAAGAATAAATATTTTGCCCATATACTCACCAGATCTGGGGTTTCTACCTGAGTAAATACTGGAGAAATTACTGAAAATATGATCCCTG
Organism: Bettongia penicillata ogilbyi; assembly: GCA_023548195.1. Classification (NCBI taxonomy): domain Eukaryota; kingdom Metazoa; phylum Chordata; class Mammalia; order Diprotodontia; family Potoroidae; genus Bettongia; species Bettongia penicillata. The sequence goes on from JAJHZJ010000140.1 coordinate 779,221, forward strand.
GGAACATTCACACAGTGGGAGATCAGGTGGGGAAAATTCATCCATGTAGTACATTTCATCTTAACCCACAAGTAATCAGTCAATCAAGAAATATTATGAAACTATCTCTGTCTCTTAACTCCCTAGTGTTTTCTCAGTAAATAAGCATTTATTAAGCACCTACTGTGTACTAAGCACTGGCAACACAAAAAAGGCGAAAAAAAAAATAACAACAGGGAAACAATATCCAAACAACTATATACAGAATAAACTGGAGAACAGAGGGAAGGAACTAGTAGTAATGTCAATGAGGAAAGCATTGTTGTAGAAGGTGGGACTTCTGCTGAGACTTGAAGGAAGCCAGGAGGTGAAAATAAAGAGGATGAGAATTCCAGGTTTAGGATAAGGCAATAAAAATGCTCAAAATTAAGGATTGGAATACATTTTACAAAGAACAGGTAGGCCAGTATCAGTGGGTTGAAGAATATACAGGAGTAAACTATAGGAAACTTGGAAAGGTGGGAAGGGATTAGTTACGAAGAGCTTTGTATGTTGAACAGAGAAGTGTAAAAAGTGTGTATTTAACCCTAAAGATGATAGTCACTGCAATAAATGAGGGGGAGGGAGTTTTCAAAACTGTGCTTTAGGAAGAATATTTTAACAGCTGAATGGAGACTAGATGGGAGTACAGAGAGACTTGAAGCTGGGAAACTGACCCAAAGGTCATTATGATAGTTGAGGCACAAGTTGGTGAGGACCTACGCCAGGGTATTGGCAGTGGCAGAGGAGAAAAGAGGACAGGTATGAAATATATAATCTCATGAAAGTCGAATCAACAAAACATGGTACCAGATTATATACAGAGGGTAAGAGAGAGTGAGAAGTCAAGAATGGCCTCTAGAAGGATGATGTCTTTCTCAGCATCTGGAAAGCAGGCTTTGGCTTAGTTGTGCCCTCAAAATCTTGTGGAATGGGGAACTCTTTCTCCAAGTGGTTCTTTTTTTCTTAGGATTCTGGGCCTTTTCTGCAAGGCTCCTACATCCAGTGGCACAGTCCCCTGGGGGCCAGATTAGCAAATTCATTCTTACTACTATAGTTCACTGAGCTCAGACCAGTTAGGCAGGAGATATATCTCTGCTGTTTCATCTCTGGTGTCTTCTCATGCAACTTTCTGAGTTATTCTTAGGTTTGTACCATTATACAATATGTTTTTATCTATACCCCATGCCAGCTTTTTTTTTTCCTTTTATCTAGATCTGTGCTTTCTTTGGTTTGGCGAACTACTGGAGAATAAATTCCCTCTATCAGTATACCTCTGCCATACATAATCTTAGAAATTTGCCTAAGGCATTGAGAGATTAAATTAATTCTCCAGATTTACACATGAATGAATGAGCAAAGTATTTATTACCCATTTAGTATGTACAACATGCTGTACTAAAGATTGAGGATACAAATACGAAAGAATCCCTGCTCTTAAGGAGCTCCCATTTTAATGAGAGAGATAATACTTCGGAAAGATTCGTCAACAAGTCAGTTGGAAAAGTCTCATGCTCCTCAGAATGCAATACAGAGATTATTAATTCTTCAATATTATTTCCACTGATAAAATCACTGTTTTCTGATGAAAATGCCAAGAACTTTGATGTTAAGAACTTCCCTTTTTAGGTCTTTTGGGGAAACTGTAGAAACAGTTTCAAGGCTATATCTCCAGAGGTTGCTTCACAAGATAATGGTAGACGGCACTGGACTGGAAGCCATGCTATTCTCAAGGTTCTTGAGCTCAGATCCTGGGCTGTCTCCATTAGGTCTAAGGAGAAATAATAGTCAAGATGATGTTTTGACTCGTCTGACACTTGCTGCCTCCTATCTCTTCTTTGGTGTGTCTTTCTGCATCATCTAGGCTTGCTTGCCTTCTCTGTGTGTCAAAGGAAGTTAACTGGAGGTTGTTGGGGATGATTAGACAGTTTTCTATAGGAGTCACTTCCCAGGATGATGGCTGTGAGGGCTGGGCTAGAAATAGGATTGATGATCTGAGGCATTCTGCCACTCTCAAGTTTCCTAGCTCTCTGTCTGTTGGTGGCACTTGTTGGTTGTGGCAATTCTTCTCTGCAATTATTTCTCCCTTCAATGATGGCTACAGGGTCTGGGTTTGGAAGCAAGTCTTGCAGCTTATGGCACATTGATATACTCAAAGTTCTTGAAATCAGGGTCCGAGGCTGTCTCCATCAGATGCTAAGGAATTAATAATTTCCCTAGAGTTACATACAGCTGGAACCACTTTGCTCCAGGTGTCTAATTCATAATAGCATTATCAGAATGCTTGTTTCATATGTGAAGAAAGGGACTGAGTCCTCACTGGTACGTCTGAGAGAGTCATCACACCCCTGAAAGACAATAAAACTACCATGATTCCTGAGCTTGGAGTGATGAACAGAATCTCAGACAGTCAGACTGCATAGTGGAATGTACAAGAGAACCAACGCAGAAGTAGGGACTAAGGATGTGTGTACTAGACAGCGACAATGGGTACTAAAATGACTGGAGCTTCCCTTATTACTTCTAAAATTCTATGTTATTTAAGTTTGAGTTAACTTCTGATTTAACATCTTTTCTTAAAGGGTTTTCCCTTTACATAAAACCTATGATCAATAATGACTTGTCCTGCATTTTTATGTACAAATTTATTCTATTTTGGGAAGGGAAAAATGGTGATAGTCAGTGACTAGCTTAATAATGTGGAGAATTTAAATAAGATAGGTCTAAATTTCTGTCTACACTTAAGATGTTCCCTGAGGTATCTGAACAATTTTGATTTTTTATTATTATTTTTATTATAATTTATTAATATCATTATATTATAATATGTATCATATATAATATATTATTATATATTATATTATGCTTTCATTATTATTATTATTAAAAACAAATTTGCTTTCTTAAAGCAAAAAATTATTGTCACATATGAACTTTCTAAGTAGTAGAGAAAGTGATCCACATGGGCCAGGGGCCATTTTTGCCTCTAGGATAAAATGAGCCCAAAATTTTATACAGGCTAAGTTGCTTTGAATGTGATCTCCATAGTCAAAACTCCAATCTCCTGCTTGATGACCAGGAGTGGGGTATCTTTTGTTCATTTGTATCCAGAACTTTGATCCCATTTGGGATTTTCTTGGCAAAGTGGTTTGCCATTTCCATCTCCAGCTCATTTTTATATGGGTAACTGAGTAAACCAAGATTAAGTGACTTGCCCAGGGCCATATAACTGGTCTGTGTCTGAGGCCAAATTTTGAACTCAGGTCCTCCTGACTCTGGGCTCTGTCTGCTCTTAGCGACTGTACAGATTGCAATCAAAGGCATAGCAGGTATGCTCATGAGAGACTCAATGGCAGAATGGAGAAGAAAGACACAGTCTAGGAGTACTTGGGTCTTTCCCCTTTTCCTGTAGGGAGGGAGGAATAAAGGAGAAACTTCCTATGGTGATGGGGAGAGAGATAAAAGAGTCAATTTTATTGCAAAATAACACTCGCTGCTTACAATAGGATCTTGCTCTAGTACTGGAAGGGACTTTAGAGATCATTAGGAACATCTTGTTCATTTTACAGATGAAAAAAGTGGATCTCAGATCCTAAACACACACCCAAAGTCATCCAGGTAACATGTCAGAACCAAGTCTTGAATCCAGGGCCTTAGCCACCAAATTCAAAATTTCTCCCACTAAATCACATTGTCTTGTGAGGATCCCCAAAACCAAAGCCCATTGGTCCTTGCCATTCCACCCACCACCACAAATGTGCAAACTACTCTCAACATACTTATGAGGAAGTTTACTGGGTCATACCTATTAAACAGTACTACTCTGGCTAATTTAATTCCAAGTCATGAAAATGAGCTATAGCTGATTGCATTTCTTAGAGCAAAATTAGGACTGTTTTTTCTTAATCAAATATCTTGCAATTTCATAAAGCACAAATTACTTCTCATCCTAAATAAACGCTGGGAGTTAATTTGTATTTAAAAGGTTATGAATTACAACTTATCTCTTGGACACTAGTTTAGAAAGGAGGCATATTTCTAATGGTGACATTTTTGCCCTGGAAGAATGAAAACTTGTCAGCCATTTCTCTGATAGCTTTGACAGGGATTAAAATGTCAGAAGAAGAACTTGAATTATCACAAATTAACTATAGTGTGTGAATATTAGAATACTCTCCGCAAGTCCTTGTACAGATACATATTCCCCATATCATAAATGCCAAGCTTCTCATTAAGTCCATTGCCACTACAAATTGTCCCTGAAATGTTTGCTATTATCAGAAACATTGAATGTTTGAGTCTTTGTGATCTGTGTATTATGTAAAGAGCAATTTTAAAAATGCTTAGCTCAGGATCTTTCTCAGACTATTCTACTAAACCAAAGGACTGTTGTTTTCTGTAAATATGTTTAAACAAATAAAGTGTAACTTCTTTTACTAACAGCCATTTGCATTCCATTAGATGAGAATCATCATCCTTGGGTTTGGATACAGGTGAAAGATTTTTCTCAGCTCTAGATCAATACATTTTTTCCCCTAAACGATCAAAGCAAGTAGCATTTCCTTAGCTAAGCTATAAACAGGACATAACTATTTAAATACTATTGCCATTTTTTTCTCTCCAATGACAGAAATTCTTGGGTTAAAAAGGGTGGCAGTCTACCCTCAATACTCTCCCAAATTCTTAAGTGTGGCTTAGTTTATATCATAGTTGTGTCCTCCGCAACGTACTCCAGGTAGGGACCAATGGTGCCTTTCACCTTGAATAAATCACTATAAATATAGGCACAAAGAAAAAGCTTTCACTGCTTCAGACAGAATAGGTGTTAGTACCCCTCCACTAGAATGCTACTGGTGCCTGCAGTTCTCAAGGTGGTACTCTTGGCCATCAGTCAACAGTATATATGATACGTTGGAAGCAAAATTCTAACCCACAAAGCTAAAACTAGTCTTTTCTTCAAGAAAGATAATGAATTCATCCTTTAGACTTATTGGCTAAGGAGGCAAAAAGCTTGTGCAGCTGAAGAATCTTCCTGCTCCCCTAAGTGCAAGGTAACCAGGAAATTAAGCTCCAGCTCATCCCTGAAGTTTCTGATCATCAGAGCTGCCACAACATTAACACTGACATAGGGCAGCACTTCTCAAATGAATCAGCGCTGTACTGTTGCTAAATATCCTTCCCCTGCTATGCGCAAGTACGAGCCCCTTTATTAACTGTTAGATTATTCATTTCATACCAATATGAAACCCAAAATATTAAGCTGAGCTCAATTAGGATTGGCTTGTTACATGTGGCTCTATAGAAAGAGCCCTTGTCTAGGAATCAAGTGAGCTAAGTTGTAGTCTTGGCTCTACTACTAACACATTGTGTGACCTTGGACAAGTGGATCTTCCTGTCTGAACCTCAATTTCTTCAACCAGCAAAATGAAAAGATTGGGATAATTTAGCTAGGAGATGACTTCAACTTTAATTCCCATGAGTCATTTTCCTGGGATAAGATATTGTCTATCAAAGAACTATGTTGTTTTTGGTGTTGTTCAACTGACCCTTTTCTGGGGTTTTCTTGACAAATATACTGAAGTGGTTTTCCATTTTCTCCTCCAGCTCATTCGGATCAAAAACTGAAGCCAGCAGGATTAAGTCATTTCTCAGGGTCACACAGCAAATAAGCATCTAAAGCCAGTTTTGAACTCAAGTCTTCTTGACTCTGATGCTCTATCCACTATACCACCTAGCTACTCTTCAAATATGTTACATTAAATACGTTAATGGGTTAAGAGAGAGCTTCAGGAAGTTATTTGAGGGTAAGGATTGTGTCAGATACTTCTTTCATAATCCTACTAGGTCAAAAGTTCTTAGTCTAGCATCCTTGGACTTCAAAAACAAGAACACCTGTATTTCAATATAATTGGTTTTCTGTGTCACCTTTTATATTTTATTTTATTCATTTAAAAGTAGTCTGAGAAAAATATCCCCAAACTTTTCATTTTCATTTTCTTTTTCTGTCATATTACTCAATCTGATAAATGTGAGAATCTATTTGCCTTGTAATATTATGCATTTTAAAACAGTTTTTTCTTCTTTTAAGGGGTTCATAGGTTTTAACAGACTACCAAAGGGGTATATCACATACATGCATACATGAACACACAGTTTCTCTCTCTCTCTCTCTCTCTCTCTCTCTTTCTCTCTGTCTCTCTATGTCTCACACACACACACACACACACACACACATACACAAAACCTGACTTAAATACAGGACTTCAATAAATGAGTGATGTAATATAGCAGCTCCACCTCTTGATTCCTTACCTGATTCTGTGTTATTTCAAAAGTCCCTAATGGTAAATAACTCTTGATTCCTTACCTGATTCTGAGAAAAAAGGTACATGAAATTTAAGAGTCCCTATAACCAGATGCTCAGAAGATACTTGCTTAATTTGACTGAATGAATTTAGATTGCATTAGTTATTAAGGAGAAGGAAATGGAACCATGAAGGAATGGATCAAAGAATAAGGAACTTTTTTTGCTGGGGGAGATCTTAGGAGAGTTAGGAAAGCTTTGAAACATGGGACATCATGATGAGATTTGTGGGAGACTTTGGGTAGCCAGGGACCTAGAAGTTGATGCTGGCTCCTAGAAGATTGTGTAAAAATAGAGGAAAGATGTGGAAAGCATAAAAACAAAATGGCCTATTTACTTTTGTTTTTCAAATCTTACCCTGAATACAGGAAAATTAATGAGGATATTTTTCTCATCAAAAGAAAACCAAATGAGCCCATGCCTGCCCTTTGCTTTACTGTGCATAGTGGATTTGACTCAAAGAGAGGTACACAGTGGCCAAAGGTATTTATCAACAATGTGTGCAATACAAAGAGGAGTTGATTTGTATCTAAAAAAAATCTAAATATCTAAAAATATCTAAAATCTATCTAAAAATATCAAAAAACAATCTTTAAAACTATCAAAAAACTGGCTTCTGCTAGATGTGTGACTTTGGGTAAGTCATCTTACCTTTCTAATCCTAGTAGTACTCACCTGGCAGTGCTTTTGTCAGGATCCAAAAAGATAACATTTATAAGTAGGAAGAATGTAAATGTTTATTCTATCTTGACTCTTTCTAGTCTTTTCTTTATGGAACATCTAGCAGAATAATTAGTATATATGAGGTATTTAATAAATATTTATTGATCAACAGATTGATCCTTAATTATATATAAAATGAGAGGTTTGACTTGATCAATACCCTTTCTTGCCCTAAATATGATGATCTTTTTAACTTTTTCCAAATCTCATTCTCAATTCCTCTAAGAAATGGAATAATATTCATCTCAACTTTTAACAGCTGTTTTCAAACTGGGTTTATTATATCGGTCCATAAAAATTCAATTCTCCCCCAAAGAGATCCAAGACATCTTTCTTTAGTAAATAAATTCAATGTGAGGCAGAATCTTTATTGTTTGCTTTTCATCTACCTTGAGTGGGAAACTCCATTACTAACACTACGAAAGTATATGATGAGAAGAGAAAAAGAAATAGAAACTATCAAGATTGTAATGTAAGCCAGCATTGCCACAGCCTCTGATTGACATGGGAAAATGAGAACCCAAGGTAAATAGCCAAGCCAGAACCTCCCGAAGTAAAGTGAGCATTATGACAAATGAATTCCAAATTTACAACCCAGAAAGGACATGCATCCATTCACTTAAGAGACATAAAGAAATACAGCCACACTCATTATGAGCACTGCTGATAACTTAAACTAACCTCAGAGATAGTGCTATTTTTACCTCTGAGAATCTGAAAGCTGCATATATATATATATATATATATATATATGTATATACATATATACATATATATATATATTTGTTATTAACATAGGTGATTATGAAAACCAGTTATGAAAAAAAAAATGACCTTTATTTTTTAGCTATCCATCTAGGTGAACTTTTGGTTTCAAGAGTTAGTTACCATTAGGGACTTTTGAAATAACACAGAATCAGGTAAGGAATCAAGAGGTGGAGCTGCTATATTACATCACTCATTTATTGAAGTCCTGTATTTAAGTCAGGTTTTGTGTATGTGTGTGTGTGTGTGTGTATGTGTGTGTGTGTGTGTGTGTGTGACACAGAGAGACACAGAGAGAAAGAGAGAGAGAGAAACTGTGTGTTCATGTATGCATGTATGTGATATAACCCTTTGGTAGTCTGTTAAAACCTATGAACCCCTTAAAAGAAGAAAAAACTGTTTTAAAATGCATAATATTACAAAGCAAATAGATTCTCACATTTATCAGATTGAGTAATATGACAGAAAAGGAAAATGAAAAACACTGGAAAAGATGTGAGAAAATAGGTATACTAAGTCACTGTTGGTAGAATTGTGAACTGGTCCAACCATTCTGGAGAATCCTTGGAACTGTGCCCAAAGGGCTATAAAAGTGCATTAACCCTGTAATACCACTACTAGGTTCATATCACAAAGAGAACAAAGATAAAGGAAAAGGATGTATATGTACAAAAATATTTATAACAGTTCTTTATGGTGGCAAAGATTTGGAAATTGAAGGGATATCCATCAATTGAGGAATGACTGAACAAGTTGTGATTGTGATGGAACACTATCTTGCTATAAGAAATGACAAGGAGGTATGCCTTCAGAAGAAAGTAGGAAGATGCATGCATTATGAAGTGATGCAAAGTGAAGTAGAACTGATGTTTTTATCATGTCTATCAACTGCAGAAAAGAGCTACAGAAAAAAAAAAACACTGATAAGGGAAATGAAGGATTTTTAAAGATAATTTCTAAGGCTGGGATTTGAATTTTCCAGCCCAAACTTAACATATAGGAACTATGGGCTTTGGGGCTGGGAAATGAAAGTCTCAAATGAGAAGAATAATGACTGACATTTCCATGATATGAGTACACAAAACCAGTGAAAGTAAAATATGCCTTTGCCTGGAGTTTTATGAATTTAATCATGAGACATAATGGAATTTATGACTGGAAGAAAACTTAGAGATGATCTAGTCCAATCTCCCTCTGTTCATTCTTTAGGAGAGGAAGCTGAGATTTCTAAAGTTATGATTTGTCCCCTAGTAGCCAGAATTTCAACCCAGGCCCTCTGATTCTGGATACATTTTTTTCTATCATTATAACAAAGACATGAAAATGAATATTCAAGGGTCATATCAATAATAGTAATGAGAATGATAAAAAAAAATAACTCATATAGCCCTTCAGGTTTACAAAGCACTTTGCATACATTATCTCATTTGGTCTTCACAAGAACTCTGTAAGATTAGCATAATATATGTTCTTTTTTTCTCAATTTTAGAGGTGGGAAAAATGAAAGTTACTCATATATATCTCCTCAAACCAGATACTCCAGACAGCAGTGGGTAAAGTATAGAAATAAAAATATCAGGAGAGGATTAGCAATTCATTCTGTCACCTAGCTTTTACTAAATACCTATATGTTCCAGGCACATTGGAGACACAAAGCAAAACACAGTCCCAGTTTCCAAAATGCTCACATTCTAATGGGGAAGACAACATGGAAACATCTGTGTAAAACAAGATATAAAGAGAATTAATTAGGAGTGGTCTTAGAGGAAAAGCACTGTTAGGAAGACTTGGAGGAATCTCTTGCATAAGGTGAAATTCTTTGCTGAGATTTGAATGATGCCAAGTGGAAAAAAGGAGAAAAAGATGAGGAGGTAGGGATTTTCAGGCATGAAGACGTCCAGTGAAAATGTTCTTTGAGTAAAGGGGTGAAGTGTCCAATTCAAGGAATAGGAAGGAGGTCAGTGTCACTCTATCACAGAGTATATGATAGGAAGTAGACTGGATAGGTAGGAAAAGTTCAGGTTGTAAAGGGTTTTTAAAGTCAAACATTGTTTTGTTTTGTTTTTTTTGTTATTCAATTCTGGAATTAAGCGACTTCCTTTAAGTAGCCACTACCTTTTATTGAAGATGGCGGTGATGCAGTCAGACCTGGGATGATCAATTTGTTGACTGCATAGAGGATGAATTGGGGAAAGGAGAGACAGAGACATAAGCCGGGAGACCAACATAACATAAAAGAAAACTCAAAATAAGTATTCTTATCATTAATTATATAATCATTATATATTACATAATAATATTATAATACAATATATACAATATAATCAATATTAATATAATTCTTATTAATGATTATATATTATATGATAATACTATATAATTATAATTGACATTTACATGATATTTTTTTTAAATTCACAAAATGTTTTAAATATATTATCTCAGTTCACAACTACTTTAAAACTAGGATTGAGGGAGGATAACTGTTTTGCCTGTGGTTACACAGTTACTCAGTGTCAGAGGTGGGATTTTAATCTGTGCTTTCCTGCCACCAAGTTCAACCATTTGTTCATTTTGTGAAATAAGGAAAAGCAATAAATTAAACTTGAGATCTTAACACAAGAAGAAAAGCTTGATATACTAAGCATCGCTGAAGCTTTGTGGGACAGGATTAATGACTGGAATAAAACTATAGAAGAATATGCCTTACTCATAAAGCAAATAATTTGTTAAAAGAAATGATGGACAAAGATTATACATTAATAAGACATGTTCATGTGAGTAAATCCAAGAAGCAGAAGTGGGAGGGATGGGGAAGAGTGGATAACATGAGAGTGAATATTAATGACAGGAGAAACGTGATTAGCATGAGAATATGCCACAGTCCACTAAGAGGGAAGAAAATACAAGAAGAATTTGAGAAACATATCTGGAATCCAGCGAAGTGGTGATGAGAGGCTTACCCTAAATATGAATATTTACTGGAGGTCATTCTGTCAAAAGCAGAGAAGTAGATAAATCTTTAACTTGCCCAAACAATAATTTTGTCAAAAGTCGGAAGAAGTGCCTATGGGACTGATATTATCCTGTAGGTTTTGGGCAGTAAAGGGCAACTGGTTGTTAAATGTCAAAATAATGGGAATCTTGGGAGGAAATCTTCCACACTCAACTTGGTCTTAAGTTTGGATAGTGTAATATGCATTAGATTTAGGGAAAGCAAATTTCAAACGATGGTCTAGATCCCAAGGCCCAATGTTCTAAAAAAGAAAAAAAAATGAATAGCGTTGAACAAGAGAGTTCTCTGTTTGTTTCTCTTTATCCCATTAACAATATGTATTTTCCTTCCCTTCCATCTCCCAAGGGGAAGGGGGCGTCTTTTAAGAACCGTGCACAGTTAAGCAAAACACATTAGCTATGTTAAAAAATTTCTATTCCCTTCTGCGTATTTAGTTAATTATCTTTCTCTAAGGAGATGGAGTATTCTGGTCTCTAGAATTATGGTTCATCATTACATTATTGATAATTGAATTACATTACATTACATTATTGATAATTGAATTGATTACTAAAAATCTTCAAAGCTGCTTGCTTTTAGAATGTCATTGCTATAAACTGTTCTCCTGGTTGTGTTTGTTTCGTTCTTTTCATTTCATGCATACAAGTCTTCCCAAGTATCTCTGATGTATCCTATTTTTTATGTCTTATGGCAAAGAGTATTTAAGTATATTCATATATTATAATTTGTTCAATATAATTGTTCAGTCATTTCCTCAGGAATAATGATGGGCATCCCCCCAGTTTCCAATTTCTCTACAGTACAAAATGAATTGCTATATTTTTTTGTAATGTGTAGATTTTTCTTCTTCTTTTATTTTTTTGAGACATATGCCAAGTAAAGGTTTTACTGGCTCAAAAAATATGTAGGCACAGTTTTGTGATTTGGGGGAACATAGGTCTAAATTATTTTCCAGAATGGTTATATTACTCTATAATCTCATCAACAATACTGTGCCTTTTTTTCTGCATCCCTTCCAACATTTTCATTTTTTGTCATTTTCATTTTTCATCCAATTTGCCGATGTGATAAGTATGAGGTAGAACCTCAGAAATACTTTAATTTATATTTCTGTAATTAGTAATGATGTGCAACACTTATGAAGTTTTGGATAGCTTTTATTTTTTTTTCTGGAGAATTGTCTATTCATATTCCTTGACCACTTGTCAATCGATTCATCTTATAAATTTAAATCACTTCCTTAAGTATCTTGGAAATGAAACTTTATCATAGAAACTTAAATGGAAAGTTTATTTTTTTGTTTTTTTTCCCCTACAGCTATTAACTTTTCCCCTTCTAATCTTAGCTGCTTTGGTTTTCTTTGCTCAAAAATCTCTTAAATTTTTATTTAATAAAATTCACCCACTTTATCTTCCATCATTTTCTCTCTTTTGTTTTCTTATGAAATCTTCTCATGTTTAGAGATTCAAAAGATATTTTTTCTTACTCCTTTAATTTCTGTGATGGGAACTTTCATATCTATGCCAAATATCAATTATAGTTTATCTTCGTATATAGCAGGTCCACACAACATATAGCCAAATGTTGTATGGGTCTGGTATATGGTATAAGATTGTTGCAGACCTAAATCTAACTTCTGCCTGCCTGTTTTCCAATTTTTCTAGGACTTTTTAAATTAAATATTCCTAACTAAATTAATTAGGGTTATTGAATTTATCGAAAGATAAGCTACTAGGTTCATTTATTTCTGTATTTTGTGTTATTCTATTTTTTAATCAATACTTAGTTTATTTTTTTGTGTGCTTCATTTTTTTATTGTCCAGTCATTTCTAACTCTTTGTTACCCCATTTGGTGTTTTCTTGGTAAAGATACTGGAGTGGTTTGCCAGTTCCTTCTCCAACTCATCTTACAGATGAGAAAATAAAAAGGCCCAGCATTCTATCCACTGTACCATGTAGCAGTCCAATTTGTTGCTGCTACTTAATGTAGCTTGCAATTTGGTCCTTCTAGATCTCATTCCTTCTGGATTTTCTCATCATGTCCTTTCAAATACTTGGCCCTTTTCTCTTCCAAATGAATTGAGTTTTATCTTGCCTTATAAAATAATTCTTTAGTAGTTTATTTGGTTTGGCACTGAATAAGTAAATTAAAATTCTGAAAATTTAAACAATCACATACAGGGAGAAAAATGAAGAACTAGCTCAAAGAATTGGTGAAATATTATTGTTCAATGAGCTCTTGATGCCATCAGTTAGTTTTAGTTACAAAATTTTAATCTCCATGAGAACATGAAAGGATAAATTAATTAAATCAATGGCAAGGGAAAGAAGAGATACTGATATTGTCTCACAATTTCCAGTGATATGCAGCTCTCCTGGTCTCCCTTGTCCATGAAGAGTAATATGACAGAAAGACTCAGATATAACAGCTTTGCATAAGGTTACAGGAATGCTAATTTTCAGCTAAGTGGGTCTAGGCCATCTAGCTCTCTTCCTTCAATTTACATATAAGGGAACTAAAATCTAGTAAAGTAACTGCCTCAGAGTCATATGAGCAGTAAAATAAAGGCAGAATTAAAATCTAGGTCCTTTTCACTGCAATATCTGAGTTCTTTCCACTACACCATTTTGTCTCAGTCATCTGGGTTTGAAACTCTTATGACTTAAGTTTTTTTTTTTCTATTTTCAAATCTGAATTATCTTTATTTCTCTGGTGTAGATGAATGGGTAGAGAAAAAACCCCAAGGATGTATAGACACCCCTAAGGTAAGGTTATGATTTTCTTTACTAACTTGATCATTTTTTCAGTTCTTTAATATGCAGATACAGTCAAAGATTTGTTTGGTTGATTGGTTCTTTTTACATACTCTGCCATCTTCCTGTCTTGTTTTGTTTTTTGAAGTCTTCGTGTCCATTGATCTCTTTTAAGAAGTCTAGTTGGATAGGGGTCTGGGGCAATCCCCTTTACCTGGGAGGTTGAGGCTAACTGATTGCTTCAGTTTCATAGCTCTGAGCTGCCAAAGATTAAGCCAACACCAATATGATGACGTTTTGAGAATAAGAGATTGCAAAAGTAGCTAAGGAGGGCTAAAACCATCCAGATCAGAAATGGAGAAAATTCAAGCTCCCCTGCTGATCACGAGTGGAGCCAGCTCATAAATAGCTTCTGTTCTTCTAGTCTGGCCAGGATAGGGGAGACCCATTATCAAAGCAAAATAAAATAAAATTTAAAAAAGGTCTAGAGGAACAAAACTTATATCCATGAAACAATTAAATAAGAGTACAAGAAAGTATGTGATTAAATGATGAAATGAGTGATAGAGACAAGTGCGTTTGAAATCCAAATCCAAAATTCACATTCAGTATGCTCAGTGTGCAGAAAGAATAAAAATGAAGTGAGGCTTGACCTGGACTTAGAAGGATTGGAAGGATTTGATAGACAAAGGTGGGGACAGAAGCATTCTGGATGAAGGAAATATGAGCAAAGGCTAGGAACTGGAATTGAGCACAAAGAGCTTGAGAATCTAGATGATTATGGAAAAAATGAAGAGGATAAATTACATTTTTCCTATCTATTTCTGTTAATGTTTCACTAAACTGAAGATGAGAAGCCTGCAAAATATTATTCAAAATACTCCTCTGTGCTAAGTAAACAAGGTGAGAGGTTGAAACAGTTTCTCTTTGCAATTTTGCAATGCAGATTCAAGCACATTAAAGCCAAATGACCTGTCCACATTGCAGGAAACCAGTCCCTCTTGGATTTCCAGCACTTCCTGCTTCCTGATAAGATACACTCTTGAGTACTTTAGCAGGGCTACTGAACTACAATGAAAATAATCTTTCCCACATCATTTCTACACTTTAGCCTCCAATATCATGCTAAACTCAAATGAACTGAATTATATGAATTCAAAGAATAATTTCCAATGTTCCAAATGTCTGCAATCACTTACTTTACCATCCCACTGAGTATATTTCCATCAAAAGTTCATGTTTTAATTGACAACCTGTATCTTTTATCTGCTGCCAAAATCATAACACATTTATAGCTTTTATTTCTTCATACAATGAAACTAAAGGGTTTCATCAATGTAAGTGGATGAAGATTGCATAGCACACCTCTGCCACAGAGATTAATTAGAGAGTCATCAATATTGTGAGCATTTACATTTGTGCTGACTCATTAAATGTCTCACTTTTCAAACGGCCTTCCTTGGCTATCTATCTCTTTCATTAGTGTAGTGGACCCTTGACTAATGTCTCCTGCTGGTTCTGAAGCGCTGCTCTGCTGAAAGCTCAACATATTAAACCAAGCCAACTCTGGCTGAAGACTTAGCTGAAGGAAACATTGAAACTTGACTTTTAGTAAGTGTGGTGAAAGATATAGAATCTTGTGGTAATTTCAAGTACCTTGTAATGATTAGAGAATATTAGTATTCACAGACCATTATTAACCCACCAAGTGCCATCAGAGGGTAATGAAATAGACTGTCTTTGAGCATGATGACCCCAAGGTCATCATCTTTGCTCTTAGGAATATTTTTGTTATCAGGTATGTTACAGATAAAATTTGTATGTGGTGACAGAACTCAACTGTCCTGCAAAATAAATAATAAAGCCAATCAGGTTGGGGTTTTTTTGTGTTATAGTTTTCAATGTACTGTTTAAGAATAAAGTAAAAAGAAATAATAAAACAATGTCTATAGTATGAACATTCTGAAAGGACTTATTTATGAAGTTTTCATTATCCTGAAAATTTATAGAGCAAATCATTATGGAATAGTACCAGCTATTTCTCGGATTCCCTATCTCCTGGTTAGCACGTTTCTTTTTCCCACTAAGGAGCCCTCTCTCTAATGCTCTGATATAGCCTTCTGGGTTTGCCTATCAATTGTCACACTGTACTTAAACCAAATCAGCTTTTCCCCCATCCTCTTCTCTTCAGCAAGGAAACTAGTATCTGGTGGTTCAGAGCCATAAAGTATAAATGACCTTCACTTGCATATGAACATTTTAAGAAGTAGCTTACAGATTTTTTAAAAAGTCTGTAATGATTACTCAATTAAATTCAATTTCATATGCATTTATTAAGGACTACTGTGCTCAGCTGGAAGCAAATAAAAAGGAAAAGTTCTGTCCCTGAAGAGCTTATATTCTACTGGAAAGGGGGAGGGAAAAAAAAGGAACAGGCTATTAAGTGCCTCTT
Organism: Bettongia penicillata ogilbyi; assembly: GCA_023548195.1. Taxonomy (NCBI): domain Eukaryota; kingdom Metazoa; phylum Chordata; class Mammalia; order Diprotodontia; family Potoroidae; genus Bettongia; species Bettongia penicillata. The sequence goes on from JAJHZJ010000140.1 coordinate 795,313, forward strand.
ACATGCCAGACACAGGGCTAATTGCTTTAGAAATGTTTTCTTATCTGACCCTCATAACAACCCTGAGAAGTGCTATTATTAGCCTCATGGATCAATCAATCAAACATTTATTAAGCACCTGCAACATATCAAGCACTGTGCTAAATGCCGGAATATAAAAAAAGACAAAAGGCAGTCTCTGTCCTCAAGGAGTTTACAATCTAATAAGGGAAATGTTTTTTTTTTCTTTTTCTTTCCCTTTCAAAGGGAAGGGCCATCACTGATAATGCATTGATTTGCTGTTGAATTGGACTTAAGTGAGGCAGAGTTGCACAAAGTTGTCAGCCTCTCTCTCCCTCTTCCTGAATCATGGAAGACCAGTGACAGATAAATTAAGATGATTGGTTATGGCCTGAGATATGCTGGATGACCTTGGTATCTTCAATGTTTGACCAAGTTCATTGCACCTGCTTCAGCTTTCTCCATGGCCATTGGAACAAGCTTTTCTCATTCACCCATTCTGGCAGGGGAAGCCTTCACATGCTTGGGGTAGACAATACCCTAACTCACCAATAGGTCTGAGGCCTCACCATATGCTGAGAAGGTTTACTAGAATGTGGTTGCTATGCATGCGAAGCTTCTTGGAGTCACAGGAGAGAGTAGGGTGAATCAGGTTGACACCAAATGTGGACAAGCAGCCATGAAATAAGCTCAGCAAGACCACACACAACAGGTGCTATTTCTCCTGAACACAGCATACCCACCACAGATATATGCAAAGCTAGCTACATACAAGATATATAAGAAACAAGTAAAAGAGGGAAAGTAGTAGAATTAAGAGGGGTTGGGGAAGACTTCCTGTAGAAAGTGGAATTTTAGTTGGGACTTCAGGGAAGCCAGGGAGTCAGCAGTCAGAGTGGAAGAGGGAGAGCATTCTGGCCAGAGGGGACAGCCAGAAAGAACGTGCTGAATGAAGTGAAAGAAAATCTTGCTTGTGCAATAGCAAAGAGGGCAGAGTCACTGAATCAAAGAGTACATTTTGGGGAATAAGGAGTAAAAAGACTGAAAAAGTCAGAAGGATTTTGAAGGTCTCTGAATACCCAACTTAGCATTTTGTATTTGATCCTGGAAGAGATAGAAAGCTACTGGAGCTTATTGATTTGGGGTGTGGGGAAGAGGTAGGAGAGAGAAGGGATGACAAGATCAAACCTGTGTTTTAGGAAAATCACTTTAGTGGCTCAATGGAGAATCAGTTGGAGTAGAGAGAGACTTCAGGTAGCCAGACCCACAAACACACCATTACAATAATCAAGTAATGAAACAATGAGGGCTGCCCTAGAATGGTGGCAGTGTTAGAGGAGAGAAGGGGGAATATTTGGGAAATATTGCAAAGGTAAAATTGGCAGGCCTTGGCAACAGCTTAGATATATGGGATGAGAGTTAATTTGTGTACCAAAGGGATTGAGAGGATGGTATTGCCCTCAGCAGTACCAGGGAAGTTATGTATGTGTGGTGGAAGGAATAACGAATTATGATTTGGACATACTGAGTTTAAGATGTCTACTGGGCATCTAGTTCAAGATGTCTGAAAAGAAGTTGAAAATAAAAAATTGGAGGTCAGCAGAGAGTGGGGCAGAAAGATAGATTTGACAATCATCAGCATAGAGATGGTAATTAAATGCTGATGAGATCAGTAAGTGAAATAGTACCAAGAGAAAAGAGGACAGAACCCTGAGGGACACCTAAAATTAGAAGGTGTGATCTGGAGTAGGATCTAGCAAAGGAGACAGAGAAAGAGTGGTCTGACTGTTAGGAGGAAAACTGTCCAACAGTGTCAAAGGCTATAGAGAAATCAAGAAGAATAAGGACTGAGGAAAGTTCATTGGATTTGGAAACAGAGATCATTAGTAACTTTGGAGAAAACAGTTTAGGCAAAGTGATAAGGGAGACACCTATTGTAGATGACCTTTTCAAGAAATTTAACTATGAAGAGCAGACAGAAATAAGATGATAGCAGGAATGGAAAGATCAAATGAGGGGTTTTTTATCTTTTTTTCATGACAGAGGAAAATTGTGGGCATGTTTGTAGGCAGTAGGAAATTAGTCAGTGGAGAGGGAGAGATTTAAAATATGTGAAAGAATGTGGATGACAAGAGGGGTAATCAGTTGGAGGAAACAATATGGAATAGAAGGGTTAGTTTTGGTAAAAAGTCACATTTCATTATGTGAGAGAGGGGTAAATGGAAAAAAAGTGTCAGTAGGAACCTGGGTGATAGGAGTTGAAGAACAGGGAGTTCAGACTAAATATTTTCTATAGAATATGAGGCAGAGTTCTCAGCCAAGAAAGTAGGGGGATTGGGAGCTGTGGGAGGCTTGAAGAGGGCTGAAGGGCTTTGAAAGAGTCACAATGAAAAGTGAGATGCTGAGTTGATAAGGGAGGTATAGTGAGTGAGATTGCCTAGCAGCAATGAGGGCTCAGTTGAGGTTATGGAACATAAATTGGTAGTGAACCCAGTCGGAATATTTGTGTGATTTTCTCCATGTTCAGTCATCCGCACATGTGCATATATAAAGGCAATAAGTGATGGAAGCCATCCAAGTTTGAGACTTGGCTGGGGATAATCAGTGATATAATTCAAGGGATTCAAGAGAGGACAATATAAAGTTGATTTGGTTCACTGAGGAGTCAAGGTGGGGAGAAGAGGAAAGAGTAGATAGTGCAGGGTATATGGTTTGGGAGAGAATTAAAGAGGAAAGGGTTTGGAGGTCATAATGAGGACAGAGGGTAGGTTTATATAAGGAAAGTCAGAGGGAGAGGTGAAAAATTAACAGATTATGTCCAGATAAGGGGATTTCAGACCTCTTAAATATGGGGGTGGTATATTTGTGGATTATGGGAAGAGCAGGAATATGACCATCTTTTTGTGTCGTTGAGTTGAGATGGAGGAATAGCTAATGGAAAGTAAGTAGGTTAAGGAACTGAGTGCTTAGGATATTTTGAGGAAGAATCAATGTCTTTGATGTCACCTACCAGGTATCAAAATCATTTAGAAAAAAAGGAGTGACCTGGGGATCTATAGATAAAAGGCACCAGAATTTTGATTTACTAACATTAACCTAAAAGGAAGAGAGATTCCTGAGGGATGGAAAAAAGGGAAGAATCTTGCAGCGACTGTGGGGAACAAGAAGTATTCCAGCTTCCTCCCCTCAACTAGTGAGCTAAGGAGAACAAGTGAATGAGCAGACAGTATTGGAAAGGGTGGCCAGGGAAGCTGTGTCATTGGGGGAAAAGCAAGGTTTCATTAAAAACTAGTAGAGGGAAGGAGAGGGAGAGGAATTAATTTAAGACTAGGGAAAGTTTTTGCCTGTGGAAGTCATTTCAGAGGGCATAGTGGAAAGGCTAGATGGAGTTAGGATGAAACTTTGGGTGGTAGGCTTCAGTGAAGAATGAGGAATTAGGTGGTAGGGGCTGTGGAATGGAATTTGGATGATGATTTACAGGAATTGGGTCATTTTACAGTTGAGGGAACTAAGGCATTTAGGAAACGTTTGAAGCCAGCTTTGAATTCACATTTTCTTGATTTCGGGTCCAGTGTCCTATCCACTGTGCCACCAAGGAGCATATGGGTAAATAAATATATGCACAAATTATTAATAACATTCACAGAAAAGTATGTACATATATTACATACAAAAGGATGAAAAGTTACATCAAGAAGAAGTAAGCATCATCAACTTGGGGTATGAGGGAAGACCTCATAAAGAAAGGGATACAAAAATTGTGCTTTGAAGGATGCTTAGTTTTCTTCCACTTAGAGTAAAGGGGGCTGACCTGGAAGACCACTGATGCAAAAATATGGAAGTGGATGATGGAATATTGCATATGGCTAGCCAGCCAGTTTAGGTAGAACAGATAAGGGATGAAAGGGAGTAATACAAAATAAGACTGGAAGGACGGGTGGGAATCATAGTACTAAAGACTTTAAATGGTCAGACAGACTGATGAACTTGCATTGTATTCTTCAAGCAGAAAACAGATACTGAAGAGTTTTGAACTGGGGATGGAGTGGGAAGTGTGAGTGCCATTGTCATATCTCTGTTTTAGGGATATAAATTCAGTAGCAGCATAGACGATGAACTGGAGATGAGAGAGATTGGAGGAAAGGAGAGAAAGCAAGAAGTTACTATAGTAGTATAGAGGAGAGCTTATAAAAGAGTTGAAATTGAGCAGAGATTGTGAGTGGAGAGAGTGGGACAGATGTAAGAGATATTGTGGAGGTAGAATAAATCATATTGCAACTGATTGGATATTATGGGGGTAAAAAAGAGAGTTATGAGCTAGGAAGAAAAGTAAAAGATATCTACAAAGAATGGAAGGCTGGGAGTTCTTCAACCAAAGTAGAAAAATTTGGAGTAGGAAGTGTTTTGGAGGAAATATAAGGAGTTTGGAATATGTTGTGTATGAGATGATAATTTTGGAAATTATTATAACTGCTAAAGATAGCCCTAGTCTAAAAGAGACTAAAATCCAGTAATTCTGAGATAAGCATATAAGTAAATAATATATAATAAAAGGAAAATTGAGAAAAGTGCTCAAGAGAAGCATGCTGTGAATATGGAGTCAGAAAGCTACCTCCAAGACCGGACCAAGACCTGACAATAAACCTCATCCCTAACATATCAGACAAGAGGTTACCAAGTCTGTTTTTGAACACCTCTATTGAGGGAGGAAAGTATTACTTCTTAAAATTCCCAATTAACTTTTATAACTCTCAATGTTAGTGATGGGCATGGGATCTGAATCCCCAAAAGGAGAAGTCCCTGGATTTTTCCATTTGGCCCAGGACCCTGACATTGGCCTGGTGTGTCTAGCCATTCCCAGTCTTTCTTTGTTAACTCTCAGTCACCCCAGACTACTTGGCTACTCTTAGATCCTTCCCACAGTCTTTCTGTATATAAGATCCATCTGACCCTCCATTAAATTGCTTAGATTCCTTAAGAGCTTGGCCAATGCTCATGTCCTTACAATATGGTGATTAGCGCAGATTCTTAAAGTCTAGCCCATCCAATCTGTGTTCTAATAAACTGGGTGAAAGAAGACTTATGTTGAATTCATGTGATGCAGAACCTTGAATTCTGGGGTCTCAGCACCCCTAGACCTCAACATAGGGAAGTATCTCTACATCGAAATTAAACCTATCTCCTAAAACCATCCATCATTTGTTTCTATAGCTGCCCTCTAGAGCCTATAAAAACAAGTATAATTCATTTTTCACAATCTTACCACATCCTTTCCCCACTCTTAAAACTTCACTTCTTCAAGCTAGATTATCCTCAAGTCCTTCAACTATTCCCTTCTGGCAAGACGTTAAGACCTCTCACCACCCTGGTGAACTTTCCCTAGGCAGTCTCTGAAATTACAGAAATCCTCCCTAAAATGTCACATCCTAAAATGTGGAACTGAACTAGTGCTACTGACATGATCTATCTAAGATCATACACAGCAAAACTTCCATTTCCCTAGTCCTGGATACTTTCTTAGATATGCAAATGGATGTGGATGTAGTCCCCACAAATGATGCAGATTTCAACCTGTTTATGCCTGCTCATCCTATCATATTCTTGTCCATGTTGGTTCCCTCAGTATACCAGAGACCTTCTTTGATATCTCTTGAAATAAATACAGAATTGAGCACCAGTCTTTTCACCAGTTATTTCACCTCCTTAAACAGGGATTAACATCTACTCCCTTCAGGTCAGGCTAGTTTTTCCTTAAAAGGAACTGAGACTTAGTTATTCTAGACTACAAAGACTCAAGTCCTAAGTGGAAAGATCATTTCAGGAGAAGTCACTGGTTCTCAAGACCCACTTTGGACCCATTTATCCCCAGGAAAATTGGGGTCAGAGAAGCTTCACCTACCTGAATAAGAAGGATATCCTCACTGAATACCTTCTGCAGGCTGTGATTAAGTAAAACTCCTTTTATTAATTGTCAGATGGTTTATAATTATCCTATTTTATTCTTTTTTAATTAAAAATTTTTAATGAACATTTTCTATATGTACAAGTGACTGTATTATATGTCATGAGAGATGGGAAAAGAGTATAATATAGTTCCTGCCCTCTTTCAATTTATAATCTCCTTGAAGAGGTGACATATATACACATAAACATATGACATTCTAATATAAAACAAAATATTCTAAACAATTATGCTAAGGATTAATCCTTTTTAGGAGCACTTGTGGGTAGCTAAAGGAATGCTTGGGCATCTCTGAATACTTTCTTTCTACTAAAATGGAACCAGAAGAATGAATCATATCCAAAACCCCTTAGTAAATCAATTCAATTCTACATTATCTAATCAAATTCTTTGCATCCTTTCACTATGGCAAATCATACCTTACCAAACCAGAACCCTGGATTCCTTCCACCATATACCTCTTCTCCTAATCCTGTGCTACTCAATGGAGCTAAACTAAGTGGAAAAACTACAAACTTATGCTATCTAAACTCAAAAGACCCCAAATCTAATGGGGCAAAATACTGGTAATTTCCCACACTCCACAATAGATTTGTTATCTCTTTCACTATAGTAACTATTCAAAACTTCTCTCCTTAAGCCTCCCACATTATCCTAGCTCCCTACACCTTTAGGTAAGTTCCTATTTCACTTTTATTAAAAAGAGAATATTTTCATGGAGTTCCTTCTTATTTAACATAATCCCCCACTATTTTCTTCATTACATTCTCTGCTGACAAGGTGGTCTTTCTAGTGGCCAAGTCAAACCCTCTATTTGCATACTTGGTCCTCTCCTCTCCAGCAAACTGTCCCCACCATCATCCTCATTCTCTTTATCTTCCTAGGCTGGCTCCTTTCCTGCAGTCCACCTACACATCAGCATTGTTGAAAAATGAAAAATAAAACAACAGCAAAAACACTTCACCCATCCTATTGTCTCCACCCCCTCCTCCCTTCTCAGTTCCACTTCCTCTCCTCACATTCTTTTCTAAATCCTCTGCACTCTGCCTCCTGTCCTCATCATTTATTTGAAATTGCTCTCTCCCAGGTTAGCAATGATTTCTTAGCTGCCAAATCTGATGGCCTTTTCTCAGCCCTTATCCATCTTGACCATTCTGCAGCATTTGACACTGTTGACCACCTTCTTCTGGATTATTTTCCTTTCTTTCAATTTTTACGACACTATTCTCTTTTTACACCTTGCACTTGTCTGTCTGCTCCTCCATCTCCTTTGCTGCCTCTTCATCCATAAAATATATACTAAATATAGATGTACTGGTTCTTTTTCTCTCCTTTCTCTTTCTTTTTCTCTTCCTTCCTTCCTTCCTTCTTTCTTTCTTTTCCTACTATAACAGCTTGAGCCTCATCCCTTCCCATGAGTTAAATTATCATCATTACTAAGATAACTTGCAATCTTTATATAGATTGAAAAAACACTTAGGTATAAGGCTTTTCATTTCCCCTTGTTAAATGTAATATTATACTCAACTCAACATTACAGACCACAGAGATCTTTTTGAAATCTGTCATCTATGGCCCTCTTAGTGTTATTTCATTTGCAAATGTTCTAAGCATACCAGCTATTGCTATATATAAAGATGAAACAGCTTACCAGCATAGCAAAATCTCCTTAAGGTTAGAGACTGATTAATTTTACTTCCTTTGTCTTTCTAGTACCAAATATAGGTGGTACAGTGGCTAGAGCACCAGTACAGGAGTCGAGGACCTCAGTTCAAATCTTAACTCAGACCCTTGACACTCACTAGCTGTGTGACTTTGTGCAAACCACTTAACCCCAGTTGCCTCCTCCTGGGTCATCTCCAGTCATCCTGATGAATATCTGGTCACTGGATTCAGATGGCTCTGGAGGAGAAGTGAGGCTGGTGACCTGCACAGCCCTCACTCACTCAAAATAAAGTCAAGTGCAAGTCATGTCATTATTTCTCTGATGGCATGGTCTTCTTTAGCAACAAAGAACAAACACATACACCAAATATACTGACTGCCACATAGTAGAAGTTCAATAAATATTTGCTGAATTGAGTTAAATTGATGAAAATCATTAATAAAAATAGTAAATAGTACAGCTAGTAGAACAGATTGCATATAAGCCCCTTCCTCAACCATCTCAACTAAGGACATCACTTCCTATTTCCCTGCCCAGAGCTCTGGCTTCTTTCCTCCTCCAGAAGGGAGGACTTCATTAGAAACCTCCTCCAAAATTAAGATCAAACTCTCAATCAAATTTTGGGTCCTGGTATTCATCTGGATCTGGAGAAGCTTTGATATAGAGCCATATTTAAATGAGGCCTTTTAAGGCTGGGTAAGATTTAAATTGACAGAGATGTGAAGGGAAGGCATTCCAAGAATAGGAAATTGTAAAAGCAAAGAACCAGGTGGAAACACATTTGCATGACACTTTAAAGTTTGCAAAGCACTTTGCATATATGTATCTTATTTTCTGCATTAGAACATAATCACTTTGGGATTATAGCCTTTTTTTTTTCTGTCTAACATGGTGCCTTGTACACAATTCACCCTTAAGGAAAAGATTCTTGATCTAACTCCTATAGTAACTCAAGAAGGTACCAATTATCTCATCATCCCCATTTTTCAGGTACGCTATGGTAGTTGCATCAATGTGGTCCTCAGGAGGACATAGGGTCATGAAAAAAGTGATTGTTAGTCAACACAAGATCCTACTTCCCACTGCCACCTGTTAGGGCTTTGTCTAGAACAATACTGTTACTATTGGTCAGTTGGGTCTGATTCCTGACTCTTTGTGACCTGTTTGGGGTTTTCCTGGAAATGATGCTGTCATGTGCATTTACTTCTCCATCTCATTTTACAGATGAGGACACTGAGGCAAAGAGGGCTAAGTGTCTTACCCTGAGGCTAGACTTGAACTCAAGAAGACTCATCTTCCCTACCCAATCTAGATGTAGGATCATTTTATCTTTATCTTTTGCTCCCATTAACTTAACCACATCTTCCTTTTTTTTTTCTTTGCTCATGCTAATGGAGAAAGGGTCCTTACTTTAGGAAGCAGTTTCCTTGGATTAGGTACATGAATAAAAAAATGCAAACAATAGATAGAAGTGGCAACCATTTCAGTTATCCCAAGCTCCTACTTCTTATGTTTCCCCCAAAACTCGCTTTTATTTTCTTCCAAACTTCCCTATTTCTCTTCAGATAGCTATCATTTTTTCTAGTACTGAATTTTAAACTTTTTGTGTCATTCTCAACTCCTCACTTGTACCCACTGCATAAATCTAACTAGTTGCATAATCTTGCAGCTTTTATACCTACACGATTTCTTGTGTCTTTCTCTTCCACCTTCACACAGCCATCACCCTAGTTTAGGCACTCGACATCTTTCACCTCAACTGCCAAAATGGCCTTATAATTGATCTCCCTGCCTCAAGTCTCTCTCCACTCCCATTCATCCCTCACAGAGCCACCAAAATGATTTTTCCTGTAGTGCAATTCTAAATATAATCACTCCATGATTCAATAAACTTTAATGTCTCCCTAGGCGCTGGATCTCTATGATCAAATATAAACTCCTCTGCTTACCATTTAAAAGTCCCTTCACTATCTGGCCTCAACCTGTCTTTCAAGATCTATTACACATAGCTCCCCACCACACACCCTCTGGTCCAGCCAAATTTCCCTTTTATTGTTCCTTTTATGTGGTGTTCCATCTCCAGTCTCTGTTGTTATACTGGTTCTCCACCATTTTAAGAAATCACTCCCTCCTAATAGTCATGTCTTAGAATCTCAATTTTCTTTATAATTCAGGCTAATTTCCACCTTCCACATGAACTTTTCTGATGGACCTAGCTACAAGTACCATCCCTCTAAAATAATCTGGTATCTGTCCTGTATATACCCACATATATAACTGCTTTCTCTCCAAGTTAGATGGCAAGGTCCTTTAAATCAATGACTGCCTACGTTTTGTCTTTGTATCACCAATGCCTATCATTGTACATGACACTTGGTAATTACTTAGTATATTTTGGTTAATTGAATTATTGATTCCCCTCATCTCACTCAGGACAGAATCCTAAGTTTGCTGGATCCTGTTTAAGAGTAAAGATATACTGACTCACATGCTAAAGGCAAGTCTCCTTCAATCTCACCAGGTGTGGGAGTAATTTAGTTCATTTCCAGTGTCAGTACAAGCTGGAAGCTATAGTGGTTATGGTGACTTTGACCCTATGCCCACTTTCTCTTTGTGTTCTCAATCATCAGTTCAGGTCAGCTCTTGTAAATTTTGCTGTCAAATCAAGATCCAGCTCACAGAGGTACGGGAGGATCTACTTGATAATCTTTTCTAACTTCAAGCAAAAAGATTATTCTCATGGCAATGAACTTCCTCCTGTCTATATCTCTGTTCTCCTAACCTCCATCAAAATAGATGTACAGTGATGTCCATCAAACTTTGTAGCAAATAATGTCAAGGACACAGATACCCCTTGCAACGAAACCTTCTGGTAGATTTAGTATATGAGGAAATCCCCATAAGTCCCTAGACACAGGTCCATTATTTCCAGAAGAGGAAATTGAGGCTCAAAAAATTTAAGTAAGTTGACCATAGTCGCAAACAGCTAATAAGGGTCATAGATAGGGTAAATTACCAGGTCCCTGATAATCCCACGTGGAAGTAGCAAATAGAGCAGTCTGATTGAAACATAGTTCATATGAAAAGTAATACATCTGTGAACATTGCTGGAGAGATTCAGAATGCTGGAAATCCCTATTGTTGAGAGGTCACAGAACAGTGATATATTAAACTTATTATAGGAAAATGGAGCAAGAAAATCCATCTTGAGTGCCCAAGAGGATGGCACACTCTGTTTTAGGCATGCTGCCACTCCAGGCCTTGGGACCTTGGGATCTCCTGTTGTAGATAGTGATGGATGGGATCTGTGGGAGCTAAGTTTCAATTCCTTCCCTGAGATATGACAGGTGGTGCTAGAGGCTATTGCTACACTGTGGATGGGAGTCATTTTTCTAGTCTCAGTCCCTTTTTCTCCAGCTTAGGAAGAAAGAGAGAGGGAGAGGGAAAAAGAGAGACCAAGAGACAGAGAATGACAGAAAGACAGAGAAACTGACAGAGATAGATACAGAGGCAAAGAAACAAAGTGGAGAGAGAGAGACATAGAAAGAGAGAGACAGACAGACAGACAGAGACAAGGGAGATGGAGAATAGGGAGGGAGGAAGGGAGAGAGAGATGGAGAGAGAGAGGGAGAGGGAGGGAGTGATAGAGAGGGAGAGAGATAATCTGTCCTTTCTGGGCTGCTAGCCAAAAGCATCTAGTGTTCACAGTTGCTACCTTGTCTGTAACCCTTCCAATTTCTTTGCTATCTCCTTTGTTTTCTATAAAAAAAATCAGGTGGCCACCAACAACACTTGTTTGTGTGATTAATGATGGCAGTGGATAGAGAGAGACTGGGAGAAGGAGCTTTTTTCCCCTTTAAGAAACAGAGACACTATTCCCTTTCAGCTGAGGCATGGGGGAAGGGTCAAAAAGAAGTCCCTTCTGCATTCCTACAAGAAAGAGAGTATACCATAATTATCCCCTACACTAAATACAGAGGAACCCTTGAGGCAAACACAAGCACATATAGGAAATATCTCTCAGAATGAAGGCTGAGTACAAAGGTGTTGCTGTGGATGAACGCCACTGTTAGCAGCAACCGCAATAACAAATGCCATTTTAATATTATTAAATACCAATAGATTGCTGTACGATTGTCACACAGTATATTATTATGTACCAATTGTTACTATATAAATACTACCATAGCACTTAAAGTCCTGTGCTATGTACATGTGCTATCCATCTCTTTTCCTCTGGTACAGCAAGGACTTCCACTAAAATACCTTGTTCCCTTTCAGAGCTCTCAAATGAGCTTATACATTTCATTATTATCATTACTGTTTTCTTTTGTGCTATAAGAAAATTAGAAGTAGAAGATTTAAAGTATGACTAGTCTGAAATTCTCAATTTGCAAGTGAAGAAACTGAAAACAGTGATTAAGTCCCTTGGGGAGGTCTCCTGGGTAGGATGAAATGGAGGTAGAGTTCAGATCTAGAACCTATGAAGTCACTGACAGCATCCTTCTCACTCCATCACATTGACAGTAATGTAACTGCAACTTCTACAAGGGTTTTACCCCTGGAAATGTTCAAAAGGGTTGAATGAACACTTACTTCCCTCATTAGATGGAGCACCTTGAAAGCAGGGATGGTTTTTTGCCTTCGTCTCCCCATCCCTTTGCACACTACCTGGCACATAATACATTTAAGAAATGTTTGTTGATGACTAACAAAGGTTTGTACCTTATTATGGGGGAAATAGGGAACTACTGAATTCTACTGAGTGACATTGTGAGAAAATCATTCCGCAATTGTGCAGAGAATGGGACTCTATGGGGAGAGACAGGCAAGAAGACCAGCTGGACCACTACAATGGAGTAGGTGAGAGTCAATGAAGTCCTGAAATGACCTGGTGGCTGTATAAGTAAAGAAGAATCAAATGTGAAGAATTTTGTGCATGTAGAAATTGCAAGAACAGACAAATGATTTTACATACACACACACACTATTTCTCTGTACTATATATACATATACATGTATAGTATATATGCATGTATGTACACACAAAATACATTTTATACATATGTGCATATATGAGTGTATAATGAAAGCTAGTAGCAAGTAGAGGATGACACTAAGATTATGAACCCTGGTGAATGGAAGGATACCGTCACAGTAATCACACTAGGAAAGTTTGGAAGGGGGCTGGGTTTGTCAGTCAACAAGCATTTGCTAAGTGTTTACTATGCGTCCTTGCCCTCAAGGAATACTCTAATGAGAGATAACAGGTACATCTATGACAGATACTTATTAGATTCAGTCTCTGACATCAACTGGGGAAAATAGGAAAGCTAGTGAATTCTGTCTGGGACATTTTACCTTAGGGATGTCTTTGCGACTTTTAATTTGGAATTTACAACAGGCAGTTGATTTGGAACTAAAGATCAGGGAGATATAGCTAAATATATAGATCAGTGAGTCATTAGTACATAGATGAAAATAAAATCCATTGAAGGTGATGAGGTCTCTGGTGAGAGTGTATAGAGAGAAAAGTGTTTGAGAGAGAGCTTGAGGGAACTCAAAGTTAAGTAGATATGTTATGGATTATGAATCAACAAAGAAGACTGAGAAGGAAAACTCAAGTAGATAGAAGGCAAAGGAGGAGAAAAAACCTACAGTGGAAAGAGTGTCCAGAAAGAGAGGTTGGTCAATACGTTAAAGGTAGCAGAGAGGTTATTAAGGATGACATCAGATCAAGCAATTAAAAGATTGCTAGTGACTATGGAGTGAGAGCAGCTTCATTTGAATGATGAGGTTGGAATCCAGTTTGCAAAGGGTTAAGGAGTGAGTGAGAAGAAGGCAATAACCATAGAAAGCGTTTTCTAGGAATTTAGCTAAGAACGGAAAGATTGCGCGCGCGCGTGTGTGTATGTCGCTCTGAGATTTAGTTATACTACCACTAGTTGAAACTACTTTAGTTATGCTTTCACTAGGCAGTCCATCAACAAACATTTATTAATGTGGTCTTAAATTAAAGCTTAGACAGGCTTTTTCTGTTATCCCAGATGGTGTGAGAATTCTATTTTACTTCCCTGAGCATAGTTCTTTAAAAGTGGAGATTGGCCCCCTGAGATATATATCTCAAGAATAATGCACTTCAAAGGCATGTTCCATCATATTGAAGAATCTATGCACTCAAGTTTCTCTTTTCTCCCAGGAACACAGAGCCAGGACATATTTCCCATGTAGCAGATTTACCTGGGTTAAACTCAGGGAAATCATACAGAATCACACATAGGAAAAAAAAAAAAAGGGAACATCTCCAGGCCTCTGGCGAACTAGGGACTCTTTGGGGTCAGCTCCATTGCACATATTTCTGTAAAGAAATTCATGCAGCTTTACAGCTAATAATGGTTTAAGCCATCAAAGATATGAAAGCAAAGTGGCATATCAAGATTGCATTTCCAGCACCATCATGCTTCTTATTTTAATAGACAAGACTAAGTACTAGTAGGAGGATGAGGTCAGTCACCACTCCTTTCCCAGATGGCTGAATGTTCACGCTTTTTTGTCCCACTGCCCACAGTAATTGTTTCTTCACTCAGACTTCCATGATAGATGTATAGATAGCTATGTAAGATAAAGTCCTAGAAGTGGAAAGAACCTTAGATGTCACCTAGTTCCTTTTCCTTCATTTTTCAAACTTCTTGAGGGACAGTGATTTTGTTTTTTCTTTGTATCCCTAGCTCTTACTGCAGTGCCTAACACATTTACTGTGTTTAATAGCTGCTTCTCGACTTGACCTGAATGGCAGCTCTGCTGCTTACTGTGTCATCTTGGGCAAATCGTTTTGTTGAGATTCGGGGTGCTCAGGAACCCAACATACCTCCATGCTGGGTCCTGCTGAATGAATTTGATTCAAGCCTTCTTTCAGCCAAAGTAAAACAAAGTTTATTAAAAATTCACCAAATTAGGTTAACACTTAAGGAGCCTATGCATTTGTAGCTCTTGTTTTAACAACAAAGCCAGATACAATCTGAGCTAGATTGAATCTGACTGCCTTCATGGAGGTGAGATGGGACTTAAATACAGAAAGACCCTGGCAAAGATCTAGAGGTAGTCTTGTAGTCTAGGAGGAGGGTCTAAGGAGGATCTTGATGAGACTGGGGTAATTAGTGATATAATCAAGGGTTGGAAACAGCTTTAGGCAATTGGGAGGTATCAAACAATGGAGGGCTTGTGTTCAGAAGCAGGTGGGACAATCCTGAGGTAACAGACAAAAGGAAGGTCAGGCTAGGTAGGTTAAGGGTGACAGATTTAAGAATGAAAAGCCATATTAAGTGAGAACATTAAGGGGAGTTCAAAGAGGTTCCCAGAGTCTGTACTCCATCAGTTTCTCTAGGTCTGTTTCCTCATCTATAACATGAGAGGATAGGATCAGATGACCCCATAGGTCTCTTATTTTATGAAGAGACTGATAACCTCCAGGGCAGTAGAAGTAGCAAAAGCAAAGAGTAAGAACATTTGTGCCAAAACAGCATACAAACACTGTGCACCAACACATCCAAGTGAACCATAGGGAGCAGAATCCCTACACTGTTATTTAAAGCAGTCCCCTGCTCACACAGGCCTTCCAGTGTTCTAAATGTGTAGAGCAGTAATCTGCCCTCCTGAAGAAGCTGCAGGTTATCTATTCTGCAACATGGTTTGAAAAGATAATCTTTTTTTATGGATAAAGGGAAAGAATGGGTGAAAAAAAAAATGTGCCACATGTGACTGAGTTGCTTCTTTTCATACACAGTATGCTTTTATGACATACTGGTCCCCAGAGTGAATAAAACTTTTGGCCTGAAGCTAGAAATACCTGAATTCAAATGCAGCTCCAGACACTTCCTCACTGAGTGACTCTGGGCAAGTCACTTGCCACACTTTCCTCAAATGTAAAATGGAAATAACAATAGTTCCTACCTCCCAGGACTGTTGGGTGGATCAAATGGAATATTTGTAAAGTACTTAGCACAGTGCCTGAATAAATACCTGTTTCCTTACTTCCCTCCCAAGGGAATTGTCCTTGGTAATTCTGTCACTTAACTTGCAGTGTTTGTCTCATCAGACATAGCTCAGAGGCATCTGGCTTGCTCAGCATCACCCTGAGATGATCATCTCTCATTGGCTGTTACCTTTTTTTTTTGTCTCAGCCAGAAGAAGATAATTTCTCTCTTAACCATAAGTGTTAAATTAATCACAGGAAAGGCTCTAGTTAGCCTTTCTGTTTTCCATTCTTCAAGTCTTTGCTTTCTCTAAGCACAATCAAACTGCAAAATGTGGAGATTATCTAAGATGATTTCTAAGGGCTCTTCTGGATCTAACAGTCTGTAATTCTATGATTACAAGACTGAAAAAGGAAAAAGGCTGTGTTGAACAGTTTTTATTGAAAGCATAAAACTTCTCAGGCTATTTCCTTTTCAATTAGTCCGGTGTCCCAAATTATTGCTAATAGCAACAGACTATTAGAGATGTAAACAGATATTGTATATAAATCAAGTTACAACTTGCTTCAGCTGAAACAGTAAATAGATTAAAGAAGAAATAAACTTGAAAGATACAAGTATAAAATGTAGTTTAATAAACAATTGTGAAAGAACTATTGTTTCTGAGGCATTTCTACCTCACCGGGGAGAAACAAAATTGAGGTAGAGCATCGTTTCTTGTCTCAAAGAGTTTTATAATCTAGGAGGGTGATGGGTTACCAATAACTGCAGTACAAAATAATGCATACATGAATGATGAGAAGCCATACATAATGGTTAGAGGTATGGCAAGACTTGGATTTGTTACTTTTCAAGGGGACTCAAGTTGCTAAAGATTGAAGGAGTTAAATTTATTTTGATTTTGGGAGTAGAGGGAGCTACTGGGAATTAATGACATTAGGGATAGAGGGCATTCTGGTGTGATTGGTTTGTATTTTGGTTTCAGCGAAACTAAAAAAACAAGCAAAAAAAGAAAATAAGCAAAAAAAAAAAAAGATGGGTGAGGTAGCACCATCTCCTTCCTTTCCTCTTGTTTTGTTTTTCTCCATTCTCTTTTGCAGAGTCCTCATTTAGTCTGTCTACTGATAAATGACAACAAAATAATGATAATACATACATAAATACTTTTAAAAACTCACCAATTATGCTTTTATAATAACTTTCCTTCTTGCCATGCTGAGAGAAGATACAGCTCCTAGGGTCTTTAACAACTTAGTTCCCAATGAAAGCAAACCAGCTTAAGCCTTATCAGGAGTGTTATAGAGGGGCATCCTTGGAATCTAGAAGACCTGGATTCAAGTCTTGCCTCAAATATATACTGACTATGGGACCACAAGCAAGTCTTTTTAATTCTCAGTGTCCCAAGATAACTCTCTAGTGAGGTGGTTCTCAAGCTTTTTGGTATCAGGAAATTTTACATTCTTAAAAATTATTGAGAACTCCCCAAAGAGCTTTTGTTTCTGTTGGTTAGCAACAGAATGTCTAGCAACATTTACAATATTTGAAATAAAAACATTTTAGTATTATTGTGAAAATAGTTCTGACCTTTCAGACCCCTGAAGAGGTCTTAGAGAGCTCCAGACAGGAAAATACTGGAGCCAGTTAGAATGGGCTAATTGTTGTATTTTCAGAGTAAGTATTTACTCTTCAGAAATTGACCATCATTACATATGTCTTATTATTTTGTTGATTACCAAGCTTTAAGAAACTGATGGTAAAAATGTTAATAGGGCAGATTAAACTTAAAAGTAGTATGTTATATGCATTTTTTTCTTCTGGAAGCTGGTTGATAAACGTTTACCAGCACACTCCTGCCCCCAGGGTTCTTCAGAATACATTTTAAGAACCATTGCTCATACCATTTCCAGGGCTGTATCTCAGAGATTATACAAATGGGAAAAAGATTCACACGTATAAAAATAATTGTAGCAATTCTTTTTGTGATGGCAAAGAATTGGAAATTGAAGGGAGACTCATCAGTTGGAGAATGGCTGAACAAGCTGCAGCATATGAATGTAATGGAATACTATGGTGCTTTAAGAAATTATGAACAGGCAAACCAGAAAAAACTGGAAAGACTTATATGAACTGATGCTGAGTGAGGGAGGCAGAATCAGGAGAACATTGTACACAGTTACATCCATATTGACTAACTTTGATAGATTTGGCTCTTCTCAACAATGCAAGTTTCTAAGACAACTCCAAAAGATTCATGATGGAAAATGCTATTTATGTCCAGAGAAAGAATGCAGAATGAAGCATACCATGTTCCTTTTTCTCTTTTTTTTTCTCAGAGTTCATTCCATTGCTTGTAATTGTTCTTTGCAATGTGACATGTGAAAATATGTTTAATGTGAAATGTATATATAAAGCCTATGTCAGATTGCATGCTGTCTTCAGGAGGTGGAAAGGGGAGAGAGAAGGAAAAAATCTGGAATTCAAAATCTTGTGGAACTGAATGTTGTAAACTATAAACAAATAAATTTTAAAAAATAAAAATAAATTTACATTAAAAAAAAAAGAAAAGAATCATTGCTCTAGAGTCCAAGAGGTTCCCAAAGTGGGCAATACTGCCCCCTGAGGTGTGTTGGAATGATAACAGGAGAAGAGGGAGTGGTAATACTGGTGTGTGTTCATTGTTCATTGCCGAAGAAGACCATTCCATCAGAGAAATGATGACATGACTTGCACTTGGGTCACCAGTCTCACTTCTCCTCCAGAGCCATGTGAATCTAGTGACCAGATATTCATCAGAATGACCAGAGATGACCCAGGATGTGGCAACTGGAGTTAGTTAACTTGCCCAAGGTCACACAGCTAGTGAGTGTCAAGTGTCTGAGATGACATTTGAACTCAGGTCCTCCTGAGTCCTGCACTGGTGCTCTATGCACTGCACTGCCTAGCTGCCCCAGTAGAAATGATGGAAGTATAAGGAATGAAGAGAAGGGAAGAAAATTTTGAAAAGCTCTTCATGTATGTTTCATCTGTTATGTAACAGAATTAAAGTTATAGTGATTACATTATTTTCCAAATAAATACACAAAATGCAAACTATAGCTAATCAATGTCAAGTCTGCCTGACAGGTCTTACTTAACAAGTGAGTGTCGGCAGGAGAGCATGTAGCAAAATGTGCAGAAGTGCAGCCTGCATTAGCAGGAATATGTGCGAGTAATGACATGTTAACAGCAAGATAGACAATATATGGTTATATAATACAATATTCCATCATCAAAATTTTAATGCAGGAAAAAATAACAAGTGTATAATACCATATTTCTCTGCATAATCATGGCAGATTTTATGACTTTTTTTTTTGCAAAAAAGTGGGGTGTGACCATTATGTGGAGCTTTTACAAAATTGTGCCAGTATTACTTAAAAATCATTTATTATTAAACTTCATCTCTCGCAGATGAACTATGCAGTTCAGCTAGCACAGGAAGATACAAGTCTTGTCATATCCTGTGACTTCTCATGGTAGCTTTGCCCACCCACCAAGTCCCCTTATACCTACAACTCTTCATTGGGTAGAGTAGCAATACCCTAGTCCTCTAAACAGATCACTCAAGTTGGCTTTTGGAAATACACTGACAATGTGCTCATTCATTGTCTAGGCTCCTGGCTAGCATTGCATGAGACAAATCTATAGCGGTGTGTGGGTATTCATCCTTCATCGCTGAAGAACACCATGCCATCAGAGAAATTATGTCACATGTGAATGAATGACCATTTGAAGATAATGACATGACTTGCGCTTGACTTTGTTTTGAGTGAGGGAGGGCTGTGCAGGTCACCAGTCTCACTTCTCCTTCAGAGCCATCTGAATCCAGTGACCAGATATTCATCAGAATGACTAGAGATGACCCAAGATGAGGCAATTGGACTTAAGTGACTTGCCCAAGGTCACACGGCTAGTGAGTGTCAAGTGTCTGAGGTAAGACTTGAACTCAGGTTCTCCTGACTCCTGCACTGGTGTGCTATCCACTGCACTACCTAGCTGTCCCAAATCTGTATCCATATACCACTGGGTGCTCTGTTTATCTTTTAAGTATTGTGATGAACAGAATTACACCATATAACGATTATGCAAAGAAAATTTTTGGACTGAATGCAAGAATTATGAGGTGGTAATGATTATGTGGTGAAATATGGCAACTTACTAAATTTAAGATGTGTCATTTAAAAGTTAAATTTTTTTGAAATGATACAAATTTAAAAAAAATAAAGGGTTAAAGTCTTCCAGGGGATGTGGAGTAACTGTTTTTGTTTTAAAGGGACAGTGGGCCAAGTAAGTTTGAGAAACTCTGCTCTAGACTGACAATTTTTATTGGCAGATTGGCAGTTGATGCTGACAGATACACATAGTAAAGACAGGAGTACAGATTAGGTGAACTTCAAACTTGCCCACATAGCTTACATTTTATTCTGCTCAAATTCTCATAGGAATGGTGTATGATATCCTACTACTGGCAAAACAATGGCTGCATGAGTGAAGGAAACATGCCCTACCCCCAGACACTCAGAACTATTACAATTCATCCAGCAATTTTAGAAGAGTCATTGAACAATGGAAGCACTGCTGCTGCAACAGCATATGGTCTTATGGGGTTCCAAGACAATTTTCCTGATACAGATTACTGATGTGATATGAAAGACTACCCTAGATCACTCCAACTTCACTGAAAATCAGTGCATGTCTTCTGGGTAGCCATGTAGGAAACCAGTTAGGAGACTGATGTAATAATTTAGGTGAATGGGAATGAGTGCCTTAACTGAGAGTAAGGTGGTATGTGTAAGTAGAGATGAGGTCAAATGTGCGAGATGTAGTAGAAATAAAAAAGACAGTATTTGTTAACTGATTAAATATGTGAGGTGAAAGGGTAAGGAGTCAAGGCTAATTCTTGGGTTATAAACATGAAAGATTGAAAGACTGGTGTTTCCTTTGGCAGAAAAAAGGGAGTTTGGAGGAAAGATGGATTTAAGAGAAGAGACTTTGAACATCTGAATATGAAACATTTCTGAGACCTCTACTTTGAAATGTCCAATAAGCCATTGGTAATACAGGATTGAAGATAATAGGAGAGACTAGGACTGGATAAATAGATCTGGATAAAAAGAAATGATGGCTAAACCCGGGGAACTGATGGTCACCATCGATCTGCTACATCGTGTGCCCCTTTTCTTAATCGCATCATGAAAAAATTTTGGCAATGAATTTGAGCATTACATTTATTTATACCAGAAAATTTTTCTGAGCTAAAGCTATAACTTGATGACAGGCCTCTTTTAGCTTATCTTGGAGTTAAATGTAGTTTTGAATCTTCTCTATTTCTTCATATACCAAAGCAAATACGACTCTTTCCCAAACATCAGAAAGTATAATATAAAATCATTGTTGTCATTCTTCATAGTATTGCATGCATGTTCTAGAAATATCACAGGCTAACTCTACTTAAGCTTTCTTCTTGAGTCTCAAGGTCTTAAAGGTTTTTAATATTTTATAAATTAGATATGCAAACTGTTCTGCCCCTAGAGGTTAATAAGGGGTAATATTAGGTTTTTATATTTCTGCCAAAGCCAATACCTAATTTATTCTCAAAGTATCTGCCTTGGTCAGAGTGGATCCTGGAAAAGAAGATGAATATCTATCACACAAGACTAGCAATTATAGCATCTTAATGACTTCTAGTTGTATAAGTTGGCACATAGGGAACAAAATGGTCTAGGAAAGAAGGATAAAGAAGGAAAACAGATAAGCACTTATATAGCACCTACTATGAATCAGGCACTTTGCTAAGCAATTTTTACAAATATTATCTCATTTGATCCTTACAACAACCCTGTGAAGTAGGTGCTATTACTATTACTAGTTTTTTTTTTTTTAAATTGAGTAAACGGAGACAAACAGTACTTATGTGACTTACGCAGTAACAAAGCTAGTGCTTGTTTGAGGTCCGATTTGATTTCAGGTTTTCCTAAATTACTGTCTTCTTTCATAGATTAGGTCACTGGATCCAGATGACTCTGGAGGAGAAGTGAGGCTGGTGACCTACATAGCCCTCTTTCACTCAAAACAAAGTCAAGTGCAAGTCATGTCATCATTTCTCTGATGGCATGGTCTTCTTCAGCAACAAAGGACAAGCATGATTTATAGGGTAATTGTATTTTTCTTCTTTTCCTCTAGAGGCAAAAAATGTGTGCATAATAGATCTAAGAATTTACTGGTGCTTATATTTTCCATGTATTTAACTCAGTTAAAATTTGTTCATAGACACATTGGGCACAAGTTGCATACTTCTTATAGACAACTTGACTCTTATGCCCTAAAAATTTACATGTGTGTATGCATATATATGTACATGTGTGTATGTATATATACATACATGCCTCTGTGTGTGTACATATATATATATATATATATATATATATATGCACACATACATATAAAGGCTACAGGAGGTTGAAAGCACAGGTAATATATTTACTGATGGGAATACAGAAAGACTTCATAGAATGTTTTGTGTTCATCAAAAGTACTCCATAGATAGAATCATATAATTTAGAGCTGGAAAATACATATCTTGTAGGTTCCAGATTCCATTCACTGACCCATTGCTGGGGATGGGTGAGTCTGATCTCAGTCACAAACCACAACTAAGGCTGAGTTATCTCTCTTGTCAAACAAAAAACTTTCAATTTGTTAAGGAATTGAGATAAAGATTGGGCCTATGATTTCATTGGTGTTGGGAGCAGCTGTCATTTAGGAATGCACTCTGAGTTCAGATCGGTATCTTCTCTGCAAATTATAGTCTCAGAAAGTTGAGTAAACTCTGGGGGATTAAGAGACTTTCCCAGGGTGATAAAATAATATGTGTCTCTCTATTTCTTATGCAAAGTTACCTTTTCTCTTTCAATTTTCTCAATTCATTAATCAATATATTTCTTCTAAAATACTTAGCTATTATTTATCAGTTTTTACATATTAAGTATATTTTGTGAATGCTAATACATTTTTCTTCTGAATCATAAAAACCTCTCCAGTCTGAAACATTTTCACGATACTGATTATAATTAATAAAAAATTCGTATAACTTAAAAGAATGTATTATACTTTCCTGATTTTTTTCATTGCTCTGAAAATGAAGCTTAAAAAAAAACCTAAACAACTTATTCCTCCCTCATTTTACTTCTTTCTTCCACCTACAACTCCAACACTAAAAGAAGAACACACACACACAAAAAAAAAACAAACAAATTTAGGTCTAAGTGACAAATAATATCAAAATTTGGAACTTCTCTTTTTTTTGAGATTGGGCCTCCCTCTCTACTAGAGTACAGTAGAAGTACAGTGACCATTTTGGGATCAGATTGCTTTGGCTGTCATGGAAGTCAGGGAAGACCCGTCTGCACACAGGACCAATGCTCCAACCTGGGAGCAATCTTTTAAAAATTGCTTAAAATTTCTATAAGTGTATTGCTATTCTTATATTTATTTATTTTTAATATTTTTTGGCTAAAAAAGTGAGTTCCAAATTCTTCCCCTCCTTCGAACATCTCCCCCACCCATGAATAAGGCAAGCAATGTGACATCAATACACATGTGAAATCATTCAAAATATATTTCCTTATTAGATATATTGCATAAAAAGTAAGAAAAATAAAGTGAGAAAATGATGCTTCAATTTGCACTCAAACTTTATCAGTTCTCTCTTTGAAGATGAATAACATTTTTCACCATGAGTCCTTTGATTTGTCTTGGATTATTATATTGATCAGAGTAGAGAAGTCTTTCACAATTGGTCACTATCACAATGTTGTTGTTACCTTGCACAATGATATCCTGGTTCAACTCATTTCACTAGGTCTCCCCTCTGAAACCATCCCTCTTATCATTTCCTATATCATAATAGTACTCCATTAAAATAATATGCCATAAGTAATTCAACTATTTACCAATTGATGGGAATCCCTTCAGTTTTAAATTCTTTGCCAACACACACACACACACGCACACACACGAGTTGCTCTACATATTTTTGTGCATATAGGTCCTTTTTCTTTATCTTTTATCTCTTTGGGGGTATAGACCTAGTAATGGTATAGCTGAAGTAAAGAGGATGCCCTTTGGACATAGTTCCAAATTATTCTTCAAAATGGTTGGACCAGTTCATAACTCTACCAAAAGTTCATTGGTGTACTTACTTTTCTTCATCCCTTAAAGCTCAACTTAGAAGAGCCAATATCTCCCACTACATCCTGAACCATCTCTAGTTACCCTGATCAATATCTGGCTACTGGACCCCAGATGACTCTGGAGGAGAAAGTGAGGCTGGTGATTTTGCGTGGTCCACCTCTCTCAAATCAAAGTCAATTGCAAGTCATGCCATCATCTCCTTAATGGCATGGTTGTCTTTTAGAAAAAAAGACAAACCACAACAACCTGTGATTTTTACTAGTTATGAGGTAGAACTTCAGTATTGTTTTAATTTGCATTTCTCTAATCAATAATTTAGAGTACTTTTTCACATAATTGTAGATATATTTGATTACTTGTTTAGAAAAATTCTAGTCATATCTTTTGGCAAGTTATCAATTGGAGAATGTCTTTTTTTTTAATAAGTTTGACTCAGTTGTCAATATATTTGAGAAAGAGGCCTTTATTAGAGAAACATATTGTAATTAAAAATTATTACTTAGTTGTCTATGGTACCATTTATGAAAACATTGTATCTTTTCTCTTTTAATTAGGTCTCTTTTTTCCTTTTTATGACATCATCTGTCTTTTTTACTTCAGTTGAAGCATGAAAGTTTCTGCTCCTTCTCCCTATTTTGACTCCATGTTTGTGTCTTTCCATTTCAAGTATGTTTATTATTTAAAAAAAATACTGTTGGATTCTGGTTCCTAATCCATTCGGCTCTCTGCTTCCCTTTTATAGCTAAGTTCATCTCATTTACGTTCAAAGTTGTGATTGTTAACTGTGTATTTTCTTTCATCGCATTTTCTTCTATTTATCCTTCTCTCTTTCTGTCTTTTGATTCTATTTCTCTTAGAAAAATAAATTTTCCTTCTTACCACTGCCTCCCTTAACACATTCTCCCTTTTATCATCCTTCTCCCCAGTTCCAACTTTCTTTTATTTCTTTCCCCTCTTTTTTCCCTGTTGGGTAAGATAGATTTCTATACCCAAATGATTGTGTTCATATATTCTTCCCTCTTTGAGGGAATCCCCATGAGAGTGAGGCTCAAGCATTAAGAACTCCCACCCCATTTCCCTCTCCACTGTAAAAGCTCTTCTTTTGTACCTCTGTTATATGTGATCATTCCCCCCTCATTTTATCTTTCATTTCCCCTTTCTCCCAGTGCATCCCTCTTTTTTCTTCCCTTCATTTTATTTTTGTGGCTATCCCAACAAAATCATCTCGCACCCTTACTCTGTGTTTATATAGATTGGTTTTAAATTCCTAATAATGATAATGTTCTCAAGAGTTACATGTATCATCTTAACAAATAGGAATATAAACAGTTAAACTTTATTGAGTCTTTTATGATTTTTATTTCCTGTCTATCTTTTTGTAATTTCCTTTTAAGTCTTCCTTTTGAATGTCAAATTTTCTATTCAGCTCTGGTCTTTCTTCAAGAATGCTTGACATGCCTCTAATTCCTTAAAAATCCAATTTTGTACTGAAGGATTATACTCTGTTTTGCTGCATCGATTATTGCTACTTATAATCCTAGCTTCTTTGCCTTCCAAAATATCATATTCCAAGCTGTGTGGAATATGTGGAGACTGCTAAATATTGTGTGATCTTGACTATGACTCCATGATATTTTAATTGTTTTTGACTGCTTGCAATATTTTTTCCTTGATTTGCAAGTCTGGAAGTTCGCTATAATATTCTTGTAGTTTTCAATTTAGGATTTCTTTCAAGTAATGACTGGTGGAGATTTCCAAGGGGCCAGTTTTCCTTTTCATTTTTAAAGAATTATTTTCTTCACTGAACTGTTGTACCTCTTTCTCCATATGGCCACTTATGTTTTATAAGGAGTTATTTTCTTCCAGGAATTTTTGTCCTTCTTTTACTATTAGGCCAATTCTGTTTTTAAGGTGTTATTTTTTTCTCAGCATTTTGGTGCCTCTTTTTCCAAGCTGTTAATTCACTTCCCATAATTTTCTTGCATAGCTCTCATTTCTTTCCCCCAATTTTCCTCTACCAGTTTTATCTCTCTGTTTTTTTTTAACTTTTCCAGAAATTCTTGCTGTCCTTGTGTCCAGGTAGCATTTTTTCTTTGAGGTTTTCTTTGTCGCTTTTTTTCACTTTGTTGTCTTTTTCTGAGTTTGTGTCTTAATCTTCCCTGCCACTGTACTAAGTTTTTATGGTCAAACTCTTTGTTTTTTTCTGTTTGCTCATTTTCCCTATTTCTTGATTTTGACTTTATGGTAAAAGGGGGCTTGGCTCACATCAAGATGGGGAGGCACTGTCCAAGCTTCTGACTTATTTTGCACTACTCTTCTCAGAGATGGTTTTGGAGGCCTGCAAGTTTTTGGTGCTTCTAAGTTAGTGTTCCCTGGGAAGAGGTGCAGTCAGTGCTCTCCCAGCTTGAGCTCTAATCATTATCTAGGAAGAGTGTTTGCTCTCCTACAAGTGTTAGAAATCTTCTCTGCATTGGAATTGCAATGATAGTCCCTTGTTCCCATGTGACTGACTAAAGGCTCTCCTCTTTACCCCAAACTACAACTCAAAACTATTATAAGCAATAGAATTGCCAATCAGTTCCAACTGCACCCAGTGTTAGTAATGGATCCCCTGTAATCTTTTTCTTGCCATTTATCCAATCTCCTTATGATTTCTGGTCTGAATTCCTGAAACTTCTGCTGTCACTGTCCCAGTGGTCTCCATGGTCTGCTTTTGGTATGGCTGCATTCGCAGCCTCTTCCACATGCCCTCTGGGATGGTCCTTACCCTGGTGCCAGAGACAATTCCTGCTGGTCTCTTGTCTTACACTAAAAAAAATGTCTCCCTCTGACCTTTGTTGCTTCTGCCACTTCAAAATTCAGTTTGAGATATTATTTACATGTTGTTTGGAGGGAAATATTAGGAGTATTTGGCTGAGTTGCTGCCTCTACTCCATCATTTTCCTGGGGATTTTCTTGATGATTGCACCAAGGGGGTTTAGTTTTTGGGTCAATTCCCACTGCTTTACTGCTAACATATTCATATTTTGCTTTAAAACTTGAAAATATTATAATTCTATAATTATTATATTAAACCACTTTCTCTAGTGAGAGAGGTGTTATTATTATCTGCATTTTACATATAAAAATAGAGTTATTTTATATTTACATATAAAAAAGTGTTAAATGATGTGCTCAAGGTCACACAACTAGTATTTCTTGGAGGCAGAATCTGAATCCAGGTTTCCATAATTTAAAATCTCCCACTGAGCTATGCTGTTTATTATTTGGAATTTCAACCAAACATTATAACCTATATCTATACCTATGCATATGAAACATATGCATACACACACATGCATATAAATACACACAAACATGCATATACTATATATATACTTATGTATATGTTATATATATACATATACTAAATATATATATATATATGAAAATGCTTACTGATGCACTTCTTTTAAATCTTTTAGAACAATATTTATTTTCTTTTTACCCATTCTTCTGTAAAATAATCTCTTATACTACGGAGAGAATGACATAAAAACTGAGAAGAAGACAAGTAACCACATCTATGTAGTCATTTGTGTGCAGCTGCTGAATTCTCTAAATAACAGCTGGGCAATTATGACTATCAGCCTTGTCTTCTGGAACACAGTGTCTGAAAATAATTTGTATTTAAGTTAAAGCTTCATTGCTTTGGTTCTTTTATGGCCCTCCCTCTTTCCTCCCTCCCTCCTGATGCCTCCCTCAAGTCCCTTCTTCCCCCTCCCATTTCTTAACATAAAATAAGAGGGTTTTGTACAAAGTCAGTACATTTTCTTTCTAAGAAGAGTTGATATTAAATTTTATTGCTGAGATAGTTTTTCTACCTTAGGCATACCTTTCAACTTGGATTCAGTCATTCAAAATAGGATATGAAGGCAGTTAATACAAGCCTTAATATGCTTCTAGAAATGTACTTTCCAATTCACACTTTTTGATTTTGCAATGTTTCCATACACCCTTCTTATAGGTTTTTAAATGAATTAACATGTTACTCTAACTCTTACATCTCTATGGGTCACCAGGGAAATTTCAAACTGTTTTCAGAATTGTTTGTAAATTCCATATGACTCTTTGCAAATGTATTCATTTGTTTTCTACTACTCATCTTTCCCCTAAGCTGAAATTTATATTCTGTCCAATTTTGTCCTTTGGGAAAATGAAACTATGTAATCTGTGTATGAGAAACTAGACTATGTAGTCTGATTCAAAGCAGAAGACTGGTAAGGCTCTACTGTCTGGTGACTGGAGTGATAGAAAAAAGAGTAGATTTGTAATCTGATTATATTTTAAGTCAACAAACATGTATTAAGCACTTACTATATGTCAGGTACTATGCTAAATGCTGGGAATATAAATGTAAGTAAAAAGAAAAATAGTCCTTGACTTGTAGTAGCTTATGTTCCAATGGCAAAAATGACCCATGAAAGAAAAGAAAAAGTGGAGGGTGGGTTAATGTGTGGCTGACTCACCCAGTCAGGGCCATAATGGAGAAAGATGTCCAGAATCAGGAGTAGAGTGAGAGAGAAATGTTAGAGTGACCATGGCTATCCTGGGCGTTTTCCTCCAAATGGAGATATACAGAGAGATACCCTTCCCACCAATCTCCTAACTATTTATGTCTGGAATGTGACCACTTCCTTTTTATGTGTTTTTTTGACTGCTGCAGAGACTTATTAACTCTCCCTTCATGGGTGCTCTTGCAATAGGGGCACAGATACCAAAGTAGTTGTGGTAGAAAGAACGAGAACAGAAGCAGAAGCAGACTGGTGGAGAGAGGAGTTACCTATAGAAGGAAAAGGAAAAGAGCCCACTTGTTGATCAGGCTAGATTCAGTAGAGGTGAAATGTGGAATGGCAGTAGTCCTAGTAGATGCATCTACATATGTCTAAAAAAGATTTGAGCATTACCCTCTAGACTGATTATAATCATTCTGTGATAAGTTATTGGTTAGCAGGGTAGCTAAGTGGTACAGTGGATGAAGTGCCTGGTCTGGAGTCAGGAAGACCTAAATTCAAATTCTGCCTCAGACACGTATTAGCTGGGTGACCTTGGGCAAATCACTTAATCCTGTTTGCCTCAGTTTCTCATCTGTAAAATAAGTTGAATAAGGAAATAGTAAACCATTCCAGTATCTTTGCCAAGAAAACCCCAAAGGGGTCACGAAGAGTTAGACATGACTGAAACAGCTAAAAAACTCTTACATAGCATTTCCTTTTCTCCGTGGGATTCAAACTACCACTCTCATGCCTTGAATACCTTTGTACTTCTCCCTACACCATTCCTGAATTGCAAGGGAAGATTTCTTGGATGACAGTCAAAATGTATTTTTTTTCTCAGAAATCTTAGGTGTAGATAGAATTGGATCATTGGTAAACCTAGTCTTCTTATTGAGGAGACAGAAATGTTCCAAAGCAACAGGTCCAGAGCAAACCCCTAGAACAGGCAAAGGACAGAGGGTGTACAATGGTGATAGTACCTTAACTATAGTACATACTAATATACACACACCAACATGTAGACATGCATAAATATATACATATGTATTTGTATGTGTAACTAAACATAATCACTACATCTTACGTTATATTAGCTTACATCAGGCAGTTACTGCATAGGAGATATGGCCTGGAAGTCAGGAAAATCTTCTTCTCCAACCTTAGCCGCAGAAACTTTTGTATCATGTGATTGGATAAGTCACTTAAACTCTTGGGCCCACATTTCTGTAAATTGCAGAGCAGGTACTAACTTCTATCATTGGAAGCTATTTCCTCTCCAGGAGTTTCTTATACAAATGGGATTATAAATTTATCATCTCCCATTTTCTAATTATGTCATATTATATATCTGCTAATGTAATTTTAAAAGACAGCATAAATATTTGAAACAAGGCCCCTAAATCTGCATCGGAAAGAGAGGTCATTGCTAACTGTTACCATCTAGCCACCCTTGGCTGCCACACTAACAGATAATTGATTTGTGGAAGTAATTTGCTTATACCTGGGCATTAGGAAGGAAAGTTTTCTTTGAATCTTGAATAGATCTGAGCAGGTCATTTCTTTTTAAGTCAAGAAGAGCTCAGATTACAAAATGGATTCCGTTGATCCATAGGGGAGATTTGCCTCCTTCTTTTTCCCCTTAATCCTCTCTTTCCCCAAAGTTTCTAAGTTTAAAAATAGAGTTTAGGCCTTTCCCTTCCTAATGTTGTAGCACTATCTTCCAATCGCTACTATGAACAGTTTTGTTTCACTTTTAAAGCCATCTATTGATCTAAAATTTCTGTATTATTTATTTTGACATACATAGATCTAAGAGCTTGCTTGCATGATAAACATCACATAAAATAAAACTGTCTAATAAAGGGGAAAATTCCTTTGTATCTTTTGTCAGTCATCAGTAGTACTCTCTCACTATGTCCTTCACTCTGATGTAATGGAGATACAGAAATTCTGAAGGGGTCAACCGGAAATAAGAAGGAAGCAGAAAAACAGGACATTCATAGCGGTGAAGTGCCTCACTAGAAATATCAGGTTGTTGATTCCACTGAACTAGCTAAGTGAAGGATCTATGACACCAGATGAAGTCAAAGGTGTGTGTCAGTAATCAGACAGCAGAGATACCTCTCCTGAGTGTAGTTTATACTCGACACTATGTTTCATATTTCCTTTACATGGTAAGCAGAGATTTTCCCATCTCTATGGTCTTTGTGTCTGCATAAATTCTTCTAGGACTGGAGGAAGTGTGAATCAAACCTTTTTTTTGGAAATCTGAGTTGTTATATTTCTTTGTCTCTGTAAAATAAGATGCAAATTTCCCTAGAACTCCTGGGTCCAAATTGATTCAATGCCTCAGGGACTTTTGAGGGGTAGGAGAGCAATGGAAAGGACTTGCAGATACTTAGTAGGTGTTATTTAAGTCGATTTTTCTATGTATTGTCTCATTTGTTTGTACTAGACCTGATTGAATCTACTAGTGAAGTTACTTTCTCTACAAATGAACAATAATATCTTCTCTGAAACCTAATCTTTGTGAATTTTTAAGTATTATTTATTTACTTGTTTTTTCTATCTTGTGTCAAAATGTTGTATTCGGTATTCCAGCATGAGTGCTGGCTTCTAGGGGGAAAGAATTCCATTGTACCAAGATAACTGATACTGACTGAAATACAGGACATTCATTAAGAGTTAGCGTTGGGCAAGTGGATGGACAAGAAGACCTAAATTCTAAGCAGTACATTTACAAATCTACTTGCCCCTTCAAACACATACACATGGGCATTTAGCAGAAATAACACCAGTCAAGGAGGAAAGGTAGAACTGAGAAACAGAAGGCCATTAAATGTCTGGCAATCCTAGTGAGCACAATGTGTACTCAACTACTTGGATCCCAGGATGCAGTGAATAACATCAGTGACCCCCTTTCATCATGAAAATAGTTAATTTTTGAGGAAATCCAAGCTATTAATAACCATATAAAAATGTTCCAAATAACATGACTAATGTAGAAATATGTTTTTCATGACTTCATACATGTAAGTATTATATTTCTTGCTTTCTCAGTGGGCAAAGGAGGGGGTAGAGGGAGAGAGAGAATTAGAAATGAAAATAAAATGAAATTGCATTTTAAAAATGTAAGTTTATGAATTACTAATAATTATAAACATTCAAGTTAAAAAAAAGACACCCCACCTGACATCTACAAGATGGGAAAAGATTTTTTTTAAAAAGTGGTGCTGAGGGAAAACAGGCACATGAAGATGTTATTAAACTCTACCTAGCCTTTGACATACATGTATATAAATATATATGTATGTGCATATTTACATATATATCTTCAGAGAAAGGTGTTATATATGTATATGTGTGTATGCATATTTATAACATGTATATATGTATATATTTATATATGTGTGTATATGTTATACACAAAAAAATATTATACTGATTCTTTTCTTAGTAGTAAATGGCTAGAAACTAAGAGGATGCCCACAAATTAGGGAATGACTTTACAAATTATCTTAAATGAATGTACATTGATGTGTCATATGAACCTATTAGAGGGGCAGATGCTCCGAAATCTAGGAAGATTTCTATGAACCAATGAACAGTGAATTGAGCTGGACTGATAAAAACAATTTATATAGTAACAATGTTATAAAGGAAAACAACTTTGAAAGACTTAAAACTTTGATCAATGCAAAATTGACTATTACCATAATTTGCACATTTATCAGGAGGATTTTTTTCCCTCAATGGGAGTGGGTAGGAAGAAGGAAAGTGAGTTAGGGAAAGAATAAAGAGAGGAGGAGTGAGAGATGAAGGAATGGAGGAGAGAGAGAGACAGAGAGAGAGAGAGAGAGAGAGAGACAGAGAGAGAGAGAGACAGAGAGACAGAGAGACAGACAGAGAGAGACAGAGAGAGAGACAGAGAGAGACAGAGTCAGAGAGAGAGAGACAGAGAGAGAGACAGAGAGAGAAAGCACAAAGCATTTTCTTTTAAAGCAATAGAAGATAGTTGGATGGAGAGAGAGAGAAAGAGAGAGAGAGAGACAGAGAGAGAGACAGAGAGAGAGACAGAGAGAGACAGAGTCAGAGAGAGAGAGACAGAGACAGAGAGAGAGAGAGAAAGCACAAAGCATTTTCTTTTAAAGCAATAGAAGATAGTTGGATGGAGAGAGAGAGAAAGAGAGAGAGAGAGAGACAGAGAGAGATAAAGAGACAGAGAGAGAGAGAGAAACAGAGAGAGAGAGAGAAAGCACAAAGCATTTTCTTTTAAAGCAATAGAAGATAGTTGGATGGAATCAGAGTTATGACAACTTTGAAAGTCATATGTTGATTTTATTGAATATTTTAAAAGAGAATTATACGTAACAGAGATATAGTTTCCTACCCAATACTCTTTTTCTGTTCTACTCTGTATATGGGAAAATGGTCATTTTAATTGTGTTTATTAAGTTCAGAATAAATGCACTAGAAAAATAGAAGACAGAAACATAGAGCTACCTTTTTATCATTTTGTATATAACTCTTATCCAATATATATATTTTTTAAGACTGGGGAAAGGAAAGTTTCTTGTATATTACTTGTCATAAGAAATTAGACCTTCTTAAAATCTCCAAGCTGAAATTAAAGTTTAGTTAATGCCAAAAGTTAAGTTTCTTTAAAATAGTAAATGAATAAATATTTTGTAACATGGTAGATCATAAATCATATGCCATTCATTTAAGTTCTGGAAAAGACCTCAGGAATAATGACATCTAACCACTCCTTTTATAGATTAGAAAAGTGAAACCCAGAGAGGTTGTGATTTTTCCAACATCACCCTGATAGTTGTTAACAGTGCTTGGATTAGAACCCATATCTCTTAACCTCCAGTGCAAAACTGTTTTCACTGATAATTTTCATTAAGATGCAGAGGAAATGAAGTAGACTTCAAACTACTTTCAACTTGAAAATGTGCTCAAATTGACTGCCTGCCTCAAGACAATTCATTCTAAAGTCTTAAACAGTTTACAAGAAAATTGATATTTTATTTATTTGGATTATTTTAAAGTGACTAAAAAAAGGAAAGAAAGACAACTCAGATGTTTATCAAACAAGTAATAGAATCCCGCTAGCCAAGGTTAATAGGTTCAGTCTAAGTAATTTTTGATTGCCTGAGAGTTTGTTTTTAACTCCCATTCCATTACTTAAGAACACAATGCCATTTTCATTAGGCATTTTCATGAAGCCAAACTCTGATTGCATACTTTTAATTTAATGAATGATATAACCTTCCAGTATAAAACATCAGAGGATAGAATGAAGCTGCAATCCATCAGCACGTTTTTGCTTGCCTTGTAAAATAAAAGGCCAGATTTAAGGGGAGTTTTTGGTATCACCAAGATTCCAAAATAGATATGCAGCCTCCATTTGTGCAAGGAGCAAGCATGTATTTCATAGATAGAAACACATGGAAATCCACCCACTAAAGTCACAAAAATACAGTGCAGCTACTGGGACCACTTGCAGCTGTCTGAAAGTCATTGAAAGGCTATTAAATGTTGGAAAGTAGTGAGAGGCACTGAAAGACTTTTTGTTTTGAAAATCACGTTCCTTTCCAGTGTTTCTCTGATCAGTTTCACTGATCAAGTATTTTTGGTAAAGTCCCCCCCTTCTTCCCACATGTATAATACTCCTCTGAGGTTAAAGAAAGAACATGGAAATAAACTTTAAGGCAATCATCTTATTACAAATTCTCATGTACTTTAGCCAGCAGACAGGCCAAAGTATCTAGCAAAATTATTTTAATTAAAGTGAATCTACCTAGCACAGCATATCTAGGCAATCAGCACTGGTGTACTCAGATACAGGCCAAGAACCTAAGTGAAATGTGTAACTGAGAAGAGAATTGGAGTAGGAGCTGGGACCAATATCTGCCTATAATCTCTTCTACCTGGGCAATCTGAGCCTAGTGGATTCAAGAGCTCTGAGTCACACTAGGACTAAAGATGATTGGGTGTTCACGCTAAGTCAGGTACAAGATGGTGAATGCCAGGGATAAGGGAGCCCCTAGGCTACCTAAGGATCATAAATGGCATAAGTCCAAGCTTCTTTGCAGGGCAGTAGTGGGATTTGGCCGATGAGTACTTCCAAACTTAATGAGATGGTAGCGGGATGCACATTGAAGTTGGTGGGAGGAAGGAAAATGAGCATTTATACAGTGCTACCAGGTATCGTGCAAAACATTTTTGCAGATATTATCTCATTGGATCCTAATAACAGCTTCACAATCAACAAGTTAGATGTTATTATTATCATTGTTTTGCAGTTGAAAAAACTGAGACAAACAGAGATTAAGTGATTGCCAGTATCAAACAGTCTGAGGCCAGGTTTAAATTCCAGTCTTCTTGACTACAGGCTCAACACTCTATCCACTCAGTCTACATACAGGAACTCTAGTCTCAAGACAAATAAAAGAACAAACAAATTAATAGAAAAAAATGGAAGAAAGAATGGTAGTGATGAGAAAAAGTAACCACATAGTTAGGCAACTTGGTTTCTACTTCAAATTGAACTACCTTTTTGCTCTGGCACTGTGCCTCAATTTCCCTGTTTGTATAATTGAATGTTAATGAACATTGACATCAACCTCTTTAAAAACTTCAAAAATCTGATTGTTTACTTAGAAATGTCTCTAAATAACCTATCATAAGATCAAGTAGAAACTAATGACTTTATTAGAAATCAAAAAATTATAAACTAAAACCAAAAGAATGAATAATTAGGAGACAATGTGAAATATCTCATTGGAAAAACAACTGACCTAGAAAATAGATCCAGGAGAGATAGTTAAAAGCTATTTGGTCTACCTGAAAACCATTATCAAAAAAAGAGCTTAGACATCACCTTTCAAGAAATTATCAAGGAAAACTGCCTCGATATTCAAGAACCAGAGGGGGAAAATAGAAATGGAAAGAATCAACTAATCACCTCCTGAAAGACATCTCAAAAAGAAAATTCCTAGGAATATTGTAGTCAAATTCCAGAGGTCCCAGAACAAGGAGAAAATATTATAAGCAGCCAGAAGGAAACAATTCAAGTACTATGAAAACACAATCAGGAGAACACAGGATTTAGTAGCTTCTACACCAAGAGATAGGAGAGCTTGGAATATGATATTCCAGAGGTCAAAAGAGGTAAGGTCAAAACCAAGAATCACCTACCCAGTAAAACAGTATAATCTTTCAGGGGAAAAAATGGAATTTCAAAGAAATGGAGGACTTCCAAGCATTTTTGTTGAAAAGACCAGAGCTGAATAGAAAATTTGACTTTCAAATACAAGAATCAAGAGAAACATGAAAAGATAAGTGATCATATGGAGGCCAGATGAAACAACATGCAGAATAGTCTCAAGGTCTTTCTGAAGAACTTTGAAATTAATTGTGAAACCTGGGATGGGATCCCACAAGACTGTCTATGGGCACTATACTGTAGAAGCAAAGCAGTAGCTCAAAATAAACATGAAAGGCTCAAATTTAGAGACATCTCCACTCCAACTATCTGTGTCTGACTTGTGGTAAAGTCTTCTGAGCTTCTGACCAGCCAGTCACACACATTGTACTTTGACCCCAACATAGTGATGTCATTTTGGTCCTCTGCAAGAATGAAGGATGACAACCAACTAATATTTTACTTAATTTTTCTTACATCAATGTTTATTAGGCATATTAGTCGATAATTTTTTGCCTTTTCCTTTGATCTTTCTTAGGTTTACGTATTAGAATCATATTTGTGTCATAGGAACAAATTGGAAAAGTTCCTTACTTTTCTATTTTTGAGAAGCATTTCTACTATAACAGGAAGTAATGTTTTTTGAAGGTTTAATAGAATTTACTTATAATTCAGCCTGATTTTGGAGTTTTTTTCTTTCAGAATTCATGTATCCCTCATTCAACTTCATTTTCAGATTTCAGGTTATGTAATTATTCTATTTTTTCTTTATTTAGGAACTTTACCTTTTTTTCTTAAATATTTATCCATTTAATCTGTTATCCATTTTGTTATTAAAAAATCAGGCAAAATCATTTTAATAGTTTTATTTATTTACTCTTCAGTTTTGAAGAACTCTATTTTTATAAGAGTAATTTGGCTTTTCTTGATCTTTTTTTTTTAAATTGGTCTAGCTATTTTTCTTTTCATCAACTTTTTTCCTAAAAGAAGTTCTTAATTTCAGTTACAAAGTTTTTTTCTTTCAGTTTTATTATTCTCTTTGATTTTAGAATTTATACTTTGGTAATTTTTCAATTTTTGCCTTTCTAATTTTCACTTGTATGCCCAGTTCGTTGATTTTTTTCTCTTTTTTTGTTTATGAAAGTGATTAACTATATAAATTTTCTCTAAAGGTTGCATTAGCTGTATCCCATAACTTTGGTATAATGCTGTTCTCTGATTGCTGCAACTTCTTTTGATGAAACTTTTTATTGCTTCTATGATTTATTTTTTGATGCAACAATCCTTTAAGATTCATCTCTGACTAATTTTCAGGTTTTTTTTTTCCAATGGATCTTTATTGATTATACTTTTTATTGCACTGTGGACAATAAAGGTGATGTCTAGTTTTTTTCTGAAAAGAATAACTTATCATATAATTAAAAATGCTATCAAAGGGTAACTAATGTAAAAGATGATCAGCTCATAAGCATTTATTAAAGTACTTTAAAAAACACATAATATGGCATGTTATTATTATATCATTCTTATATCTTTTTATGGAATTCAAGTAGAAATAGTCTCAGGGAAATTCATTATTTTGTCATTGTTCTGTTATACTTAATATTCTGAAGATTACTGCATCGATCCATAGAGTAACTGCTTTTCTGTAACTGGATAAAAGCATTGGAATATATGCTTATCTTCTCTATGATCGTTCAAGGTACCTTTGGAATAATTCCAGTATCAAACAAGATGATTATGCATTATCAGATTTAAAAACACATGATTTTGATTTCATTTTGCTAAGCAGCTATATTATTATAGCCTTTTATTCTATGTAGCTTGGATATTTTGAGCATTTGATATTAATGTCATTTATTAAACGAATCTTAAATTTTATGGATCAATATCATGTCTGGGTACTTATGGGCCACACTTTTGTCTTTTATAAAATTAAAGTTCTAGGTCAATTCAGCTGTTGAATTCTCAAGAATATTTTGAGGTATTTATTAGGATTCTTTATTTGCTAATTTTGAGTAAGTTTGTAAGGTATAATTATAGTCACTAGGTCATGTCTTTTTAGGTATTTGGTAGACACAAAGTTTTTGCAACCAGCATCAATATATTTTATAATTTCTATAATTTATTTGAATACCTTGCATTGATGTCATCCTTTAAAATAACCCTTCCATAAATATCAGATCTTGAACCATTGTAATAAATCTTTCCATATCTATAAACAAATCTTCATCAGCTGAGCTGATTTTATATATTTTTCTTAAGATGGATATGATTTTAAGCCATGTAACCTTTGATTCCACATTGCATCACCTCCCTATGCTTTTTCAATTTGTTTTCTAGCTCCAAGCTTGCAATATCTGATCATTCTTATTCTTAGTACAAAATGAATATACAAATATATATTTATATATGTCAACATATATGTATACACATACACATGTGCATGTGTGTATATACATATATGTATGTATGTGCACATGGATATGTATCTATAGATGTGTATGTATATGTCCACACACGTGTGTATACGCATGTACATATCTTTCTATCTAATTAGGGAGCTAAAAAGAGACATTGATATTGTTGGAAAATTTTTCCATGTGTTGACGTATCTATTTGTTATTATTTTCCATGGAGCCACAGAATGTCATTCATCCATATATATCAAGAGATTTACAGGATATTTTCATAGAATATCCTCTTTGAGATACTGAATTCCATTTTGGAGTGTTAGCAATGAATTTAAGGCTAGACAGAATAATAAAAGGCTTAAACCTATTTCCCTGATATCATGTTTTATATAAAATGATTTTTTGATATTATTGGATTGGTATCATATTTTGAATAAAGAATCATTTTCCACATGGACATTAGATTCTCCAGCATTCCTCCTATACTTCTTCCATTATCAATATTTCAAGTCATGACTAAGCCATGAGTATGGAACTGAGTAAAAGGTTTTGCAATAATCAATAAAGCCAATGCATACATTAAAGCACTTTTGGTTGACTTGTTCAATAATCACCAAACTAACAATGAATTGATGTCTATACTACTAGGACTTTGGACTCACCCTTTCTGAGCATTAGAAAATATATTGTGTTCTTGTGTTTAAATGTTTACAGTGATAAAAGGTGATAATGCTTTGTATAAAAGCAGACAAACAAGTCATTGATCTATATTTGGAAGGGTTGCTGATGTTCTTATCTTTTCCTTATATATATATATACATATATATATATACATACATATATATATATATATATATATATATATTTGATATATTTTGTTAAGGAAAATGAGACTAATCTTGCGTCAGAGAGGGAGTTGTCAAGCACTTTAATAAGAATTCATTTACCTCTGTGAAATGTAGGAACCAATAATTTTGGACATTATTGCACCTGTATCTCTCTCTGTGTCTCTCTGTGATTCCTTGTATCTGTCTCTCTCTCTGTTTCTTTTTGTCTTCCTATCTCTTTTCTTTCATGTAATTTCATTGATTCTCAAGTCTATATTATATATTTTTTGTTGTCGTTGGTATCTTTAATCAGGTGATAAGGTGTTCATGTTTTCTAATGTCCATACTGGCTAGATATTGATAGAATCCTTCAATATGTCTGAGTACATTTAATAGTTTTCATGATCTGTTTCTGAAATGGAAATATTTTATTAATTCCTAATAGCCATTAGGAATATTCCTAGTGATAAAGAGGTGACAAGTTCTCCCTTCTTTAAGTAGGAGCTGGACAACCATTTGTCAGATACCCTACAGCGGGAATACTTTTTATGAATGATTTGGATAAGATAACAACTGTGGTTTTTTCCAACCCTAACAAACATGTCATCTTCCTTTTTGTTAATTCAAGATAGTACTACTACTTCTGGAATAGTTAGGTTGCACAGTGCATACATAGAAGACCAGACCTGGAGTCAGGAAGATCTGTCTTCCTGAGTTCAAATCTGACTTCACTTACGTGCTAGCTGTGTGACCCTGGATAAGTCACTTAACTCTATTTGCCTCACTTTTCTTATCTATTAAATGATCTAGAGAAAGAAATGGCAAAATCACTCCATTATCTTTGCCAAGAAAACCCCAAAAGGGGTATAAAAGAGTTGGATGTGACTGAAATGAATAGAACAATAACTGCTACTACTCCTTATACTAATAATTATACAGATATTATTTTAATGCTCTCTCACTTGATCCTCAAAACTCTGAGAGATATGCACTATAATTAACCTTCATTTTACAGAAGAAGGAGCTAAGGCAGAAAGAGGTTCAATGACTCGCCATGAGTCACACAGATAATAAGTGTCTGAATTAACATTTGAATTCAAGTCTTCCTAACTCCAAGTCCAGTGTTGTAGACATTTCACCACCCAGCTGCCTTAGTTAGTCACATTGTTCTTTCTAGGGTCCTTGCAATGGCAACACCCACTACACATTCTGTTGTGCGGAGGTCCTGAATTTTTTTCACATTCTCTGTGAAACATTGTTGGAGAAAGCATTTTTTATGATTGTCACAGGAAATGCTAGTGTTTTTTAAAAATTATTCTGTTTTGGTACAGTTCATCTATTATTTGAATTTTTATAGCAAAGATTGAAAATGACTTTTCAAAATCCCATTTTTATGTACTTTTTAAAATCATTAGAGATACTGGCATTGTTCTCCATGTCATTTTCATTATCAAGTAGCATTTCTATAATTTGTTTTAAATATATATTTGATATACATTGGCTTTTCTACTTAAGGTTTAAGTAACTTCTCTGTATCCATGCATTTCATTTAATCTGAACTAAGAATAAGTCATTTCTTGTTATTATTCTTATTACTTATCGTTGCGCTACACTGTTTTACATAACCAAGGATGTAACTTAGAGCTGAGTATATAGTTGACAAGACAAAAGCCCTTGCCCAAAACCGCTACATCTATTTATAATTTCATTACGATGTAATGTTTTGGTGTATAATAAAAATATACAGATTTTCAATGAATTCTTTGCCCAATTGCTATGTGCCTGTGTTAGGAGTTGGTACTATTGGTACTCAGGCATTGGCACTGGGTGGAATGTACTTTTTATTTGTTCTAGTGTGCTCTGTTAACTTATGGTACCAGAACATGGAGGAATGTTTTTCATTTTGGTTGCTCTTGTGTCAAGCTAATCATCATGATGTTTTCAAGTATAAACAGCCTACAGAAGTATTCAGCTCCACCTTTCTATTTTTTTCTTTTAAAATTCATAGGACAAATTAAATCACACTATTTGGATTGATAAAACAATCAATGATATTGACAAAGTTTAATTGTCCCATATTTCTATTTGTTTTTTTACCAAAGAAGTTCAACGGTATACAGAGTCTAAACTTTCTAACAACCTGACCCTTATTTTCCTGTTATTTCTCTTCTCATGACATGGTTATCTTTGAGATATTACTTATTAATAATGTTTATATGTTATTATACTTTTATCAGTATTGTGTGCTGAAAAGACCCCTGAATTTGGAGCTAGAAGACCTGGTCTTGATCACTTTCTACTGTGATTTAATTTGTCTGGACCTTAGTTTTTCCATTTGCAAAATAAGAGTCTTTGTCTAGATAAACTCAAAGATCCCTTCTGATTTTAAATCTATGATCCAAAGACCTCTGGGTTGAACTATGATATTTTTATACCCATTGAATAACAATTAAATCCAGACCAAAGACTGGAACTTTCATGTGACTACCAGTAAAAATATGCCAATGATTTTCTCCAAACAATTTTCTTTCAATTTTTATTTTCAATATTTAGTGATATTTTCTATTTTTTTACTTCATCATCATTCCCAACTTTCTCTCCCCTGTCCATTACTCAGTAAAGCATTCTTTGGAATAAAGAATAGAAGAAAGGGGAGGGGAAGGCTGGACAGAGCAATTCAATAAAAATAGGGTATCAACTGAGTCTATCAAGATAATCAAGCAGCATTTTTTTGATTCATGATTATTTGAACCATTTTTTTCTTCAGTGATCCATGTGTACTTTGATTTGACTCCTCTAGGTCATTTTAAACAATTTTAAACTTTTATTTCTAAAAGAGACCTTAGAGATTACCTAATATAAACCCTTCATTTTACAGATGAGCAAAATGAGGCTTTGAGGGGTTAAATGATTTACCAAAGGTAAAACAACTGATTAGTGGTACAGTAAGGTACAGGGGTATCTGTTTAGCTGCCCAGTTGACTGGAGTTTCCCCTATACACCAATGCCTCTCTAAATATGTGATCAAGCTAGTGCAACATACAATCAGTGTATTTATCCTCTATTTATCACTACTCACCATCACCATGCTTAAATGAAACGAATCTTGGAGCCTAGGAAATTGACTTTGCTGTGTTTAAAATTGTCATGGTGACAATTTGAATCTGGATGCCAAGTTTGAACCATGGATAGCATCCTGTCCATCTTTCCTCTTTCTTCAACCCATCAGTCAACAAATATTTATTAATCTCCCAAGCTGAGAGGAAGCAGACTGTGGAAAGAGTGGTTCTCAAAGAGAGGGAGAACTGGGTTCAAGTCTTGCCTCTGACAAGTACGAGTTGTATGATTCTGGGCAAGTCCTGTAACTTCTCAGTGCTCTTGGCAGTTCTCTAAGACTAGAAGTTATAGAGTCCAAAACATTGGTGGAGAAAGTCTCCTCATCTAGTGAAACCATACACTCAGTCTCTATACCTATAGACACTGTGCTAGGTACTGAAGCATACATGAAGTCAAAAATGAAGCTGTTTCTTCCCTTAAGGAGATTACATTCTTTTGCATGAGACAATGTTCACTTGCAAAGATGTGCAAAATAAATACAAGGTGATTGGGGTCTGAGGACTGGTGAATAGCTAAGGAGATCAGGAATGGCCTCTTCTAAAAGGTGACATTCCAGCTGGATTTTGAGAGAGTGAACTCCAGGTTTGGGATTTGGTGGACTTTTTGGGCAAAGGCACAAAGACCAGCATGGCAATAGCTTAATAGGCATGAGGTAGAATAAGGCACAAAAATCTTGAAAAGGTGATTGGAGCCAGTTTGTTAAAGACTTTAAATATTCTTTTAAAGGGATTTCTAGAAATGTTCGAAGGACATCCTTCTGAAAGGACTAAACTATAAAGGGGTCTTGATGGAGTTAGGGGAGCATTTATTAAGTACCTACTACATACCAGACATTGTACTAAGCACTTTACAAATATTATCTAAATTATAGAAAGCAGAAAGTGAAAGATAGTGTTGTATACCAGAAGGAGTTAGGTAAGGGAGATTAAGGAACAGGATGTATCATACAGATGAAGTCAGAATTTTTGAGTATAAATTCCACTTCTATTGCTTGTATAACTTTGGACAAATCACCTAATATCCACGGACCTCAGCCTTCTCATCTGTTAAATAAGGGATTGACACTCTGTGATTGCTGGAGTCCCTTTCAGCTCAAGTTCTATGATCCCATGATAGACATATGTGAATAAGGGGGAAAATAAGAGGTCTGAATAGCAAAGAACTGAAAAGTTTTATACTTTTTAGTGTTGTGCATGGCTAAGGAGCTAAGGTACCCGAAGAACTCAATTTTTATACTGTGGGATTCTGTGGGGAAACTCATAAAAAGCTAATAGGATAAGAATATAGCCCTGGAAAATATTGGTTACATTAAAGTTATGCTCAATATGTGGTCCATTTCAAACAATGAACTTTAGTGTATCATTCACCACTCCCCAAATAATAAAAAGAAATGTTTTCCATACATCTTGCAGTCTTTATCAGTTCAATAGCCTGTCATAAGGAGAGGAGAAGCTAGTTCACCTGGTACGATGACAACTTATTCTATGTGATTAAAGAAGCAAATATCCACTCTCCATAGAACGATTGCTGAGAGCAGCTGGGGTACTTTATAGCCCCCTGTAATTCTCATCTTTTAACATGAAGATTTAGTGTCTAAAAACTTACCAAAAAAATAAAGAAACAAAGCACACAACGAAACATATGCTGGCCTTTTAGGAGAGCAGGCTGTTCATCCACAGAGCAGTTTATGATCCATA
This sequence comes from Bettongia penicillata ogilbyi, assembly GCA_023548195.1. Lineage (NCBI taxonomy): Eukaryota > Metazoa > Chordata > Mammalia > Diprotodontia > Potoroidae > Bettongia > Bettongia penicillata. The sequence goes on from JAJHZJ010000140.1 coordinate 838,949, forward strand.
TAAACAATTTAGATTTGTCTAAGCTTTTAGACCTTGCTTGAAACAAACTACCTGAAACCACTATTCTTAAATATACTGACTGGAATCTGAGGGGTTAGTTAAAGGCTCATTTATCACTTTAACTCCAAAAAACAATCTTTAATGGCTGTTATCTGTTGACCGCTTTCACCTATTAAATAGAGCCAAACTCCAACCCTGAAATAGTGGCAATTATAGATCTTCTCCCCATCTTCTCTCTCATAAGGAAAATTATGTTTGAGATTTTCATTTTTTCATTCTTCTTTATGGTTCCCTGTGAAAGCAACTCTAAATATGTATTGCATAAACTTCCCTAATGAGGATGATTTCCAAAGTTTGGAAACTTTTTTCCCCTGATTTCTTTCAGAACAATTTTCTTCCCTGAGGTATTGTCTCTCTCTCTCTCTTTTTTTCCTTTTCTAGGATGGAGAAAGCTTCTAATTCATCTGACAAATCTAATTAGTCCTTCTAAATAGCCCTACATTTATTTGTATATTGTGGCATTTCTTTATTGAGGGGCATAGGACATTAACAGCAGCAGCAGTAAAAACCTTCAGGTCCTCTAGATAGAAAACCTTGCGATTTGAACTTTAGATAAGTAATATACTTGTAACATAAAAATAAGATATTCATAAAAGAACATGGATATCAATGTCAGGGCTGGTGATCTAGTGTCCCAAGACTGAGCTTTGTGAGATATGGCAGTTAAGGGTCCACATCTTCAGGACCACCCACTCACCACCAGCCTAATCAACAGAGAATAAATCAGCCTCTGAAGACAGGACAATACAAAGGATAGTTATGAGAAAAGAAGAAAAGTCTGTTAGCATGACCCAGACTTGACCTCATTAAAGGCAGAGAGTGAGGGGAACTATGACTTCACTGCTAAAACTGCAGTATCATACTTAATGGAAAGCACAGATTCAGGCCAAATTTACTGCCGAGCTCATACAACTCTGGTTCACAGGCTATGGAGGGCTATGAGTGAGGTACGAACTCTATTGGGCATCTTTTGCTGACCAGTAATTGTCATATAGAATGTGCTACGTAGAATTGTGTGAGAAACAAAGGGAAATGAGGAAAGAAACGTGATACATAGGTAAGAGAAAAAGACGAGTACGAAGGAAACCATAGTGCTGACGACTGAATGTTGCTCTTGGAGTCAAAAAGACCTGAGTTCAAATCTCACCTTAGATATATACTAACTTGTAACTCTAAGCAAATCAGTTAACCTCTCTGCTCTTCGGTTTCTTCATCTAAAAAATGACGTGATGACACAATCTCAAAGGTTATTTCCAACTTTAAGCCTATGATCTTATTTTTTAAAATCTTTAGTATTAGCAGAACGGTGGAACTAAAGATGAAAGAAGAGATGAAATACTGAGTCAACATGATATAGAGGAAAGAGAACTCAGAAAATGTGGCTTTGAATTCTTTACTTACTACATGTCATACTTGAATAAACCACTTGACCTTAGTTAACACATCTGAATTGATTGGAGTAGATTCTCCACCTCCCACACTTCAACCCCACCCACGGACAAAGGTTTCCTTTGACTCTAATGCTATGATTCTATGGTAAGAGAGTGAGTCCAAAGGTCTTTTGTGAATTTAAGTATAAAAATTTGGGTTTGTTTTCCTTTTAGTTTGGTTTTTTGCATGAATCTAGACCACTGTAAACTGAGATATGATTTTAATGTTCTTTATTTTTGCATTTTCAGTGTTCCTTAGAGAAAATCATGATCTCAGATTCAAAGTTCTGATCCCTGCAAGAGTATTTAGAAAAGAAAAAGAGGAAGACTTTCTAAAATAGTACTATTTGTTTTTCTTAAATGAAGAATTGCTTAGGATCAATATTATTTTATTGTAAGTCAGCCCAAGAATGGGAAGAATAGTCAGATTTAGAGTAAATTCTTCACTGGGAATTCCCTAAACCAGTGATATTACAGGCCCCATGAAATAAATCACGATCCTTATAATCAGAAACAGAATGCTTTTTCCCTCCATAGCCCATACTATTTAAGTATTGCTAAGTAGTAGTTTAACGTATTTATTATTAAAACAATGAGTATGAATGTGAGATGAGGTACAAATTCATTTGTGATTACAGCAGACATGATTAATTTCTCTAACCATACCCATACATTTTTGCCTTTTTTGATCATCAACCTGTTGAAGATAAGGAATAAAACATTCTAGTCAACATTTAAGGGCAGACAAGAAAAAAATCCACTAGCTCTCCTTCATATATAAGATGAAGGGTGACTCATGAACATTGCTTTGAACAAAGAATTTCATCACACAGTATGGTTTAGTGGATCATGGGCTGTATTTGGACTTGGAGAGACCTAGATTTGAATTCTGTCTCAAATACTTATTATCTATGGGATCCTAAACAAATCACTTAACCTTCATAAATCTGTTTCCTCATCTACATAAAAGTGAGAATGGCACCACCAATCTCACAAGGCTATGGTGGAGATAAAATTTAATAGCCTGTGTTTTGGAAATCTTCATATACTATGGGGGCTATGTTTATTATTAGATTTGTCTATGATCATTGAGTCTCACATAGTTTCATTTGGTGAAAATGATTCTTTGTCTTTGGGGAATATCACATAATTTTTGTGAACCTATTCCTGAGTGATCTGAACTGAGTAAAACAATGCAGAACCCACTTAGTCATCAAGGGTTTTCTAGGACACTGAGGGGTTAAGTGATTTGCCTGAAGTCACAGGTGGTTAGCATGTGTCCCAGGCAGGACTTAAATTTAGCTCTTCCAACAATTTTTTTACTCTCTCTCTCTCTGTCTCTCTCTGTCTCTCTCTGTCTCTCTGTCTCTCTCTGTCTCTCTCTCTGTCTCTCTCTCTCTCTCTCTGTCTCTCTCTCTGTCTCTCTCTCAACTAAACAAGGAAACAAATATTGAAGGAAATGAACATATATAGGATTTTCCAGCTCCCCAGAAGTTATTCTGTTAATTCAACAAATATATCAATACAAAGTTGGTACATACAATCCAGGAAGCTGCCAACTCAGCCTAAGAACACAATTTACATCTTGGACTATGGGAACAAGTACCTGTACGACAATAAATTTAGCTATTCATTTTCTCAGTTTTCAGAGCAAGAGAGATTTAAAAAAAAATTCTACCTCTGACTTTTTAACCTTCATCACAGCAACCGATTAACTCATTAATATTGAGGAAATGACTCTTTAGAAAGGATGAAGAGTCCAGGAAAGCAAAGGAATTTTTAGATTGGTATCTTATATGATCAAAGAGCTATGCACACATATACTCTCTCTCTCTCTCTCTCTCTCTCTCTCTCTCTCTCTCTCTCTCTCTCTCTCTCTCTCTCTCTCTCTCACACACACACACACACACACACACAGACCACTAAACTACCTAAAACAAAGAACTGAATCATGTTTTTCTAAGTTCTTCCAATGTAATAAGCTGCTCTGAAGCTATGAAAATTGACATAAATAAATTTGTCGAATGCATCACCTTTAACATATGAATAGAAAACTCAGAATCACAAAATATTACATGTGGAACTGACCCCAAAACTATCTTCTAAAATATTTGGAAGAAATTCATAATTAGAAGAGAGTCCATTTCGTCATTTATTGATTTGGTGTTCAAACTGGTACTGTGGATTGAGGGCTAAGCCTAGAAAGAAGCCAGGAAAACCTGAGTTCAAAATTAGACTCTGATATTTAAGATCTGTGTAACCCTGGAAAAGTCACAGAGGATATTCTGTCACCTCAGTTTTCTCAACTGTAAAAATAGGAATATTAACATCACCTACCTGCCAGGGCTATTATAAGGACCAAATGAGATATTTTTAAACTTAACACTCTGCCTGAAACATAATAGGTGATTAATAAATGCTTTTCATAGCCCAATATCACCAAGTTCACTTTCATATTTACAATCTTGATATATTTTTGCCATTTAAAAATTTCAAAAACTGCATCTGCCACTTCAGTTCCAAATTAAATTTTGTCACTCTTTTTCTGTGATCCTCTAATATACCCTTTTATTCTGGGTCAGCTTAGTAATCAAAAAAACAAAATTTCTCAAAGAGGAGGTATAGTCTTAGAGATAAAGGGGAAGTCTGTGTTCTTAAGAACAGTCTTTAATGGTCTTCAATTCTAATGGGGATAATTATAAGATAGACACAAATTTATATATCAATAAAAATAGCAACTTGAAATAATGTAGAAAAGAAAATATTATAGAACATTGATGAATTTGTTTCAATGTTAATATGTTAATTAAATTTAACTGCATAAAATTTGGGTCTTATTTGATCTAATTTTCTTGAAACAAAGATATCAAAGCAAATAGTGGTAATTATCTGATTGTTTGCCTGCATAGATGTGGAGAGTATCTAATTATTTGCATTGTTCTGTTAATTTATATCTCATTACCTGAGAACTGTTTGTTCCATGTTACAAGGCAACTTTAATATCAAATCAGGAGCATAAGGAATAAGGTTTGACCAGTTAATTGCCCTTTGAAAAGAAAGGCCCAAACAAATTAGCAATATGAAGAATTCAGAAACAAATGTGGTTAGTAGTAATAATATTTACTAGGATTCTTACCATCTAGTTTGGGTTAGTTTTTCTTTAAAAATCAGGGAAGGATTACAATCCCAAAAAATTGATTGATGCAGATGACAAGTATTTGAGCTATTGACACAGCTTCCTGGTCATCTAAGACATAAAAAGATCAGCTAAGGAGAAATAAAGTCCTCTCAGACTTGACGGATGTCCCATTGCCATGTGAGTCAGGACAACCTTGGGCCATATCTAGATGAATCAGTGCTATCTCTTTATTGAAAATCTTTTTAATGTTACTGTTAAGCAAACTGCCATTTCTTAAGATCTCAGATGGTCTATGAGCATCTCATCTCATTTTGTTCCTGAACCTGACTTTTGTAGGGTGGCCTGAATCAAACTTGAACTTGGAATATTTTCTTTTTTACCTGGGAACTCTGGAATTTGGTTACAATATACAGAGGAATTTCTCTTTTTGGATCCCATTCGGGAGGTTATTGATGGATTCTTTCAATATTTATTTTGTCCTCAGGGCAGTTTTCCTTGATGATTTCATGAAAGATGATGTCTAAGTTCTTTTTTTTGATCATCACTTTCAGATAGTCCCATAATTTTTAAATTGTCTTTCCTAGATCTATTTTCCAGGTCAGTTGTATTTCCAATGAGATGTTTCACATTATCTTCAATTTTTTCATTCTTTTGGTTTTGTTTTCCAATTTTTTGGTTTCTCGTAAAGTCATTAGATTCCATCTGCTCCATTCTAATTTTTAAAGATTTATTTTTTTCAATGAGCTTTTGAACTTCCTTTTCCATTTTGCTAATTCTGCTTTTTAAAGTCTTCTTCTCCTCATTGGCTTTTTGGACCTCTTTTGCCAATTGAGTGAGCCGATTTTTAAAGGTGTTTTTTTTTTTCCAGTATTTTTTGGGTCTCTTTTAGCAAGCTGTCGACTCACTTTTCATGATTTTCTTGCATTGCTCTCATTTCTCTTCTCAATTTTTCCTCCACCTCTCTTACTTGATTTTCAAAATTGTTTTTGAGCTCTTCCATGGCCTGAGACCATTGGAGATATTTTTGAGATTGTGGACACAGAAGCCTTGACTTCCTCTGATGTTATGCTTTGCTCTTCCTCTTCCTGAAAAGATGGGAGAAAATACCTGTTCACCAAGAAGTAACCTTCTGTAGTCTTATTTTGTTTTCCCTTTTTGGGCATTTTTCCAGTGTCCTTTGTGAAGAAGAGGGTACAATCTAGGGACCTTTAAGTTCTCAGTTCCTCCAAGGTGACACTATCAAGGGGGAGGAGTTTATTCCTTTCCTGGCCTGTGGACTGATCTGGGAACAATCAAAAACTTTTCTGCTCAGAATCTGCAAGTAGAATTCCCTCTCCACAACTGTCTTCAACTCCACTTCCAACGATCCTCCTCACCCCAGGGCTGGGCTCAGGGCTCAGATTCAGATTAACTGCTCAATTCCCCCAGGAGTTTTAGGCAGAGGACCTCCAAAAATGGACAGTGCCCCTGTAGTGGCTGGTGCTGGGAGGGCAAGACCTCATTCCTTTTTCATTCCTTTGAAAAGACTTTCTCAATGACCTTTGAAGCTATCTTTGGCATTTCTGGGTGGAGCAATGCAGGATCTGCTGCTGCTGGTGGCTCCCTGAAGCCTGTTCAAGGTGCTGTCCCTGCTGCACCATGTGGCCCATGTTGGGCTGTGCTCCACTCTGTACTGAGTGTGACAGACCCTTCCAGTTGGCCTTCTAGGCTTTCTTGGGCTGGAAATCTCTTTCACTCTGTCATTTTGTGGCTTCTGCTGCTCTAGAATTTGTTTAGAGTCATTTTCACAAGTATTTTATTGACTATGGGTTAAGCTGCCACAGGTCCATCTTTCTACTCCACCATCTTAGCTCTGCTCCTCTGTGCTAGGTTTTAGAAGGGTTTTCAAAGCATTGTCTTCTATTTTACTATGTTAAAATCATGTTAGGACTGGGAATGGATACATGCCAATTGTACTTAACACATTCTTCCCATTAAGCTTCAACATCAGAATGCCAAATATACTGTCACCATAAACTGCCTCATCTTTCTTGACCTATGCCCTATGTATTTTGCCCAAGAAAGACCAAGGTATTAGTAAATGTTGTCATCATCCTTTATCTTGATTTGACCTCTATATTCAAAAGCAAACTCTTCAAACTATGTTCTACATCTTGATATCATTAGAATAACTTTCAACAAGATGAAATAGCTACTTAATGTCCATGTTAAAGTTGATTCCATCCATGTATGGGGAATGATTAATGTACTAGTTTGATATGATTTGCTTTCAAGTCTTTTTCAGTACTAACCACTGCAAATGGAAGATGCCATATTTTCTATCAATTGTTCTTTATATCATTGTGCTAAAGGAATATTTTAACCTTTAATATTTTAAATAGAGCTAAGCTTTCTATGTGCATGACAAATGTGTTTTCATTACATTTAGATTAATTTTATGTATTTGCAGTGCATAAATAAGAGACAGAACATAATGGAGGCAAGACTCCATAAAGGTTCAATAAATGTGTCATCTTTCAGATAGCTTGTTCAATAATAATGCAAATCACACTAGTTTAGAAGATTTTATGATAGACTCCTTGTGCTCAACCAAAATGGATATCTTTTTAATGAGTAGGGATTCATTTTTTTTTAGCAATGAACAATTATCCCCTTCCTAGGTCACTACCTTGTCATGGCTTGAATAGCTCAATGAAACTACAAACTATGCTATGCAGGATTTCCCAAGAAAAATAGGTCATATTAGAGATATTTTCTTTTCCTTTGGACCCCAAAGGGGCATAAAGAATTTTTTTTTAAAAATTTATTTATTTTCAGTTCTCAATATTCACTTACAAAAAATTTTGAAATTTAAATATTCTCCCCATTCCCTTCCTCCTCACCCCAGGTTAGCTTGTATTCTGATTATCCTTTCCTCTGATCTGCCCTTCCTTCCATCACCACACCCCATCCCTAGCCCTTCTATTTTCCTGTAGGGTAAGACAGATTTCTGTACTCCATTACCTGTATATCTAATTTCCTAGTTGCATGTAAAAACAATTTTTAATATTCATTTTTTAAGTTTTGAGTTCTATATCTCTCCTTTCACCCTCCTCATTCATCCTCATTGAGAAGACAAGCAATTTGATATAGGTCATACATGTGCAATCATGCAAAACACCTCCATAACCATCATGTTGTGAAAGACTAACTATATTTCCCTCTATCCTGTCCCACCTTCCATTTCTTCTATTCTCTCCTTTGACCTGTTCCTCTACCAAAGTGTTGGCTTCTGACTACCCTTTCTACCATCTGCCTTCCCTTCTATTATCCCTCTTCTCTTAATCCCTTCCCCACTGCTTTCCTGTAGGATAAGATAAACTTCCATACCCAATTGCGTGTGTGTATGTTATTCCCTCTTGAAGTCAAAGCCAATGAAAGGAAGGCTCACTAATTCCCTCTCATTTTTTCCTTCTTTCTCTCTATTGTAAAAGTTCATGTGAGATGACTTATTACATTCTACCTCTCCTTTTCTCTTTACCCTAGTACATTCTTCTCAACATTTAATTTTCTTTTTAAATATCATCCCTTCATGTTCAGCTCATGCTATGGCTCTCCCTCTCCCTCTCTTTCTCCATATGAACACACATATATACATACATATATAAACATATACACATATGCATATATACATACACTTAGGTATATCCATATACATATATATACACACATACATGTGTGTGTGTTCATCCTTTGTTGCCAAAGAAGACCACATCATCAGAAAAATGATATGACTTGCACTTGACTTTGTTTTGAGTGAGGGAGGGCTGTGCAGGTCACCAACCTCACTTCTCCTCCAAAGCCATGTGAATCCAGTGATCAGATATTCATTAGGGTGACTAGAGATGACCCAGAATGAGGTAATTGGGGTTAAATGACTTGCCCAAGGTCACACAGCTAGTGAGTATCAAGTGTCTGAAGTGAGATTTGAACTCAGGTTTGAAGTCAGGTCCTCCTGACTCCTGCACTGGTGCTCTATCCATGCACAACCTATACATACCCATATATGCATACACATATATGTGTACATATTTATGTATATATATATATATACACACATATACTTGTATATGTGTGTGTGTGTGTATTCCCTCCAACTATCCTAATACTAAGAAAGATCTTATGATTTACAAATATCATCTTTCCATGTAGGAATGTAAAATGTTCAACTTTAATAACTCCCTTATGCTCCTCTTTCCTGTTTACCTTTTCATGTTTCTCTTGATATTTATATCAGAAAATAAAATTTTCTGTTCAGTTCTTGGATTTTCCACAAGAATGTTTGGAAGTCCTCTATTTCACCGAAGTTCCATTTTTTCCCATGAAGTATTATACATAGTTTTCCTGGGAAGTGATTATTGCTTTAAATCCTCTCTCCTTTGGCCGCTGGAATAGCATATTCCAAACCCTCTGATACCTTAGTGCAGAAGCTGCTAAATCATGTGTTATCATAATTGTGTTTTCACAATACTTGAATATTTTTTTTCTTTCTGGCTGTTTACAATATTTTCTCCTTGACCAGGGAACTCTGGAATTTGGCTATAACATTCCTAGGAATTTTTCTTTTGGTATTTCTTTCAGCAGGTGATTCATACCTTCTTTTCATTTTTATTTTACCTTCTGGTTCTAGAATATCAGGGCAGTTTTCCATGATAATTGCTTGAAAGATGATATCTAGACTCTTTTTTTGGTCATGACTTTCAGGTAGTCCAGTAATTTTTAAATTTTCTCTCCTGGATTTATTTTAGGTCAGTTGTTTTTCTAATGAGATACTTTATCTTGCCTTCTAATTTTTTTTCCTTCTTTTGGTGTTGCTTAATAATTTCTTGATTTTTCACAAAGGCATTAGCTTCCATTTGCTCTGTTCTAATATTGAAGAAATCATTATCTTTAGTGAGCTTTTGGACCTTTCTTCCATTTGGTTCATTCTGCTTTTTAAGGCATTCTTCTCCTCATTGACTTTTTGGACCTATGCTGCCATTTGGGTTGGTCTAATTTTATTTTTTTTTAATAAATATTTATTTATTTAACTTTTTACATTCATTTTCACAAAATTATGGGTTCAAATTTTCTCCCCTTTAATCCCCTCCCCCTCCCCCAATACACCGAGCAATCTAATTTTCCCTATCACCAATCTGTCTTCTCTTCTATCATCCCTCCCTTCTCTTGTCCCCATCTTCTCTTTTGTCCTGTAGGGCCAGATGACTTTCTATCCCCCATTAACTGTATTTCTTATTTCCTAGGAGCAAGAACAATACTAAACAGTTGTTTCTAAAACTTTGAGTTCCAAATTCTCCCCATCCCTCCCTCCCCACCCATTCCCTTTGGGAAGGCAGGCAATTCAATATAGGCCATATCTGTGTAGTTTTGCAAATGACTTTGATAACAGTCTTGTTGTGTAAGACTAACTGTATTTCCCTCAATCCTATCCTGCCACCCATTGTTTCTATTCTGTCTTTTGATCCTGTCCCTCCCTGAGTGTTGACTTCAAATTGCTCCCTCCTCCCATTGCCCTCCCTTCCATCATCCCCCCCCTTGCTTATCTCCCTCTCCCCCACTTTCCTGTATGTTAAGATAGATTTTCATACCAAAATGAGTGTGCATTTTATTCCTTCCTTTAGTCGAATGTGATGAGGGTAAAATTCTTGTTTTTTTCTCAGCTGTCCTCTTTTTCCCTCCACTAAAAAGTCTCTTGCTTGCCTCTTGAATGAGATATAATTTACCCCATTCCATTTCACCCTCTTTCCTCCCACTACTTTTCTCTCTCACCATTTACCTTAATTTCTTTTAAGATATGGTCCCATCCTATTCAATTCACTCTGTGCTCTCTGTCTCTGTATGTGTGTGCATGTGTGTATGTGTGTGTGCGTGTATGTGTGTACATGTGTGTGTGTGGTCCCACCAACTACCCAGATACTGAAAAGTTTTAAGAGTTACAAATATTGTCATTCCATGTAGGAATGTAAACAGTTCACTTTTGGTAAGTACCTTATAACTTCTCTTTGCTGTTTACTTTTTCATGCTTTTTCTCATTCTTGCGTTTGAAAGTCAAATTTTCTTTTCCGCTCTGGTCTTTTCATCAAGTATTCTTGAAAGTCCTCTGTTTCATTGAAATACCATTTTTTTCTCCTGAAGTATTACACTCAGTTTTGCTGGGTAGGTGATTCTTGGTTTGAGTCCTAGTTCTTTCGACTTCTGGAATATCGTTTTCCACACCCTTCAATCCCTTAATGTAGAAGCTGCTAGATCTTGTGTTATCCTGATTGTATTTCCACAATACTGGAATTGTTTCTTTCTAGCTGCTTGCAATATTTTCTCCTTGACCTGGGAATTCTGGAAGTTGGCCACAATGTTCCTAGGAGTTTCTCTTTTTGCATCTCTTTCAGGCGGTGATCAACAGATTCTTTCAATACTTATTTTGCTCTCTGGTTCTAGAATCTCAGGGCAGTTTTCCTTGATAATTTCATGGAAGATGATGTCTAGGCTCTTTTTTTGATCATGACTTTCAGGTAGTCCCATAATTTTTAAATTGTCTCTCCTGGATCTATTTTCCAGGTCAGTTGTTTTTCCCATGAGATATTTCACATTCTCTTCCATTTTTTCATTCTTTTGGTTTTGTTTTGTGATTTCTTGGTTTCTCAGAAAGTCATTAGACTCCATCTGTTCCATTCTAATCTTGAGAGAACTATTATCTTCAGTGATCTTTTGAACCTCTTTTTCCATTTGGCTAATTCTGCTTTTGAAAGCATTCTTCTCCTCATTGGCTTTTTGAACCTCTTTTGCCAATTGAGTGAGCCTATTTTTCAAGGTGTTATTTTCTTCAGCATTTTTTTGAGTGTCCTTTACCAAGGTATTGACCTGTTTTTCATGCTTTTCTTGCGTCTCTCTCGTTTCTCTTCCCAGTTTTTCCTCCACCTCTGTAACTTGATTTTCGAAATCCTTTTTGAGGAGGTTCCATGGCCTGAGCCCACCGGACATCCACCTGGGATGTCTGGGATAGATAGGCCCCAACCTCCACGTCTTTCCCTGATGGTAAGAATAGTTCCTCATCATCAGAATTGAAAGGTGGGAACATCTGTACCCCCTCAAAGTAGCTTTCTGTAGTCTTATTTTTATTCCCTTTTCTGGGCATTTTACCAGCCAGTTACTTGACTTCTGAGATTCCTGTCCACACCCGCCTAGATCCACCCAGCTAGTGCTTGGGGTCTAAGATTCAAATGGGCTTTCCGCAACAGGCACAGCTGCTATTCAATGTGAGCTTAAGTTCTGGTGCTCAGGTGGGGGCAGGGCCACCTCCCAGGCTCAGTTCCCTCAGGGGGTTTATGTGGAGACCTTCGGTAATGGCCCTGAGCTCCTGCCTGCTGCTCTGGCAGTCCCGTGCCACCGCTGCCTCTGCCGCTCCCTCTGCTGCTGCCTCCGGGGGGGTGGGGGGCGAGTCACGGAGACACCCCGCTCCCCTCTCAACCAACCCAGACGTCTCTCTCACTGACCTCTAGCGTCTGTTGGCAGAGGGACCTTCCTGGCCACCGGAGGTTCCATCACTGAAGCCTGCTCGGATCTGCTCCTCTGGGGCAGCACAGCCAGGGCAGCACAGGGGTGGACTCTGCTGTCCAGAGCATGATGGACCCCTCAGGACTGCTCTCCAGGGCTCTCTGGAACTGAAATCTTTTCCACTGTGTTTCTACACGCCTGGCAGTGCTCCAGAATTTGTGGGGAGTTCTTCTTGCAGGAAATATATGGACTGTGGGTTCGGAGCTAGTATACGTGAGTCTACTCCGCCATCTTGGCTCCACCTGGTTGGTCTAATTTTAAAAGCATTATTATCTTCATCATTTTTTGGGTTTCCTTTAGCAAGCTATTGACTTGTTCTTCATGATTTTCTTGCATCACTCTCATTTCTCTTCCCAATTTTTCCTCTGCTTGAATTACTTGATTTTCAAAATCTTTTCTGACCTCTTGCATGGCCTGAGATCAATTCATATTTTTCTTGGAGGCTTTGGATGCAGAAGCTTTGGCTTTGTTGTCTTCTGGTTGTATGTTTTGACCTTTTTCTTCACCAATGACATAAAAAATACCTCTTCACTGAGAAAGGAAAAATCTATACTTATTCTCTTTTTCCCCCATTTGCTTATTTCCCCAGTCAATTCCTTGAATTTTGAGCTCTTTGCTAAGTGGAGGGCTCCAGAAGCAACCTCTGCTTCAAGCTACTGCCACCCTGGAGCTGAGGCTAGTTCTGGAGTCATGGCTGGGGTTGGGGCTGGGACCAGACTATGTTCCCCTCTCAGCCAGGTGAGAGACCCTTCCCACTGACCTTCAAAGCTGTCTTTGTCATTTGTGGGTTGAGAAGTGTGGAAACTACAGCAGTGACTAGCAATTCAGTCTCCTGAGGCCTGTTCCAGCTTCATCCATACTGGCATGGCCTATGCTGAAATATTCTCTACTTCTAGTCCAATGAAATAGACCCTTCCTGCTAACAATTTTGTTGTCTTCGGCTGGAAATTTGCTTCACTTTGTCATTTTGTCCTTCTGCTGCTGTAGACTTTGTTTAGAGTTATTTTTACAGGTTTTATGAGGGGTTTGGAGGAAGAGTTCTACCAGGTTTTTTTTCTACTCCTCCATCTTGGTTCCACCACCATATTGGAGAATTTTGATGGAAGGTGATCCCCTGGAGAAGGAAATCATAGTTGGCCTATGAAAAAAGCTGTGTGCAGCAGAATATATGCCTTTGAATTGTAGTACTGAAGAAGACGTTTGAGAATCCCTTGGACAGTAGGAGATCAAATCAGTCAATACTTAAATTAATGCAGGCTATTCATTGAAAAGCTAAATACTTAAAGCTTAAATACTTTAGCCACATAATGAGAAGATGGAAATCATTGGAAAAGACCCTGATATTGGGGAAGTTTGAAGGCAAAAGGAAAAGAAAACGACAGAGAATAGGATGAACAGATAGCATCATGAGAAGAAAATGAATATGAACTTGGGCAGATTTTGAGAGATTATAAATGATACAAAGGCCTTATCCTGATATAGTTCATGGGTCATAAAGAATCCAACATGATAGAACAACTGAACAACATACTTGGAACCATCATTTTTGTGGTTCTTAAAGAACAATTTTATAGAGAAGTAAACTCCCTTGATATACTTATTCTGCCATCTATTATATTATCATGTGCTTTATGTTTCATGCTTTTTTATTTCAATTTTTAAAATTTAATTTTTGCTTAAATTTTTATTTATTTAAAAGTGTTTCATTAAGTTCTACTTCTTTCATCCACATAGATGACCAGATATTTTCAACATCCTTCTTCATGAATGTATTGCTGGTTGAACCGTGGGCTGATCCAACCAATCTGAAAGGCAATTTGGAACTCTGCGCAAAGGGCTACAAAAATATGCATACCTTTGATACAGCAATAGGGCTTCTAGAACTGTATCCCCAAAAGATAATAAAAATGGGAAAAGGTCCCCTATGTACAAAAATATTTACAGCAGCTCTCTTTGTGGTGGCCAAAAACTTGGAATCAAGGTGATGCCCATCAATAGGGCAATGGCTGAATAAATTGTGGTATAAGAATGCAATGGAATACTATGGTGCTATAAGAAATGATGAACAGGAAGACTTCAGAGAGACCTAGAAAAACTTATATGAACTGATGCTGAACAAGAGGAGCAGAACCAGGAGAACTTTATACATAGCAACAACCACAGTATGTGAGCATTTTTTTCTGGTAGACTTAGAACTTCACTGCAATGCAAGGACTTAAAAAATTCCCAGTGGTCTCTTAAGGCAAAATGCCTTCCACATCCAGAGAAAGAACTATGGAATTTGATGGCAGAATGTAGCAGATCATTTTCTTTTGTGTTATGTTTTGGTTTGTTTTATGATTTCTCCCATTCATTTTAATTCTTCTATGCAACATGATTAAAATGAAAATGTATTTAATAGGAATGTTTGTGTAGAATCTATATAAAATTGTATGCTGTCTCAGAGAGGGAAAGGAGCATGAGGAGGGAAGGAAGAGAAGGGAAATATCTAAGTTATATGGAAGTGATTGTAGAACACTGAAAACAAATAAAATAATTAAAAGGACAAGTGGAATCTCCATTGTGGGAATAAGTCCAAGTCAAGTATTTATCAAGTAATTACTATGTGATAGGCACTATGCTAAATGTTACATATTGAAAGATGGGCAAAAAAATAATCCTCCTTGTCCTCAAGGAGCTCACAATATAACAAAGGAGAGAGAATGGTTGAATCCCCTCTCTGTCACCTCTGGCTTTGGGGAAGTAACAAGGCTATTCTGGGAATCAAGTTATATAATATATACATGTTGGTTTTTTTTTTTTACAAATCTTAACAATTTTATCCCTAAGAAAGGATTTCTTATGATTATTACTATAGGATTTTTAAATCTTTAAGGTGATAGTCATATTTCCTCACTATAAAATCCTTTTTTTTTACTTGAAAGTGAATTATTGTGTATTTTATGAAAATACTTTCTCACTTCCACAAATATTTGAACTATATGTTTTACAAGGTGAAAAATAAGAAATTAAGTTCCACCTGGATATATGAACTTGCAAAAATATATTACTTTCACAGTTAAAAATAGAATTTTGTTAACTCTTTCACTGAACTCTAAGTTTTATGAAGTAGATCCAGTGATTTCAGAAGGAAAAAATTCATATTCTTCTCTTGGTAAGTCATCCCACATGGTCACTTGATTTTTCACACACATTGTATAATATCAACCAAAGCATATAACCATCTGAGACTGGCCAGAATATATCTTATGACGGAAACTGACTTTTTAAAGGTTTATAATTAATTATTGAATGTACCAAAAAATGTATGGTACTCAGTTGAATGTTGTTCTATTTTAGCAGAATGAATGCAAATGTATATTCTTAGGCATTAAAAAAAGCTATTCATGCTTTGTTGGTCCAATTCCAACTATGGATAATTGGATAAAATAGGAAAGATCGAAGAGACAAGAAAGGTGTTAATGACTCAGATCCTAATGATCAATCAAATATTCTCAGAATCAAGTCAGAGAAATAAATTCCAATTATGAAAAAAATGCAAATGTGATGATAGTTATTTCCAATTTGGCTCCACTTCTAGGCATCCAAATACATATTATATATGATATATATATATCGTAACAAAATTATGAAGTATTTTACAAACACAGCAAATTTCAAAACAAAAGTCTGTTACAATTAAAACCAAAACACGATCAACTTAAAGAATTCCCACAAATGCTTACTTCTGTGAAAGGGAAAATGAACATTTTTACAAAACATTATATAGAGTAAACTAACATATATCATATACAGTATTATTCTAAATTGTAAATCAAATACAGGTAACAATCGAATCCTTTTCCACTAAATTATTTTCAATGTTGTTAGATTCAGACTCAAATTGCTAGTGTTCTCTTTTCAAATTCTCTTGTATTTAGTTATCTGTATAAGTAGCTTAAGGTTGGCAGAGACCTGTCTGCCAAAAGACAGAAACTCCCTAACATCCATTTTATAAGTCTTTGGAGAACTTAACTTCTCCCTTTCCTAAAAAAAGGAAAAGAAAGGAAAAAGAAAAACCATTCAAGAGGTGATTACCTCTCATAGTACAAGAGAGCAAGACACAACCATGTTAGGACTCATGGGAAAACTAGGGTCAATTTATCCATTGTATTGGAGACATGGGAGCTCAAGTTACAGCTACCAGTGTCATACATGCCACAGCATGAGAAAGTACCAGCCTAAGAAATGAGAACAGGATGTTGTGACACAAAACAGAGACTATGTGACTGAGGATGGGTTAAAACCAGACAGAGTTGATGCAGACCACTGAACTTTCATGTTGTTAAAATGAACCTGGTGATTGATATTCTCCCATCCTCTGCTTCCTTCGGCCCTCTCATTCTCTCAAGGGTGAGATAAATCTCCTCTTTCCATCTCTGTGCTTTAGGAATTCATTCTGCTTTCTGTTTTTGCCATTTGTTCTAAAATAAACTGGTTTCTATAAGATAATGTGATTGTTCATTGCAATTAACTGTTAAATGCAGCTGAGTTGAGGAAAATGGATGGTAACATACAGGAGAGGAAGTGTGAGATTCTATACTGCTGTATGTATTTGTCAGTTGGGCATTGTTCTGTAATCTTTGCTACTAGAGAGACAGTGTCTGTACTGAGTTTGACTTTGGTATGGTGAATATCTGGGAAGGAGGGGGCAAGGGCGGGGAGAGGATGACATTGCCTAAATAACAGAATTATGTGTGTATGTATGTATATATAAATATGTATGCACATGTATATGTACACACATATATTAATATGTGTATGTATACATATATACGTATACACACACGTATGTGTGTGTGTTTGAAATAGAAAGAGAGAATGCCTTCATTTATTATTAAATAACTATTCCCAGACTGGTTCTCTGTATCTTACCCAGACAGGAAGTGAAAGAGTTATTCTCACTCTAATAAGAGTGGTGTGTATATAATGTGTGTGTGTACATACATATACATATATACACACATCCATACATATACACACACATACTTGTGCAAATGTATGTTTATATGTATATATTTCTCATATAGGATCTTCATTTAAGTACTAGGAACTTCCCACCTTGGAACTTAACATGAACAAAAGAAATTTTATGGATTCAAATTCTTATAACTTTCCCAAGTCAGGAAAAAAAATATTACATGAATCTGAAACAATACTTAGATACACATATGCCAAGCAACTTGATATTGCTTGTGGGATGAATGGGAGCTGCTATGGGAGGTGGCACCTCAGGCATTTTTTATCTTTCCCATTTTTCTTTCTGGTAGAAAGTTGGAAAGTAAAGCCATTCTACTGAGGGCTGGTGCCAGGAACATTGACCACAGAGAAAATCTTATCTCAAAGGGAGGAATTGAGAAAGAATAGTGCTTCCTCAAGCAGGCAGGGGTCATTCATTCAAGAGGGAAGTAACTAGTACTCTGCTTAACAACCTGTTATCTTCTACCTCATATATTGTCAGGTGCATTTTTTTCAAAAGTTGAATTTTGTTTGTTTTTGAGAGCGGGTGTCTGTCTTGAGGCAGCTGAATGGTGTGAAGGTGCCAACAACGGAGTCAGGAAACTGTGAGTTCAAATCTGACCTCAAGACACTTACTAACTGTGTGACCTTGGGCAAGTCACTTAATCCTGAGTGTCTCAATTTCCTCATCTATAAAATGAACCAGAAAAAGAAATGGCAAACCACTGCAGTATCTTTGCCAAGAAAGTCCCAAATGAGGTCATGAAGAGTTGGATAGACTAACTGACTAAATAATAATCACACTCTTTCTTGGCCAGGGTAGAGTACAACATCCACTCATGTTCCATATTCCACTGTTGATCAACAGCTTAGTCATTTCACCATGTATAATGTTGTCCAGTCTGACCTTCCTTATGCAGGTTAATGGCTCCCTTTTCTCGATGGCATGCAACATAGGTATTGGATTTATTATGAACAATTGATTGGTTTAGCCCACTGTAGGTCAGAATTCAAGATCTCAAGCCATTCACCAGTCTCACTTTCTACCAATAGTAGGAATTATAGGTGTCTTTCTCCATATTCACTTATAAATCGTTTCGTAATTTAATTGAAACATATTAAAATAATTATTTAATTTGAAAGGTTCTGAAGGCTCCTCTAGGAAAAAATATCTTCTGGTTTTTAAAATATGTAATTAAATACTATCATTTAAGGAAGTGTAGTAAAATGGATAAAATTGGCCTCAAATTTGGAACATATGAATTCAAATCCTAATATATATATGTATATATATATATATATACAGTATATATATATATATATATATATATATATATGTACTGACTGTGATGTGGACAAATGAATTAAAATCTAAGAGCTCTAGGCAATTCTCAGACTAAAAATGGCAAAACTAATGCTGAACCGCATTAGGAAAGGCAATTTAACTGATTTGTACCAATGAAACCACAGGTCTCATTCTTATCCTATTTGAGATATATTTCTTGGCAGGTTACTCTTCTAATCAAATCCATGTAGTTCTGAGAAGAGGTATCTATTCACCTAGATGCAAATAAATTTATCAGATCTCTTTCAATTGGGTGGCTTATTGTGATAATAATGCCATTTTAATAACGGAAGAGAAGACAAAATGCACCCTGAACATCTGGGGAGCGTAATCACCAAACCATCTTATGAAATGGAAAGAGAAAGCTAAAAGGAGAGTTGGGAGGACACACTTTATTTACTTCACAATTTTGAGCAAGGCCAACTCTGAACAGAGAAAATGACAAGATACTTCTGTGCCTTAGAGAAAACAAATTATGAGAATGACAGATCCTCACAGCTAGAAGGATCTTAGAGGCCAATGTATGCTTCCACTACAACATAACCTGGAAAGTGGTCACCCAGCTTTTGCTGAAGAACTACGAGGAGAGAACACACTGTCTCAAGAGATAGGCCATTCTGCTTTTGAATATCTGTAATTATTAGAGAGAAAATGTTTTCTTCATACAATGGGGACCAGCCCTATACAGAACACTTCGCATGCTGCTTCCCCATATGGAATAGATTTGTTTTAGAAGAGTGATCATAATGTATAATGGAAATATCTCAGATATACAACAGAATATATGTAAATATTCTGCAACCGGTTCCAGTCTGTTTACCACATTGGGTTAGTTTGGATTGGATGCACAGCCAAACTATGGGTGCTTTCAGAAAGCATTAGCTTACCAGAACCCTTAGCTTGATTTCTCTTCACCAGTTCTATGTTTAACTTCTTTTATGACACATTCAATGAAGGATAAAATGTGCCTTCTCCCTATAAGGCTAACATGTGGCTTCAGGACACAAGCCATGATCCTTTGCCTCTGCAAATATATCCTTCTCCATTACAATATTTCAGTACTAAGTTTGCCCCTCTGCAACTGCTATCCCATTGCTCCTAGCTCTTGTCTATGTCACCAAACGTAACATATCTAATTTCTTTTCCACATCTTAGCCCTTCAAATACTTATATTTAATGATCATATCTTTCATAAGTTTTCTTTCCATCATCACCAAAGTCTTCTAAGAATCTCATAGAAGATGATCTCAGGATCCCTTCACCCTCATGGTTACTTTCATCTGTGTGCCCCTCAATTAAGACAACCCCCCCCCCAAAATTGGGGACAACTAGGTGGCATGGTAGGTAGAGTACAGGGCCTGGAATCAGGAAGACTTATCTTCCTGAATTCAAATTTGGACTCAAACATTTTATGTTACCCTACGAGTAAGTCACATAACCTTCATTGTCTCAGTTTCCTCACTTGTAAAATGACTTGCAGAAGGAAATGATAAACCACTACACTGTCTCTGCCAAGAAAATTCCAAATGAGGTCACAAAGATTTGGACATGACTGAAAAAACAACTGAGTAACTGCAACATAAAAAAAATTATGCTGAATTATAAATTAAGATTGATCATGTATATAAAATGTGTGACTATTTTGGAATAGGAATATAAGATTATGAAAAATGTAATTTCTTAGGGTGAAAGGACTGGAAACTTTTCAAAATTGTGTTTATTTTGAACTTAAGAAATAAAACAGGAATATCCATAACATAGTAGAATTAAAAAAAGAAATGATTGTACATTAAACTAAAAGCCTATTATGTACATTTCTTTTAAATATATATAAATATATAATAAAGTTGTCATGTAAAATTGTCATGTTATTTCTTTTTTTTCCCCTTTTCCTTCTTCTCTCTGCCATCCTAGAGATGACTACACATTAGAGAAAAATATATGTATGTATGCGTGTGCATGTTTATGTGAAATCATCCATACATCTATTTATCACTTTATTTCTCTGGAAACTGGAGTGATTCAAATGTCAGTCAATAAACACTGTTTAAATGCTATCTGTGTACCAAACACCAACCATCTAATGAGGGAGATGATATATATATAAACAACTATATACAAAAAAGCTATCTATAGGATAAATTGAAAATAATTATTAAGGATAAAAAGAAAGACAAAAGAGAGTTCTTGCTCTCAAAGAGCTCATAGTGTAGTGGTAGGGACAATGTAGAAGTAACAATGTACATGTGGGTCATATACAGGATATATTAGAAATAATGAGCAGAGGGAAAGAGCTAGAATTAAAGGTGACCAGGCAATTAAGGGTGATTTTTGGAAGATAGAATTTTAGCTAACGCTTAAAGGAAGTCAGTGAAGACAGCATATAAATATAAGAAGAGAGAACATTCTAGGCATGGAGGATAGGAAAAAAAAACCCAGAGTAGGGAGATGGAGTGTCCTATTCAAGGAGAATCATGAAGTGTCATTATATGTCAGAGTAGGGGGGAGTGATCTGGGGGCAAGAGTGCAAGAAAAGTGGAATAAAAACAAACAGGTTATAAAAGGCTTTAAATGCCAGAGAATTTTATATTTGATACTGGAAATGACAGGAAGCTACTGTAGTTTCTTTTGAGTAGAGGACTGAGATGATAACATTTGTGCTCTACAATTTGTATTTTACAATTGATTCAAAGATGGACTAAAGTGGAGAGAGTCATCTGACAGGGAAATCAACCAGTAAGTTGTTGCAGTAGCATAAGCATGGGCTGGTAAGGTCCTGCAGTGTAAAAGGAGAAAAAGGAACATACATGAAGGATATTACAACGGAAATTATAGGCCATTGAAACAGATTGTATATGGCAGTAAGCAAGGGAAACAAGACAGAAAGAGGGATCAAACAGGACACCTAGATTGTGAGCCCAGCTGACAGTTAAGAATAATAAGGACGTTAAGAATAGGAGAGAGTTAGGGGAGAAAGATGTTGAAATCAGTTTTACACATATTGAGTTTAAGGCATCTAGTTGGAGATACTCAAAAGGCAGTTAAGATGAAAATCTGTAGATCAACAAAGAGTTTAAGATTGGGTTAATAAGCCTGAGAATCATCAACATAAAGGTGATAAATGAATCCATGGGAACTGATGAAATTCAAGTGAAATAGTATAGAGGAAAAAGAGATGAAGAGCTAGAACAGAGCTTTATGAAACAACCAAGTTAGTGCAACCTGGATAAAGATCCAGTAAAGGAGGATGATGATAAATTAGAAAGAAAACTAGGAGGAAGTAGAGTCATAATTACACTTGATAAAGGCTTTGGAAGCATAGATTATAAGCTAATTGGAAACTAGTCTAATCCTAAAAATGGATGGATGGTCAATGAATAAACCATTCAAATAATATTTTTAGTGAGACAATATACCAAAATTTATAGGATATAGACAAAGCAGTACTTGGGGGAAAGGTATGTTTCTAAACACATATGTCAATAAAAAAAATCCAGATCAATGAATTGGTCAGGCAACTAAAAAAACAAAACAAAAAACTGGAAAAAAATTTAAAAACCCTAATTAAACACCAAGATTGAAATCCTAAAAAGCAAAGGAAAAATAAGTAAAGGTTAAAGTTCAAAAAAAAAAACCCAACAGTATTGAACTAATAGATAAAATTAAAAGATGGTTTTATGAAAAAAAAAGGTAAACCCTTAGTTAATTTCATTTTGAAAAGGAAAGAAAACTAAAATATCACTCAGAAATGAAAAGTATTAATACATTACCAATAAAGATAAAATTAAAGCAATTATTAGGAGTTATTTTATCCAATTATGTACCAGGAAAACTGACAATCTAACTAAAAATGGATGAATATTTACAAAAAATATAAATTGCCCAGATTAACAGAATGGGAAATAGAATGCTTATTTATTTAAAATACTTGTTTTAATATTTACTTAATAATCACTTAAATATTTATCTATCTTAGAAAAGAAAATTGAATATAACATAAATGAGCTCCTAGAGAAAAAAAATCCCCAGGACCAGATGGATTTACAAGTAAATTCTACCAAACATTTAAGGAACAATAATCCCAATATTATATAAACTATTTTTAAATAGGTAAAGAAGGAGTCCTACCAAATTCCTTTTATGACACAAATATTATTTTGATACCTAAACTAGGGAGACCAAAACCAGAGAAATAAAACTATAAACCAATTTTATTACTTTTAAATAAAATATTAACAGAGATTATAGCAATATGTGACAAAGATCATGTACAATAACCAGGTGGAATTTATACCAGGAATGCAGGACTTATTCAATATTAGGAAAACTATAAACATAAGTGAATACATTAATAGCAAAAAAAAATAACAAAAATCATGATTATATCAATAGATGCAGAAAAAAAGTTTTTGACAAATCACAACTCCCATCGTTAGTGTTATTATCAGGGCCACATCATTATGTGAGAGAAGGCTGAAGGGGTAGATAGTGACAGAAGGTATCTGAATAATGTAAAGTGTGTAGGACGAAAGAAAGGGAAGCTCCCAGGGAATGACTTCATTTTTTCAGTCAACTATGAAGCGAATCTCTCAGTTGAGTGAATGGGGGAAGGGGAACTATAGCAGATATGAGGACTGATAGCCAGTAGGTGGTGCAATTAATAAAATGGCCTGGACCTGGAGTCAGAAAAATCTGAGTTCAAATCTGACCTTAGACAGTTGTGGCCCTGGGCAAGTCACTTAACTGTTGCTTGCCTCAGTTTCCTCATCTGTGAAATGAGCTGGAAAAAGAAATGGTAAACTGCTTCAATATCTTTGCCAAGAAAACCCCAAATGGAGTCATGAAGAGTAAATAAACAGAAAAGATTAAGTAAATCTACTGTGGTGGGTGGGATAGTAATTTGTTTCAGAAGGTATAAAAGGATTTTCTTGCTGCAATGAGGATCCAGTATTTAACATACATTTTTCATGGATCTGGTCAGAACAGTTTTATGATTTTCTCCAGCTTCATTAAGCTCTCTACTACATTTTCCCTATTACCATATTTCTGCTGTTTTTTACCATACATATTATTTAGGTAAGATTCAGATTATCAAAGCAAGGAGACACAGTTACACCCACATTACACTAAACAGGGTTTATGGAATACTGCACATGCCTTGTTTATATACTAACACAATGATGAAACAAGATGACATGTTCACACCCGCATCACTGCCACCAGCTGGGTCCCTATCTCTGAATGGCATAGAGAAATGAAGATGCACATATCATTGGTCCCAGAAGGGCAGCTGTATCCTAACAATGATTACCATGTGAACCACAGATTCTGAAGGCTGTGCAGTTTCACAGTGAGATAGACAAAGGGAATATGATCTTATTACAAAGACTTGATCTTGAGTAGGTCAGAAAAGGCTAAAATGATGGTTAGTAGAATTACTTTGAAGTCAGGAGATTTATTCATTACCATTTATCAGCTACTATTTGCATCTCCTCCATCTCTATTTTCATGTCACTTCTTTACTCTGGCTGAAGGAATCTGAAAAAAAACTGTCTGGAATCATAATTTCACTTTCCTTCCTGCCTGTTCACATGTGAATCTTTTTCCAAAAGAGTATGAATCTATGTCAACAATAGTGGATAAATACAAATATATAGAATAAAAAAAAATCAGGAAAGAAATACCTTTAATGAATTAAAGTAAATGGATTTTAAAATTTCCTGGTAAATCCAACAGGATTTAAAGTGAACTATTTGTTGAATTGGAGGAATAAAGGAACATTGCCCATATTATATCTCTAGAAACAACAGTACCATGTAGTACTACAACTGCTCCTTCTATAGCTACAGTGCCCTGTTTCAGTAAAAAAAAACAAAAAAATAAAAAACCCACTAACCTGGCTACTTAGAAGCTGCCTCTCTTTTTTTCCCCTTTTCTCTGTCGCTATCTGTCTCTCTCTACCCCTGACTTTCTCAATTTAGTATTACATTATTTCATAATAACCATGATTGAGATTCAGAAATTAAAATACAACAATTTTGAAGAATATGTTGTTACTTCTCCATTAATATTCAAGTATAGGAAATAATGGATTTCACATTGGCTTTCCCCACATTGAACCCTCCCTCTCTGTTATCTTACACACAATCCCTAAGACTAATGAACTCTTCCTTAATTAAAGGTCAGAAATGCCAAGCTCACTAGTCATAGAACTTAGAGAGGAATATAGGATAAAAAAAAAAAAAAGATGTGTATTTGGCTCCCCAAATCTCAATGCTTTGGAAAACAATTTGCTGCAATTCTAGTACAAGCCCCATTGCACAGCTGGGTTTAAGAGACTGGAAGTAGCATTAAATAATGATGTTTCAATTACTTTACACATTATGTGCATAAAATTCCTTATCCCCAGTCTCATTTTCCCAGACAACTGAATTCAACTAAGAGTCTTTGGTAAGCTTACTTTCTTTCTTTTTCATTTGCCTGTATTCAGTCCAAATAGAATATCCTTCTGACACCCTCTACTTATTTTTATTGGCAATTCTTAGTACTAACACAATCTGAACAACAAGCTTTTTTCATGTAAATAGGTCTTACTACTGCTAGAAGCATCCATAAAGTATTTCATACTTTCAACTTTTCTCAATCACATCATATTGACCCCAAATAAATTTTCCTTCTCCTCTTGTCTCCTCCTTGCTGCCACCAAATCTATTTTCAAAACAAAACCCAATGGAAAGTTATTATCAATATATTTATTTATCTCTCCCTCTCCCAACCCACCAAGGATCTCATTTATAAGGATGCAACCTACATTCAGAGATGGAACATATGAATATATGTACACACATATATATGGGTCTATATTATTCATGGTAAATACTGGAAGCACTTCTTTCATTCACTGATGTGTCATTCTGGCCCTACTGATACATCTGTGGGTTTTGAATTTTTTAGTAGCTTACTAGCTTTATTGGAAAAAGAATTGCCTTTGGGATCAGGCTAATTCATTTTATATATTCCTAAAATGTCACAAACCATTTAAGCCGACCTGCTCAGTTTGCTGTTGATTCACTTGAGAAGCAAAAATTGAAGAAACTTTTTTTTCAGTCTTCTATCTTTATCCTAGTTCAGTCATGCAACAAAGTTGGATGCCAATTCCTTTTTAAAAATTCTGGGCTGCACAAGCTACCGTCTCAGATGTGACTCGTTGTGTTCAACACATCATTCAGTCACTAATGGCTCGTTCTCTACAGACTGGTGGTGCTGTGGGAAGAGACTTTTAATTGCTAAGTATTTTAATTTTGATGAAAGATTTGGAGTCTTTGGGATCCATCAATCAATAACATTCCACAGACCAACTAAGTAGGTCTGTTCAGTATGTGTTTTATTCTTTTCAGAGAAACATTAATTAAAGGGAATAAAACAAGAAAATACGGGGTTAGTACATATACACCTCAATGTTTCAAGGCTGATGTGCTCTTGGTGTAGGTACTCATTTCACCAATGCACAACACCTACTCACTCCCCAATATTCAAAAGTTGATTCTCTCTAAATATATAATTATGTGGTATATGTTACCTCAGGTAAATATTATCATATTTATTCAAATATATATATTATATATATATATATATATATATATTCTTACAAAGAGTAAGCCCCCTACACAAAACATCAGAGTATATATACACTTTTTTAAAGTCAGAGGGCATCGTAAGGCTCACAACTCAGTGCCTCATTAGCAATTAGCAAAAGGTGTGGGCCTTTCTACAAAATAAGCCTCCTCTAATCAAGCTTCCCTTAATGGGTTCCATCTGAGGCCCATTAATGGGTGAGGAAGATCTTTAACTCTCATTATTAAATTCTCTTAGTTGGTTGGTGGTTGGCCTTCATTCCTAAAGGGGACCAAGATGACCTCCCCATGATAAACTCAAGTTTCAATGTGTCTGGCTGATTAGACCAATCCAAGCTTGGAATGCTGTACCACAGATTGGGCACAGATAGTCTGTGTGAATATTTGGGGTGAATACTCCAAATTTGGGCATTCTTTATGCTGCCTCAATTCTGCTTTGCTCATAGAGCACAACACCCTTTCTGATATGGGCACACCATGCTGAGTAGTCTTATGTCAGTCTCCTATGTTGCACAATCAAAATCAAAGTTCTGGAAAGAGACCTTGAGAGTGTCCTTGTATCCCTTCTTCTGACCACCATGTGACTGACTGCTCCATACGAGTTCTCCATAAAGTAGTTTTTTGGCAAGCATACATTTTGCATTCAAACAACCTGGCCAGCCCATCAGAGTTGGTTTCCCTGAAGCAGAGTTTGAATGCTTGGCAGTTTATTTCAGAAAAGGACCTCAGTGTCTGGTACCTTATCCTTCCAGGTAATCTTCAGAATCTTCCTAAGACAGTTCAAATGAGAGTGATTCAGTTTCTGGCGTGGTGCTGGTAGACTGTCCAGGTTTCACAGGCTTACAACAATGAGGTCAGCACAACAGCTCTGTAGACCTTCAATTTGGTAGTCAGTCTAATACCTCTTCCCTCCCATACTTTTTTTTGGAGCTTCCCAAACACTGAACCAGCTTTGGCAATGCATGCTTCAAACTCATTCTCAATATAAACATCCCTGGAAAGTACTACCAAGTTGATTGAACTTATCCACAGCATTCAAAGCTTCATTTGTTGTAACTGATGGTTCCTCATATGGATGGTGTGGTGGCGGCTGGTGGAGCACCTGTGTTTTCTTGGCGTTAATTATTAGGTCAAAATTAGCGCAGGGGCAGAGAAATGATCCATACTGTGCTGGGCCTCAGCCTCAGAGACTGCATTGAGTGACAATCACCTGCAAACAGAAAATCATGCACCAAAACTCCCTCCATTTTGGTCTTGGTTTCTAGCCCCTTCAAATTGAAGAACTTGCCATCGGTACAGTACCTGACCTTGATGCCTTATTCATCCTCATTGAAAGCATTTGACAACATGGCTGAAAACATCAGGCTAAAAAGCATGGGAGCAAGCACACAGCCCTGTTTCACTCCAGTGGTAACTGGGAAGACGTGAGGACATCGTCCACTATCCAGAACCCGGGCAAACACGCCATCATATAATTGATGTACAATACTGACGTACAATACATTCTCTTAGTAGATGCTTCCAGAAGACACATGCTTATTTATACTTATGGAGTTTCTGTTGTCTACCAGCCTTCTCCTGATTGATACATGCATGAATATATCCACGTAAGAATAGATGGTTGAGTTTGGTAGCAATGCACTTTGAAGCTAGCTTAATCTGCTTCTGATGTTACTTCTTATCAGCAAGACCCCTATTTTTAAAAAGTTCTTGGAGATTTGAGTGCTAACTGGTCAAGGAATATATCTTGGACTATCTTTTCTGAGGACTAAGTTTCTGAGTTGTGAGGAGATATGTACTTAGCATGTAGGTGGGTTTCTTTTTAGTCATGAATAGACTTTGAGGCAACTGAGATATGGCACATATGCAAGACCATCAAGTCTTGAGAATACTTGTGATGGTCTGGTTCTAGTAATGAACCTAAAGATGATATAAAGTTAACGACATTGGGAAATGACATATCAGGAGGAGTCATTTGCTCATCTTGTATACTAATAAATATCCTGAGAATGACCTTAACAGAAGCCACTGTTATTTTAAAAAGGAAAAAAAGAGTCCTTTGCAGAAGTTACAAGAAAAGGGCAGGGGCGGGGAGACTCAGCTGAAATTCTGATGTGCTTAAAATATGAAGGCACAAGGATCCTATTCTGAAGAAATTACTGACCTAATACACAACTAACAAGGATTATGTATATATGTGCATACATAAATATATGTGCGTATTTGTGTGTATTTATTTGTTTACTTAATTTTCCATCTTCTGGAAATTCCAGGACATTTAGTGGTCAACTTAATGGTGACTCTAAGGTAAGTACAATATAGAGGTGGATTGACCTATTGGGGGATGGGGGACAGTAATACTTGATACAATTACAGATATCCTCCACCTAATTTTATTCAGTTCATACCACCATACAGGAACTTAAGGGGAACGGAAACCTGACCATGAGCATTCAGAAGTCGATACTTTGTGATAATGAAAAATATTCTAGCTGACTGGAAAGTGAGAAGAACTGATGCTACTGAGTGGCACCCCTTCTACTGCTCTCTTACTTTTGTGTTTGTGAGAAGGCAAGACTACTTTGAGATTCCTCCAAAAGTGGGGAATCGGGTGGCTGCCCTATCTCCTGTCCTCCTCATAACTATCTCCACCTCTGATATTTATTCTAGCCTGATCTTGGGCAAATAAACGTTGGACATGTTCATCCAATTCACAGTAAACTATGGGTTCAAGAGATCCCAAGGTCCTACTCAGTGACAGTAGGTAGTAGCAATAACCATCAGAACAATAGAATCTTATTGCAGTAGAAGTGGCTGGTCCCCATGTTTGTATCTTGACTGACCTGAGGACAGTTATCGCTACAGGGAGTAAGACCCTTTATGGTGGAGGAAAGTGCTACTATGGCTTCAACAAGAATCTTTGGGGTCCAAGTGGACTAGTCACCCAGCAACAAGCTATACTAAAGAGCTTCAGGAAAACTCTGTGAAGGGAAAAAAGGTCTTTCAAGGCCCCCAAGGTAAGAAATATTTATTTGGCATGTGAGTTTTCTACAAATGTGCCTCTCTTCTATTGTACCTTAAGTTTAGCCCACTGCTTTCTTTGGGGAATGAAGGGGTGTATTATTAAGAAGTGCCTTGCTTTTTAAATGCAGGGAGAACATGAAACTGTTGCTATATGGTAATGATAAATGTGGTTCCAGGAACCACATTTCCTGGAAGCAGAGGAATCCCTTATCTGATTTAGTGCTAAGCTTGGATATAGGTAAGGGAGAGTCTTTATCTAGGCCCTTTTGAAGGAGAGGGCAGCTCTTTGATAGAGGCCTCTACAATGAAGCATCATTCTTGACTGGGTTTGCAGAGAAAAATTTGGGTGAATGAGCCAGGGGATACCAAGTGGTGGTGGTATAAGAGGAGCCTCAGTATCAACCAGGACAGACTGCCTCATAAGCAGTTTGTTACAGATGACTCTGACAAGTGATAAGGAATCATTGATTATGCCAGAAGTGTCATCTTTTGTGCTGTACCCCTGATATTCCTGGCACTTTTTCTTCTCAGGAACACCACTGTATAACAAGAGTTACACCGTGAAATGACCATATAATTGAGATGTGGGTCTTGGTCAATCTAAATTTGGGGAAAAGAAACCTAGGATTCTTGATTTTCTTTCTCTTTCCCACTTTTGATCAATCCTACAAAGGGACCACTTTTTTTCCTTTTGTGTCCATTGCATTGATTAGCTTTTTAGTTTACCCCTCCCTCCTCTGTTTATCCCCTAGAATTACCTATCCCTGACTTCTTCAAGATTAGGATTGTCTATTAAAAGCTCTAGAACAAATTTATTGGTGAAAGGTCCCCTAGAAGCTCTTTCACACCTTGCCACCAAGGAGTGGGCTATATATGATATGATCACTGTCAGGTATTAGCAAGTCTAGTTTTTCTTTTTCTTCTTAAGTGTCAACAAAGCCTGGGAAGCTAAGGCTCACTCTAGATGTTTCTTGCTACACTTTTGGAAGACCTCTGGTAATATTGATGGGGCTTCCTGGTCTCCTAAATTATATAAAGAGGCCCAATCATGTGGAGTCCAGGACCTTCAAATTTAGTGTATGTCCCAAGGCCACATGTGCCACAATATTCTTCATAGTTGACCAAAGGTAATTCTATATGAAGATAAGGTAAGTGCCACATTGTTTTATTTAATGTCCTTTCAATGCTGTGGCTAAGGAAAGCTAGTTTTGCTAATTATGAATGATAATGTACAAGTATTTCATTTTGTTCCAAAACTGAACTGAAACTAAACTGAACCTGACTTGAGTCAGGACTGCCTATTATCAAGACTTGAAGTTAAACTAAATTAGGAGAGAGAGAAAGAGAGAGAGAGAGAGAGAGAGAGAGAGAGAGAGAGAGAGAGAGAGAGAGAGAGAGAGAGAGAGAGAGAGAGAGAGAGAGAGAGAATGTGGAAATTTCCGTATATATTTTGAAAAATCTAAAACAACGAAAATATAAGTTGAATCATAAGTGAAAGAGAGAATGGGCATAAAAACAAATGAATGATGTTCATTTGGGGGGGGGGGGGAGTGGAATGAAACTCTAATTTCTTTCAACAATGGAAAGCAGGGATCTGGTTAAAGACCATAATAACTTGCTCAAACACTTCAATGTGACACATAAATTACTATTGAAGTACCTTAACAGCTTCCTCCCTGATGCTAACCTGATCTCATCTTTCTTAACAGATAGCATTACATATTCATTACCTAAAAGTGAGATCACTGATGACCTCTATAAATTTAGACAAATTATATGTTTGTACTCCTTATTCAAAAGCTTTATAACAACTATTTCTAAAAGATATCTAAATACACCAACAAGAAAGCAATGCGTTGCCTGAGAAGCAAAATGTATCAAAAAGTCCCAGGGATATAAGAACAGCTCATTAACAATCTAGATAGTGTTGAACAAGTCACTAAAAAGTGTTCTAATATTTTTGCCAATGCAGCTGATTATTGAAAATCCATTTACTCAATTCTGCATTAATGCCTTAGTTATATCCTGTAAATATTTAAAAAGAGATCCACTCAGAGGGAATCAGTCAGTGAATATTTATGAAGTGCCTAATATGTACCAGATACTGGGCTACATCCTGGGGATACAAAGGAGGCAAAACACAGTTCCTTCTTTCAAGGAGCTTAAAATTTAGTATTGAGACAGCACAATATGAATATTGAGACATAGATGTAGGCACAGATATGTACACTTGTACATATATATGTACATATGCAACAAGCTACATAAAGAATAAATAGAAATAATTAAAAGAATGAATGTGCTGCAATTAAGAGGGGTTGGAGAAGGCTTCCTGTAGAACATGAGGTTTTAATTATGAATTAAAAGGATTCAGGAAAAGCCAGTAAATAAAGATGAGGAAGAAGGAATATGTCAGGTATGAGAGATACCCAAAGAAAATACCCAAAACTGAGAGGGGAACTGTTATGTTTAAAAAACAGCCAGGAGGCCAGTGTCACTGGATTGAAAAATATAAGTTACCGAGTATGATATAACACTGGGAAGGAAGGAGGGGTAAAGGTTATAAAAAAGTTTGAATGACAAATAGAGGATTTTACTTTTGATCCTAGAGTTAATAGGGAGGCAGTGGAGTTCCTGAGTAGGGGATGGGGGCAGGGGAGCAATGCATGACATGATTAGCCTGAACTTTAGAAAAATCACTTTCATGGCTGAATAGAGGATGGATTGGTGTGGGAAGAGACCTGAGTCAAGTAGACAGACTAGGAGGTGATTAAATCCTCCATCACAGTGGTGGTAGTGTCACAAGAGAGAAGGGGGCATATTGAAGAGATGTTGTAAAGGTAAAATTGACAGGTCTTACCAATACACTGTATAGCGGAGATGAAAGATATTGAGAAACTGATGATGACCCTTAGGTTGCAAGACTGGAAGTCTAGAAGGCTAGTGTTACTCTGGACAGGAATAAAGAAGTTCAGAGGAGAAGAGGGTTTAGGGAGAGAGGCAATGCGTTCAGTTTTGGACATGCTAGAGTACTTGATATCCATATGGAAAATTGTTCTCATTTAAAACATGCCATCAATGCAATGATATCAAGAATAAGTAATATAAAATGTAGGATCTTCTCAAGAAGATAGTTTAAACCTTTTATGATTATATCTAGCCTTAAATCCATAATCATAACTCTTGAATAGAAGTCTTAAAATAAAAGAGGAATTATTTATTTTCATTTCATTATGTATTTCATTTACGTTAGCATTTCTCAAAGTCTAGGGACTCCTATAGGACCCCAGGTCCTTTCACGTGGTCTACAAGGTCAAAACTATTTTCATAATAATATTAAGATATTCAATAGATATAACTCACATAAGAACAAGCAATTTGCCAGTCCTAAATAATTTTTTGAGAATATAAATGAATTTTGAGACCAAAGAAAGTTAAAAGCTGCTGATTCATATTGATAACACCAAGTTATATGGATCATCTGAAAAGTTATTAAACTGCAATTTCATGTTGTGCAAACTTTCACCAAGAGTCTGAATGTCATTTGGATATAACAAGTATACATTTCTTATTATGAGCAAAGGAAGAATACAGACTGAAGGTTTGAGCTTTGAGGACCAATTTAACCAATGGATAAAAACCCTATTTTTTTCCACCCAAGACACATTAAGGAGAAAACTGTAGCAATGTGTGTTAGGAGAGTTACTAGAATACTTAAATCAAAACTTAAGAAGAAAATATTTAGAGCAGTTATCACCTATTCAATAGCAGCCTTAAGGTATACATTATGGTACAATAAAATGGACAATAGTAAATTTAAAATGTTTCCTGGCAGAAAGTTTACTTTTTTTTCTTTAAATAAAATACAGGCTACCTCATCATAATGCAGCTGTAGAATGAATAAGACTTCATTTTAAAAAAAAAAAAAGGAGTAATTGAAGCAGGGACCTGACTGATTTCTCCACCCAAAACCCTCAAAATACCTGGAAAAAATTACTCTAAACAAATTCTTGAGCAGCAGAAGCCACAAAATGACAGAGGGGAAGAGATTTCCAGCCCAAGACAATCTGGGATGCTTAAAGGAGGGGTCTCTAACACCAAACTAAGAGCAGGGCACAGCCCAACATGGACTACACCAGCACAGACAGAACTGGAGCAAGCCTCAGGGCATTGAATCACTGCACTTCAGTTTCCAGACTTCTCAATCCACAAATGTCAAAGACAGCTTTAAAGGTCAATGGGAAAGACCTCTCACCTGGGTGAGAGTGGAACTTGGTCTGGGCCCAGGTCTAGTCCCAGCCCTAGGGTAGCAGCAGCCACTGTTACAGCATCTGGCTATTTCTGGAGCTCTCAAACCTACAGACGTAGTGGAACAAAGAATTTGATATGGATCTCTGGGTCAAAGTCCTGGGTGGTGGCCCTGGGGCAAGGAGGAGTACTAGTGTGGTGGAGCTGGTGGTGGCTGTGAAGATAGAATCCTACTCACAAGTCCAGGGCAGAAAAGAGTGCTTATTGAAAGTGCAGTCCAGGAGAGAACTAAACTAAACTAAATCTCCTTTGATCATATCACTTTGGAGCATCTGAGAATTTACGGGTCCCTGGAAATATCTCTGAAAGCAGTTGAACAAAGCCCCAGAAACTTGGGGCAGTCCTCCCTACACTTAAAAAGGAGTTCAGAGGTAAGTAATTGGCTGGGAAAATGACCAAAAGATGGGGAAAAAAGACTATAGGTTACTTTCCTTGCAAATTATTTTCTTTTGATGAGGAAGATCAAAGCATACCCTGAGAGGAAGACAGCAAGGCCGAGGCTCCTACATCCAAAGCCTCCAAGAAAAAAATGAAATGGTCTCAGGCTATGGAAGAGCTCAAAAAGGATTTTGAAAATCAACTAAGAAGAGTAGAGGAAAAATTGGGAAAGAAATGTGAGTGATGCAAGAAAACCATAAAAAACAAATCAACAGAGGGGAAGAGCCAAGAGGGCAGAGTAGAAGGACTCACGTATGCTAGCTCTGGAACCCACAGCCCATAAATTTCCTGTAAAAAGAACTTCCCACAATTTCTGGAGCAGTGGAACCCATGCAGGAATGGAGGGGAGGAGATTTCCATTCCAGAGAGCCCTGAAAAGCTGACCCCAAAGGTTCATCATGCACCGGAGGCGGAGTGGAGCCCCTGCACTGCCGTGGCTGCACAGTCCCGAGAAGAGAAGATCCAAGCAGGCTTCAGGGACAGAATCTCCATAGGTCGCAAAGGTCCCTCCACCCACAGGCGCTACAGGTCAGTGAGAGAGACTTCTGGGCTGGCTGAGAGGGGGGCGGGGTATCTCCGTGACTTGGGGCCCCTCGGGAGGCAGCAGCAGAGGCAGTGGCAGAGGCAGAGGTGGCCCAAGACTCCCAGAGAAGGCAGGAGCTCCACTCCATTACTGAAGGTCTCCGCATAAAGCCCCTGAGGGAACTGAGCCTGGGAGGCTGCCCTGCCCCCACCTGAGCACCAGGACTTAAGCTCACAATGAATAGCAGCCATGCCCACCACTGAAAGCCCTGAGGCTGGAGAGCAGCATTTGAATCTCAGACCCCAAGCACTAGCTGGGCAGATCTAGGTGGGGGTGGAGAGGAATCTCAGAAATCAAGTAACTGGCTGGGAAAATGCCCAGAAAAGGGAAAAAAATAAGACCATAGAAGGGTACTTTCTTGGTGAACATATGTTCCTGCCTTTTATTTCTGAGGAGGAGGAACAATGCTTACCATCAGGAAAAGACATAGAAGTCAAGACCTCTATATCCCAAACATCCGAAATAGATATCCAATGGACTCAGGCCATGGAAGAGCTCAAAAAGGATTTTGAAAATCAAGTTAGACAGTTAGAGGAAAAACTGGGAAGAGAAATGAGAGAGATATGCAAGAAAAGCATGAAAAAAGGTCAATACCTTGCTAAAGGAGACCCCAAAAAATGCCGAAGAAAATAGGCTCACTCAATTGGCAAAAGAGGTTCAAAAAGCCAATGAGGAAAAGAATGCTTTCAAAAGCAGAATTAGCCACATGGAAAAAGAGGTTCAAAAGCTCACTGAAGAAAACAGTTCTCTCAAAATTAGAATGGAACAGATGGAGGCTAATGACTTTATGAGAAACCAAGAAATTACAAAACAAAACTAAATGAATGAAAAAATGGAAGAGAATGTGCAATATCTCATTGGAAAAACAACTGACCTGGAAAATAGATCCAGGAGAGACAATTTAAAAATTATGGGACTACCTGAAAGCCATGATCAAAAAAAAAAGAGCTTAGACATCATCTTTCATGAAATTATCAAGGAAAGCTGTCCTGATATTCTAGAACCAGAGGGCAAAAGAAAGATATCCAAAAAGAGAAACTCGTAAGAACATTGTGGCCAAATTCCAGAATTCCCAGGTCAAGGAGAAAATATTGCAAGCAGCTAGAAAGAAACAATTCCAGTATTGTGGAAATACAATCAGGATAACACAAGATCTAGCAGCTTCTACATTAAGGGATCGAAGGGTGTGGAATAGGATATTCCAGAAGTCAAAGGAACTAGGACTCAAACCAAGAATCACCTACCCAGCTAAACTGAGTATAATACTTCAGGGGAATATATGGTCTTTCAATGAAACAGAGGACTTTCAAGCATTCTTGATGAAAAGACCAGAGCTGAAAAGACAATCTGACTTTCAAACACAAGAATGAGAATAAGCATGAAAAAGTAAACAGCAAAGAGAAGTCATAAGGGATTTACCAAAAGTGAACTGTTTACATTCCTGCATGGAAAGAAAATATCTGTAACTCTTAAAACTTTTCAGTATCTGGGTAGTTGGCAGACCACACACACACACACACATGCATACACATGTACATGTGTGCACGCACATACAGAAACAGAGAGCACAGAGTGAATTGAATAGGATGGGACCATATCTTAAAAGAAATTAAGGTAATGGTGAGAGAGAAATGTAGTGGGAGGAGAGAGGGTGAAATGGAATGGGGTAAACTATTTCTCATTCAAGAGGCAAGCAGGAGATTTTTTAGTGGAGGGAAAAAGAGGATAGCTGAGAAAAAAACATGAAATTTACCCTCATCACATTCGACTAAAGGAAGGAATGAAATGCACACTCATTTTGGTATGAAAACCTATCTTATAATACAGGAAAGTTGGGGAGAAGGAGATAAGCAGGGTGGGGGGGATGATGGAAGGGAGGGCAATGGGAGGAGGGAGCAATTTGAAGTCAACACTCTTGGGGAGGGACAGGATCAAAAGACAGAATAGAAACAATGGGGGGCAGGACAGGATGGAGGGAAATACAGTTAGTCTTACACAACATGACTGTTTTCGAAGTCATTTGCAAAACTACACAGATAGGGCCTATATTGAATTGCCTGCCTTCCCAAAGGGAATGGGTGGGGAGGGAGGGATGGGGAGAATTTGGAACTCAAAGTTTTAGGAACAACTGCTGAGTATTGTTCTTGCTCCTAGGAAATAAGAAATACAGTTAATGGGGAATAGAAAGTCATCTGGCCCTACAGGACAAAAGAGAAGATGGGGACAAGAGAAGGGAGGGATGATAGAAGAGAGGGCAGATTAGTGATAGGGAAAATTAGAATGCTCGGTGTATTGGGGTGGGGGGGAGGGGATAAAAGGGGAGAAAATTTGGAACCCAAAATTTTGTGAAAATGAATGTAAAAAGCTAAATAAATAAATTTATATTACAAAAAATAAAGAAAAAAAGCAAATCAACAGCTTGCTAAAGGAGACCCCTAAAACGCTGAAGAAATAACACCTTTAAAAACAAAATAACCGAAATGGCAAAAGAGGTTCAAAAAGCCAATGAGGAGAAGAAAACCTTAAAAGGCAGAATTGGCCAAATGGAAAAGAAGATACAAACGCTTAGTGAAGAAAAAATTCCTTTGAAATTAGAATGGAGCAAATGAAAGCTAATGACTTTATGAGAAATGAAGAAATTATAAAACAAAAGCAAAAGAATGAAAAAATAGAAGACAATGTGAAATAACTCATTAAAAAAACCATTCACCTAGAAAATAGATCCTAGAGAGATAATTTAAAAATTATTGATCTACCTGAAAACTGTGAAGAGAAAAAGAACCTAGACACCATCTTCAAGGAATTATCAAGGAAAACTGCCCTGATATTCTAGAACTAGAGGGTAAAACAAAAAATGGAAAGAATCCACCAATGACCTCCTGAAAAATCTCCCAAAAAAAACTCCTAGCAATATTGTAGCCAAATTCCAGCAGTCCCTGGTAAAGGATAAAATGTTGAAAGCAGCCAGGAAGAAACAATTCAAGTATTGTGGAAACATGATCAGGATAACACAAGATTGAGGAGCTTCTACACTAAGGGACTGGAATATGATATTCCTAGCTAGGATTACAAGCAAGAATCATCTACCCAGTAAAACAGTATAACACTTCAGGGGGGAAAATGGAATTTCAATGAAATAGAGGATTTCCAAGCACTCTTATTGAAAAGACCAGAGCTGAATAGAAAATTTGACTTTCAGACACAAGAATCATGAAAAGATAAACAGGAAAGAAAAGTCATAAAGGACTCCTTAAATTTGAACTCTTCACATTCCTACATGGAAAGATGATATTTGTAACTCATGAGACCTTTCTCAGTATTAAGGTAGTTAGAGAGAATATATACATATACATACACATATATGTGTGCATGTGTCTATATGTGTATTTGTGTATATATACATATATACATGCATATATGTGTGTATGTATGTTGTATATGTGTGTATGTATGTGTGTGTATATATATATATATACATATATATATATATATGGAGAGAGAGAGAGAGAGAAAGAAACAGAGAGAGAGGGAGAGGGAGAAATGGGGGGGCACAGGATGAACAGAATATGAAGGGAAGATACCTAAAAATTAAAATTTTTAAAATAAAAATAAAATTAAGTGTTGAGAGGAATGTAATGGGAGAAAGAGAAGAGAAAGGGAGAAGTAGAATGTAGTAAAGCATCTCACATAAAAGAGGTAAGAAAGAGCTTTTACAATGGAGGGGATGAGGTGAGAGGGAATAAGTGAACCTTACTCTCATTGGATTCGGCTTAAGGAGGGAATAACACATATTAATTGGATATGGAAATCTATCTTACCCTGCATGAAGGTGGGGGGCATGACTGTTATGGAAGCATTTTGCATGACTCCACATGTATGACCTATATATTGAATTGCTTGCTTTTTCAATGAGGGTAGGTGAGGAGGTAGAAAGGGAGAGTATATGGAACTCAAAGCATTAAAAATGAATGCTAAAAATTGCTTTTTGCATGCAACTGGGAAATAAGTTGTACAGGCAATGGGGTACAGAAATCTATCTTGCCCTACAGGTAAATAGAGGGGAGAGGGATGCAAGAAGAGGAGGTGATTAAAGGGAGGGCAAATTGGTGAAAGGGGTGGTTGTGGTGCATACTGTCCTGGGGTCGGTGGAAGGGAGAGATGGGGACAAAATTTGGATTTCAAAATCTTGTGGAAGTGAATGTTGAAAACTGAAAAAAAATTAAATTAAAAATAAAGAGAAATAGAAATGATAGGTGTTCTCAGGTAATTTGATAAACAGGTTTGAGAATTTATAGGAATTTAAAAAACAACTCACTTTACATAGCAGTAGTAAAAGTTATCAACAGTCATGTGCCAATAGATTTGTCTAATGTGACAAAAAGACAAAGTCTATGAAATGAGGATGATGTAACAGCTCAATCAAATGGTAATCACTTCAAAGGCAAGGAACACATGAATTCAAACAATCTGTTGACAAAGAATTTTCTGACAATTATCTGTCACTTAAATTTGTCTGTATAAAGTATAGAGTTTAAGATGGTGATCCAGGATAAGGCAATTGCCAACAGAAATTACAGAAAGATTGTCTTTAAGAAGTCTAGATTTAATTGATTCACATTATGCAATAAAGTAATGAAAATCAACTAAAGGTAGAAAAAAATTATTATCTACCACCTTCCTTAAAAAACATAATCATATTGGCAAGAATGAGACACCTAAACATCACTATCCTTTATAAACTAACAGATGACTAAGAATTCATAGTATCATTGAAAATATTTATGACAAAAGAAAATATAATGTGGCTAAGGAATACAAAACATTTGCCATAAATTCCGATGAGTATAAGAACAGCTTATTATTGATTTGGTAATTATTAAATGTTGCCTAAGAACAACATAATATTTACTTTATTTATATTTAGTTTTCAACCTCGCTTTTATAAGATTTTGAGTTCTAAATTCCCCCTTTTTTCTTCTCCCACTCTCCCTAAGATGGCTTGCACTCTGATATAGGCTATACATGTATGATCATATTAAATGCATTTCCACACTAGTAATTCTGTAAAAGAAGAATCAGAACAAGGGAAACCCATAAAAAAGAAAACAAAAAAAAGGCAAAAGAAAGAGAAAATAGTATGCTTTGATCTGCATTCAGACTCCATAGTTCTTTCTCTAAATGTAGACAGCATTTTCCATCATGAGTCTTTTGGAACTGTCTTAGTTCACTGCATTGCTCAGAAGAGCTAAGTCTAACAAAGTCGGTCATTGCACCATGTTGCTTTCACTGTGTATGGTGTTCTCCTGGTTCTGCTCATTTCATTCAACATCAGTTCATGTAAGTGTTTTCAAGTTTCTCTGAAGTCTACCTGCTCACCATTTCTTATGGGACAATAGTATTCCATTATATTCATATACCACAGTTTCATTAGCTATTCCCCACCTGATGGACATCCCCTGAATTTCCAGTTCTTGGCCACCACAAAAGAACTACTATAAACATTTTTGTACATGTGTGTCCATTTTCATAACTTCTTGGGGACACAGACCTAGGAGTGATTTTATAGCCCTTTGTGTGTAGTTCCAAATTGTTTTCCAGACTGGTTGGATAACTTCACAGTTCCACCAACAGTGAGTGCGTTAGGGTTCCAATTTTCCCACATCTTTTCCAACATTTATCATTTTCTAGTTATATAAATTTACATTGCTTTTGATGATATTTGAAAAGCCTTGTGCTCAGTTCTTTGCAGATGACTTATTTGTATAATGCAAAAATGTAAACTAGATCTAAGAATAGTGCAAATGTTTGTTAGAGTGTTTATTGTCTATGTGGAAAATTGTTCTTCATTCAAAAGATATCATAAACGCAATGATCTCAATAAGAATTGAGGTAAAACACCAAATTCTTCATGGAGATAGTTAAAATCCATTTTGATTCTACCTAGCCTTAAATCCACTGTTATTTTCTAAATAGGAGTAAATGACTTGCAAATAAAGTTGAAATTGAAACATAATATAGTAAACATTTGACGTAAATGTATGATATCCAGCATGGAGGATCCACCAAAAAGCTCATTAACAACTCCTTCATCTTAAGAAATCTTTCTCCAGTGCTATTAACAATGTCATTGTGACTTATTAAGTGTAAAATATTTAATGTAAAAAAAGAAAAGATAGAAACCAAGGGCTTCAAGCTTCTCCTCAATGGTCTTTTTGAATCAATAAATGAATGTGACACCTACTGTTGTCTTTTTCTCTTTTAGAAAAGCTTCATCAAGCATAAAAGTAGCAAAGAGAAGTCAGTGGTTGAATATACCAAGGGACTTAACAACAGGGTTGAATGGAAGGCAAACTTTTAAAGCAGTTAACACCTACATAACATTGTTTTCAGAGGTGAAAAATAGAACAAAGTTAGCAAGTACCTTGACAAAGAAATGCTATAATGTCAATGAAGCATGTCCCATTACCCTAAGGCAACTATAAGAAAAATAACATTTCCTTATCAGAAGGAGAATGGCCAATACTCATTATTTCATTAGAAATATGTTTGGAACAAGTAGATATTACTTCACCAAGCAATAATAATTACAGATGCAGATCATTGGATTTGTAAAAAGCTATTGGAAAACGTTTTCCTTCAAGTGAAGATTATGAAAGAGCTAAGCTAATGGAATCAAAAAGCCCTCTCTTGGGGACATTAGCACAGAATAAGAGAATGATGTGCTGAAAAGAAGAAATTGAGGACTAGGTCATTGCCACCAGAGATAACAGAAGGGTTACCCTCATCAAGTCCCAATTTGATGACCCAAGTAGATGCTGGAGAGAAACAATAGAAAATGCAAAAGATATTACTACAGGCTATAAAAATTTATAATTAACTAAGTACTTGGTGATACATGCCCTAATGACTAAAGTTGTGCATCATATGTCAGTCAATAAACATTTTGTCAGTCAAAAAAACCTTTATTATGTACCTACTAGGTTCAAGGAACTATTCTAAGTGCCAGAGATACGAAGAAAATTTAAAGACAGACACTGTATCTTTCAATTAATAGATAGCAAAGTCTGATTCTATAAAAACATTCCTTAAAATACCCTGGACAACTTAAACAATAAAGTATATAGAATCTGGACCATTTTGACAGATTGAATTGTTTTCCTCACTTACCTGTACCTATTAATCCATAAAATCCTGAGAGTCATGTTTTTAATAGATGGCCTAAAGCAAACAATCATAATCACCAAAGTACGTGTAACAAAAGCTGCTAAGATATAGAGATCTAACAGAAGAGATCAACATCAGGTGGAACAGAATGAGTTATAGATTATCCCTGCTTTTGTCTCTGCTAGTGGAGTTATACCAACAATGTTTTCAGCAAGCTTTCAGAAAATGCATCATAGTACTTCTATTCTATAACAAAAATCAATTATCTTAGCATCCTAAACAACAGTCTATATAACCTTACATACAAAAGAATACTAATAGGATAGCAGCTTGTCCCAGGATCATTTTTAGTTGAATCCCATTGAAAAAGATGAAGATAAGATCATAATATGCCACTGGATTTGTCAAACGTACATAAAAGTTGCTTATCTACAAATAGAGCTTGTGAAATGACTAAGATCCAAAAATGGAATCAAAAAGGTCCTCTGTGAGTGAGAACTGCATGAACACAATCACCAATGTGTTCACAAAGGAATGCTGTAAAAATGATCAAATTCTGTCATTCCCCATCCCATCCCCATTTTTTTTTCTGTTACAGGTGTCTATACTTATACCCCAAACATTTACTATTTTTCAAATACGAACAGACAATAAATCTCCATGTTATAAATACATAGTACAAAATATTAATTCAACAAATTATTACAATCACTCAGACATAATATTTATCCATAAAAACTGGAAAAAATGTTTTAGTAGATATCTCCATTGTAGTAATACTAAGTATTCAATCCCTAACTACATGACAGAGAGTGGGGGAACAGAAGTGGAGAGAAGCTGTCAAAATATAGAAGCCTAACAAAAGAAAGAAAAACAATATGGGAGCAGCTTAAGGTAAATCTATAGCATCCTCATCATCATTTCTGCTACTGGAAATGTCAGAAGGATGCTCTCAACTAGACTAGGGAAGATTAGTTTATGTCCCAGTCAATTACAAAATTTATCCACCTGTCAATTTATCCACTTTATCCAATAACCTAGAGAACATTATGTATAAGTCATATCCAACATTTTTTAAACACATACTCTAGGCTATGCTAGCCTGACAGATATTTGTCACAGGATCATTTGTATCTGAATCTTTAATAATAATCTATATAACATGAACTCCTCTTCAAAAAGAAGAAGAAAAACCAGAGGAATAAGACAAGATTAAACCAGTTCAAAAATTGACAGAAATACTTATGGAACAAGAAGATATCCCTATAATGAGCAATTGTAAAGACTGAAAGAAAATACAAATGAAAGACTTTTACATCTAAATGAAGTCTATGAAAGAGCTAAAAATCAGTAATAGAATAAAAATATACTACTTTGGTGACATCTGCCAATACTACAAGTATAGACCTCAAAATTTACTGGAGAATTTAACCAATAATCTATACTGGAAACAGTCTATCATCACAGGATGTGTTGTTGTCCACAATCATAAATACTTCACATTGATCCATAAGAACTCAAGGGAAATTTTAAAATTAATGTTACTTTAAAATTTATGTTATTACATTAAAGTTTATGTTAATTTAAATGTTAATACTATGTTCTAACTAATGTATAATTAATTATTCAGTCTCCAAGCTACATGCAAGCAAACATAACGAAAATATGGAGGTATAACAGATCAGCATAATCATATGAAAACCAGACGAGGTAATACTATTGCTATTGTCCTATCTGCTACTAGAGCTGTAACAAGAATGATTTTATTGAACTTTATCTAAGATCATATTGCATCCTAACCCTTTTACTACACTTGCTGTTGGTCAGTCCTTTCATTTGTGTCTTACTCTCCATTATCCCATTTGATATTTTCTTGACAAAAATATTATTCCTTATTTCCTTCTCCAGATCATTTTATAGATGAGAAAACTGAGGCAAATTGCATTTAAGTGACTAGCCTTGGTCGCACAGCTAGTGTATGAGGTCAGATTTGAACTCAGGACTTTCTTACTCCAGGACCTTTGTTCTATCCACTGTGTCACAGAGCTGCCATTTTATATGACTACAAAATCTTTTATTTTTCCCACCTTTACAATGGTCCACAGAACAATAAGTCTAAATTGATAATAGAAAGACTGATCCTTGGACATTTTCTATTTAAATATCTTAAAAATATATTAAAATGGTAGTAATAGTAACAAAAACAAAAAAATAAAAGATTATTATTACCCATCACTTTTACAGGTAGAAATTCATATATCAGTACCAGTTTGAACACAGTTGTTTGATCACAGTGCCAAATTACACAGTACCAAGTACCTTCTACTTATTCAAATTATCCTATTCTTTCCCCTCTCCTTCAATAAACTTCCATGTCATCCACATTCGTGCACTTTTTTTCAGTCTGTCCCTCCCTACTCAGTCCTTACTGCCTACAAACCCATGCATTCCC
Organism: Bettongia penicillata ogilbyi; assembly: GCA_023548195.1. Lineage (NCBI taxonomy): Eukaryota > Metazoa > Chordata > Mammalia > Diprotodontia > Potoroidae > Bettongia > Bettongia penicillata. Next base: position 883,114 of record JAJHZJ010000140.1, read on the forward strand.
AATCCTGTAAAAAAACCTACTTGAAACTTACATTCCTACTTACTATTATTCTTTGTGGCTAATCTCCTCAAAAAGACCATCTACAGTAGGAGCCTCCACTTTCTCTTCTTTCACTCTCTTGTTAACACTTTACTATCTGACTTCCAACCTTATCATTCCACCAAAGCTATTCTATGCAAAGTTCCTAATGATCTCCTAGTTTCCAGTTCAGATGGACTTTACTCAGTCCTCATTTTCCCTGACTTCTCTGCAACCTTTAACCCTTTTGATCACTCTCCTCCTTGGTAGTCTCTTCTCTCTAGGTTTTCAGAACACTGTTCTCTCCTGGTTCTCCTCCTACTATATGACAGCCCCTTATCTATCTCCTTTACTGAATAATCCTCCAGATAATGCCTTCTAACTGTAAGCTTCCATCAAGGTCCTGTCCTAGACCTTCTTTTCTTTTCCCTCTATACTATTTCACTTAATGATCTCATCCACTCCCATGAATTTCATCACTATCTTTACTCTGATGCTGCTCAAACTTACCCCAATCTCTCTGGTGACCTCCGCTGTCACATCTCCAACTGACTAACTCCCAACTAAATGCCCATCTTTTAGAGGAAATCATCCCCAATCTCTTTGAATTACAGGACTTTCTTTTAATTATTTATTATTTGTCTTCTTTGTAGCTTGCTCTGTATGTATTTGTTTGAATGTTGTCTCCTCCAATAGATTGTAAGCTCCTTCAGGACAGACACTGTCATTTGTCACTTTCTATATCCCCAGTATTTAGCACAATGCGTAACACAAAGTAAACAGTTAATAAATGTTTAATGATTGATTGAGCAGTCATAATAAAACATTCAATGAAAAAATTGTACCCAGGACATCAGAGCCCTCCACAGTTTAATGAGACATTAAAATATAGTAAGGCTTTTTATTGCTTCTTGGTCAGGGGTATCCCACTTCTAGTGACCTCACTGGGGTCTTAGCAAAGATATGAAAGAAATTTGCCATTTCCTTCTCCACCTCATTTTACAGATGAAAAACTGAAGTAAACAGGGTTCAGTGACTTGCCCAGAGTCTAAGGTCAGATTTTCACTCAGTTCTTCCTGACTGTAGGCACTCTGCTTTATCCAGCATGCCAACTAGTTTCCTATTTTAAGGATTAAAAGAAGCAAATGATATTTATTTAAATATTTCATCTTGATTTGTAACATTTACTCAGAGCATTCTAAATGATAAGATGATTAATCCAAGTATATATTATGTGACTAATATTATACTTTGAATAGATTTTAATTATTTCCAGTTACCAAAATGGCATAAAATAAATTCTCAAGGCAATACCTCTATTATTGAAATCATATATGTGACTTCTTCCATGTTGTTCTCAAGTTCATGAATACACTATTGTAGGTTACAAATGTAAAACCATTATAAAGATAAAATCATTATAGATATATGTGACATAATGATAAAATCATTATATGACTTATTTTTTAGGATTCAGATATACTAGTAGGCCAAATCATTATTACTACCAGCTTTATTGATCAAGCAATCCATCCATAAAGAAATAAAGATGATATAAAAGAACTAGGCATTTAGCACTACACACACACATGCACACACGCACACATGCACACCCTACACATGTACAGTTATATATTTGTTGTTGATGACATTCAACAAATTTAGAAATGAAATGATGAAAGATCAGTAAATATAATATGAAGTAATGATATCTAGTTCTCTCATAAAAACAATTAATTTTGGCAAATGTAGGTATTTGTTTTCCCATTTAACTTCCACTGTATCTGACTACAATGAGATCTCTCTTACATTTTGATTCTTACTAGGGCTGACACAAAGATTGATTGAGTTCCCATTGTGAGAAGAGCATTACACACTGGAGAACTCTGCAGGGAGTTACAAAGAATGCATAATATATAATCTAAATACTTCACATGCAAAGAAGGAAATTAGAAAACATATTTGGGAAAATGTAACTCTAAACTGAGGTCTACAAATAACAATTGAAAAAGTGTTCCAATACATTTGAAAATTGATCATTTTCTGTGAAAACTCCAATTTAGAGTTTAAAAATCAGAAGAAAATTATAAACATTTTGTTAAATTAAAAATATTAAATGAAAATTGAGTCAGTCTTCAAAACTCAACTTTAATTAATTGACTATAATTCTAGAAACAGTGTAATAAATGGGGAAAAGAAACTTGCAATAAATGACAAAAAGTTAATTTCACTTTAGCAAGTATTTCTTACCGGGCTTGAAAGGAGAAACTGTGTTTGGTTCTGGAGTTAGAAAAATTAAAATTACCTGGTCTCAACGAGTTTATACTAAGAAAGCCACACTCATAAATATAATACAGTTTAGCGTATTATTGGTCAAAGGAGAGCCTCAGACAACAATATATTAGGGAAATTTGGGGAGGAAGAAAACATTTTCAGTTGAAAGGAGTTAGGGTAGATTTTCTGGCTAAAGTTATATATTATCCAAACTATGAAGGAAAGGAAGGCGTCCGAAAAATGGAGATAAGGAAGTAATACATTCATTTACAGGCATGAAATATGAAGATATATCAGAATTCTTTACCCATGCTTTTTTTAATATAAATTTATTTATTTAACTTTTTACATTCATTTTCACAAAATTTTGGGTTCCAAATTTTCTCCCCATTTATCCCCTCCCCCTACCCCAATACCCTGAGCATTCTAATTTCCCCTGTCACGAATATGCCCTCTTTTCTATCATCCCTCCCTTCTCTTGTCCCCATCTTCTCTTTTGTCCTGTAGGGCCAGATGACTTTCTATTTCCCATTAACTGTATTTCTTATTTCCTAGTAGCAAAAACAATACTAAACAGTTGTTCCTAAAACTTTGAGTTCCAAATTCTCCCCATCCCTCCCTCCCCACCACATTCCCTTTGAGAAGGCAGGCAATTCAATATAGGCCATATCTGTGCACTTTTGCAAATGACTTCCACAATAGTCGTGTTGTGTAAGACTAACTGTATTTCCCTCCATCCTATCCTGCCCCCTATTGTTTCTGTTCTGTCTTTTGATCCTGTCCCTGCACGAGTGTTGACTTTAAATTGCTCCCTCCTCCCATTGCCCTCCCTTCCATCATCCCCCCCACCCTGCTTATCTCCTTCTCCCCCACTCTCCTGCATTGTAGGTTTTCATACCAAAATGAGTGTGCATTTTATTCCTTCCTTTAGTCGAATGTGATGAGGGTAAACTTCATGTTTTTTTCTCAGCTCTCCTCTTTTTCCCTCCACTAAAAAGTCTCCTGCTTGCCTCTTCTATGAGAGATAATTTACCCCATTCCATTTCACCCTCTCTCCTCCCACTACTTTTCTCTGTCACTGTTTACCTTTATTTCTTTTAAGATATGGTCCCATCCTATTCAATTCACTCTGTGCTCTCTGTGTCTGTATGCGCATGCATGTGTGTATGTGTGTGCGCGCACACACGTTTATGTGTGTGTGCGTGCATGTGTGTGTATGTGTGTATGTGTATGTGTGTGGCCCCACCAACTACCCTGATACTGAAAAGTTTCAAGAGTTACAAATAATGTCTTTCCATGTAGAAATGTAAACAGTTCACCTTTGGTAAGTCCCTTATGACTTCTCTTTGCTGTTTACTTTTTCATGCTTCTTCTCTTGTGTTTGAAAGTCAGATTTTCTTTTCAGCTCTGCTCTTTTCACCAAGAATTCTTGAAAGTCCTCCATTTCATTGAAAGCCCATATTTTCCCCTGAAGTGTTATCCTCAGTTTTGCTGGGTAGGTGATTCTTGGTTTGAGTCCTAGTTCCTTTGACTTCTGGAATATCGTTTTCCACACCCTTCAATCCCTTAATGTAGAAGCTGCTAGATCTTGTGTTATCCTGATTGTATTTCCACAATACTGGAATTGTTTCTTTCTAGCTGCTTGCAGTATTTTCTCCTTGACCTGGGGACTCTGGAATTTGGCCACAATGTTCCTAGGAGTTTCTCTTTTTGGATCTCTTTCAGGTGGTGATCGATGGATTCCTTCAATACTTATTTTGCCCTCTGGTTCTAGAATCTCAGGGCAGTTTTCCTTGATCATTTCATGAAAGATGATGTCTAGGCTCTTTTTTTTGATCATGGCTTTCAAGTAGTCCCATAATTTTTAAATTGTCTCTCCTGGATCTATTTTCCAGGTCAGTTGTTTTTCCAATGAGATATTGCACATTCCCTTCCATTTTTTCATTCATTTGGTTTTGTTTTGTAATTTCTTGGTTTCTCATAAAGTCATTAGCCTCCATCTGTTCCATTCTAATTTTGAGAGAACTATTAAATTCAGTGAGCTTTGGAACCTCTTTTTCCATTTGGCTAATTCTGCTTTTGAAAGCATTCTTATCCTCATTGGCTTTTTGAACCTCTTTTGCCAATTGAGTTAGCCTATTTTTCAGGGTGTTATTTTCTTCAGCATTTTTTTGGGTGTCCTTTACCTAGGTATTGACCTGTTTTTCATGTTTTTCTTGCATCTCTCTCATTTCTCTTCCCAGTTTTTCCTCTACCTATCTAACTTGATTTTCAAAATCCTTTTTGAGCTCTTCCATGGCCTGAGCCCATTGGATATCTATTTTGGATGTTTGGGATACAGAGGCCTTGACTTCTATGTCTTTCCCTGATGGTAAGCATTGTTCCTCCTCATCAGAAATGAAAGGAGGAAACATCTGTTCACCAAGAAAGTAGTCTTCTATGGTCTTATTTTTCTTCCCTTTTCTGGGCATTTTCCCAGACAGTTACTTGACTTCTGAGATTCCTCTCCACCCTCGCCTAGATCTGCCCAGCTAGTGCTTGGGGTCTGAGACGCAAGTGCTGCTCCCCAGCCTCAGGGTTTTCAGTGGTGGGCATGGCTACTATTCAATGAGAGTTTAAGTCCTGGTGCTCAGGTGGGGGCAGGGCAGCCTCCCAGGCTCAGTTCCCTCAGGGGGTTTATGTGGAGACCTTCAGTAATGGGTCTGACGTCCTGTCTGATCCGGGAGCCCACTGCTGCCTCTGCTGCTGCCTCTGCCACTGCCTCCCGAAGGGCCTGAGTTATGGAGACACCCCACTCCCCTCTCAGCCAGCCCAGAAGTCTCTCTCACTTACCTGGAGCACCTGTGGGTGGGGGGACCTTCGCAGCCACCAGAGGTTCCATTCCTGAAGCTCCTCTCACGGCTGTGAGGGCAGGGCTGGGCTCTGCTGTCTGGTGTGTGAGGGACCTTTGGGGGTCAGTTTTTTAAGGCTCTCTGGAACGGAAATCTCCTCCACTGTGTTGCTGTGTGGCTTCCACTGCTCCAGAATTTGTGGGGAATTCTTTTTACAGGAAATTTATGGGCTGTCGGTTTGGAGCTAGCATACGTGAGTCTTTCTACCCCGCCATCTTGGCTCCTCCTCCTTTGCCCATTCTTTAAACTGTCATTTTTTTAAAAAAAAATCCATTGACATGCTCATGCCACTGACAGAATCTCTAAACCTAATTGATAGGCTTCGTGGTTTCACTCATCCAAATCCCTACAAAATCATGAATTCTGTTTACAAATTGATAAGAAATGCTCCAGTCTCTGCTTGAATATTTCTACGGATGTGGTGTAGCACCAACACAATATTCACAATGCCTACAGCAGTTATGAATATGCCAGCACAATTCTGAATTGCAAAATAGAACAGACTCTCCACATGGAAGACAGAGCCAAAATGTTTATTGAGATACCAGAAAGTCAAATCCATCATAGCAACAAAAATCTATACCCAATAACAATGCAGAGGACAACACCTTCTCCAAGCCTTCACCATCCTAGGGCCTTCCCACAAACAAACACTCACTAGCCTAGCTGTCTGCTTCTTCTCTCTCCCTCAGTTCCGATTGCTCTGACCAAATTTCCTCTCAGCTCTGTTCTAGCTCTTTCTCTTCCTCTTCCACCCTTCCTGCTCCATCCCTTCATATTCCATGTGACTTAGATGCATGTGACTCAGGTTTCCATGTGACTTAAGCAGGTCACATGGGTCTATTAATGAATGAGAAATATCTTCCTTTTCAAATTACCAATGCATGTGAATCTCACCTAACCTTCAAAGGAAAACCATTTCCACTTGGGGAGAACTCCAGTTGCTGGAAAGTTTATCCTCATGCTTTAATATTTCAATGAATTTCTACTCTAATTGATGTGGGAATATATTCCAGCAGTTGTATAATCCACTTAGAGTTTCTGATCTTCATTGGTCTCTTTCCATGTTCTTCTTTAATTTATCTTTTGGATTCCAACCAACATTTGGGAGATTTTCCTCTAGATCTCTTAATATTACTTGGATATGAATGGAATGCATGAAGTGTCTCCTAAGTATTCCTCTTTCTCATCAATCAGCCCACCTCTTTTTGTAGTTCCAAGTCTTAAATGTATACCACTTCCCAAGTCCTCAATTCTTCATCAGAAATATGTGCAGACTTCCATATATCTTTCTGTTGTCCTTTCAGTAACTTGTAACTTGAAACTATGTATTCCTCTTTTCAGAAAAATGTGCCTAGGTACCATTTTTACCTGCTGTTCCTAGTTTTGTCCCCTCTGGCAAAATGGAACAAGTATAATCCTTTTATCTATATGACAGTTCTTCAAATACTTAAAGACAACTATCAGACCCCCCACTTTGTATTTCTTCTTTTCCAGAACAAACATCTCAATTCCTTCAAAACATAATATAATGCATAATTGTGTACATGTGTCATTATGTTAATGATATGTTTTGTAGTTTTGTATATAATAAGCACATGCATGTGTATGCTATACATATATTACACACATGGTTTCATATTTAATGCATATTATGGATTACACACACATGGATACATACGTACACATATATGTTCAGGGGCAAAGTAAACATGAAAGAGTGCAGAGATTGTTGTGACAATGAAGGCTAGATGTTCTTACTGTCTTCATTCCTCTCTGTACTCCACTCGTGACTCTCATGACTATCTCACCCACCTCACAGCAACCTTTACCCACACACATATACACATTTGCATACACATATATGTATGCATGATATATGTTATATAAATATAATAATTGCATTATCCTAGCTTATAAATAATGATGCTACTCATGTATGTGTTTAATAGGAAGTAAAACATTTCTTTAACAAGTCAAAGCAGACAGGTGCAGAGAATTTTTTATGGGTTTGAATTTTTTTTTCGAGGGAGGAATGGGAGTTATTTTACTTTGCAAAAGAAAAAAACCTATGTGAATATATTCATAAGAACTATCTCAATTCTATGGTTCTGTGATCACAATACTACTAGAAATGCTTCATAGAGAGCTGAGAAATGAAAAGAATTTGGAAAAAGAGAGGAATTGAGTAGGAAGAAATATAACACTGTTGTAGCACTGTGAATTCTGAATGTTTCTATATTTTAAGTATGTAAATATTTTAAAATTCGAGATGTTGAATATCTTCAAAAGCATTTCAATAAATACTTGTTGAATAGCCTTTATTCTCCAAATGCAGACTCCTGAGCTTGGCATTTAAGCCTATTGGTCTAAACTTATTTCATATTCCTCCTCTTTTTATATTCTTTGTTCCTATAAAACTGGCCCACTTTCAGTTGCCTGAATTCACAACATTTCATTTCCTGCTTTCATACAGTTTTCCCTGACTAGAATTCATTCCTTCCCCATTTCTACCTTTTAAGTTTCCTCTAAGATTGAATTCAGATATCATCTTTTCTAGTTCCCACAGTATTTTCTCCCCCTTCAAATTTTCTTGTATCTATGCATTCAAATGTATGTTGCCCTAGCTCATACTCCTATTTCTTGAGTGTCCTTGTATATAAAGTCCTTACAGGCAGGAATTTTTTTTTTCCCTTTTTATTCCCAAAGGCTACCTAGGTACAGTGGCTTGGATAGTAGATGCTGAATTCAATTGAATTGAATTCAAACTGACTTTAGATGTGGTTTGTTTTGTTTTTCCTGTCAAAATCTGTAAATCAGGTATAATCTGAGTCCAAGGCCCATCATAGGGTAGTCTCTTCTCATTCATGAAGATCAATGTCCTATGCCTGCATGAAGGGCAGGGTAACATTTCTGAAAGCAGCACAGAACTCAAAAAATCTTTTAAAGGGTCTTAACCTTCTCCAGGTTTTGGAATCACTTTGGGGGCTTTTAGCTTCTCAATTCAAGAGAGAAGATGGAAGGTACCCATTATACCTCATGCTGATGAAGGAAAAACTTGGAAGATACCAGTATGAGAGAGGTGGTACTATCCATCATGTTCCTATCTCCAGCTTGCTATGATACAGAATTTCTACACTATAATTTTTCCTTGGTTATGATATAGAACTCTCTTAGTGGAGTTGAGTTACCTCTTTCTTGGTGAAAGAGCTCCTTCACTCCGTATTGTCTGGTATGTATTGTTCTTATGTGTATATTTTCTCTGATTTCTCTTTGCAGTAGAGTTGGTCAAATGGGTTTCTTTGTACTTCCTATGTGTTTTCATTGTGGAACTGTTATCCAGTGGAAAGGGAGTCAAGTCGTATAAAGTTCTGCTCCCCCAATCAATGAACAGTGGTCAGAAGTTAGCTGGAACCCCAAAACCACATCCTCCAGGTTAATAATATTTAAGGGAACAGACAGATATAATTCTAGCCCACTACCCCTCATTTCTGAGGAGAGTAACACTTCGGGTCCCAACCCCCTGTTTCCCCTGATGGCAGGAAATACAGTGTCCCTTGGAGAAGGGTTGGGGGAGAAGACACTGGGGATGTCTATCTTCTCTCATTTCAAGTCATGCAATATCCCATGCTACATGTAGTGAGGGGGATAACCCTTACTCCACAGGCTATTGGGAACTATCTAGTTCAGATCAGAGTTTACTCCTTTAAATCATTTCTTTCTTTAGAGAGCATTAATTCAGTTCAATTCAGTCAACTTTTATTATACATCTACTATACTCCCAGCTAGGCACTGGGGGCTATAAAGTTTATGGAGAATACAATCACCATAGAGGGGATATGACACATATATGCAACGTATTACTTAAATGCATTAGAGAGATTTAAAACAAGGAAGAAGTAAAAAAAGACACTTCTCATTGAGACAATATCACTTTAAATGTAAAATAGATTTGAAGGGGGTGCATAACCCTCTTCCATGAAAGTAGGATAGATTAAATGAGCTTTCAAGATTCTATGTTTATTGTAGATGTGGGAGGTACTTCTGCTCAACAGGGAGAATTTGTCATTTTCAGCATTTTGGAAAAAAATATCTGCTCACAGCTGGCAGCATGACACAGCAATTTGGAGCTAGTTAATGTGGTTGAACTTTCCTTACAATTTTCTTTACATTCCAGAAATTAGAGATAGATGAATTAACTGGATTTACTATACAAAGAAAAAAATTCAAGTAACTCAAAAATTTATCTCCCAGGATGATTCAAAATATAATTCATTAAAAGTATGTCTTGACCAGCCTATATTTTAAAAAATTCAAACACTTTTTAGGAATTAAATTTAATCCATAGTCCTCTGGTCCTCATGATAGTGTTTATCATTTGGAATTGTTGGATTTCTGTCAAACAAAATGGATGGAAGAGGCAATTTCTGAGTACTCTGCCATCTGGGGCTTTTCCCAAACAAACAAAACTCCCATTTTTCCAGGAGTTCAGAATTGTGCAAATTAAACTACTTTGATTCCACTTGAAATCTTGCCTTATCAAGTTCAAGATGGGCTATAAATTTAGCAGAATACATTTTACCATAACAGCTAGAAACATTTGTCTGGAATAATCTGTAGGTTTGCTTTTTGCATATTAGGATCTTCATGCTTATGAACTGCAGAGAAGTAAGAATACTTCCCAGCATTAGTCAACTGGATGCATCCCATTTTTAATGGGTTTTTGGTGCAATTATAATGTTTATCATCACATGAGTATTCATTGCAGTGTGAGAACATTAAGTAATGGTAACATGAAATTGATCTATTTGTGTAAATTCTGTGAGAAGTTATACCATTTTTGTTTATGAAAATAGTCCTGGGATAGCTGTAAATGATATTGTATTTATTTACCTAGTAATTCTTCCAAACAGATAGATGTTTATAGAATGTTCATTTATTTGCTTCTTTTGGTTTCCCATGAAATAATTTTCAAAATGCATTTTATCTTTAAAAGTAATATAATGAACTAAAACAGTGAGAGAAATCACTAAAGGGCAAAAAGCTTTGATTTGACACTAGCTCAAAAGAATGTATATATGTATATATATATATATATATATATATATATATATATATATATGTGTGTGTGTGTGTGTATTTATATGTAAGTATATATGTGCATATATATGTGTATATGTATATATCTGTATAATATTTAAATGATAGCTGGAATTATAATTATATGTAAAGAAAGGAAGAGAGGAATGAAGGAATTCCCATCTGTGTAATTCAAGCAAAATACCATTCTAAAATTCCCTCAAAAGTTATTTCTATTTTGAAATTTTTTTAAAAATTGCCACAATTCTGAAAATTGAAAATGTATCTCTAAGATTGCTTTAGATTCTACGATTATCTGTAAATACTATGAAGGATTATATGTGAAGGAGGGGGAGAAGTGGCCACGACTTAGATACACATGACTACTATGAGTGACCGCTAAAAATCATGTGCAGCCAGCAGGAGTCACTCTAGAGCAAAATTGGCTGCCTACTCTCTATATGTATTCTCTTTGCTACAGGAAATGGAAGAATCTCCCACTGGGTAGCCCAAAGGTATGACCTTTCCTTGGGTCTGTATCTCAACTCTCCAGCTCATCCTCTTGGAGTTAAAAGTTGGGGTTTTACCACAGATCCTCACTGATTGAAAAGATATATCCCACTATAGGAACTAAGTTTGTTTCTAACATATATGCAAAATTGACCCTGGTCCATATCAGTCACTTTCTTTGCTAGCCTTAAGCACTGAATAAAGTTTTAAAGGTGTTCAATAAAAAGTTTTGGGTTTTTTTTTTTTACTGAAATCATAAGAGCTCAGAGCCTTCAGTTAAAAATAAATCCTAATGTCCAAACACTTAGAATTATATCCTATTTATATATTTCTACCTAGTCACTTTTTCTAATTACTTTTGCTTGCTGGAATTAGTGAGAAAGGAGAGGGAGACAGAGAGGGAGGGAGAGAGAAGAGAGAGAGAGAGAGAGAGAGAGAGAGAGAGAGAGAGAGAGAGAGAGAGAGAGAGAGAGAGAGAGAGAGAGAGACTATCCTTCTAACTAATTGCTGCCAGTATCCCTTTCTCTCAAAGGCTGAGTGAGTACTTATATACCTCTGTGTTGTTTGCACTATCATTTCTCAAAGACAGCTTCTCTAGCCAGACTGACTTCTACCATTTCACAGAGTTATTCAAAAGCACCCTGTCTTACAAAACTCTTCCTCCCGACTCAGACCTCATCATGGTCCAGTCTTCTCACAGGATACTGAAGGAACATTGTTCTTCCAAATCCTGATTACATATGGATTCAAAAGAATTGTTTTATGAAATGTAAGATAGAGAAAAATAATATAAAAAGGTTAAAAGTTAGCTAGGGAATTTAGAATAAGAAACTGTTTTCCTGGGGAAATGGTAAAAGTTCCTTCCTTAAATTACTTCAAACAATTCCTCATTTACAAAAAGCGACTGGGATTCAGTGGATGAATGGCCAATAAGACTTCACGATGGAAAGCATGGAAGCAATGGACATGGTTGAGACTTCACAGAGGCAAGAATTATTTTAGCTATGTAGTATTCTGCAGAGATTTTGGGAGAGGCACAAATTATTAAATGTTTATATAGGTCAAGTCAAAGATCTATGAATCTGAATAGTTCAAGACATCATTGTCAAATTCTGAGAAGGGAAGAATAGGTCATTTGGTCAGAAGCAGTCTGGGAATAGGCTGTAATTAAAGGTTTTGAATGTCAGAGCAGGATTAGGGTAAAAGTCACATTTTGGATGTCACTCTAGATCTTGAAGGGGCATCACCAGATTCAACTCTAGTTTCACATGATGCCTCCATATACATTTGTGATTATCTAACCCATGAAGGGATGATTATAGAAGAAAATCAAGGACTTCCATGAAAATTCCACTTTGGATGCAAATGAGGGGGGGGAAAGAAATGAAAATAGGAGAGCTACTAGATGTGAAAAAGTATATATTTCAAATGTCTGAAAAAGTACAATTTGAAGAAAATATGAGTTATAATAGATATCAAGGGGATCCAGAAGCGGAAAAGGCAGAAAAAAAACCCAGTCAATTGGATCAGAACCTCTGATCAAGGGGTAGTTGAAGATTAGAAGAGTAAAACTCAATCCAAACAAACACAGGGGAGTCCTTTATACTGGAATTCAGGGCATATATTCTTTCTGGTATTAGTGAAAATGGAAAGTGTTTTGTCCCTAGGATTTGGTAAATAACAGGACCTGTAATTTATACAGTGCTGTTCCCCATATATGAATCATGCTTGATCCTTGAAATCTGTAGCCCTTGACTGTGAAGGAACTCAGATAATATGGTTCAGATCCCCATAGGGAGGGTAAAAATAGATGGTATGAGAGTCCTTATTTCATGCTATTCTTGGTCTAACAATTCTTTAATATATCAATAGAATATGTATCTGGATGATTATCTAGTCTAAACCATTTACTTTAAAAAATGAGACAACTGAAATGTAGAGAGGTTTAAAAAGTCAACATTCAAACTTAGATCTTCTTATTTCATATGCAGAATCTTTATCCATGTCCAGGTCCTTTTCTTACAATTCTGCATTGCTTCCAAACAGTCAGTCAACAAATATTTATTGTGTCTACTATATATCAGGCACTGTACTAAGCACTAAAGATGCAAAAAGAGGCAAAAGACAGCCCTTGCTTTCCAGGAGCTCAGTCTAATGGGGAAGATGAAAAGCAAAAAATATGTACAAACAAACAATATAATATACAGGAGAAATAGGAAACTATCAAAAGAGAGAAGGCGTGATAATTAAGTGGAATTGGGAAAAGCTTCCAGGAGAATGTGTTATTTTGGCTGAAACTTGAAGAAAAACAATAGGTGGAGATGATTAACAAGAACATTTCAGACATGGGGGGTAGGGAGAGATAATGCCTAGAGCCAAAAGATGGAATGTCTTGTTCATTGAAAAGCCAAGAAGTCATGACACTGGATCAAAGAGTATGGCATAGGGAATGAGGTGTAAGAGTACTAGAAAGGGGCTTTGAATACCAGAGTATTGGTGAATATAATTCTTAGATACTTTCAGGAATATTTGAATTTATTAAGATCAATTAAGTGTTCTCTTTTTAATTCCTTATTTACTATGAGTATCAACTGCTATTATGTGATTTTGTTCTATCATTTCATTCTCCCTGGTATACAGGACAGAAACAAAGGAAGAATTGAGGATCTCTTCCTTATCCCTATTGTAAGTTATCATTCTGGCATTGATCCCAAACAGTTGTCCCTGTTCCCTTATGTCATTCTCCCTTTTTCCCTCACAAATTGATTTAAATAATTCAAAAGCCTTTTCTTGAGGGGGTGGAAGCTTCTCTTTCCAACCTCTGCTCATTCTGAAATTTAGCACTCCTAGTACTTTTTACAGGACCATGCCATGCTCTCAAATTGATCCTGTGAGAATTCCACTTGCTTTCCATCTTCAAAATATATTGAAAAATCTAAGTTATCAAATTCCTCTGTTCACACACATTAGTTTCTTCAGATACTTACCACTTTTCCTCTTTAGAATTCTTTCCCTTTGTGTTTCCAGAATTAAATTTGTCAGAACTTCCATACCTGCTGATCTTTACTGTATAGAATTTTAGTCAATGACATCCTATATATCCTTGCTCTGAAACATTTGAATCTGCTTTCCCAAAATCTATCTCAATCAGATTATGATCAGCTTTCTTCACCTACACTATCACAAACCTCTAGAAAGAATCATTTCCCCAAAATGCCCCCACCATTTTTCAACACAGTCACTAGTTTCTTCATTTGAATCAGATTTATTTTAGAATTTATCTTCATTTTTCTCCCCTCTTTGGAAGGATGAAATTATCATTAATGTAAGTTAAAGAGTTATTAGCTGCTTTGCTTGTGGCAAAGAAAGGGTTCCAACAAGTGCTTAGATATTTGCAATGTCCATCAATATATTATTCCTCTATTCTAGTGTTGTGATCTGTCTTGCAAATTCCTTATCTAGTACCTCTTCACCTACAATTGATTTTTAGTATAGACAAGTGACAAAAATCACTTCTGTTTCTGCCTCCATAGAGTTTCATCCAAATTCCCTTCTCTGAATCTTTGCTTCCTAAAATTCCACATATGTCTGCCTTCTTAATGTGTAATCTCACTCCACTCTTGCATTTATCTATCCTTTATTTTTCAATAAGGCATATTCATCAAAAATCATATTCTAATTATTGGTTTCATTCTGCCAAGAATCAGAATTATCTATAGATTTTATGGAAGTAAAAGAAATCCATCTAATAGAACAACTACCTATGATTCCATCTAGTCCTAGGAAATATGACCCAGTGCAAATGCATAAGCAACCAGTAGTACCAGGAAGATAGTTTGGATACCTAAGTTCATATACTCTTCTCTTGCTTTTATAAAGAGGTAAAATATTAGTCACTCAGAGTCTCCCAGCTGTCTAGACACTAGATCAGCTCCTGAAGTCACTGCTCGTTCCATCATGGTTTTGTTAGGGTCTCCACTAAGACATTCCTGCCCATTCCAGTTTAGCTGATTCACCACTGAAATATATAGGACCTTAACCACTCTTTGTTATCTTTGGGTAAAGTTGTAGTTTAACTTCAAAGAAAAACTCCCTTTTTTATAAAGCATGCCTATCTTGTTCCTGAACAACCATATTGTCTCAAATTCTGGATAATGACTATACCTAACGTCATTCAATCTCAAATGTTTGGTCAGGAATTTTCCTTTGGCAGTGGAAGTTTGGTACATATGCACAACTTCAGAAGCTTTAGAGGTTACATATTTGCACCCTTGAAGTATAATAGGGAGGTTTATATATAAATGATTATGAAAGACTTCTTTGGAACTTAATTATATATTTGAATTAGCTTATTTCAATTCAATATAAAAATATTAAAAACATATTTATTGTTTATTTAGTTTTTAAAAATTTATTTGTTTTTAGTTTCCTAAACACGCTTCCACAAGATTCTGAGTTCCAAATTTTCTTTCCATCTCTCCCCTTCACTCAACCCAAGACAGTGTGCATTCTGATTGCCACTTCCCCCAATCTGCCCTCCCATCTATTACACCCCTACCCTCTCTTATCCCTTTTCTCTCTATTTTCTTTTATGGGAAAATAGATTTCTATACCCCATTGCCTGCATATCATATTTACCAGTTGCATATAAAAACAATATTTAACATTTATTTTTTAAAACTTTGAGTTTCAACTATTCTCCCTTCTTCCCTCCCCACCCATCCCTGAGCAGGTAAGCAACACAATATAGTTTATACATGTGTAATTATGTAAAACACTTACATAACAGTTATATTGTGAAAGACTAATTATATTTCCCTTGATACTATCCTGCCCCCCATTTATTTTATTCTCTCTTTTGACCCTATCCCTCCTCAAAAGTACTTACTTCTAATTACCCCCTCTCATTTGCCCTCCCTTCTATAATGCCCCCACTCTCCCAGCTTATCATCTCCCCCCCTATTTTCCTATAGTGTTAGATTTTCATTCCAAATTGAGTGTGCATGTTATTCCTCCTTAAATCAAATGTGATGAGAGTAAGATTCACTCTTTCCCTCTCACCTCTCCCCCTTTCCCCTCCATTGATAAAACTTTTTCTTGCCTCTTTTATGTGAGATAATTTTCCCCATTCTATCTCTCCCTTTTTCTCAGAATATATTCCTCTCTCACTCCTTAATTTAACTTTTTTAGATATCATCGCTACTTATTCAACTCACCCTGTGTCCTTTGTTTATATTTATATAATTCCTCCAACTACCCAAATACTGAGAAAAGTTTCAAGAGTTACAAATATGATCTTTCCATGAAGGAATGTAAACAGTTTAATTTTATTAAGTCCCTTATGATTTATCTTTCCTGTATACCTTTTCATGCTTCCCTTGTTACTTGTTTGGAAAGTCAATTTTCTATTCAGCCCTGGTCATTTCAACAAGAATGCTAGAAAGTCCTCTATTTCATTGAATGACCTCTCTCTGAAGTATTATACTCAGTTTTTCTGGATAGGTGATTCTTGGTCTTAATCCTATCTCCTTTGATCTCTAGAATATCATATTCCAAGCCCTTTGATCCCTTAATATAGTAGCTGGTAGATCTTGTGTTATCCTGATTTTATTTCCACAATACTGAAATTGTTTCTTTCTGACTGTTTGTAATATTTTCTCCTTGACCTAGGAGGTCTGGAATTTGACTACATTATTCCTAGGAGTTTTCCTTTTGGGATCTTTTTCAGGAGGTGATCAGTGAATTCTTTCAACATCTATTTTACCCTCGAGTTCTAGAAAATCAGGGCAGTTTTCCCTGATAATTTCATGAAAGATGATCTCTAGACTCTCTTTTTTATCATGACTTTCAGGTCATCCCATAATTTTTAAATTGTCTCTCCTGGATCTATTTTCCAGGTCAATTGTTTTTCCAATAAAATATTTCACATTGTCTCCTTTTTTTTTCATTCTTTTGTCTTTGTTTTTTTAATTTCTTGATTTTTCATAAAGTCATTAGCTTCTATCTGCTCCATTCTAGTCTTTAAGGAATTATTTTTTTCAATGAGCTTATGGACCTCCTTTTCCATCTGGTCAGTGCTGCTTTTTAGGGCATTTTCCTCATTTGTTTTTTTGGCTCTCTTTTGCCATTTGGGGTAGTATATTTTTTAAAGTACTATTTTCTTCAGCATTTTAGGTCTTAGCAAGAAGTTGACTCAGTTTTGATGACTTTTTTTGCATCACTCTCATTTCTCTTCCCAATTTTGGCTCTACTTCTCTTACTTGATTTTCAAAATCCTTTTTGAGCTCTTCCATGATCTGAGACCAATTCATATTTTTGTTGGAGGCTTTGGATTTAGGACTATTGTAAGTAAGTTTCTATATTATGAATCTTTTTTTGGATTTTGTTCATTTCCCCAGCTATTTACTTGACTTCTGAGCTCTTTGTAAAGGTAACTCTAGGCTTCAAGTGGAAGTGGGTGGTGTACTATCAGCCACTTGATCTCCTCCCAATTTGTGGGCCTAGAGCTCCAGAAACAGCTTCTGCCCCTGCTGCTGCTACCTAGGGCTCCTCTCCCAAGGGTTTCTCCTTTGTGTGCTGCTCCACATCTCTTCTGCCCTGGCGATGGGCACAACCATTCTACTCTCACACAGGTCCCACAGGTTTTTTCAATGACCTTCCAATTTGTCCTTGGCATTTTGGGATTGTGAAGGCTGGAAACCACCACAAGTACCCGAGATTCAGTTTTCTCAAGGTTTGCACAGTTCCCATCTGTACCAGTGCATTTTTAGGACTGTACTCTGCTCCCAGTATGCGCAATTCCTTTTGACCTTCCAGGCTGTCTTAAGCTAGAGATTGCTTCACTCCATAATTCTACGGGTCCTGCAGCTCCAGAATTTGTTTAGAGTTCACGTTTTACAGGTATTTGACTGGGTTTGGAGGAAGAACACTAGCAACTCCATACTGTTACTCTGCCATCTTGATTCTGCCCCCTTGTTTATTTATTTTAACATTCTTAATTTAATGTTGAGTTTTGAATTCTCTTCTTCCCTTTTATTCTTTCCTTACCATTAAGAAGGCAAAAGATTTGATATAAATGACATGTGTGAAATCATGTATAACATACCATCATATTAGCCATGTCACAAAAAAGCAAGAAAAGAAAAGAAAAGGGAAAATATACTTCAATCTGCACTTGGACTTCATCAATTCTTTCTCTGGAGGTGGATAGCATTTTTCATCATAAGTCCTTTGGAATTGGCTTGGGTCATTGTATTGATCAGAATAGCTAAGTCAGTCACAACTGATCATTGTACAATATTGCTTTTAACTATATACAATGTTCTCCTGGTTCTATTCACTTAACTCACCCCATCAGTTCATATAATTCTCAGATTTTTCTGAAATCATTCTGCTTATTATTTCTTATATCACAAAAATAGTTCATCACAATGATATACCACAACTTGTTCAGCAGTTTTCTACTTCAGAGGTTCCCTAAGCTTTTTGGCCTACAACATCCTGTTAAAAAAATTACTAAGTTCTACATAAAATGATGTTTACTGTTTCATGTTTCTCTTGATTCTTATATTTGAAAGTAAAATTTTCCATTCAGTTCTGGTCTTTTCAACAAGAATTTTGGAAGTCTTCTATTTTATTGAAATTTTATTTTTATTTCCCCAAAGTATTATACTCAGTACTGCTGGGTAAGTGAATCCTGGTTTTACTCCTAGCTCCTTTGACGTCTGTTATATTATATTCCAAACCCTCCGATTCCTTAGTGTGGAAGCTGCTAAATCCTGTGTTATCCTGATTGTGTTTCCACAATACTTGAATTGTTTTTTTTTTTCTTTTACTGGATGCTTGTAATATTTTCTCCTTTACCTTTGACCTCTGGAATTTGGTGACAACATACTTAGGAGTTTTCCTTTTAGGATGATTTTCATGAGGCGATCAGTGGATTCTTTCCATTTGTTTTTCTGTCTGGTTCTAGAATATCAGGGCAGTTTTCAGAGATATCTCTATGTATCTTTAAATTCTTAGTTTGTCTAAATTGTTATGATCAAAGTAGAGGTGTTTACTGCACTCTGGTCAGTCAGCAACCATAAGTACTCTTTTCTGCCCTGGAACTGTGATTAGGACTCCTCTCCACAGCTGCCACCAGCTCTGTCATGCCAGCACTCCTCCTTTCCCTAGGACCACCACCCAGGAATATGACTCAGATCAGCCTCTCAATTCCCCCACTGTCTGTAGGCCAAAAGCTATAGAAGCAGCTGCCTCTGCAGAAGTGGCTGCCACCACCCTGGCATTAGGATTGAGCCTGGTGCCAGACCATGTTCCTTTCTCATCCAGGTGAAAGTGCTTTCCCAGTCACCTTTGAAAGTATCTTTGCCTTTTGTGGGTTGAGAAATCTGGAAACCGCTACAGTCACCATTGATTCAGTGCCCTGAGGCCTGCTCTACTCCCATCTGTGCTATTGTGGTCCTTGCTGGGCTGCACCCTGCTTCAAGTCCAATGTAAGAGACCCCCTTACTGTTGGTCATCCAGATTGTCTTGGACTGGAAATCTGTTTCACTCTGTCATATTTTGGCTTCTAATCCTCTAGAATTTCTTTGGAGTCCCTTTTTACAGTTTTTTTGAGGGGTTTGGTGGGAGACTTAGGCAGGTCCCTGCTTGTACTCTATCATCTTGACTGAACTCCTCCTCCACTGTAATTTTTAAGGAATTATTTTGTTCAGTGAGCTTTTGGACCTCCTTCTAATTCTACTTTTTAAGGTATTTTTCTGATTGATTTTTTTGGACCTCTTTGCCATTTGGGCTAGTCTATTTTGGGAGGATTTCAGTATTTTTTGGGGTCTCCTTTCACAAGTTGCTGAGTCATTTTTCTTGATTTCCTTGCATTACTCTCATTTCTCTTCCAATTTTTTCCTCTACTTCATTTACTGGGTTTTCAAAATCCTTTTTTGAGTGCCTCTATGTCCTGCAACTAATCCATAATTGTCTTGGAGGCTTTTGATCTAGGAGCTTTTACTTTGCTGTTTTCTTCTGGTTGTATATTTTGATCTTTGTCACCAAAGTAAGACTCTATATTCTGAATTTGGTTTTTGTTGTTGTTTTTGTGGGATTTGTTTGAAGTTTGCTCATTTCCTAGCCAATTACTTGACTTTGTAACTCTTTGTTAAAGTACAGATATGCTTCCAAATGATCTCTGTCAGGGGTTTTGTACAGGTGTTTTCAGAGATATGCCAGGTACCTGTAAATGTTCAGGTATTCCAAGGTGGTATGATCAAAGATGTTTACTCCTCTCCTGGCCTGTACTCTGATCTGTGAGTGACTATAAGTACTCTTTTCTGCCTGGGAACTGTGAAGAAGATTCCCTCTCCACTGTAGCCACAAGTGCTACCATGCCTGTGCTCCTCCTTGCCCTTGGACAGCTATTCATGACTGCCCCCCAGATCTAAGCATAGGCAAAACAAGAGAATCTTGCCTCAGTACCAACACTCCTATGCTACCCCAGAGCTAGGGCCAGCTCACAGTCCTGTCTCACCCCAGTCTAATAGAGGTTTCCTACTGACCTAAATTGTCTTTAGCATTTGTGAGTTGAGGAGTCTGGAAACCACCAAGGGTGACAGTCCCCTGAGGCCTCTTCTGGGTTTTTCTTGGTCACAGTCTGTGCTAGCATGCTTTGTGCTGGACAGTGCTCCTCTCCTTTACCTGTGCAATAGACCTTTCCTGTCAACCTTCCAGGTTGTTTTGGGCTGGAAATTTGTCTCACTGTGCCATTTTGTGGGTTCTGCTGCATTTAGAACTTGTTGAGAGTCATTTTTACAGATATTAGAGGGATTTGGGGGAAAGCTCAAGCTACTCCTTCCTTTTATTCCTCCATCTTTACTCTGCCCCAATTTCTTCTTTTTTTCAAAGAGATAATTGTAAAATTTAGAGAGAGTAATCTCAGTTTACTTTTTTCTTCCTATTTATTTATTTAGTTATTTTAAAACATTTAATTTTCGAAGATTTTGAGTTCTAAAATTTTCTCCCTTTCTTTCTTCCCCCCTCCTCAAGATGGCATACAATCTGTAATAAAGAAGAATAAAAAAGGAAAGTTCTCCTAACTCATGTTCTTTCTACCATGTCACTTTATTATAATTTTTTTTCATAGTAGCCTCAGAAATTCAACCTATGTATACTTCCGAATTACTTAATGAAATTTTACTTCTTTGAAAGCAAAGAATGAACCTCCTTGTATCCATCACAGTACCTAGAACAATACTGTACACAAAGTAATATAGGGTCTGGATGCAAGTTTTCATTTCTGTAGAGAAGGGTTGTATATTGATATAGCTTGGTACCTTCTTTGTAGTTTGCAGTCTTAGAGAATTTCCTAGAGGACTGAGAGGTTGAACCTTGTCCAGAGTCACTAAACCTATATATGTCAGTGGCAGACCTCGATTTTGGTTCTTTTGAATTTCAAGGTTGTCCCTATACCTACTATATCATACTGTTTCTCAGGTGCACATAGAAGGTACTCAATAAATAGTTTTCAAATTCAATGAATTATAAAATTAAGATATGCATTATGTAAAAGAGAATGCCCTGTGATTAGGAAAGAAGAGAACAAGCATTTATTAAGTACCTACTATGTTTTATAAATATGATCTAATTTGATTCCCACACCCACCCTGTGATTAGGACATACTTTCCTAAAAGGAAGGAATCCTTTGGTTTACAACAGTGTACAACACAGCTTCATCGACTTAGAATTTCATTTGGAAACAGTTTGACTAATTACTCTTTCATGTATGTACTCTTGGAACCACATCATTCTTACAACAACAAGAAAAAAAAACACAAGCTAAGATAAAAAGGTGCTAGATTTGTCCTGTCTGTATGCCATATATGAAGCCTTCAGTATATACAATAAAATTTATTGTATGAAGTACTTGCTTCACAAGAAATCTGTGAAGTAGGTAGGATATAGATATGCTTAAGAAAACCAATGTATGGTGTCACACCACTAGTCAGAGTCCATGCAGGTTTTCTGATTCCGAGTCTAAGGTCCTGGCCACTACCCAATCCTGCACCTGCTCCATTCCAATGTGTTGTGTAAATGTTTGCTCAAATGGCAATGAAAAGAAAATAATTTTGTTTTTAATACTTGTGCTTCATTTCAAATGAATATCCTTCATGGAAGGGAGAATGTGGTATGGTATGTCTAAAAGTCTACACATTCATCAGAATTCATGAACCATCATTAGCGTGACTTTGAGGTGTTAGAAGATCAGACTAGAGGATTCTAATTTAATGATGCTTAACATCTAAAATTGTAACTAATTGAAGTTTAAATAGGTAGTGTAGTGCCTCTACACCTCATTGCTCTAGTAACACTGGTATTGATGTCGCCATATGAAAATGCTTGGGTTGGAATCCTTGAGTCTCTAGAGAGGTCAAGATGGAGGGAAGAAAAAAACTTATCACTGAACTTTCACAAAAAATAAAACACACTTAGGTGGCCTTGAGTGAGCCATATAGCACAGACTGGATGTAATTACTAAGTAGTAATTACTTCTCTTTTACCCAGGAACCCTGAAAGTCATCCCTTCCCAGTTCGATTTTTTTAAGGGGCCATCCTCTGAGTAACTACTTAAAGAAGCCTATTCACTGAATGGGTGTATCTCACTAAAATTGAGAATGTGATAAGACCTTAGCCTTAATGGGCCAGTATCTCACATTGCATCCTGGACAATCTCCACTTATCCTGATGAATATCAGGCCATTGGACCCAGATGACTCAGGAGAAGAAAGTGAGGTTAGTGACCTTGCAAAGCCCTCCCTCACTCAAATTAAACTCAACTGTAAGTCATGTCATCATCTAGATGTCATGGCCCTCTTTGAGAGCAAAGGACAAATACAACAATCTAAGACTGGCAACTACCATGCTCGCATATAGTTATAGAATAAAATGAATTGAAAACAGAAAGAAAGATCAGAAGAGTACATTTGTAAAAGTTTCACTTTCAGGTCTCCAAATGGTTGGTCATCATTAATGTAGCCTAGTATGATGGAAGGTGTATTGAAGAAAGAGACAGAAATCATGGAATTCTTCTCTCCCAAATACTAGCTGTGGTCATGGTTTGAGTAAGAACAATGTGGAGGAAAGAACACTAGATTCTAGGTCCCACTTTTCTCATTTATAGAATGAGGGAGCTTCTTGACTGATCAAACATGCACATATGTTCATATATGTGAACCCACAGTAATATATAATATAAGCACATAAACATAAGCATTTACACATAAATATGTAAGCACAACACATTCACAATATTTAGATGTATCTGTGTACATTATTCATATATGTGCTATATTTATATGTGCATGTATTGTGTATATATACATACATAAGCATTTATATGTGATAGTAAATAAGAAAAGTAGTTTTGTGAATAAGGAATCTCTCCCTACCCTGCTAAAATTACTTCATATAATACCTGGGAGGGATTGGGGAAAATTTCTTATAGGAAGTCTTGCTTAACCTGTGCTTAGAAGGAAACTAGGAATTCTATGAAGTGGCTGTAAGGAGGAAGAGTATTTGATGAAGATAATCTTTGTCAAAGCCCAGTAGGGTGAAAGTTAGAATATCATACATGGGGTTTTGCAAGCAGATCAATTTAGTGAGTGATTTGCCTGGGGAGTTAAGGTGAAAAACAATTTTGAAGGGCTTCTTCTGCCAGACAAAAGGTTTTGTATTTGATCCTGAAGGCAATAGAAAGTCACTAAAGGTTTTGGTCCTAAGAGTAAACATTAAGCATATGAATCTGGCACTCAATTGTAATATCCCTCTCCAAATTTATAATGTCTTTTCTGACTTTTTTCCTCCATATTCATCACTTTATAGGGTTTGTCATTATTGACCAGCATTCCCTCCTAGATACCATCCATGATCATGATTTCACTATTTTTTGGTTTACTCTCTGAATATTCCTCCTTTGATGGATCTACAATCATATACCATATGTAAAGTTAATTCTAATTCTGTTTCTAACCCAAGGCTATTTCCTCTTCTCCATATTCCCATATTTAGTGCCCTCTTTACCACTCATGACTCTTATCATACCAATTATTATGTGTTTACTTTAATCCCAAATTGATATATACCATTCTCTTCTCTCTTGCACTCCAGTCATATATATCTAATGTCATGTTGGACATATCACACTATGTGTGGAAATGGGCATCTCCAACTCAATATGTCCAAATCAATTCCCCCCCAAGCTACTCTTCTCCTCCATTTTCCTACTACTTTTAGGGGAAGCACCCTACTTCCCGTTACTAAGGTTCACAACCTTGGATTCATCCTTGTTTCTTTACTCTCGATCACCCCACATACCAAATATGTTACCAAACCTTGCTCTTTCTATCTCCACAATATTTCTTGTCTCCATCTCCTTCTCTCATCACCTGTCCTGTGGATTGTTGCAATTGATTCCTAATCAGTCTCCCTATTTCAAGTCTCTCATTTGTCCAATCCATCCTCCACCCAGTAGCCTAAATGATTTTCTTAAAATATAAATATGTAGGAATATAAAAAATACAAAAAAAATTTTGGAAGTAGAGCAGAAAGAAATGAAGGGGATCAAGTAAAACTTCACATAGAAAGCAATATTTCAACTCAGTCTTAAAAGAAATGAGGATTCTAAGAATATGAAATGTAGGAGGGAGTTTATTCTAAGCATTGAGGGTGAGGAGAGGGGATGGGTAGGGAGAGAGTGAGAGACTTGAAGAAAGAGATGGAGCAGCATTATGAAAAACAGATTAAGGAATTTACTTCTTCCAGGTGGT
This sequence comes from Bettongia penicillata ogilbyi, assembly GCA_023548195.1. Classification (NCBI taxonomy): domain Eukaryota; kingdom Metazoa; phylum Chordata; class Mammalia; order Diprotodontia; family Potoroidae; genus Bettongia; species Bettongia penicillata. Next base: position 907,704 of record JAJHZJ010000140.1, read on the forward strand.
AACTCATGGTAAGTCATGCGGGCTGAGATCCTAGAGAATAAAGAGAAAAGAAAGCCCAGGACAGAACCCTTTGTGTAACCCTTCTGGGAGTGCTAGGCTGCTCAATCAATGAAGCACTTACTCTGATCTCTGATTACCTTCCCCAGTGCCTTGAACTCCCCTTAAAAAGTCCATAAAATGCCCAAAATGCATAGTTCTCAGAAGACTTCAAATAAATAATATCATATAATGAATAGTTCAGATCTTCCAAATTTTTATGGGATTATACTCATTTATAACATGATTAGACAAACTACTTCTAGACTAATCATTGTCTTGATTCTTTCAAGGGTCTTTGCCTTCCCAATACTCTCCCCTGAATCCAAGAGGAAAAGAGTATTTTAAAAAAACTGGAGGGAAAAGATGAAAGAAAAAGAAAGGAAAAGAAAAAAAGCTTTTTCCCAAAAAAAAGGGAAAGCAAAGAAGGATACTAAGTAATCCAAACTTATTAGTATCAGAGATCAAAAATTAGCCCCCAAAAATATAATTTGACATGGATGAGGTTCAATCCTGGAGCCTCTCAAAATATTATATCTTTTCATCTGCTTTTGTCCCCACTCACAGTTTTGTCTGAGACATCGTGAGCATAATTCAAATATAGCTCAGGTCTAGATCTCTATGGTTTTAGATAAAAGAGTCACCAGCTCCTGTGCAAGAGTTAAGTAATAAAATGTCAGATATAGTTCAACCTTTATTCCACCCCCACAGAAAACCAAGGAAATACTCAAAAAATGGTAGCCAGAAACAATCAATTCTTGATGAGTCTCACCTTCCCACAAGACCTTCTATAGCCTGCTAGATTCATAACACCACAGGAGGAGGGTGAGAACAAACTTGAAGTTACTAGAGAGACAACTTCTTGATACTCTGAAAAGTTCTACTTTCACACTAAGGATGCATACAGACCTCCAGCCTTATTGTATTATTCGATATCTCTCTCTTCTTTCATAATTAAACAACCAGAAAAAGTTGTCTAAATTTACTATCTCTTTCATCACCTCCCATGTAATCTCTCTTTCAACTTCACTTCTTGATAGAACATGCTCTCTTCAAAATTACCAACAATCTCTTTACTGAAAGCTTGACGCTATTGACCTGTCTTTTCTTCTAGACACTTTCTCCCAACTAGATTTTTATAAATTTACTTGATTGTGGTTATCTATATATGCCTGTGGGACCAATTCTTCTTAGTCCCTTTGTAGGTATATCATCCATGTCCCATCACATTTGCTTGGATGTAACCCAAAGTTTTATATAGAGTTCTGTCTCCCTTTATCTTTATTAGTTGCCTCTCACTTCCAAATTTAGGTCAAACTGGCCCTATTCATTTCCTCCCCACCTCAGCCTTTTGACACTCCTACCTCCCCTCAAGGTTCACCTTCTTTAAAATGCCTTCGTCAATTACCTCAGTTGTTACTGCTCTTCTCATCACTATGCATTTTTCTACACTTTGCATCAATCTTTTAAATATACTATATTCCCCAAGTACAATAATCTCCTTGAAGGCAAGATTTCATTAATTTTTTTTGTATCTTCAGTACATAGCAGAATAATTGGCAAATAAATGGTGCTAATAAATGCTTGTTAAGGATTGATTGATAATGATATTCAATGGGAGTAGACTTTGAGCAGAAGGAAAATTAATTTAGAGTTTCTAGGAAAACAACTCCCTTCCCATTGAATTTGCTCTCTCTCAGTTTTTACTTGTCACATGGCTCATTTTTTATATGCTCTTTTCTCCCCACAAGGATTGGTCACCACTCCCCCATGTATATTGTTTCTTCTATTAAAATATAAGCTCTTTGAGGTTATAGACTGCCTTTCCTTTTGTATTTGTATACTTAGAGCTTAGAACATAGTACAAGAGCATAATAAACACTTTTTCATTATTCATTTGTTCTTAACTCAGGACTTCGATAAATACTGGAAGAATGCTCTACAAAATGTTGTGTTACTTTATTGGTTCAGAGGAGTCAGATCTGGAAGAGTCTTTAGAGATTAGGCTAGTCCAATTCTCTCATTTTACAAACAAAAGCATTGAGTCCCAGGGTCACATAGGTATTATAGTAAATTACAGACACATGTCTTTTTCCAAATCTAGTGACGTCACATTGCCAGATTTCAAAGAATTTGCGTATTACTTTCATTTAAAAAACACATATTTCTTAAATTCCATTACTAACTGGTAAAAAGAGATTAAGTGAATTATTTTCTTAAGCATGAACTTTCAGGATAAGCACACAAGAATCATATTAGCAGCTAGCAGTAGCTATTGACTTTTATTTTTGAAACTCAAATGATAGAGTTGGTGAGAACAAATAACTCACATTTTTTAAAAGCCTTTGAATTCTAATGGGCTTCATACATAATAAAGAAATAGTTTTATTGTCAAATGTATAATGGATTTAAAATAATTCATTTGAATCTTCCTGAAATCTGGTAGCTACCACAGTGTGGTACTATTTTAGGAAAGATTAGATGATGCATTAGTCAAAGTCTGACCTTAATTTGTTATTGAGTTAATTTGAAATTTTAAAGAAATTAGTCCATACATTTTAGGGCTGGAGTTTGAGCTCATTTTCTCATAATTCATTACAGGAAGCAATACTTGATAATAAAGTATGTCAAAACAGAATTGTATCCCCATCCAAGATATTACTTTAAAAAGCCAGTGGCTTAGGTCATGCAGGAAAAAAAATGTTTCACTATTCTATGAAATATGGAAAAGAAGAGATTGTGGAGCAGAAAGTTCTTGAATAAATTTTCTAAGAGGAACAATATGGTTCACAAAGAATATGGAATCAGAAGGTTTGGGTTTCCATCCTTGTTATTATTTATCCTTTGTTTTCAAAGAGCCCAATGACATGATGGGTGCTATCTTGAATTGTATGTGAATTGGATTTAAGTGAAGCAAAATGACCCAAAGTCAGCAGCCTCACTCTCTCACTTCAAGGATCATTGAAGTCCCATGGCAAGACAAAGTCAGGATGACTGGAGATGGCCCAGAATGCAATGGATGACCTTGGTGTCTTCAATGTCTGACTAAGCCCTTAAGTGCTTCACAACACCTGCTTCAGCTGAACAAATTATACTCATTTACTCATTCTGTCAGGGGAAGTTTTCACATGCTTAGGGGAGACATCCCCCTAACTCACAGATGGGTTAGAGACCTGTTGATTATCCACATCCTGGTTTAGCCCATCTGCCAAAGTGGTTTTACTAGGGTGTAGCAGCTGTACATGCTAGAGCTTCTTGGAGCAGAAGGTGAGAATTGAATGAAAGATGGAACCCAAAGGTGGATGAGTATTCCTGAAAAGGAATTGCCAACCCTTCTCACCAGAGGTTCTAGGCTCCTCTCAACACCCCATGAACCCTATTAAAGTCCTAGTTTATTAGTCATAGAATTTTCAGTATGTAAAGTATTTAATTGGCCTCAGCCACCATACCCTCATCTGTAAAAGAAATAATAATTTTTGTACTTCATGTCTCATGGGGCTCTTGTGAGGGAAACACTACATAATTCATAAATTCAACAAATACTTATAAAGTGCCTACTGTATTTATAGTTATACTACGATAGGCACTCAGGGACTTACAACATTTAGATAAGAAATGGTGCCTGACCTCATATAGTTTAATAATCTAGCTGGGGAATAAGACACAAACACACATAACAGTAGGGTATAGCATCAAATGATTAGGTAGTAATACAAGAAAGTGTTGAATGAGGTCTAAGGGATCGGAAGAGGCTCTCCTGTAAGATGTGGCACTGGGCAAGTAAGGATTCACTAGGTGAAGAGAAAAGGGTAGCATTCCAGAAATAGGTAATTAAATGAAGAAAATAAATGCAAGGTTAATGGAAGGCATATGGTACTCTTGGGATATGAACAAAGAGATTACTAAAGTGGATAGAGCATGGAATGTGTATGTGGTAGGTGGGAAGTAATATAAGTATAATACTGTTACAATAATTAGCTCATAGACAATATAATGGCCCCTAAGGTCCTCTTGATTTCCTTCTCTTTCACTTTAGGGACTTAAATTTAGATAAAAAGCTCTAAGTTCCATTCAACTGCTCTGAACCCCTACTTAGGGAATAATCTTAATAGACAGAAATTGATTTTTCTGATTAACCTTACATTTCTGTCCATATCATAAAATGTTTGAGGCAAAATTCAATTTACTACAAATGGCGAACAGTAGATTGTTTTAAATTTTCTGTGAAAAGACAGAATCAAGAGGGGAATTTAGGGGAAAAGCTTACCTTTTCTTGTGATTTAACTCAATCTAATTAATTTCTGTGTAATGCCCATAGAGCCAAAGACTGTCCTCTATAATGATGTGAAAATTCCTTTGTCTCATACTTACTTCAAATTCTTGAAGCCAAATTCTCGAAGCCAAATTCTCAAAATCTCTTCTTCCTCAATGTGAGTTCAAGTAGTTGTACAGGTCCTGTTTGCACTCTGTTCTGGTCATCTGATTAATTCGTTTTAAATATTTGTAGCTACTAGAGGCATCAAGGCCAAATAGGGTGATTTCGATGTCACATTTATATAAGGTTGGCTTTTTAATAACCTCAGCCTTATAGGATATGGTACATAGATACCATTTGTCCTTTGATTGCAAAGAGGACCATGGCCTCAGGAAGATGAGCCCAAGACTTGTAAGTGAATTGGATTACAGTGAAGGAGGGCTGTGCAAAGTCACCAGCCTGTCTCTCCAGAGTCATCTGGGTCCAGTGGCTAGATATAGATAAGGACAACTGGAGATGACCTAAAATGCAGTGGGTGACTGTGGCCTTTTTAAGTTACTTTGAGGCAATGCCTATTAAATGATTAGGACTGTTTAAAAGGTGAGCCAAGGGATGACCCCCTTAATAAAAAAAAAATCAAACTAGGAAATGGAATCCCCTCAGGGTTGTTTCTGCCCAAAAGAGAAAAAAAAACTATTTGCATTCACTTGGAGCCATCAGTGCCCCAAAATAACTATGAAGTAATGCAGGATATAGTTGCAAAAGATTATCAAAGACTTCAAATGACTAGCAAGTTAGTCTAAATTTGACTTGGGAAGCAACTGGGAATCACATAAATCTGACCTGATCTGACTAATGCAACAATACCATCCCAAATTTCCTCTCTCAGTGCTTACAGGAAAAGTTCCAATCACTTGGCAAGTCAGCTTTTCCTTGCCATCCTATAGCCTCTCCTCATTGTAGCTATAGCATGTTCAAGTGCTGCATGGCTCCTGGAAAGAGAAACATTTCAGGTAATCTTGCATTACTTTTTCTCCTAGCCAACACACACACACACACACACACACACACACACACACACACAAATTTCAGAAATTATCAAGAGTGACACAAAAGTGGAAAAAAGCCACTTCTCTATTTCAGATCCAAGCTGAAGAAATATGATGAGGACAAGAAGTGTCCAAAGGAAGAAAGCAGATGTAGCAACATTCCTCAAGTAACATCCTTTCCTTGTACACATATATCTAATTCATCCAGAATCTGGGCAGACTAGTCACATATGTATTTATAAGTCACAGGAATGAATGATTCATTACAAATGTGTTTGCTCCTTTTGTCTCATTTTCCCCCAAAGAAAACTTGACTAAGTTTGATAATGACCAGATGGACCACACAATGGTACATAGATACCATTTGTGCAGTAAATGGAAGAAATGATTTGAGATCTCTCCCCAGTCCAGAAGGACTGAAATTTCCATCTGTTGAGAATGAACAAATTCAACACATATTAGCTTACTTGAACCACAGATTTATACATATTTAGAATTCTCCTACCTTAACTGTTTCCAATGTTATACCTTGATTCCACAGGCTGTTGCTCCCAAATCCATGGATGCCACATTAAGAAATAGAGAACTTAAGTATACCCATGTCATCAGCTTAGATGACTTAAATTGGTTTTTTTTATTGGTTTTTACAGGGAACACAGGATAATAAGTCCGTTCTCCATGGTGATTTTAGGAACAAACTAAAGTGTTTAGCTTTCTGATCATTGTTGATCAGAGTAGATAAGTAAAATACATTGAGAAAAGAAGATAAAGATGTTAACTAACTTGCCATCATTTTGGGTTTGCCATCAATGATATCCTTCCCATCGTTATCCTATTGCATTATTTCAAGAAACTGTCAGCTTTAAGGGCAATTAGGTGACACAGTAGAGAGAATACTGAATCTGGAGTCAGACAGACTCATCTTTCTGAGTTCAAATCTGGACTCAGGGTCTTACTAGCTGTGTGACCCTGGGCAAGTCACTTAAGCCTATTTGCTTCAGTTTGCTAAGTGTAAAATGAGCTGGAGAAAGAAATGGCAAAACCACTTCAGTATCTTTGCTGAGAAAACCCCAAATGGGGTCATGAAGAATCAACAATGATTGAAATAACTGAGCAATGACAAAATAAAACTGATATACATTTTTGGTTATCTCAAACCCTAGCTCTTCCATACTTTCTAAGTTAGTAGACCAGAGGTTAAGAGTCCCTAATTAAGAAGGAGTATGCTTGGACTAAGTTTATTTTAGTGATGTTATAATTTCCAGTCTTATGTTATGGTTGTATGTCAACCGCTGAGCAGAAACAGTTGATCAATAAATAGTATCTGTTTGTCTTCTGAGTGCTATGATAATGATAGCAATAATAGTTAAAACAATAATAATAGCTAACATTTATATAGTATTTGCTATATGCCAAGGCACTGTGCTAAGCACTTTGCAAATACTATCTCATTAACATTCTCAGAACAACCCTGGTAGGTAAGTGCTATCTCCATTTTACAGAGAAGGAAACTGAGCCAGAAGCTAAGTAACTTGTCCAGGATCACACAGATAGTAAGTATCTGAGGTTGAATTTGAACTCTGGTCTTTCTAACCCTCAGTCCTGTCCTTTATCTTCTCTATGTTTTACCCTCTTCTTTAGGGCTTTCATGACATCACAGCAGATGAGACTTTCCTCCAGACCACCAACATCCCGGGGAACATACTCTCAGGCAGATGGCTTGGTGAGCTTCCTCCATTTGACAGTGATTGTCCGTTAATCTTGCCCCAATGTGCACTATAAGTAAGCATATGCAGATTATAAACAAATAAATATAAGGTAATTTGAGAAGAGCACAAGGAGCTAAATATAGTATGAAAGCCCCCCTGAAAGAAGATTATGCTTGAGTCTTCAAGGAAACTAGGGATTTCAAGAGGTAGAGGAGAGAAGGGAAAGTATCCAGGCATAGGGAATAATCAGTACAAAGCATGGAGACGGGAGATGGCATATCTTGTCTGAGAAACAGAAAAGTCAATATGGCTAGCCTGAAAAGTGCAACAATAGGCAAAATAAAGTGAAGTTAGAAAAGTGCAAAGGGGCAAGGATGTGAATAGTTTCAAATGTCAAACAGAAATTTATATTTGATCCTAGAATTAAGAATAAACCACTCAAGTTTATTGAGTGGAGAGTGGCATATCCAGATCTGCAGTTCAGAAAACCATCACGTTGGTATCTTTGTAGATGACAGATTAGAGAGAGAAGAGACCAGGCAGGGAAATAAGTCAGGAGGCATGAGAGGAACACCATATACCCCATGAATCCCTGGCTAATCCCCATCCCTCATAAAAGTCAATGGAACTTGAGCAACTCAGTCATTCCCACAGCCTTCATTTTTATTTTACCTAAACCATTCACTTGAGGGTTCTTGTCAACATATTGTTGACTCAAGTCATGCAGATTTTGCTCATTGAGATATTTTTGATTTCACATTCAATACGTAAGCTCCATCCAGAAGGAAATTATTTTTGGTTACATTTCATAAACTCACTTCTGTGCATCTGCCTTGACTGGCTCAGTAAAGTGATTCTTGGAGACAAGAAGTTCTAGGGGAAAGATTCAAATTGCAGCCACTAGCAAACTGAAACCAAGAGCTTTTGTTTATTCTATCTTTTCCTGTAAAGTCTTCCACAACTTCCCTGTCTCCTACAGTCTACCTCCTAAACAAAGGGCTTTCATAGTGTTTATTTTTTTAATTCTCTAGGTTGGAGCTACAGAGTAAACACTTAGACATGCAAAGATTTTCTGACAAATTGGAGAATTTTCCATTGGTCAGGAGTTGTAAAACCAGGTGAATCCATGTTCTTTGTCCAGAGATAGTTGGACTTCATGGTTCTGCAAGGAGTCTCTTCAGGGATTTCCAGTATCTCCTGGTCATTTTGGCAGCAACCTAAGTCAGATAAGATAACCCAGTAAAACTAAATTAGTGAGTAGGAAATAAACTCCCAGAAATGTACTGCAAGAGCATCTCTTTCAGTGCATTTTGGCTTCTCTAGGGATTTTTAGAACAAAATTCAAGAGCAAAGTGTTACTCAAGAGTCAGAGAATACCAAGAGGGTGGGTGCACAGAATTTTCCAGTTTTCCCCAAGCCATAGTATTCTTTGTGAAGATGGGAGCAAGAAATCTTTTTTTTTTCCTGTCCTATACCCAAACCAGTGTCGATGACTCAGATGACCATTATCAGAATCACATCCCACTCTTGGCTGCTCAGACTTGGTGTAATCTTATCTCACCCTGGAGGTTTGAAAGTGTCACCCAACGGTCTTTTGCTTAAAGTCACTCCTTTCTCCTCTTCATCCTACCATTGCTCAACTCTTATGGCAGTAGTCTATTCTCTCTGAACATATGGCTTGTTGATTTTGCTAAGCCATAGTAACTTCCTGTAATTGTGTGCCATTAGCCTTTGCTTTCAACAATGGCTCTTTCAGGTGGTAGCACTTAGTAAATTGGATATCCCAAATTCTCTTGTGTCATCTCTTCTTGCCAATCTCTACATTATAGCACTATCTTTTACATCATCCCAGTTATTGCCAAGAAGGCTATATTTTCCTCTAGTTTATACTATGAAGAGACAGTGGCTATTACCATTACTTTTTATCACCACAGCTGCCCACATACTTATCTTTGGTCACCCAGAGGTGCAAAAGGTCTTTCCCCACAAGAAGACAGTTACTATCTTGAAACAGTAATGAGATGTTATTTTCATCTCTCTCTTTTTCTATTGATAGGATGTCCCTTGGTTCTCATTCCTTCTTTTTTGCTCCAAAAAAGAGCACTGTCTTGTCTCAGGGCCAAAAATTCTTCCTGACTGTGCCAAGTGTTGGAGTCAGCTAGGTGTCTCAGAGCACGAGTACTGGAGTCAGAAAGAATTGAATTAAAATCTGACCTCATATACTTACTAGGTATATAACACGGTGCATGTCACTTAACACCTATTTGCCCTAATCCACTAGAGAATGAAATGCCAAATGATTACAGTATCCTTGATGAGAAAATTCCATGGACTGTGTTGACATTCATGGGGTCATGTAGAGTTGGATATGAATAACAACCAATGTCAAACACTGTCCATGAAGTATCTGTATTGGAATCATGGCAAGACCAGAACAACAAGAAATCCAAGATAGTAGCAAAAATGTTTTTTTCTTTAAGGTAGTAGAAGGTTTAATGGGGCAAATCATGCTTCCAATTACAAAAGTCCTAGTAAATTCTCTGTAGAGCAACTACCCATAAAGGATTCTTCTGGTTTAATCTGGGTTAAGATTTTAGTGAGCCATTTAAGACAGCTTTGTTTTATTTGGACCAGTTTTAGCTAGATAACCTAGAGAGTAATATAGGTTTAGTAAAATGAGAGGGGAGAGAGAGAGAGAGGAGAGGGGGGGGGGGGGTGGAGAATTCCGTTTGCTGATCAGGTTTAAACATTAATCACTACTTGGCTGAGAAAAGTATTGCGTGTGTGTTTGTGTGTGTGTGTGTGCGGGTGTGTGTGTGTGTGTGTGTATGTAAGTTCAGACAGCAGGCACTACTATGGCTGAAACAAAGAGAGAATCCTTTTGTTCATCATGTCTTTGCATATAAAATCCTCCACAATTGTCCTGTGCTTTAAGAATGTCTATCATGATTGCCACCAAAATTACTTATTTCCTACTAAAACTGAAAGTATTAACTCCACTTTGGAAGACTCTTTTCTTTAGAAGAATTCCTTGTAGCAAGTATTATTTATTCCAATCTTTTTTTTTTCCTTGCATGTTGAGTTAATAGGTTGCTTTGAAGTAAAGTTGCCTGTAGTCATATAGGCTTTTATGCAAAACATTCAATGGCTTTAAAACAATTCCCTGTAGTTTTTAAAAGTTTCATCATCTGCTCTCCCCGCTGCCCTCCCTCTATGACAACAGTGGCTTCTATCAAAGCCACTCATAGATCATTTATAGTTTCTAAGGTGAGATAATCACTACTTCGCAATGTCATTGATTACATGTCATTCTTATATTAATCACAATAACCAATATATTGTAGCTTTCTCCAGAGACAGCAAGTACCTATAGCTAAGACCGCTGAACATCCTGAATGTGTCCCAAGATCAAGTTGACTTAAAAATACAATTATGAGTGTGGAAAAGACTGAGCATGAGTTAGGTTTGCATGCTCCAACCAAGTTAGAAAAGATTGTCCATGGGCTCTAACCAATTATCACTCTTCCATCTTCAATAATTGCTTCATATTAGGAGCCTTGCTAATAAGGAATGATGCCAAAAAGACTGTGATCCATTCTCCAATAGCAATGTTACTGAAGACTTATCCCAAATTCTTTACACAGATACTAGTGTTTGTATCTTCACTAAAAAGCTATGGGAGGAATAGAAGTCCTATAGACTTGAATGAACATTCTTTTCATCTAGAAACATCTTGGTGCAATGTGGGAATGGGGCTTGGCAGTGTTTAGGCTTCCTGCTCTGAATTTTCATCTGAAATCTCAAGGTTCACTTAGAGATCATTTGCAACTAAATGTGAGAGAATGATCAAGATGGTTTTATTACTTCTCTAACTAATGGAATCAATCCTATAAACCCAGAATGTGACTTGAAAACCATCGAGGAAAAGAAGTTCTAAATTTCAATTTCATGTTGTTTTTTTTTTTACAGTTTTCATATAGTTTATTTTCTCCTTTTCCTTTATTCTAAAACCCACTTATTTGTAGCTTAAGTCTTAGTCATTCCCTTCAGAGTTGCATAGAATTTAATGTTGGCATGGAGCTCCATTCACCTTTGTGTATTTTTTTTTTAATTTCAGGTTGTGTGTGTGTGTGTGTATATGTGTCTTTGTGTGTGTTTGTGTGTGTATGTTGGAGGAGTATGGATTGGTTCCCCCATTCCAAGTTATCATAAAATATAAGGAACAGAGGTAAAGAGATGTTCAAGTGTAAAGATATGTCTACATAACTTTATGAAATTGACAAGAAGTTTTGCAGAAGAAATTTGCAGAGCTGCTTTTCTCTGGCTGCCTGAAAACTGAATATGCCCCAGTGGCCTTTAAAATTTAATTTTGTCAGCCCTGGAGATAGTCCAAACAATAGTCAGGTGAAGCAAGGAAGTGGTTTCACTGTGTGACCCTTGTATCTCTGTCAGAACACCACAAGTAAAACGGGAGAGGTGAAATATTGACCAGAGTCCTCTGTCATAGGGACTGAGTTAGTTTTTCCCAAAGTCCTATCCAAATCCAGTTAGGCTAGTTTCTCTTTATTAGACACTGAAATTGTCCTTGAGACTTGATTGACTCAGAAGACTGGGTAAGAGTTAGGGTATTGACTTATTTTCCTGGTTATCTGTACAAAACAGTAAGAGGTTCCTACCTAAGACTTTACTCTTACAGACCAGCAGTGTCACCAACTGTAAGACAGATAAACACAGGAGGGTTACTAGCATAAGTTTGCTTCTTGATTTGGTCAGACAGAAAAACACTAAGCAGGAGTTAATAAAAAGTTATTTTATTCTATTCTAGATTTCTCAGAAGAGGATTGCTGATAATGGGAGCACAAATCCTACAGCATTCCCTAATCACTCTTCTCACAGGGGCTGGTGAGAAGGGGGGTGGCAACTACCCCTACATCTCGATGGTGTCAATTGAGACAGGCACAACTTGTGCTTCCCCTAAATCCACTCAAGCTTCAGTGAGGGCCAGTTGAGGCAAACACAGATTCCCCCAAGCCTAGATGGGAGCGGATCAAGGCACACATAGTATTCCAGCTTGTGCACTCAACCCTAAGAGCTCCCCAAGCCTTAATGGGGGACAGTTGAGGCACACACACAGCATTTGTGCATTTAACCCTAAGGGTTCCCCAAGTCCTGCCTAGTAATCAGCTGTTTCGTAGGCCAACAGACAAAGAAGGCATATTGCCAGCAATAGTGTCACAAATTTACTTCAACTCATTCTTGTACCTCACTGTGCCATCTCAGTGGATGTTTTTATTTTTTACAATTATATAACTCTGAGCAAGCATGGTGGAGATGTTTTGAACCATAACTGTACTTGAGAATAGGAAATTGTTATATCTATGAATCCTAGGAAACTGAACTCTGAGAAATAACAACAAAAATTCATTTTACACACACTAAAATCCACCTTACTCTAAAATTCACCTTATATACACTCCACCCCTCCAGGATCCTGGCCTTTACAATCTACAGTCTTGGCCATTGCAATCTACAGTCTACACAGGTGACACTCTCAGGGTCCTCGAGCCAAGAAACTAGGGTATAACATTACAATCTGCAACAACAACATGGTACAATATAAATTTTAACAATATACATGCTACAATAACAACAATATACACTGCAGCAACGCACACATTGTGTTGGGCATTGGTTATACAAACACAATATCTACAGAGTGGCTACATGGCTTCAGACACAAAGGTAACTTGCCCTTTTCTCCCAAGTATGGCCACAAGGCCTAAAACAAAACATAGCATTCAGTATATAACGTAACACTCAGTATATAATGTGACACAGTATATAACACTGCACTCAATATGTAACATAACATTCAGTGTATGACACAGTACGCAGTATGTTACCATAGCACGGTAGAGGACATAACATACACCCCCCCATCTTATACATTCTTTAGGGGTCAAAATCTTTGGGGAATGAGCATCTACCTCCTCCTCACTTCAGGTACTGTTTAAAGTACTACTTATACATCATGGGGGTCCCAGGCCAACATCTGAAGTGCTCCCCACTTCTGCAGACCTGTATCCTCAGTAGATGGCTATCCTCATACCCAGACTGTGATTACTCAGATCACTAAAACTACACCCAGCCCCATCTCAAGACAGGGGCTACCCTAACAGAGTAGCAGAAAACATAACAGTTTCCACCCCTAGGTCACAATAGCTTACAATTCCCTCAATCAAAGCAGAAGGTCCAAATCCTGAAAGTCCTCTTGGGCGTGTGTTCTTCTTTCCACGCTGCTGTTGTAGGCTCCCAACTGTTGCTCTCAATTGCACACATGCTCGAGTGAGTCAAAAAAGTCCAAGTCCCAACACTGCTCCAGTCCCTGGCACAAGGTTTGGGGGGTAGCTGAGCAACAAAGCCAACAGGGTGGGTTCCAGGGCGTTATGGCACGTTCTCCCCATAGACAACTCTACCCTTAGGTCCCAAACTGTCCCGGAGGATGTGGCAGAAAAGCATGCTCAGTACTCCTGCCTTGCTGCAAAATTTTCATCTTGACCCTATGCTGGATCCTGAGCACAGTGGCTCCTTCTCATCTTTCCGTAGCTCCAAGGACTGAAGGCTCCCTGCTCCTGCCAGGATCTGGATGTAGGCTTCCCTCTGCTCCTCCTGCATGTCCCACTTCACAGGTGAAAGGGCTGCCCCTATACATTTCTAGGGCTCCCACCTCTCGAACAAACTCAGGAGCCTCACCTTACAGGGTAGGGCTGCTCCAACCAGGCTTCTCCCTCCTTCTCTCTCAGTTCAGGCACAGCAGGTTCCCAGGATCTTGGTCCCTGGCTTCTGTCTCTGGCCCATACCACCCCAACTCTGGGGCACCTCATCTTCCCTCAGTCTCATGTGGGGAGGGACTGCTCTGGCCTGGGCTCCAGTCACAGCACAATTTCAAAGTCTTCACCACCCCTCTAGCATAGTCTAGGTAAGGGCTACCCTGACTTGAGCTCTCTCTAGCAGAACCTATTCACACAGCCCTTGCTATGGCCATGGCCTTGGCTCTGAAAAGTTCAAAAGAAACCTCCTCTGGCTCTTTTTCATAGCTATAAGAGAATTAACCCTTTCTTGAATTTTAGGGCACTTCTCCCTCTTCTCAAAGGACTCTGCCTCCGAGGCAGTCTGTAACAATTCTAGGAGATTTGAGACTTCTTTTGACTTCTCCCATGTACCTTTCCCCTTCCCTATAACAAACACATCCGAAAGTCTTCCTCCAGCTCGTCAGATAACTTTGCCTCTTGAGTGGAGAGAATAATAAACATACATACGAGCCTTAAGAATTTTGGTCTTGGTCTCTGACGCTTCTTGGGCTTTCTAACATGCCCCCTTTTGCTGGTATAAATCCATCTGAACCTCCCATAATTGGGAATCAGTGACAGTAGCTTGCCAGTATTTTTTCTTACAATCATTAACTTTAACCAACTACAACACAAGGAACTGAATCACCTACTCAACTCCCCCATCTCTCAACATCATATTTTCATCCCACAGCCATGTCTCTGACCTGCCTCTTCAGGAGAATTAGTGGGGTAGGATCTCCCCAGAATCCTTCTTTGGGCATCTGAGAAACAGCTCCCACTGCTTCTCCTGCTTCTTGGCCTTCTGCTGCTCCTTGCTTCTTGACTTCTCTCAGGTTATGGGTGCCAGCTCCAGGGTCATTGCCTCTGTTGCTGCTGCTGGGTTGATGTCTCTCTGGGCTAGTCCAAGATCTCTCTTGGTGGTTGGTCCGGGACACTGCTGTGTCCACCAGTGAGCAATAACTCTCCCACTCCTTTGGGGCTAAGTCAGTCTGAGTCTCATACAGGATTTCTACAACTCCCGCAGCCTTCCTTCTTATCAAAGGTACCCACAATTTTTAGCAAAATTTTCTCAAAACTGCTAGCAGTAAGAGTTACATCCTCCTAATCTTGGGAAGGAGTACATCTCCATCCTCCCCTCTCTTCGGAGAATTCCATAGAACCACAGGAACAAAAAATAACACAATAACTGCAAAATATTGGACAACTATCCCAGTCCCACTTAATCCCATACGTTCCTTTAGCCTGTGCAGATCCTGCCAGGTGTAAGACAGATAAACGCAGCACATAGGATGGCTGCTAATACAGGTTCATTCTTGATCTGGTCAGACAGGAAAGACGCTAAGAAGGGGTTAATAATCTTCCTTTATTGTAGCCTATTTTTTTTAGAAGAGGATTGCTGATAATGGGAGCACAAACTCCTACAGCATTCCCTAATCACCCTTCTCACAGGGTGGAGAGAAGGTGGGGGTGGATAACCACCCCTATGTCTCAATGGGGTCAGTTGAGACTGGCACAACTTGTGCTTCCCCTAAATTCCCTCAAGCCTCAATGGGGCCAATTGAGGCGTGCACACACACAGCATTTGTGCATTCAATCTAAGTTTTCCCTATTCACTGTCTAGTGACCAGTTGCTTTGTAGGCTGATAAACAAAGAAGCCATATTGCCAGCAATAGTATCACAAGTTTACTTCATCTCATCCCTATGTCTCACTGCACTGTCACAGTGCATGTTTATATTATTTACCATTATATAACTCTGCACAAGCTTGGTGGAGATGTTTTGAACCATAACTGTGGGAATTCATATCTAACACTTGGGAACAGGAGATTATTATGGCTATGGATCCTGGGAAACTGAATTCTCTGGAATAATAACAAAAATGTACTTTACACACACTAAAATCTACCTTACTTACACTAAAATCCAACTTACACTCACCAACACTAGGACGCTATGCTCAGATGAATCCAGTCCATAGCCTCTCTGATCTGAATGTCTTTCCTCTATTACAGTTAAGTAAACCACTTTTTTCATAACTGTTAAATGTACTTTCTTGCATCGTTATTTCACTTGTTGAAACTGTAGTACCAACCTGTGTGAACAATGAAAATCAAAATCTCCACATACCCAGTCCTTGTAACTCTTCTTCATGTCTTCACATAAATCTCCCATAGGAGGTTCACCTGATGTGGTCAGAAAAATTTTAAAGTCTTCTTGACATTTATTTAGGTATAAAACATAAGACTATTCATTGACTAACCCTCACCTTTACTCCATGATGGTAATTTATTTTTCTGATCACACATTTTGTGGATGGCATAGCTTATACCACTTTTCCTAATTATCCATTTGTAATGTATTAAGCCTGCTCTTTATTATTTTGTTATTTTTCTCAAAAACAACTGTCATCGAACCTATTTTTTCATTTCCTGTTGTTTCTTTGTTCATGGCATGAGGACACAGGGCTGTCCCGGGAACCACATAGAAAAGAATGACTTTCCCTAGGACAAAGTTGGGTTTTCAATTCTTTATCAGGGGTATGGACCTGCAGACTCTGGGCCACATCTGGCCTTCTAGATCCTCAGGTGCAGGCTTTTGACTGAGTCCAAGTTTTACAGAACAAATTCTTGTATTAAGGGGATTTATTTTGTGAAACTTGGATTCAGTCAAAGGTCCATACTTGAGGACTTAGAGGGCCACCTGTGACCTTGAGGCTGCAGGTTCCCCACCACTGCTTTAGCTCATTTTTAAAGTTTTGCTAAGTGGGGGCATAAGTGTGACCTATTTAACGAATACGTTTCCAAACATAGAATTGCTATGACTTGAGCCATTTAAATTTATCTCAAGACTTGTTTCACAAATAACACGAGGGATGTACGCAGTTTTTATACTCCAGCCTCTAACAGGTTCACCCTTGATCAGGGCAGACAGGAAGGACAGGAACACAGCTTCAGAGGGGTTCATGATCTTATGTTATCCTAGTCTGATCTTCTCAATGAATTGCTTATAATCGGAGCACGAACTCCTGCAGGATTCCATAATCATCATTTTTGCAGTGACTGACAAGAAGAGGGGGCAACTGCCATGATATGTCAATGGGGTGAGTCAAGACAAGAAGAGAATTCCAGCTTATACACTCCCCTAAATCCCTTTAAGCCTCAATGGGGGCCAATTCAGGCATGCATAGCTTTATCTTGTCTTATTCCCCTTTGGGTTTTCCCCAAGCCTTGATGGATGCTGATCAAGGCATGCACAGCTGTATCCTGTCATATTCCCCATGGGTTCACCACGTATTGAACAGTGCCTACTTGCTTTATAAGGCAACAGACAAAGAAACATCTTGCCAGCAATAGCCTCACAAGTTTACTTTATCTTACATTAAATCTCATTGTGCAGTCACAGTGGATATTTACAATTTTAAGCACAAATGTTTACATTATTTACCATTATATAATACTGTGCAAGTGCAGTGGAGATGTTTACAAGTCATGAGCCTGGGAAATAGAGATTGTTATAGACATGGCTCTTGGAAAACTAAGCTCTAAAAAAGAATAACAAAATTCCTCCTTATACCCCTAAAATCCACTTTACTTGTAGGAGTTTAGTAGTAACAAAGTATTACAAAAGTTAAAGAAAAAAATTTAATTTTAATTTTAAAAATTCAGGAAAACTAAGGAACAAGCAAATCTGACATTATTACTGTTTCATAATCAGAGCCTCCCATCTCTATAAAACTTTCAGTTGGTTTCTCATTTTCTACTCTCTGTTGGTGTGAGGTGGGGTGGGGAGTTTATTATTTCTTCACAGTATAGATCATCTAATCTCTAGGAATTTTTAACCAACTCCTATACTCACAGATCAGTTTCGGGTCTGGAGAAAGGCCACATCTCCTTCAAAAGGGTTAAGAAGTAAAGAGTGAGTCTCCTGTATCATGCCTCAATCCCCTGCCACTGTGCTTCCCCTCCCTTCAAATCATCAACTGAGAATCATTTTAGTCAATCATTCTTTACTAGCTTTCATTGCTATCGTCATCATTGTTTTTGTTGTTTATCAGTTGTGTTCAACTCCTCATGACCTCATTTGGAGTTTTCTTGGCAAAGATACTGGAGTGGTTTTCCATTTCCTTCTCCAGCTTGATTTACAGATGAAAAAACTGAGGCAAACAGTGTTCAGTGACTTGTCCAGGGTCATATAGCTAGTATATGAAATAAGTATATTGAACTCAGAGAGATGAGTTTTCCTGATTCCAGAATGGCGTTCTATCCACTGGGCCACCTAGCTGCCCCATTGCTAGCTTTTAGACCTGGGTAATTACTGAAGCACTACATAAAGAATAATTAGTACACAATATTCCTCTAAATTATTATATACACACAGGTATATAGTAAATGGGCTTTACCTTAGAATGCAGATAAGGCAAAGGGAGAACTCAGCTCCTGGTTGCTCAAAGTCCTTTTCTTCCATTCACAGGGTGTTCAACAAGTTCATCCTAGGCACAGTTTCATTTCTTTGCTCAGTGCAGACATTGATCTAAGGGAACAGCTAAGAAAGCAATGGGAAGATGGGAAAGTCACATCCCCCACACCCTTTGAAGTTTCAAGATTTTATTCCAGCTAAAGAGATGGAAGAGACCTAGGCCAAGACCAAAACTGAGGTCTCTCATTCCATGCCAAATGTCTTCTACATTCAGGGATTTTACTGGAATAGCAAGATTGTTCCAACCTCTGGTATGACATTGTTCTAATATTGCGTTTATATGTAACGACCAAGGGCATAATCAAGTGGCCAGTGATTATCACAATTCCTATATTCGCTAAAACTCTATGACTGATTGACTTTGTCTGATTAAGGAATAAAGATGTCTTATCAATTTTAATGGAGTAGGAATGTTTTAATTAAGTGGACCAACTGCACTCTAAACACATAGTTTGGCTGCTATATTTTGGGCTATTTCCCCCTTTCTTGGTTATTATTCCACTTAATCATAAGTAGGTATGTAAGAGGGAAAATGATAAACAGAATAATAATGCAATTGTATTTGAAGTGAGTTTTATAAATTGGACTCCTGCAAATAGTTCACAAACACAATAAAATCATCATGGGCAAAACAAACTCTATTTTAGAATTGTGTAACTATGTTTCTGAATGTGTGTATTTTCTTTGTGAGAATCTTATTTTAATAAATTTAAAGATAAAAGGGATTTCAGGGGCCATATCTCCCAAAAAGAATCCCCTCTGTCCCATTCCCTATGTCAAAAATTCCCACTTTAATACAGTTTTTAAAATATAATTTATTTTCAGTTTTCAACAATAACTTCCACAAGATTTTGAATTCCAAATTTTCTCCTCATGTCTCCCCTCCAACTGCCCCAGGAAAGCACCTATTCCAACTACCACTTTCCCCAATTTGCCCTTCCTTTTATCACTCCCTTTCCATTATCTTAGCCCCCTCCATTTTCCTGTAGGGCAACATAGATTTCTATACCCCATTGCCTGTATAACTTACTTTCTAGTTGCATGCAAAAACAATTTTTAAATTCATTTTTAAGTTCCATATTCACTCCCTCTCTCCCTCTTCACTATCATTAAGAAAGCAAACAATTCGATATATACGTGTGTAGCCATGCAAAACACTTCCATAACAGTCATGCTGTGAAAGACTAACCATATTTCCCACTATCCTGTCCTGCCCTCTATTTATTCCATTCTCTCACTTGACCTGTCCTCCTCAATAGTGTTTCCTTTTGATTACCCCTTCCCCCAATCTGCCTTCCCTTCTATTATCCTCCCTCTCCTATCCCCTTCCTCCCTGCATCATGCAGAGTAAAATAGATTTCCATACCCAATTCAATGTGTGTTACAAATTTTGATGAAAGTAAGGCTCACTTATTCCCTCTCACTTCCCCCCTTTTCCCCTCCATTGTAAAAATTCTTTCCAGCATCTTTCATGTGAAATGATTTACTACCTTCTACTTGTCCCTTTCTCTTTCTCCCAATACATTCCTCTCAATACTTGATTTTATTTTTTAGGTATTTTCCTTTCATATTCAGTTTAACTGTGCCCTTTCTCTACACATGCACACACACATATACATATATATACACATATACATGCATACCCATATATAATAAAAACATACACATATGTATATGCATGTATATATACATGTATTCCCTCTAACTACCCTAATTCTGAGTAAGGTCTCTTGAGTTACAAATATTATCTTTCCATATAAGAATATAAATAATTCAGCTTTAATGTGCCCATTATGACTTCTCTTCCTGTTTACCTTTTCATGTTTCTACTGATTCTTATATTTGAAAGTCAAATTTTCTATTCAGCGCTGATATTTTCAACAAGAATGAATGGAAGTTCTCTATTTCATTTAAATTCATTTTTTTCCCCTGAAGTATTATATTCAGTTATACTGGGTAGGCAATTTTTGGTTTTAATCCTATCTTTTTTGACCTATGGAGTATCATATTCAAACTCCTCCGATCCCTTAGTATAGAAGCTGCTAAATCTTGTGTTATCTTGATTGTGTTCCCGCAATTATACCATGTCTGACTCCCAATGTGAATTGGCTGCTGAAGTTTACCAGTGTGGAGGTACATAGCTGTACGCGGGGGTCCCTTGAGCCCAGTACGTTGGCACGGAGACAGGGTGGGCTCCAATTGCAGTGTGTTGTGGCGTAGTTAAAAGGATACCTGCTGACATAGCCATGGTGGTTCCAGCAATTCTTTCTTTCTGGCTGCTTGTAATATTTTCTTCTTGACCTGGGAACTCTAGAATTTGATTACAAAATTCCTATGAGTTTTCCTTTTCACCAAGAAAGTAACCTTACTTTTTCTCCTTTTTTTTACTCATTTTTCCAGCCAATTACTTGAAATTTTAGCTCTTTGTCAAGTGGAAGGTGTACTGACCCAAGTTTCAGGGGTTTTGTGCAGGTGTTTTCAGAGATATCTCTCCAGGGACCTGTAAATTCTCAGTTCATCCAAAATGTCATGATCAAAGGAGATGTGTTTACTCCTCTCCTGGTCTGCCCCCTGATCTGTGAGCAACCACAAACACTCTTTACTGCCCTGGAACTGCAAGTAAGATTCACTCTCCAGAGCACCTTTAGCTCTGCCATACCAGAGCTCCTCCTCATCCCAGCACCACCACCCAGAACAACGACCCATATCAGCCTCTCCATTCCCTCACTGTCTGTAGGCCTAGAGCTCCAGAAGCAGCCACTGTGGCAGTGACAGCTGCTGCCCTGGGGCTGGGGCTGGACCATGTTTCTCTCTCACCCAAGTGAGACCTTTGAAGCTGTCTTTGGCTTTTGTGGTTTGTGAAAACTGGAAACTACTACAGCTGCCAGTGATTTAGCACCCTGAAACCTTCTCCAGTTCCGTCAGTGCTGGCACATTCCATGCTGGGATGTGCTCTGCTCTGAGTCTGTTGCAATAGATCCTGTCTGTCAGTCTTCTAGATTGTCTGTTTCATTCTGTCACTTTGCTTCTGCTTCTGCTGCTCTAGAATTTATTTAGAATCATTTATACAGTTATTTTGAGGGATTTGAGGGGAGAACTCAAGCAGGTCCCTCTTTCTACTCTGCCATGTTGGTTCACACACATGTACTTTTATGCACTTAGCAAAAGGTCATCAATGGAAGATTTCTAATGACAGAGAAGCTGTGGTACATTCTTCTTTAGACACATTTAAGAAGTTTCTTTTTTTCACTAACTTCAAGGTTTAGTTTACACTACTGCAATTTCCATCTATTGTTCCAAAGTCTGCTTTCAGAGTATTCACAGTACAAAATTTGGGGGAAGTTATTTGAATCTAAACCTGAATTTAGACATCTTATACCATTTTTTCTATCTTATTTCCATTGCTAATCACTTTTTACATTAGCTATACAAAGGAGCTTTGATACATACGTATGGATTTAGAAATTAATGGGTATCTGGGTTCAATTCTTTCTAAGGAATTTGAAGAAAATACTCACTGAGTTTAAGTCTTAACCTAGGTTTTTGTAAGTTGCTTTTTTGGTTTTTTTTAAAAGAGGGGAAAATGTGGAAGGAAAAAAAAATTCTCATCCCAAATTGAGATAGATTACATGATCTTAAGCCAAGTCTCCATGGCCAAACTAGAAAAGGGTAGAAAGAATCCAAGTTGTAGAAGAATAATCTCCCTTTCTTTTCTTTTTTTCTTTTCTTTCTTCCTTCCCTTCTTCTTTTTACTGTCTGCTGTTTAAGAATAGCTTTCTCACAAAACTTAGTTGGTTCTTACAATGGGTTTGATTAAACTCCCAGACTCCCCTGAGCACTCACACTTCTTATACTTCCTTAGGGGATTAAGTAACTCATTCCAGCTGGGCTGAGCCACACTTCCCTTATGGCCCAGTTCCCTGGCAATCCTCTCAATGAGGGCATGCAGCTGTGGTGTTCACTCTAGTCAAGGGATTGTTAACCCTTTTTCAGACAACAGTGATATCTAAAGTCCCTTACAGAAAGACAACAGCTTTTCATTGCTCAATTCCTTCCCTCCAGAAATGCCAAAGCAATGCATACACGTTGGGCTATCAGAATGCCTGCATATGGTTAAAATGCAGACTTAGAATTTAGAATCCCTTTTGCCAGATGCCTATTATCACCTTCCCACCAATCCCCATTACATAGAATGAGGCGCTTGTTCAAAATGAGTTCCACTGCTGTGTGAGAGCTCTTGCATGTCCCTTTTTATCTCTGCTCCCTCAGGTGTGTGTGTTTTGAGTTCCTAGTAGTAATGAAAGCTCCTGAGAAGGATTATGTTATTCTTGTCTGTTACTGTTTGTGGGCAGCAAAGGTGCTGACAAGGGGTCTTTGTAATTGTGTGCACCAGATGCTTCTGAAAGAATTGAACTGTCTTTTAGTCTGCTTTTCTCTACACTAGTATGATTCAGGTTAGGTTCACATAGACAGAAGAGATACTAATAAGCAAAATACCTGACTCCAGAAGGTGATGTTTGGGAATCCAGAGAGTCCTCATAACTCTCTCCCGATAAGCACTATTGTTCTTTAAAAGAAATAGCAAGTTAAGTACTATAGAAGAGTGAAGCCAATGTTATTCTGAAGAACTGAATTTGCCTACCTAAAAACAAAACAAAACAAATTTACTTCCTGTGTATGATTGAGGAACATTAATTATCTCAATATTCATTATGGCATACTTGAGTCCATTATCAAAGACTTATCTTTGTTTTCTTGAATCAACTCACATAATGCATAACATAGACCAGTCTCAGCTATTATAATCAACATCTTATCCCATGGTGAGTTTACATCTAATGTATGTACTAAAATATCTTACTATCTTATAAGTGAATGTTAAGATCTTGTAGAGTTAACTTCTCTAGCTTTAGAAACAATAGGGATTTTGATAGAGGAGAAGCTAAAGAACAGTCATATATCTTTGGAGAAAAGGAGCAAAATAGTTTAAGGATGCTTAGTTCATTGATTGATTTAGCAAGAGCAGGGAAAGAGAAAAAAGCAAAAGAAAAGTATTTGGACTAGAAAGTGAAGGAATTCCTTACATGACCCATGAGAGTATGTTCCACATGAAAGGATGGACTTTTTTAAGAACCAGGCTCAAATCCTAGACTGCAAATGGACAGGACTTGGCAGAGGTTAGTCGAGAGTCATCCAGAACAGAGAAGGAAAACAGGATGAATTATTTTCAGAGTTAAACACTATACCTCCTTTTTTCAGCTGCAATTTCCTAACATGTAAATAGTTTATACTTACATTGTCTTTATTGCCTTCCTATTGCAGCTAAAACTAGTTAAAGTAAGTGTCTTGATCATGAATTTATGCAATTTTAATAATGTGTTCGCCTATATCACGTGGACAGGAATCAATAGTCCTAGGTGCTTTCCAGTAGAGCAGGAGGGATACCACCACCAGTGTCCTGGTCAAAACTATAAAGTAATTGAGGTTTGTCACACTCTCTTCCTCTCTTCATCTCTTTTCTCTTTTCCCATGTATATATGCTATGTCCTCCATATACTTAATACTTGCTTCAATAATGAAAGTATCTATAATATTTTTAGCATGACTACACACTGACACAAATCATAGCCCTTCTGTAGTCCTAATCTTCTTAATGAAGAGATTTGGCCATGTCACTCCAACCCACACAATAAATTCCAATGGCTCCCTATTGTTTTCAGGATCAAATATAAAGTAACCTAGTTGGTCTTCATAGCTCTTTACCACTTGTCTTTCTCTTACCTTTCCATTCTTCCTACACTTTTCAATCCTTTGCCTCCCACATAGTTGGCAATCCAGTAACACTGAACTCCTTGCTTTTCCTTGAACAAGACACTCCATTCCATGAATGAGCATTTTCACTTCCTGTGTGCCATTCCAGGAATATTCTCTCTCCTCATCTTGGTTTCCTAACCACTTTTGCCTTCTTCAAGAACCACATCTATGAGAAGTCTTTTCTTATCTTCTTTAATGCTAGTGTTGGCCCTCTGTTCACTATCTTCCATTTTCCTTGCATATAGTTTATTCTTACAAAGGTATCACCTTGATTCTATTTGAGATCAGTGACTCTCTTGCCTTTCTTTGAATTCCCAGTGTTTAGTAGGCAAATAGTAGGTACCTAATAAAAGGTTATTGACTTATTAAACCAACAATGCTCAGAGATTAAGTAGTTCCCTAAATCAGACAGGTTTCAAAGAGTAGAGCTGAGAGTAGCCCAATGGACTACCCCAGAGATCTGGGTTGGAGCTGTGCTATGTAGCATTTTTTTCAATGACTTTAATAAAAGCATCAAATGTATGCTCAGTAAATCAGTAGAGAAAACCAAGTTGAAAAAGATAGCCAACACATTGGATGAGAGAATCAGGATCCAAAAGAATCTTTATTGACTGGAGAATTAGACTGAATCTAATAAGATAAAGTTCAACAGAGATTAGTAAAGTCTTGGTAAAGAGTAATTGGTAAAAGTAATAAATAAAAAATAATATAAGAAAAGTATTATACAAAAAAAATGGAAGGCAAGAAGAAAAGAAAAAAAGTCACTGTCATAAGTATAAAACGGTAGATATTTAATTAAACAACAATTATTCTAAAAAGCATTAAGAAAAGCTGAGTTTTCTGGGTTGGAAACTCCAAATTAGCTAGTGCTATGGTACAGTAGCCCACAAAGGGTAAGATGAGCTTGGGCTGAATTGAGGGGCATTCTTCCAAGAAGAGGGAAGTTACTATATCTCTGTATTATGCCCTTCTCAAGTTTTATATGGAAAATTGTGTTCAGTTGTTGACATTATGGTTTAAGAAGGACATTGATATTTTCAGGAGCCAAGAAGGCATAATAAGTAGTAAATCTCCATACCTCTCCCATGTTCACTTTCAAACAATCATAAAATCGTGCCCCACAAAAACCAACAGAAAGAAGGGGTGAAAAAGATCTTTGAGCCCAAGAAACCCAAAAGATTAACAGGAAAAAGTCTATCTCACTCGAGTAAAAAGCGAGCTCAGTTAGGAAGTGTCCCAGCAAGACAATAGCAAGCCCCATTTCAGCAAAGCAGCCCCAAATAAAAATGGAAGAACTCAAAAAGGAATTCAAAAATCATATGAAAGGGTGGAGCCAAGATGGTAGAGTAGAAGGACACAACTACTCTAGCTTTCCCCTCATAGTCCATAAAATATCTGTAAAAAATGACCCTAATAAAATTCTAGAGCAACCGAAACCAAAAAACAACAGAGTGAAAGAGATTTCCAGCCCAAGACAGTCAGGAAGGCCAACAGGAAAGGTCTATCACTCCAGGCTTGGTGTGGAGCACAGCACAGCCTTGGTCACACAGCAGGGACAGGACTGGAGCAGGCCTCAAGGGGCAGAATCCTTGGCAGTAGCTATGGTTCTCAAATTACTCAACCCACAAACACCAAAGCTTCAGAAGTCAATGAGAAAGTGCTTTCACCTGAGTGAGAAGGGAACATGGCAGCCCCACCACAGCAGCAGTTGCTACAGCAAAGCATCTGTTACAGGAGCCATCTGCCTAAAGACTCTGGGGGAGTTGCTCAGTTGATCTGAATCTCAGTTCTGAGTGGTGGACCAGGGGTGAGGAGGATCACTGGTCTGGTGAAGCTAGTGGAGGCTCTAGAGAGGGAATTCTACTAAAAGATACTGGCAGAAAAGCTTGTAGTTGCTCCCACACCAGAGCACAGGCCAGGAGAGGAGTAAACTCCTCTCCTTCAATTGTGCCACCTTGGGGGAACTGAAAATTTACATGTCCCTAGAGTATACCTTCCACCTGACAAAGGATTCAAAAGTCACTTAACAGGCTAGGGAAATGCACAAAAAAGGGAAAAAATACAACTATAGAAGGTTGCATTCTGGTTGAACAAGTATTTTCTTCCATTCTTTCAGATGAGGAAGAATAATGCATACCATCACAGGAAGACATAAAAGTCAAGGCATCTGCATCCAAAACCTCCAAAATAAACATGCAATGATCTCAGGCCTTTGGAAACCAAACTCAAAAAGGATTTTGAAAATCAAGTAAGAGAGGTGGAGGAAAAATTGGTAAGAGAAATGAGAATGATGCAAGAAAATCATGAAAAGCAAGTCAATAGCTTGCAAAAGGAGATCCAAAAAAATGCTGAAGAAAATAGCACCTTTAAAAAGAGACTAACCCAACTGGCAAAAGAGGTTCAAAAAGCCAATCAGAAGAAGAATGGTTTAAAAAGCAGAATGAGCCAAAGGGAAAAGGAGGTTCAAAAGATCACTGAAGAAAATAGCTTTTTAAAAACTAGAGTGGAGCTAATGGAAGTTAATGGCTTTATGAGAAACAAAGAAATTCCAAAAAAAGGCAAAAGAATGAAAACACTGAAGACAATGTGAAATATCTCATTAGAAAAAACAACTGACCTAGAAAATAGATCCAGGAGAGACAATTCAAAAATTATGAGGCTACCTGAAAAC
This sequence comes from Bettongia penicillata ogilbyi, assembly GCA_023548195.1. NCBI lineage: Eukaryota > Metazoa > Chordata > Mammalia > Diprotodontia > Potoroidae > Bettongia > Bettongia penicillata. The sequence goes on from JAJHZJ010000140.1 coordinate 934,566, forward strand.
CATGATCAAAAAAAGACCCTAGACATCATGTTTCATGAAATCATCAAGGAAAACTGCCCTGATATTCTAGAACAAGAGGGTAAAATAAATATTGAGAGAATCCACTGATCACCTCCTGAAAGTGATCTGAACAGAAAAACTCTTAGGAATGCTGTATCCAGATTCCAGAATTCCCAGATCAAGGAGAAAATATTGCAAGCAGCCAGAATGAAACAATTTGAGTATTGTGGAAATACAGTCAGGATAAGACAAGCTCTAGAAACTTCTACATTAACTGATCAAAAAGCTTGGAATACGATATTCCCAAAGTCAAAGGAACTAGGATTAAAAGCAAGAATCACCTACCCAGAAAAAAATTGAGTATAATACTTCAAGGGAAAAAATATCTTTCAGTGAAAGAAAGGACTTTCAAGGATTTTTGATGAAAAGACCAGAGCTGAATACAAAATTCAACTTTCAAACACTAGAATCAAGAGAAGCATGAAAAGGTAAATAGGAAAGAGAAATCATAAGGGACTTACTAAAGTTGAACTGTTTACATTCCTATATGGAAAGATAATATTTATAACTCTTGAAACTTTTCTCAGTATTTGGGTAGTTGGAGAAATTATATATATATATATATATATATATATATATATATATATATATATATATATATATATATACAGAGAGAGAGAGTATAGGATAAATGGAATAGGAAGGGATGATATCTAAAACGAATAAAATTAGTTGGTGAGAGAGGAATATACTGAGAAGATGACAGGAGAAATGGAATGGGGCAAATTATTTCTCATAAAATAGGCACGAAAAAGCTTTTTCAATGGAGGGGAAAAGGATGGTTAGGTGAGATGGAAAAAGTGAAGCTTACTCTCATCACATTTGGCTTTAGGAGAGAATAACATGTACAGTCAATGTGGTATGAAAATCTATCTGACACTACAGGAAAGTAGGGGAGAAAGGGATAAGTGAGGTGTGGGGGGATGATAGAAGGGAGGGCAAATTGGATGAAGGAATAATTAGAAGTAACCACTTTTGGGGAGGGACAAGGTCAAAAGAAAGAATAGAATAAATGGGGGCAGGATAGGATGGAGGGAAATATAGTTAGTTTTTCACAACATGACAATTATGAAAGTCTTTTGTATAACTACACATCTATAGTCTATATTGAATGGCTTACCTTCTCAGTGGAGGTGAGTGGGGAGGGAAGAAGGGAGAAAAATTGGCACTCAAAGTTTTAGGAACAAATGTTGAGAATTGTTTTTGCATGCAACTGGGAAATAAGAAATATAGGTAATGGGGTCTAGAAGTCTATCTTGCCCTACAAGAAAAAAAGAGATGATGAGGAAGGGAGGGGTATGATAAAAAGGAGGGCAGATTGGGGGAAGGGGTAATCAGAATGTATTGTGTCTTAGGGCTGGGGAAGGGGAGAGATGGGGAGACAATTTGGAATTCAAAAATCTTGTGGAGATGAATGTTGAAAACTAAAAATAAACAAATAAAAATAATATGAGAGAGGTAGCAGAAAAATTGAGGAAAGAAATGAGAGTGATGTAAGGGAATTATTTTAAAAAAACTATTCAACCTCTTGGAAAAAGACAACTGCTTAAAAAGTAGAAGTGACCAAATGAAAAAGAGATACAAATATCCACCGAAGAAAGCAACTTCATAAAAAGTGGAATTGTCCAAATGGGAAAGGAAGTACCCAAACTGACTGAGGAAGCAGATTTAAAAGTTGGAATTGGGCAAATGGAAGGTAGTGACTCTTTGAGACATCAAAACTCAATCAAACATGTTTATAAGAATGGGGAAAAATAGAAAAATATTTATAATACTCCATTGAAAAGACAACTAACCTGGAAAATAGCTTCAGAAGACATAATGTCAGAATCATTGGACTACATGAAAGCCATAATCAGAAAGAGGATCTGAACAGAATCTTTCAAGAAATATATAAAAGAAAACTTCCCTGATATCCTAGAACCAGAGGGCAAAATAGGTATTGAAAAAAATGAATTCATCCCCTCACGAATGAGTTTCCAAAATAAAACCTCCCCAAAAAAACATTATAGCCCAATTTCAGAACTATCAGGTCAAGGAAAAACGTACTTTAGGTGGTGAAAAAGATACAGTTCAAATATTGAGGAACCACAATCAGGATTATACAGGAATTAGCAGGTGAAATATTAAAGAATTAGAGATTATACACATGATATTCTGGAAAGCAAAGGAGCTAGGACTACAGCCAAGAACCATCTACCTCGTGAACTTAAGCATAATACTTCAATGTAAAAATGGACATTCAATTAAATAAAAGAATTTCAAACTTTGATAAGAAATACACAATTGAATCAAAAATTTGATCTCCAACATAAAGACCCAAGAAAAGCCTAAAAAGGTAAAAAGGGAGGAAAAAATATATGGGATTTACTGGAGTTAAACTGTCACATCTATACATATGACAATTATACTTGTCATTCTTAAAAACTATACCATTAATAGTACAGCTAAAAGGAAAATACATAGACAGGGGCCATGGGTGCAAGGTGAATTTGAAGGAATGGCACAAAAAATATATACGGAACAAGAAAGTGGAGTACATTGGGTGAAGAAAGAAGGGAAAGATTGAATGGGTTAAATTATTTCACGTGAAGAAGTACAAAAAACCTATTATAATAGAAGGAAAGATGGGAGGGTGGGTGCTGAACATCACTTACACCTTACTCTCATCAGTAGTGGCTCAAATAAAGAATAATATACACAATCAGCTGAATATAGAAATTTATCTTACCTGATAGGAAAGTATGAAGGGAGGTGATTACAGAAAGGGGTGGGGAGACTGACAGAAGAGAAGGTAGACTGGGAGATGGTAGACAGAAGCAAAACACTTTTGAGGAGAGAGTGAAAGGAGAGAGGGCAAACAAGTGGGAAATAGAATGGAGGGAAATACACATTTGGTAATCATAACTGTGAATATGAATGGGATGAACTCTCCCATAAAATGGATAGCAGAGAGGAACAAAAATCAGAATCCTACAATACCTTGCTTACAAGAAACACAAAAACAGGAAAAATACACATGAAGTAAAGGCAAGGGACTGGAGCAGAATCCGTTAGGCTTCAGCTGAAGTAAAAAACAAGACAAACAAACTAAAAAGGTGCAGGAATCCTGATCTCAGACAAAGAAAAAGCAAAAATAGACCTAATTAAGAAAGATAGGGGAGGGGATTCTGGGAAGGTGGTGGAGTAGGTCAGGAAACCCCAAACTCTCAAGACTTTCTCCCACAAAAGAGATAAAATAGCACCTTAGGGCCAATAAAGTTTATTAAAAATAAAAAAGAATAAAAGCACAATAAAAGTCTTTTGGGGACAATTTGAGACAATCAGAAGAAAAATAGCTGGACAAGTTTTAGTCCCCGTAAGGGTAAACACCTCTAGGCTAGGAACAGCTTTACAACAAATGGCAAGCCGTGGAGTTAATTTCTTTGAGAGGCTGCCTCAGTCACAGCCACAGGAATTTTACCCCTTTCATAGTGAGGAGAGTTGGACCTCTGAGCCCAAGAAGAGTCAGGGAACTTCTGTTGACAAGGAACACCAGACCCAGCTGTGCTGCAGAGTGGGGTGATACAGAACCAGCACAGGCCTGGTGAGTCCAGAAGTGAGGCAGAAAGCCTCTGACTGTGGGCACTTACAGGAGGTTGGAGGTTTGACTTTGGTTCCAGGCTACAAGAGAAAGTTGAAGATCAGGGGCAAGAGGCACCAACCCCCATACCCCAGGGCTAGGGGTGATCACAAAAATTATGCTATTACCACCAAAAATGCATAGGTAAAAGAGAAAGAACTCAACCATAGAAAACTATTAGGGGACTAAAGAAGACCATGGTTCATCTTCAGAGGAGGAAATGGAAGTAAAGGAACCCACAAAGAGTAACACTAAATGACTAATGACTTAATGAGAAACCAAGAAATTATAAAACAAAACCTAAAGAATGAAAAAAAAATAAAAGACAACGTGAAATATCTTATTGGAAAAACAACTCACCTGGAAAATAGATCCAGGAGAGATAATTTTAAAATTATTAATCTATCTGAAAATCATGATCTAAAAAAGAGCCTAGACATCATCTTCCAAGAAATTATCATGTGCCAATATTCTAGAACAAGAGGGCAAAATAGAAATGGAAAGAATTCATCCTTCACTTCCTGAAAGAGATCCCAAAAGGAAAACTGCTAAGAATCTTGTAGCCAAATTTTATTGTTCCCAGGTCAAGGAGAAACTATTTCAAGCACCCAAAAAGAAACAATTCAAATATTATAGAAATATGATAAGAATAACACAGGATTTAGCAGTTTCTACACTAAGGGATCAGAGGGTTCAGAATACGATATTCCAGAGATCAAAGGAGATAGGATTAAAACCAAGAATCACCTACCCAGAGAAATTGAGCATATGTATATATATATATGTAAGTAGGTATGTATATATAGTATATATGTGTAGGGATATATACATACATATTGTATGTGTTTATGTATATTTGTATGTGTGTATATATGTATATGTGTGTGTATGTACATAGACAGAGGGCATAGGGTGAGCTGAACATGAAGCGAAAATATCTAAAAAAAATTTATTGTTGAATGAAATGTTCTAGAAGTAAGGGAAAGGGAGAGGTAAAATGTAGCAAATCATCTCACATACAAGTGAGAATAAAAAGATTGCACAATGTAGAGGAAGAAGGGGAAGAAGAGAGGAAATAATTGAACCTTACTCTCATGGGATTTGGCATAAGGAGGGAATAACACACACTCAATTGAATATGGAAATCTATTTTACCTTGAAGAAAAGCAAGGGGAAGGGGGTTAGAGAGGGAAGATAATAAAAAGGACTGCAAATTGGGGAAAGGGATAATCAGAAGCAAACGCTATTGTGGGAGGACAGGTCAAGGGAGAGAATAGAATAAATGAAGGACAGGATAGGATAGAAGGAAATGTGATTAGTCTTTTACAACATAACTATTACAGAAGTGCTTTCCATTGTACCACATGTATGACTTCTATTGAATTGCTCATTTTCTCAGTAAGAGTGGGTGGGGAAGGAAGGAAAGAATGTGGAACTCAAAGCTTTAAGAATGTTGTTTTAGCATGCAACTGGAAATTAAACTGTACAGGCAATGGAGTATAGAAATCTATTTTGCCCTACAGGAAAATGGAGGAGAAGGGGAATGGAAGAAAAGTGTGTAGTAGAAGGGTGGACAGACTATAGGAAGGGGTGGATAGGGTATATTCTGTCCTGGGGTTGGGGGTAGGGAGAGATGGGGAGAAAACTTTGAATTCAAATTCTTCTGGACTTGAGTGTAAAGAATTGAAAAATAAATTATATATTTAAAAAAAGAAAAGAGTACCTGGACACAATAATACAAGAAATAAAGAAAATTGTCTAGAAGCATTAGCACAAGGGAGAAAAGTAGAAATAGAAAAACAAATAGGGAGAGATGGGGAGAAAACTTTGAATTCAAATTCTTCTGGACTTGAGTGTAAAGAATTGAAAGATAAATTATATATTTAAAAAAAGAAAAAAGTACCTGGACACAATAATACAAGAAATAAAGAAAATTGTCTAGAAGCATTAGCACAAGGGAGAAAAGTAGAAATAGAAAAACAAATGCATTGATCACCACTTAAAAGAGATCCTATGAGGAAAACATATAGGAATATCATAGCCAAATTCCAAAACCCCCAGCTAAAGTATAAAATATTAAAAGCAACAAAAATAAAACTATTTAAATATGATGGTGTAACGATTCAAATCACACAAGAACTAGCAATGGAGACATTAAAGGACTGCAGGTCTTGGAACACGATAAATCGAAGAGGAATAGAACTGGTATTCTGACTGAAAATATCCTGCCCAGCATAATCCTGAATGAAGAAAAAATAGGCTTTTAATCAACTGTTAGATTTTTCAACACTTCGTTAAAAAAATCCCTGAACTTAATAGAAGATTTTATATACAAGAGCCAAGAGAAATATAAGGTATGTAACAATGACGGATTATAAGGGATTCAATAAGAACACACCATTTAATTTTTTATATATAAATTTAAAACCTATGTCTAAGATACTTATTAAAATTGGGTAGTTTATAGAAAAGATTGAGGAAAACCTAAGTATGATATGAATTTTAAAAGTAAAATCATTTAGGAACAGCTAAAAACAGTAATTATTTTATACAAATGAGGTGCAAGAGGAAAAATTGATACAGGAGAATCAGATAGGGGAAATGGGCTGGTAGTTCTGGTAAACTTCTTTCATTGGCAATAGGTTTAAGGAGAAAACCTATATGTGAGTGTGTGTGTGTGTGTGTGTGTGTGTGTGTGTGTGTGTATAAATGTCTTCTAAATTCAACAGAAATAAACAGTAAAGCATAGGGATGAGGGAGAGGACATGGGAGGGATCTTTAGATGGGTGGTGAGGGAATAGGTGAAGGGGCATGTTAATTGTAGCCTTTGAGAGGGAAGAACAGAATAAAAACTGTACAGCAAAGAACAAAAGAAAACTTATAAGGAAGCATAGAAAAATGGATGTTTCTCAACACAAAGCGTATTATTTATCATAGAGGCACTCTTGAAATGAAGATTTATTGTTACATATTTTGATATCCCTTGAGTTTTCCTCATGGGATCTCTTTTAAGTGGTGATTGATGGATGTTTTTTCTATTTGTACTCCTTGTGCTAATGCTTCAGGATAATTTTCTTTAACTATTTCTTGTATTATTGTATCAAGGTTCAATTTTGATGATAACTTTCAGTTAATCTGATTGTCTTGATCTATTCTCTAAATCTGTTGTTTTTCTTATGAAATGTTTACTTTCTCTTCTATTTTTCATTATTCATATTTTGGTTAATTATTTCTTGATTTCTTATAATTTTGCTGGCTTCACCTTGCCCCATTCAAATTTTGAATGATATATTTATATATCTATGTTCTACTCTGCATATGACATACTCTTTTTTTCTTTCTTTGTTTTTAATTCCAATATTTAAGTGTATGATACCTTTCTGATTCTTTTCTCTATTTTGTATTTGTGTTCTGGGATTTGAGTGTGAAATAAAAGTAAAACATTTTTAAAAATAGAGATAAGGAAAAGTTACCATAGACAATGAAGTAATATCAGTATAAAACATATGCAGTAAGTGGTATAGCATACAAATTCTTAAAGGAGAAGTTAAGTGAGTTACAGAAATAAACAACAAAACTGCACTAGTGGGGGACCTCAACCTCCCCCCACCTCGGAACAAGATGAATCTAACCAAAAAAAAAAGAAAACAAGAAAGAATCTAAGCAGGTGAATAAGAATATTAGAAAAGTTAGATATGATGGACAATTGAAAAAAAGTGAGTGGGAAGGGAAAAGAATATGACTTTTCTCAGCAGCTCATGGCATCTACACAAACATTGACTACTTATTAGGGCATGAAACCCTAAAAATCAAATGTAGAAAGGCAGAAATTCTTTTCATATCATAATGCCACAAAAATTACATTCATCAAAGGGCAGTGGAAAGATAAACTAAAAATAGGTTAGAAACTAAATAGTTTAATCCTAAATAATAAGTGCATCAAATAACAAATAGAAACAATCAAAATTTCACTAAAAAAAAATGACGACAATGAAACACTATCCCAAAATTTATGTGATTCAGTCAAAGAAAACTCAGGGGAAAATTTATTTCTCTAAATTCTTCCATCGACAACATAGAGAAAGAGCATATCAATGAATTTGCATGCAACTGAAAAAAAGTAGAAAAAGAACAGGCTATAATCCCCAATTGAGCACCAAATGACAAATCCTGACAATCAAAGATAATATTGACGAAGTTGAAACTAACAAAAAAAATTGAGTTAATAAATTAAACTTGAGTTGGTTTTATGCAAAAAAATCAAGACAGGTAAGTCATTCAATTAACTTGATTTAAAAAGAAAGAAGAAAACCAAATTACTAACATTAAAGATAAAAAGGGTGAAATTGCTACTAAATAATAAGAAATTAAAGCAAACATTAGGAAATATTTTTGCCAGTTATAAAGTTATAAGCCAATAAGTCTGACAATCTGAGTGAAATCAATGAATATTTAGAAAAATATAAATTACCCAAATTATCAGATGAGGAAATATAATGCTAACGTAACCCTATGCTGGAAAAAAAAATTGAACAAGTCATTAATGAACTGTCTAAGAAAAATTCCTGAGGGCCACATGGGTTTCCAAATGAATTCTACCATTACTATATAAACTATTTGGAAAAATAGGAGGAGTCCTACTAAATACCTTTTACAACATAAATATGGTGCTGGTATCAAATTAGGAAGAGCTAAAACAGAGAAAGAAAATAATGGAGCAATTTCCCTAATGAATGTCAATGCAAAAATTTGCACAGAATACTAGCAATGTGATTACAGCAATATGTCATTTAGGTTATGACCAGGTGGGATTTGTACCAGGAATGGACAATTGGTTTGATTTTGGGCAAACTACCAACTTAATTGACCCTATCAACAACAAAATCAATAGAAATCATGATTATCTCAATAGATAGCAAAAAGTTTTTGACAAAATACAGCACCCAATACTAGAGAGCAAAGAAATAAAGGGATCATTCTTCAAAATGATTAGTATCTATCTAAAACCATCTGCAAGCATTATCTGTAATGGAGATGAGCTAGAAGCCTCCCCAAGAAGTTCAGGGATAAAGCAAGTATGCCCAAATTCACTGCTAAAGCAATGAGAATTTTTTTAAATGAAGCAATTAGAATAGGCAACAAAGAACCAAAATTACCACTCTTTACAGATGATATGATGATATCTTTAAAGATTTCCAGAAAATCAATTTAAAAATTTCTGGAAATAATTAACAAACTTTAGTAAATGTGCAGGATATAAAATAATTCCACAGAAATCATCAGCATTTCTATATATTACCAACAAAGCTCAGCAACAAGAGATAAAAAGAGAAAATATATTTAAAATATCTGTAGAAAATACAAAACATTTGGGAGTCTACTAGATAAGAAAAACCTAGAACTATATAAGCATAATTACAAAATACTTCCACACAAATAAAATTAGACCCAAAGAATTGGAAAAAATCTGAATTACTCATGGGTAGTCTAAGCCAATATAATAAAAATGACAATTTTACCTAAATAATTTATTTATTTAGTGCCATACCAATCAAACCACCAAAAATTAGTTTATAGAGCTAGAAAAAATAATAACAAAATTTATCTGGAAGAACAATGGGTCATGAATATCAAGAGATTAATGAAAAAATTGCAAAAGAAGGTGGTTTGGCTGTACCAGTTCTCAAACTATATTATACAACAGCAATCATCAAAACTATCTGGTACTGGCTAAGAAACAGAGCTGTGGGTAAGTGAAAAAAAAAAGACTGATGGGATGAAGGAATGAACATATGATAGGCATCTGAAATATTTGAAAAATTGTCATGTGGAGGATGGTTAAGATTTAAACTGTGCCCCAATGAGCAGAAACATTAGCAATAGGTGGAAACTGCAAAGAGGAAAATGTAAGCTTCATGTTGAAGTATTTGAGGGAATCTACCTAACAATTACAATTTTCTAAAAGAAACTAATTGGCATGGTAGAGAGAGAGCTAGCCCTGGCATCAGGAGGACATGAGCTCCAATCCAGCCTTTGACACTTGTGAACGTGGAAAACTCACTTAACCTTGTTTGCCTCAGTTTCTTCATCTATAAAATGAGATGAAAAAGAAATTCTGTATATTTACCAAGATAGTCTCAAATGGGGTCACAGAGAATGGGACACTATTGCAAAAACTCAATAACAACAACAAAAAAGAACAAATACATCAAGAAAAGTTTTTAAAAGGCAGTTAAGTGGCACAGTGCATGGAACACTGGAGGTGGAATCAGAAAGACTTGTCTTCATGGGTTCAAATTTCATCCCAGACATTTACTAACTGTGTGACCCTACTAAGCATAGGGTTACTTAAGCACTCTATTTCATCATCTGATAATCTAGTGACATTTTTGTTACTTTTTTTTATCATATTTGTAAAGTGAATGGGAAAAGGGAAAGGTACATAACTCCAGTATCTTTGCCAAGAAAATCCCAAATAGACTCTTGAAGATTCAGAGATGACTAAAAAATTACGGAATAGAGAAAGAAACAAAAAGTGGAATGGGTTGCCCTGGGAGGCTCCTGGAAAGCTTCAAGCAGAAGCTAGTATGTGGTAGTAGAAATTTATTTCATGTACAGATTAGGTTTAATGGTTGCTGAGGTTCTTTCCAAGTTTCAAATTCTGGGGAATGGAGCCAAGATGGCAGAGTAGAAAGATGCACCTACTCTAGCTCTGCCCTCATAGCCCATAAAATACCTGTAAAAAATGACCCTAAATGAATTCTAGAGCAGCAGAAACCACAAAACAACAAAGTGAAAGAGATTTCCAGCCCAAGAAAGCCACAAGGCTGACAGGAAAGTTCTTTCACACTGGACTCAGAGCATAGTACAGCCCTCGGAACACAGGCAAACCTTGGCTACATGGTGCCACAGGGAGAGGACTAGAACAGGCCTCAGAAGTAGAATCTTCCATAGCAGCTGAAGTTCCCAGATTAACCCACAAACAACAATAGCAGGTTCAAAGAACAGTGAGAAAGCTCTTTCACCTGGGTGAGAAGGGAACATGGTCTGACCCTGGCAGCCTCAGGGCAGCAGTTGTTGCTGCAGAACAGCATACATTTTAGGAGCCTCAGCCTAAAGACTCTGAGGAAATTGCTCAGCTGATATGGATCTCAGCCCTTAGTGGTGGACCTGGGGTGAGGAGGAACACTGGCCTGGTGGAACTGATAGAGGCTGTGGAGAGGGAGTTCTACTCACAGAAAAGCTTGTGATTGCTCCCAGACCAGAGCACAGGCCAGGAGAGGAGTTAATTCCTCTCCCTTCACTATGCCACCTTGGAGGAACTGAGAAATTAGAGGCCCCTAAAGTATACCTTCCACCTGACAAAGGACTCAAAAGCCAAGTAACAGACTGGGAAACTGCCCAAAAAAGGGGGGAAAAAATAAAACTCTAAAAGGTTACTTTCTTGTTGAAGAGGTATTTTCTTCCATCCTTTCAGATAAGGAAAAACAATGCATACCATCTGAGGAAGACATAAAAGTCAAGGCTTCTACATTCAAAAGCTCCAAAATAAATACAGAAAGATCTCAGGTCATAAAAAGAGCTCAAAAAGATTTTGAAAATCAAGTAAGAAAGGTGGAGGAAAAATTTGGAAGAGAAATGAAAGTGATTCAAGAAAATCATGAAAAACTAGTCAACAGTTTGCTAAAAGAGACCCCAAAAAATGCTGAGGAAAATAATGCCTTTAAAAATAGGCTAACACAATTGGCAAAAGAAGTCCAAAAAGTCAATAAGAAGAAGGATGCTTTAAAAAGCAGAATTAGCCAAATGGAAAAGGAAATTCAAAAGATCACTGAAGAAAATTGTTCTATAAAAATTAGAATGGAGCTTTTGGAAGTTAATAACTTCATGAGAAACCAAGAAATTACAAAACAAAACGAACAGACTGAAAACACTGAACACAATGTGAAATATCTCATTGGAAAAGCAATTGACCTGGAGAATAGATCCAGGAGAGACAATTAAAAATTATGAGGCTACCTGAAAGTCATGATCAAAAACAAAGTCTAGACATCATGTTTCATGAAATCATCAAGGAAAACTGCCCTGATTTTCTCAAGCCAGAGGGTAAAATAAGTATTGAAAGAATCCACTGATAACCTCCTGAAAGAGATATGAAAAGAACAACTCTTAGGAATGTTGTAGCCAGATTCTGGAGCTCCCAGGTCAAGGAGAAAATATTGCAAGCAGTCAGAATGAAACAACTCTAGTATTGTGGAAGTCCAATCAGAATAGCAAAAGATCTAGCAGTTTCAACATTAAGAGATTAAAGGACTGGGAATATGATATTCTAAAAGTCAAAGGAACTAGGACTAAAACCGTGAATCACCTATTCAGCATAACTAAGTATAATACTTCCTTCAATGAAACAGAGGATTTTCAAGCATTTTTGATGAGAAGACCAGAGCTGAATAGAAAATCTGACTTTCAAACACTAGAATCAAGAGAAACATGAAAAGGTAAACAGAAAAGAGAAATCATAAGGGACTTACTAAAGTTGAACTGTTCGCATTCCTACATGGAAAGATAATATTTGTAACTCTTGAGACTTTTCTTAGTATTTGGGTAGTTGGAGGGATTATACACATATAGACAGAGGGTACAGGGTGAGTTGAACAGTAAGGGATTATATCTAAAAAAAATAATTAAGGGGTGAGAAAATAATATATTGGGAGGAGAAAGGGAAAAATGGAATGGGGCAAGTAATCTTTCATAAAAGAGGCAAAAAAAGCTTTTTCAGTAGAGGGGAAACAAGGAAAGGATAGAGGGAAAAAATGAAGCTTACTCTCATCACATTTGGCTCAAGGAGGGAATAATATCCACCTCAATTTGGTATGAAAATCCATCTCACACTTCAGGAAAGTAGGAGAGAAGGGGATAAGTGGAGTGTGGGAAGATGATAAAAGGGAAGACAAATGAGAGGAGGGAGTAATTATAAATGAATACTTTTGAGGAGGGACAAGGTCAAAAGAAAGAATAGAATATAAATGAGAGCAGGATGGAATGGAGGGAAATATGGGTAGTCTATCACAACATGACTATTATGGGAGTCTTTTGCATAATTACACATTTATCACCTATGTTGAATGGCTTACCTTCTCAGTGGGGAAGGGGGAGGACAGAAGAAGGGACAGAAGTTGAAACTCAAAGTTTTAGGAATAAATGTTGAGAACCACTTTTGCATGTAGCTGGGAAATAGCAAACACAGATAATGGGGTCTAAATATCTATCTTGCCCTACAAGAAAAGAGAGAAGATGGGGATAAGGAAAGGGAAGGGTGTGAAGGCAATTGGGGGAAGGGATAATCAGAATATATGATGTCTTCAAGTGGGGGAAGGGGAGAAATGGGGAGAAAATTTGGAACTCAAAAATTTTGTGGAGATGAATATTAAAAACTAAAAATAAATAATATAAAAACAAATTTCAGATTCTGATTTCTTAATTCTGTGACAGTATGAAGTGCAAAACTTGTTTTAATGAGGAATAAAAGTGTGAATTGTTTGAATGGAATAATGTTTATGCATATTGAACTTACCAACCAACTTAGATTTTTAAGAGAAGGTAGAAGCAAGGGCAGGTAAGTAAAAAAGGTTGAAGATGAAAACATGGCATAATGCTGTGAAAATAGTATCAACACTGCAAAACCTCAGAGTGATCTGAGGCTGGCTCAAGCAAAGTTATGGAAAACAAAAGCTTTTTTACTATATGAGCAATGTTGAGAAAAAAGGGAAGGCTCAAAGAAGTGACAGAAATGCTTTTAGTGTTGGGTGGAATGATCCTGGAAAAGAGAGTGTATAGAGCTGTTCAATTATTATTTTGCCTTTGATTTCTTGGGCAAAGAGAAATGACAGGAAAGGGCAGAATAAAAATGACTGATATAGAGTTGATAAGCAAGATCAATGAGTGGTGAGTAAAAGAGCAGCTACAGAAGCTGTCCTTGATGAATTTACATTACAAGAAGAGACAAAGTATGTCACATAGTGTGGAAAGAACTGGAAAATATCATTGTTTAGTTACTGTCAGTGATTTTTTTTAAAGATCTTGGAAGACTGATTCATCACTAAGTATATATTTGTAAATAAAAACAAAGAGGATAGCATAGAAGGAATGGCATCAAATTTGCAGAGAGATAGAAAGAAGGTAAATAGACAGATGGATGGATGGATGGATGGATGCATGGACAGATGGACAGGCAGAGAGATAGACAGATGGATAGATAGATAGATAGATAGATAGATAGATAGATAGATAGATAAATTGATTGATTGATAGAAAATAGATAGACCACTTATTAAGCACTTGCTAAGAGTTAAATGCTATGCTAACTTCTGGGGATACATTTACAAGCAAACAAAACAGTCCTTTCTCTCAAAAAAAATTTGCCTTGCAATGGCAGAATATAATACCAAAAAGTTTCCTGGAAAGTGGGAGCAGGAGCAGGGCAGGGAACACAGTGAGAAGATGGTCAGGACATGATGAAGATATCTAGGAAGATGGTACCAAGCTGGGAGGAAGGCATAACACCAGAAATCACAATGTGCCAGTCACTGATCTGGGTATTATGTCAGGAACTGGAGAAGCAAAGACAAAAATGTAATGATTTATTGTATTTAGTAGTTTATGTTCTATCAAGAGAGAAAACAAGTATATGTAATAATATATAAAATAAATAAAGGCAATTTTTTGGAATTGGAAGCTAGGGGATAAGGAAAACTATTGTAGAAGCAAATATGTGAGATAACCTATACTCATTCTACAGTCCTATTCTTCATTCTGTTCATTTTTGAATCAAATAAAACCTCAAAGAACTGATTGATGGAGTCATCTGTAAAAGTTGCAAGGCCTGTTCCAACAGGGACAAACTGAAAAGGTGGTGTTAAAATGTAGAAGAATTTTTAATAAATTCATCTGACACTATAATTCCAATGAGAGCTATAAGGATGATTTTGGACACATGGGCCTTAATTTCTATTAAGTCATACAAATGCAGCTTCAGCTCATATCGTTGCCTTTTCCTTTAGGGTCTTTCTAAACATCTGGCTGCAGATGCAGTTTTGAATACTTTCAATTCCTTTTGATGTGTTATTTTTAGAAGAACTAGGTTGATCTGATGTCATAAGCTCCTGCTTTGGCTTTACATGAAAAAGAGGAGAGATACTAAAGGTCTAAAAAAGCAGAATTCTTGACTTGGAAATAAAGACAGAGGTGTATATACAAACTATTGGCCAGAGAGTTTAATTTGTATTCGTAAGATAACCCAAGATCTAGCAACTTCTACACTAAGGGATCGAAGGGTATGGAATAGGATATTCCAGAAGTCAAAGGAACTAGGCCTCAAACCAAGCATCACCTACCCAGCAAAACTGAGTATAATACTTCAGGGGAAAATATGGTCTTTCAATGAAACAGAGGACTTTCAAGGATTCTTGATGAAAAGACCAGAGCTGAAAAGAAAATTTGGCTTTCAAACACAAGAATGAGAAGAAGCATGAAAAAGTAAACAGCAAAGAGAAGTTATAAGGGACTTACCAAAAGTGAACTGTTTACATTCCTACATGGAAAGACAATATTTGTAACTCTTGAAACTTTTCAGTATCTGGGTAGTTGGTGGGACCACACACACACACACACACACACACACACACACACACACACGTACACGTGTGCACAAACACACATACACATGTGCATGCACATACAGAGACAGAGAGTACAGAGTGAATTGAATAGGATGGGACCATATCTTAAAAGACATTAAGGTAAATGGTGAGAGAGAAATGTAGTGGGAGGAAAGAGGGTGAAATGGAATGGGGTAAATTATATCTCATTCAAGAGGCAAGCAGGAGACTTTTTAGTGGAGGGAAAAAGAGGAGAGCTGAGAAAAAAACAAGAAGTTTACCCTCATCACATTCGACTAAAGGAAGGAATAAAATGCACACTCATTTTGGTATGAAAACCTATCTTACAATACAGGAAAGTGGGGGAGAAGGAGATAAGCAAGGGGGGGGGATGATGGTTGGGAGGGCAATGGGAGGAGGGAGCAATTTGAAGTCAACACTCGGGGATGGACAGGATCAAAAGACAGAATAGAAACAATGGGGGGTCAGGATAGGATGGAGGGAAATACAGCTAGTCTTACACAACATGACTGTTATCGAAGTCATTTGCAAAACTACACAGATATGGCCTATATTGAATTGCCTGCCTTCCCAAAGGGAATGGGTGGGGAGGGAGGGATGGGGAGAAGTTGGAACTCAAAGTTTTAGGAACAACTGTTGAGTATTGTTCTTGCTACTAGGAAATAGGAAATACAGTTAATGGGGAATAGAAAGTCATTTGGCCCTACATGACAAAAGAGAAGATGGGGACAAGAGAAGGGAGGGATGATAGAAGAGAGAGGGCAGATTGGTGATAGGGAAAATTAGATTGCTTGGTGTATTGGGGTGAGGGGTGGGGACAAAAGGGGAAAAAATTTGGAACCCAAAATTTTGTGAAAATGAATGTAAAAAGTTAAATAAATAAATTGTTATTAAAAAAATAGAATAACTCATTTGGCAAAAGCCACTCAAAAAGCCGGTGAGGATAAGAATGCTTTAAAAAGCAGAATCAGCAAAAGGAGGTTCAAAAGCTCACTGAAAAAAATGGCTCCTTAAAAATTAGAATGGAGCTATTGGAAGCTAATGACTTTATGAGAAACCAAGAAATTACAAAACAAAACCAGAAGAATGAAAAAATGGAAGATAATGTGAAATATCTCACTGGAAAAAGAACTGACCTGGAAAATAGCTCTAGGAGAGACATGTTAAAAATTATGAGACTACCTGAAAGCCATGATCAAAAAAAGAGCCTAGACATCATGAAATGACCTTTCATGAAATTATCCAGGAAAACTGCCCTGATATTCTGGAACCAGAGGGCAAAATAAATATTGAAGGAATCCACCACTAGCTTCCTGAAAGATATCCAAAAAGAGAAACTCCTAGTAATAATGTAGCCAAATTGCAGAACTCCTAGGTCAAGGAGAAAACATTGTAAGCAGTTAGAAAGAAACAATTCAAGCATTGTAGCAATATAATCAGGGTAACACAAGATCTAGCATCTTCTACACTAAGGGGTCAAAGGCCCTGGAATATGATATTCCAGAAGTCAAAAGAACCAGGATTAAAACCAAAAATCACCTATCCAGCAAAGCTGAGTGTAATACTTCAGGGGAAAAATGGTTATTCAGTGAAATAGAGGACTTCCAAGCATTCTTGTTGAAAAGGCAAGAACTGAAAAGAAAATTTATTTTCAAACACAATCAAGAGAAGCATTAAAAGGTTAACAGGAAAGAGAAATCACAAGGGGCTTACTAAAGTTGAACTGCTTATATTCCTACATGGAAAGATAATATTTGTAAGTCTTGAAAGTTTTCTCAGTATGTAGGGAGTAAGAGGGATTACACACACACACACACGGGCACATGTGCACACACCCACACAGATCACAGATATACATACATACATACATATATATATAGAGAGAGAGAGAGAGGGAAAGAGAGAGGGAGAGAGAGGGAGAGAGGAAGCGGGAGAGGGAGAGAGGGGGAGAGAGAGAGGGAGGGAGAGGGAGGGAGAGAGGGAAAGAGGAAGAGGGAGACGGAGAGGGAGGGAGGGAGAGAGGGAGGGAGAAAGGGAGAGAGGAAGAGGGAGACGGAGAGGGAGGGAGGGAGAGGAGAGAGGAAGAGGGAGATGGAGAGGGACGGAGGGAGAGAGGGAGGGAGAGAGGGAGGGAGAGAGGGAGAGGGAGAGAGGGAGAGGGAGAGAGGGAGAGAAGGAGGGAGAGAGGGAGGGAGGGAGAGAGAGAGAGCACACAGGGTGAGTTGAATAGGAAGGGATCATATATAAAAAAACTAAGGTATGAGAGAGGAATAGATTGGGAGGAGAAAGGAACAAATGGAATGGGGTAAATAATCTCTCATGGAAGAGACAAGAAAAAGCTTTTCCAGTGGAGGGGAAAAGGTGGGAAGTGAGAAGGAAAAAGTGAAGCCTACTCTCATTACATGTGACTCAAGGAAGGAACAACATGCACACTCAATTTGGGATGAAAACCTATCTTACACTATAGGAAAGTAGGAGAGAAGGAGATAAGCAGGGTAGGGGGATATGGAAGGGAGGGCAAATGAGAGGAGGGAGCAATTAGAAGTAAACATTCTTGGGGAGGGACAAGGTCCAAAGAGAGCATAAAAGAAATGGTGGGCAGGACAGGATGGAGGGAAATATAGTTAGTCTTATACAATATGACTATTATGGAAGTCATTTGCAAAACTATACATATATAGCCTATATTGAATTGATTGCCTTCTCAGTGGTGAGGGAGGAAGGAAGAGAAGCTGGAACTCAAAGTTTTAGGAACAAATGTTGACAACTGTTTTTGCATACAACTGGGAAATAAGAAATACAGGTAAAGGGGTATAGAAGTTTATCGTGCCCCCCAATACAAGAGAGAAGAAGATGGGGGTAAGGGAAGAGAGGGGTGTTAGAAGGCTGGACACATTGGTGGAAGGGGCATTCAGAATGCAAGGAGCTTTGATGTGGGGGGAGGGGAGAGATGGGGAGAAAATTTGGAACTCAAAATTTTGTGGAAATGAATGTTGAAAACTTAAAATAAATTAATTGAAATTTTAAAAAAGAAAAGCATAAACAGATAAATGAGAAAGGAAAATCATGGCATTCAATATGATTCAATTATTTACACCCCTACATGAGAAGATATGCCTGTAACTCTTAAGAATTTTATATCTATTAGGGCAGTTACAAGGTGTATACTTAGTCAGAAAATGTGGGAATTAGTTGACTTTCATGTGATGATAAACAATATTAAGGGGTGAAACAAAAAATGACCATCTTTGGAGAAGAAGAGAGGAGGAAGCAGAGGGGCAGAAATTATGTCATGTGAAGAGGTAGGGAAGACTTATTACAGTAGTGTGAAGATGGGAGGAGGAAATCATTATTTGAAACTTACTCTTGTCAGATTTGGCTCAATAAGAGAACAACATAAACACTTAGTTTTGTAAAGAAATCTCCTACCATACAGGAAAGTTAGAAGAGACAGAGAGAAGAAAAAAAAAGTAGGGTGATAGAAAGGAGAAAGATCAAGAGACCCTGTGATCAGAAACAAAACAATGGTGAAGAGGGACGAAGTGAAAAGAGAGAGAGGAAAAAAAGTATAAATGAGGGGAAATGAGATGAATGGAAATACAAAGTAACAATTACTGAGAATAACAATGGAATGAATTCTCTCAGCACAGTGGATTAAAAAGCAGAATCCTGTAATATATTGTTTACATGAGATGTATGTGAAGCAAAGAGACACACAGAGTAAAGGTAAGGGTTTGGAGCAGAAACTATTCTGCTTCAGCTGAAGTAAGAAGAAAAACAGGGGTAGCATTACCTTCCACTTGTTCAATTTTGATTTTTTAGGAATTCAATTACATTTTCTACTTCCTTTTTCTAGTTGGTCAATTCTAGTTTTTTTAATATATAATTTATTTTTTAGTTCTCAACATTCATTTCTACAAGAATTAGAATTTAAAAATTTCTCCCCATCTTTGCCCATCCCCACATCCCAGGACAAGATGCACCCTATCCATCCCTTACCCCAGTCTGTCCACCCTTCTATTACCACCTTTCTCCATCCTCCTCCCCTCTATTTTCCTATAGGTCAAAATAGATTTATATACCTTATTATCTGTCCATCTTATTTTGCAGTTGAATGCTAAAATAATTTTTAACATTCATTGTTAAAGCTTTCAGTTGTATATTCTCTCTGTTCCTCCCTCCCCACCCACCCTCATTGAGAAGGAAAGAAATTCAATATAGGTCATACTTGTGTAGCGATGCAAAACACTTCCATAATAGTTACGTTGTGCAAAACTAATCACATTTCCCTCCATCCTATCCTGCCCTCCATTTATTCCATTCTATCCCATGACCTGTCCTCCCACAGTAATATTTGCTTCAGATTATCCTTTTCCCCAATTTGTTGTCCCTTCTATCATCTTCCCTCTCCTATCCTCTTCCACCCTACCTTCTTGCAAGGTAAAATTGATTTCCCTATCCAATCAAGTGTGTGTTATTCCCTCCTTAAACCAAATCCCATGAGAGTAAGGTTCAATTATTTCCTTTCATCTTCTCCCTCTTCCCTTCCATTCTGAAAACTCTTTCTTGCCTCTTTTATGTGAGATGATTTGCTACATTGTACTTCTCCCTTTCTCTCCCTCCTAGTACATTCCACTCTACAGTAAATTTTATTTTTAGGTATTCTCCCTTCATATTCAACTTGCCCTGTGCCCTCCACCTATGTATATAAATAAATAAATTGCATATGTATATGTATATATATATATATGCATACATACACACATGTGCATATATACATATCTACACATACATATATATGTATATCTGCATATATATATATATAATATACACATACATGCATCATCCATACACACAATACTGGAAAAAGTTTCATCAGTTACAAATATCATCTTTCCATTTAGAAATGCAAAATAATTCAACATCAGTGAGTTCCTTAAGGCTTCTCTTTCCTCTTTATCTTTTCATATTTGTCCTGATTCTTGTATTTGAAAGTCAAATTTTCTGTTCATCTCTGGACTTTTCAACAAGAATGCTTGAAGTCCTCTATTTCATTGAAATTCCATTTTTTTTCCTGAAGTATTATATTCAGATATGGTAGGTAGGTAATTCTTGGTTTTAATCGTGTCTCCTTTGACCTCTAGAATATCATGTTCCATGTCTATCCCTTTAGTATAAACCTGCTAAATCCTGTGTTATCCTGATTGTATTTCCAAAATACTTGAATTGTTTCTTTCTGTTGGCTTGTAATATTTTCTCCTTGATCTGGGAACTCTGAAATTTGGCTACAATATTCCTAGGAGATTTTCTTTTGGGATCTCATTCAGCAGGTGATTGATGAATTCCTTCCCTTTCTATTTTACCCTCTGGTCCTAGAATATCAGAGCAATTTTACTTTACAATTTCTTGGAAGATGATTGTCATGTCTATGTTCTATTTTGATCATGGTTGTCAGGCTGATAATTTTTAAATTGTTTCTCTTGGACCTATTTTCTAGGTCATTGTTTTTTATCCTTTGAGATATTTCATATTGTCTTCTATTTTTTCTTTTATTTTTCTTTTGTTTTGTAATTATTTGGTTTCTCATAAAGTCATTAGCTTCCATCTGTTCCATTCTAATTTTTAGAGAACTATTTTCTTCAGTGAACTTTTGGACAACTTTTTCCATTTGGCCAGTTCTGCTTTTGAAAGCATTCTTCTCTTCGTTGGCTTTTTGAATCTCTTTTATCATTTGGGTAAGTTTTTCTTAAAGGTATTATTTTCTTCAGCATTTTTGGGTCTCTTTTAGCAAGCTGTTGACCCACTTTTCATGATTTTTTTGCATTGCTCTCATTTCTCCTGACAATTTTTTATCTATCTCTCTTACTTAAATATAAAAATCCTTTTTGAGCTCTTTCATGACCTGAAACCATTGTAGAATCTTTTTGGAGGCTTTGGATGTAGGAACCTTGACCTTGCAGTCTTCCTATAGGTGTATACTGTGGTCTTCCTCATCTGAAGGAATAGAAGAAAACATAATTTCACCAAGAAAGTAATTTTCTGTAGTCTTACTTTACCTACTTTGGGGTATTTTCCCAGCCAATTATTTGACTTTTGAGTCCTTTGTCAAGTTGAGGGTGTACTACCCTAAACTCCAGAAGTTTTGTGCAATTGTTCTCTGAGATATCTCTAGGGAATTGTGAGTTTTTAGTTCTTCCAATGTGACATAGTGAAGGGAGAGATGTTTCCTCCTCTCTTGGCCTACTCTCTGCTCTGTGAGCAACCAAAAGTTCTCTTTTCTGCCCTGGAACTGTGAGCAGGATTCTCTCTCCAGAGTTGCCACCACCATCATTCCAGCACTCCTCCTCACTCCAGTATCACCACTCAGGATTGAGACTCAGGTTAATCAGTTGATTCCGCCAGGGTCTGTAGTCTGAGAGATCCAGAGGTGGAAGTTGCTGCTTCAATGACTGCCACTGCCCTGGGACCAGGGCTGGGGTCTGACCCAGCTCCCCTCTCACCCAGGTGAAAGACTTTATCACTGATCTTTGAAGCTTCCTTTGGAATTTGTGGGTTGAGAAATTTGGAAACCACAGTAGCTGCCTGTGATTCAGTACCCTGAAGCTTACACTAGTCCTGTCTGTACCGCGTGCCGATTCTATTTTTTGAAGAGTTGTGTTCTTTTATCAATTTTTTTTGCTTTCTTTTTCAATCTTTTGACTCTTTTTTCATAATGTTTTGCATGATTCTCATTTATTTTCCCAGTTTTTCTCTTGTGCCTCTCTTACTATATCCTTTTTTGAGCTCTTGCAAGAGAATTTTTCAGTTTGAGACCAATTCATATAATCCTTTGAAGCTTCTTTTGATATAGTTGTCTTCATTTGCATTTGCATTTGAATTTCCTTGTCACTATATTTGCTTTCTATGGGCAAGACTTTTTTTGATCATTTTTAAAAGTTGAGCTCTGCTGCTGGGGCACAGAGTCACTGTACCAAACTTCTTGTGCTGAGGGCCAACAGCCTTTTTACGAGTTTTCTGCACCAGGATCTCTGGGGTATAGGCTTGCCCACTGTGGTAGGATGCCAGCCTAGTTTCATCAAGTGTTCTCTGGGCTCTGGGGCCAGTAGTTTGCCTGCTGTGCTGTGCCTGGAAGCTTCACAGCAAGGCTGCTATGCCACTGGCTGGCTGGGTTAGGACTGTGGGGTTTGGGTGCTGATCTGTACTGTGGCTAAGTGTCTTCCAATGGTTTTTCTGAACAACTCCTGTGGTAGGCTCTGCTCCCCTTTTTCTCAAGTGAGACAGACCTTTGCTGAAGTCCTTCTAAGTTATCTTAGGCTGGAAAACTGTTTAATTGTCTTTCTGTGGATTCTAACCCTCCAGAATCATGTTTAGAGGTTTGATTTATCATTGTTAGGGAAACTTGGGAGTGCCCAGGAAACCTCTTGACTTCTCTTTGCTATCTTTGCTATGACCCCTAAAAAGAATATTCTTGAGTATTTAAGGGGAAACAAATATTCAAATTATGTCTCCAGAAATAAAAAGAAGTCATCCACAAGTACAATGATGGTTAAAACTAAGTCATTGTTTAGATATTGTAAATGCTTATTTATGTCTCTGTGTTATTATTTATTACATGGATAATAAATTATATAGTCAGTAACTTCAGTGTTTAATTAAACCTAGGAAATGAGGGGGTTTGACATATTGATACAATCAACCACTTATGAGAAAACAGATTTGTCCAGTTTATTAACTGCTTAATAAAGTGACTTGGGTCTCAGAGAAAACTAATTAAAGATGCCATAATTTTAGTAATTAAAAAAATATATTGGAACATAGCCTTCAATCACATCCAAACCTAGGATGAAAGTTTATAAGGAAAATGAGCTCTTGGAGAGAAACGGTTTGACAATACATAAGGTTATATGTGAGGGCTGACTCTATAACACTGAAACAACATTCTTGTGGAAAGAATGAAAAGATTTGAGAAAGAGGATAGTATAATTAGTTGCATGAACAACTGAATGGAAGGACTAATTAAAAAACTAGTCATTAATTGTTCAATGTCAACTTGGATGAAATTCTCAGTGGAGCATGATAAGGAATTCTTCTTAACTCTCTGATAGTTTACATTTCTATTGATGACTTGAATACAGGAAAGATGAAATTCATATTAAATTTAGAGATAACAACAATCTGGAAGAGATAGCTAAGCATTGCTTGACAGTCATAATTCAAAAAAGCCTTAACAAGGTAGAGCATTGGATTGAATCTAAAAAAGAGAAAATTTAACGTGCTTTTTAACTCATTTTATACTAGATTTCAAATATTAACTTCACAAGCATAAGATGAAAAAAAGAAAAGGGTAGATAACATTTTATCTTGATGTTTGAGGTTTTATTTACAAAACTAATGCAATCTGGGATTATATTAAGAGAGGTATGACTTCCAGGAATAAAGAATTAATAATTCAGCTGTTGTTTCAACTTCAGACAATATCCAGGGTATTACATCCAGTTTTACTAGTCTAAAATTTTGAAATATATTGACAGTTTAGTCTATATCTAAAAAGAGCAACTGAAATTCTGAAGAATATTGAGTCCATAACATATGAAGACTGGTTGAAGGACCTAGCGATGAATTGGACTACATTGCTGATGTGACCTCTTCTAACTTACATAATGTGATAGGATATTCACATTTTTGTAGCCCATATAATCTCTAGGGATTTTTATCCCAACTTTCCTCTCATAGATTATTTGAGATTGAAAAACACCTTAGAGATTCATTTTACAGATGAGAAAACTGAGACCCAGAGATTTTAACTAACTCAATGTCACACAGATACAGAGTAGAAGAGCCAGGATTTAAACTCATATACTCCGACTATAAATTCAGTTTTCTCAAAAACTCCCTGTGGATATTTGTAGTGACCATATTTTCTGAACCCCAAATTCATATATATTGTCTTACAAAGTATTTTCCTTGAAATGCTTCATTGCAAAGTATATACAATTTTTCTCTATTTGCTACTTACTTCATGTATCCTGAGATTTCTGAACATGTCTTCCTTCATCTTTGAAATGATGAAATTAGACTAAGTTCCTAGCTCCAAGAAGTTTTAATTCTATATTTGTATATCAGTACTATTAATTCAGGTCATATATACACACATACACACATATGCAACTGGTCTGTCTGTAACATATTTTTATCTTTTCCAAAATATAATGTACCCAGTCCCACATTGTGTATTTTTTCAAAAACTACAAAGATTTTCATTGTATGAAAAAAATATTTTTTTTCTAGTTGAAAAGAAGGGAAAAACAGGTGAAAATTTCACACCAATGAACACATGGAAAGACTTGTGGATTTTTTTTTTTTGGTTTTATCATTTCCAAGAAGACACAGTGAAGAATATTGGTTAAAAACTGATTATTCTTTGTTTTGTAAGAGAAGAGTTTGCTAGACCATAGTCATTTTTCAGAATCATTCAAAATCTTCAGCAAAAATTCAGTTTTTACTAGACTTGGGAAACTTTGTGGCCTAATTTTTTTTCTACATTGGCAAGGCACTAGGCAAGAAGATTTAACAGGCTTTATCGATCTTTCCAAGTTCTAGAGTCTTGAATGATTTCATTCCTTTTCTTCCAAATTAAATCTGTTGACTCACCATTATGTTTCTTTGAAAATATTTGACTTCAATAGGAATACAACTAGGGAGAGGACTCTTGAAATAAGACAGATGAGAATGAGTCTGGAAGATGTAAGCCACTGGTCAGAATGCCTTCACTGATCACAAGAAACATCTTTTTTTGATGAGAGAGAAAGAGAGAGAGAGAGAGAGAGAGAGAGAGAGAGAGAGAGAGAGAGAGAGAGAGAGAGAGAAACTTTTCCCATAAGAAAATATTAGGCCTTGACCGAACAAGAGATAGAGAACATTATAAAGTGAAAAATGGATTAATTTTTATTACATTAAATTGAAAAGTTTTTGCAACCAAGATTAAGAGGGAAACAGAAAACTGGAAAACAAATTTTGCAACTAGCATCTGTGATAAAGGCCTCATTTATAAAATATATAGATAACTGAGTCAAATGTACAAGAATACAAGTCATTCCCCAACTGATAAACGGTCAAAGGATATGAACAGGCAGTTTTCAGGGGAAGAAAAAAAAGTTATCTATAGTCATATGAAAAAGTGCTCTAAATCACTATTGATTAGAGAGATGAAAACCAAAACAATTCTGAGAAATACATCACAACTATCAGATTGGCTAATATGACAAAACAGGAACATGATAAATGTTGAAGAAGATGTGGGAGAGTTGGAACACTAATTCATTGTTGATTGTCTGTGAGTTGTTCAAGTCGTTCTGGAAGGCAATTTGGAACTATGCCTAAAGGGCTACAACAATGTGCATACATACCCTTTGACCCAGTTATGTAGCTTCTGGGACTGTATCCCAAAGAGATCATAGAAATTGGAAAGGGTCCCACATGTACAAAAATATTTATGGGAGCTCCCTTTGTGGTGGTCAAAAACTGGAAAACAAGGGGATGCCCATCAATGGGGGAATGATTGAAAAAATTCTGGTATAACAATGCAATGGAGTACTACTGCATTATAAGAAATGATGAGCAGGAAGGCTTCAGAGAGGCCTGGAAAGACTTATATGAACTGATTCTGAGTGAAAGGAGAAGAACCAGGAGAACTTTGTACACAGCAACAACCATAGTGTGCGAGGAATTTTCTGGTAAACTTAGTACTTCATTTCAATGCAAGGACTTAAAAAATCTCCAATGGACTCAAGGCAAAATGCCTTCCACATCCAGAGAAAGAACTATTGAACAGGACCACAGAATGAAGCAGACCATTTCCTTTTGTATTATGTATGGTTTCTCCCATTCATTTTAATTCTTCTACGCAACATGGCTAAGGTGAAAATATGTTTAATAAAAATGCATGTGTAGAACTTATATAAAATTGTACACCATGTCAGTGAGGAAGTGGGGAGGGAGGGAGTAAGGGGAAAGAGGAGAAAAAAAATCTAGGATATATGGAAGTGATTGCAGAACACTGAAAACAAATAAAATAATCTCATTAAAAAAGAAAGTATTAGACTTTCAGTAACATACTTCCTACCCAGACTATGGGGACAAGGTAGTAATCTCCCAGAGTTATAGGTGAAGATTCTCCCCTTATTTCTTTCTTAATTGTTTTTATCCCAGTTTCATACTTTGCTTTTAAAATATGTGTTCCTTAGACTTCCATGAATTCATCCACAGGGAAAGAAGCACAACTAGGAGAAAAATATATACATTGTCTACAATATATACAATGAAAAACTAAAAGGTAAAATGATCTCAGGTTGCCTGTAGTGCTCCTATAGGAGAGATAAT
Source organism: Bettongia penicillata ogilbyi (assembly GCA_023548195.1). Classification (NCBI taxonomy): domain Eukaryota; kingdom Metazoa; phylum Chordata; class Mammalia; order Diprotodontia; family Potoroidae; genus Bettongia; species Bettongia penicillata. The sequence goes on from JAJHZJ010000140.1 coordinate 961,305, forward strand.
GAAATATGCTTTTCTGGTAAGGAAGTGAAAAACTCAGGGTAGAAATGTTGAATATACTGTCATACTCCATCTCTCAGCTGTCTTGTTTTTTTGAGTTGTTGTTATAAGGGAGTGTTCTATTGAGGAATGGGAAGGTGAAGGAGAAAGAACCATTATTTTAAAAAATTATTGTGATGTAAAATATTAATATTCAAGGACATATCTGGTCTGTTAGCCTGTATCAGCCTCAGTTTGGTTTATGTTACATGTCCCCAACTGAAGTAGGATAGGTGCTAGAATGAAATCATCTGATGCACCTTAAGTTGAACCCAATATTTATGTGACTCTAAAGTTTGATTATTGAATCCAATTTAGGCAATGCTATTTAAATTCAAATTTTTGTTTTACTGTTGTGGAGTCAAATTACAGCCAGTTTGGACATAGTGGCTCTGGGGGGGAGGGGGGGGAATGTGACATCATTTCTCCCTTCCATGAATCTTCTCACCTCAGTTTTTGCAAATCTACCCTTTATTAATGTTGGATTTTCCCAATTATATCAATGGGGATAAAACATATCTTAATTGGTTTTATGTGGAGAACTTCCATTAAAAGGGAGATGTGAAGTATTATAGCCAAGTCCAGTCCTCTAGCAATGATGAAAAAGAGCATCCATTGAAGAAATTACACAACAAAATGAAAGAGTAACACCAAAAGATCCTGCATTCTGTCTAAGTTGCAAGAGAAGATGGCAATGAGTTTGTGATGCTCTGATTGGGGGTATCCCAGAGGCCCCCCAGAACAATTTCCAATAAGAGGGCTTGAAGAGAGGTCTTGATCTTGGATATCTCACAATAGAGATAAAAGCAATATACACATACATACATACATATACATACACATACACACACAGAATCATAGCAGGGGATAAAGCTTGTCACTAGTATATGACTTTGCAAAGAGATAGACTTAGGACAGAGGTACCAGAGCAACCTCTGCCATTGGCCCCAAACAATCTCCAGTATTATATTGAAGTGTCCAGGTTCTCAGGAAGGAATAAAACCGGCTCCTGATTAATGACTATGCAAAGAGAAATAAAAGAAATATCTCCCATGTTGGACCACGAAGAGATGGAGGCAGCAAAAGACAGGAAATAAAGTTAAGAGTATAGAACTTGTTCTTAGCTCTCACCCTAGCTTTCTCCTAGGCCTGGGTCACAAAAGGGGGCAAGGAGGGGGAAGAGGGAACAGGTACCCCATCCAAAACTGGGAAATGGCATTCAGACAAGATAAGCATTAACCCATCCCTTCCAAAAGTGTGAAAGAACAAAACCTAGCTCCAACATGAAGTCTCAGTTGAAGGAATGAGGTTTGATGTATGAGTAAACAGAGCTAAACTACAAAATAAACACAATGAAAATAATTAGTATAGATTATAAGAAGCCTTGAGTATTATAACAGGGAAACTTCCTACTCTTTCTTTAAATAAAAAAATTAAGTAGAGTTTCAGCAAAAAAGAGTGACTTGGTCACCAGGATTCAAAGAATGGATGAAATAAATGAAATTAGAGACAAAAATGGAATTAAGACTCTAGAGGGGGAAAAAATGGAAAGACCCTAAATACCTAATAGTAGAATAACTTGATATTAGTAGTAGGCTCCATGAAAAACAATACATAATAATATGGAACGAACAAAATTCAATGAGACAACGAAAATTTTAGAACAAAATCCAAAAAAACCACCCTAAAATATGAATAATAAGTGAGGAATCTACTATCAAAAATGAGTAAAAATGTAAGACTCATCAGATTTCTGAAAAAAATATGAATAAATAAAAAAACCTGGATACTATATTTCAAGAAATATTTTAAAAGACCTGTGAGAGTATTTAAATTCGGCAAGCATTTATTAAGTAGATACATTTACAGTGGACCCTTTGAGGCATTTCCCTAACCTTCCCTCAAACTTTCAGGTTACTTCTTTTTATTCCAGGGTTACAGTATGTGTATCTTTTCCTAACAATATAGGTCACTAGCCCCCAGCAGTATCTTTCCCATTATTAATTACCCAGTAGACTCAATTAACTTTGAAGTTTTTTTTTATTACTGTCTCTAATATTCCTTGCTGACACAATGAATTGTTGAATTCTGTTCTATTCTATTTTTCATGTAGTCCACTATGTGAGGTTTTTTTCACCTTCTGATCTAAGGTTATTTTTTTATTCTCACTCCATTTTTTTCTCAAGAACTCTAATTTGTCCAGAAGTAAATGAGATCATCAGAAGAGATCATCACAAAGAGAAGACAGATTCTTGAGGGAAGATTCATATTTGAGGGACATCATATAGTTAAAGGATAGAGAAATTATCAACTCAGAAGGAAGTTTATATGCCATATAGCCCAACTTTCTTGTTTTACAGGTGATAAAATTCACTTTCAGGTAAATTAAGTGATCTGCCCAACATCATACTGGTAAATAAGGCAGAACGTCCCTGTCCTCAAGGAATTTTTATTCTAATGGGAGACAACAAAACACAAAAGGGAGATAAAAATGGAATGAAGGAGAGGTTACCATAGAGAAGCAAGATATTAAGGACAAGAAAGTCAGAAGTATAGCCAGGAGGAAGCAAACAGGAAATCTAGGATTTGAACCTATGCCTTTTGATTCAAAATTCAGAATTCTTTCCATTACATTATTCTGGCGCTAAGAAGGAAGGAACACAGAGGTAGATAAAGGAGATTTAAAAATTATGTGGTTTAGTGGAGATACCACTGGATCTGGAGCCAGAAAATGTTGGTTCAAATCTTCACTCTACTACTTACTACCTCTATAATTTTATAGAAGTCCCCCACAATCTGTACCTCTTTCTCCATCTAAAAAAATGAAAGATTTCAGAGATGATATCTGAAATCCCTTCTATATCTAAATCTTATGATTTTATTATGTTACATAAGAGCAAAATCATTAGTGTACTATCCTACACAAAGAGAATAAATCAATATTCTTTTTCATTTATTGCCCTATACTGATATTTTTATGTGGCTATACACACTAGGTAAATTGCCTTTCTTGAAACTAATAGGACACAAATTGGGCATTCACCTTACTTCATCATATAATGCTTTTAAAATAAATCAGGAGTTTTGGGTTCAAATTCTTACTTTCTTATTTCAGTACCTCCATGAGGATTTCATTAATATGGGTACTTTATCAGGGCAAAACACAACCTATTTTTTTTTTACATTTTAATCCAAACAACTACTGTGACCTCTTGTAACAGTAGTTTGTTTATTTTTGCAAGAAAGGAAGACTTAATGGATAAAAAGCCAGCCATGGAGTCAAGAAAAACTGAATTCAAATCCCCATCTCGGACACATACTGACTGTATAATCAAGGACAAATCCAGAACTGCCAAACTCGATGACATAATGGGTTCCATAGCAACCGTACTCCAACTTTCTCAGAAGTTGTGTTTTCACTGGGAGCAAAAGCAATATCCTTATGTAGGCTCCCTATGCAAAGTCAGCTTAATCAACTCACAACAGAGATCCCAAACTTAAAGTCTCATTATTCACTGCTTCTGATGAATAGCTCCTGCAACTCTAGTTAGTGATAAAATATTTAGTGTCAGTAATATAAATCTCTAAAAAAAAGAAATATAGCCACATCTTGCAAAGACTTGGAAAGCAAGGTGACAGCAGTCAGTCCATCATCAGTCCATCAACCAGGCTCTGGTTGCATGATTAACGGTGCTCAAAAAAAAATGTGCTCTCAAATTAATAATAGTAACAGTTTTCTTACAACTTGCCTCTTAACAGGTACTCTGATCCAGTGATGCTGGCCTCCAGGCTGTTTCATGAACAAAACAATACATCTCTTGGTTCTGGGCATTCTTTCTGACAGTCCCCCATGCCTGGAATGTTTTCCGTCTTCCACTCTGACTACTGATAGCCTATCTTGTTTTAAGTCCCAACCTTCTATAAGAAACCTTCACAACCCCTTTTAATTCCAATGTCTTCCTTCCGTTAATTATTACCTATTTATCCTGTATAAATTTTGCTTTGTATATATTTCTTTTTTGTAGTCTCCTCCATTAGATTGCAAGTTTCTTGAGGGCAGGAATTATCTTTTGCCTTTTTTCATATTGTCAGTGCTTAGTATAGTGCTTGAGACAAAGTATGCACAAATGTCTATCATTATATATATATATATACATATATATATACATATATCCACATGTGCATGTGCATGCACACCTGTATATGTTTATGTATCACAATATCCATACATGCACACACATATATATAAACATATAATACTTTTAATACATTCAGTATTTATACATTTATCCAATATATATGTTCAATATATACATATATATTCTAGATTGATAGATATAATTTTCAATATATTATCTTATTTGAGCGCCCCATAGTTTGGGGTAACTAATGCTAAGAAAGCAATATCCATCTCAGGGGAGGCAGTGTGTTTCAAGGGAAAGAGAAAATCAGGTCAATTCTCTCAATCATTATTGTATGTCAAATCATAGGATCATAAATTTAGAACTGAAAGGGACCCAAACCCTCTTGTTATCAAAGAGGAAACTGAGATAAATGTCTTCCCCATGGTCACACAGCTAGCGACTGTATGTCAGAATTTGGACTCAGGCCTTCCCAACTCCCAACTCAATACTCTATAAGTGGCACCAAGAAGACCTGAGTTCAAATCTGACCTCAGGCACCAGTTGTGTCACCCTAAGCAAGTCACTCAACTTCTTTGCCTTAGTTTGCTCAATTGTAAAATGGGGATAAGATTAATGATAGCAAAGAGATGGCTATTAGTATTCCAGGTTGTAAAGACAGTGTGCATCTAATAGTCTATCCTTCTATTTCTTGTATAATGAAAGTATTTGACTTTGATATAATTCTAGGCAAGCCATTTTAAACCATGGTTTCCTCAATATAACCATATGAGTTACTTCAATATTCCAGTACTCCAATGGATCTGTGATCTAATCAATTTAGACATTCCCTGAAATTATATAGGTCACACTACCCATTCATCCCTGTCCATCCTATGAGACTTTTGTCCATGTTCTCCCACAAGCTCACCACATAAGATCTAACCTCCTTATGTCACTGGTCCTCCTCAAGAACAAAGATCAGCAATAACTTGATGTACCAGAGACCTTCTTTTCTTTCTCCCTACTTCCTGAAGACACCACTGGAAATTTTTATTCTGTATCTTACAGAAACTATTAAGTTAACTTAATAATTTGATCACTATTAAAAGTAAAATTGTTCAAAACATCAAGAAGTTGAGGTAAAACAAAAGAGGAGAGTTGAAGGAGACCCATTTATGTCAATGAGCAGTTGTGCAATTAAAATTTGAAGTTCCATTCCTTGGAGATTGAGTCTGTTATAACCTTTTTAAAATTTTTATCCATTGGGTCATTTAAGAATTCCCTTTATTGCCATGCCTTTTGTAGGTCAGCATGAGGAGGAAGAACTTTAGAGAATACACAGTTATTCCTTGGAAATCAGAATATCTAAAGACAAAGATATAAAGGTCACAAAGTTTCAATCAAGCATAAATTCTTTAGCTTCTATCTTTAGTTGGAAAAGCTGGTTAACAAGGTGAGAGACAAGAGACTTCTTTAGAAGTCAGACAAATTACATGCAAGCTGACTTTATATTTCTATTTGCATTATGGGAGAAGAAATGCAAATAATACTGGGCTGCTATAATAAAAATCCCTCATTTTCCAAAACATAGGGTTTCTCAAGGCAACTTATTTCTTTTTAAAGTCATTGTTGCATTTCTTTGTAGTTGGAACTCTGGAATATTCACTCCAACCCTAATCCTGTCTCCTTGGGCCTCATTTTCTGCATTTTTAAAGTGAGAGTATTGCATTGTAAGGTGTAAAAAGTTCCTTTCAGTTCTGGGATTGTAAAAGAAATCGTTCCATGTCCTTTAATTGCTGGATTTTTCCACCCATGTAGATCAAGGGAAGATATGAGTATTTATTGTGCCTATTTCTTGGGCTGACTTGCTTTCAGCCTATGGGTTACACCACTTCAGATATGAACAGAGTCTGTGTTGTTGATTGCAGTGGAATACTGGTGCATCATGTAGCAAAACTGAGTTGTTTTGAATTGAACTGGTGAGTAGCCTGTTTTTAGATATTTGGCCTTATTTTAGCTATTAACAAGGGGATATTACAATTGCTGAACTTTCATTAGAATGCCTTCTATACAAAGCTGCTAGCAGGCTTTCTTGCATCCAGGGGTTTGGAGTCTGGGATGCCACTATACTGATTAGGAAACTGCCAACTAGTATTTTATGACCTAGAAGCAGCACTTGTATCTGTTTAAGTGAGGGAAACTCACTTTGAATTAGACTGGGAAAAATTCTCCATTAACAAAGAAGTAATAACTCAAATTTTTAGTCCCTAGCCAATGAATGAAACAGTGAATTTGAAACCATATGATGTTTTTTCTTTTAAAAAATTACAATGAAATCTTATTTAGTTACTATAATAACAAGAAAGAAAACTGGTTTTTAAAACTCTGACTTATAGAATATTTGGGGAAAGATAGTAATTTATTGCTTTATATCACCATAATCTTATAAAATGTTGATAAATTTCATTCTTACCAAATGTCCAATGGATAAGAAAGATTAGTAAGCAATGTATTAAATGTTAATATATAAATAGGAGGGAGATAACAAGTACAGTAGTGCTGGGTTCAAGTCTACACTCTGATTTGGCTATGTGACCCTAAGCAAGTCACCTAACATCTCAGTGCCTGAGCCAACTCTTTAAGACTAATTATAAAGTTCCTTGTCTGTATTAGTAGACAGAGCTTCCTTACCAGTTCCCTATACCAATGAAATCACTCAGCCTCTTTGCCTTACTTTGCTCAATTGTAAAATGGGGATAAGATTAACGATAGCAAAGAGATGGATATTAATATTCCAGGCTGTAAAGACAGTGTGCATCTAATATTCTATCCTTTTATTTCTTGTATAACGAAAGTATTTGGTTCAAGTATTTGATCTGGTCCCAAAATAAAGTTTTGCTTTTTCAGATCAGCTAAACAATCTCCTTCACAAAGTACCATCCTCTTCTATACCCCATTTCAACAATTTTGCTTGCTCTAATAATTTCTATAGTGACTCTCTACATCGGAAATATCAAGAATCCTAAATGCCTATGAATTTCAAATGACCAGGATCCAAATTTCTACTCTATGCAACAGAAAGTTTTCTCAAACAATATAGTTTCTCAATTAAAAACTGTTAAAGCATCATTCCACATGTCATCCAAGTATGGCACTGTTTCTATGTCACTAGCAGTATCCTAAGACATTCTTGCACTTTTCTTGTTTCAACAGAATAACTCAAGTATATCAAGTATGAGGATTTCGAAAATAAGACTTTGTTTTGTGTCGAAAAAATATTATGACTCTGGTATGAAGCAGAAAAGTAATATTACTTTTGTAGCATTGCATAACCTATAAAAAGAAATCTGGGCAATTCCCATAATTTTTGTCTATGTCTGATATTTATATACATACTGGGATAATCTCCAAAATGAATGATGGAATCGTAGTTTAATTTTTGATATTTTAGATTTGGATTTTTTTTTAATATGTCTCTGTTAACTCTTCTGTATTCTCTATGGGATACCTCAGATGTCTCGAGCCTGTTTTTAAATATCACCTTAGTGATTTTATCTTGATCACTTTCACTTTCCAGATCTTAGAAACAGATTATTATTTGAGATTACAGGAATATGAAGAACATTAGCTCTGAAATTATACATAAAATATGTGCCCTTTTGTACTGAGAACTGTCTTCAGGAATTGGAATAATCAATATAAGGAACTCTCCAAGACCCTATTGACCTGAAAGAGATCTATCTATTCAATTACCAGCTCAATTTCACTCAGGGTCTAAGATTCCCTAGAAAATTGTCCTTCTGAGCACTTAATGTTGATCTTGCAGTCTTTTCTCAACCTCAATCCTGCCACCCCAATTTTTGGGGAAAACAGAACACAAAGGAAAATGAAAGAGGAAAGTCTATTGCATAGCTCATGGTATAAAGCATGAAGAGAGGTTAAAGCTAAATCTTTATGGCCTAGAAAAGAGGAGACTCAGCGGGGGACATGATTACAGTCCATAAATGCCTTCAAGATAACCATATAAATGAAACAGGGAACTTATTCATTGTGTCAGGAAAGGGTAAGACATGACAAAATTGCCTGGGGCTCAGGAATGAACAGTTTGGACAAAAAGAAAAAAAGTTTTTGAAGCTTGTACATTTCAGATTGTCAAGAAAATATAACTTAAGACACTCATGGGAATAGGAAGACGAGTAGTCAGCTGACTGGTCAAATAATCACACTAAATGTTTGACTAAATACACATTCTGACTGAATCAACATAAAAAAGCTCTAGTTAAATTCTATTAACAAAAAAACCTTCAAAAATGATTTTCATTTTCAACCATATACAGCTGACATGTTACATCTGTAACACGGAAAACAAGTGTTATGTTTTTCTAACCCCAAAGAGCTATAGAGCTCACTCTCTAGAAAGAAAATAGTAAGTAATGTCGTGACAGCCTCTGAGATAGAGAAAGCAGAAGTAATAAAAGAAGAGGAACTATATAAGTAGATGGTTAGATCATGGCTCAGTTCTAGATTCAGTGGGTCGATGGGTCCAGTGTTGATAAAGGGTTCTATTTGCTTTCTTAACTGCAAAATAAATAGTTCTCCAATCAGTAAACCTCAGCATATGTGTTACTTCAGCTTTGGGGAATAGATGCACACTCATATGTATATGTATTAGAAAACTAAGTATGTGCAATCTCTGCCCTACCTTAGTACCCCAACCCCATAGGTGAGTGTTGCATTCTCAATTTATCACTGTGTAACAACTGTCCAGGTAATAATTGATCGATCAAATGAAGGCCAAAATGATGGGGGAAAATATCTACTCCCAGAGTTCTATGTATTTGGTGTACTGAGAATGTACTGAGGATGGAAACAGAAATTCCTTCTGGGAAAGAGACAATTTGTGACCTCCTGTTAATTACTGATTAAGGTGTGAGGCAATTAATTGTACTCCTTTCAGTAGCTTCTTTTATTGGAGAGTCCAAGGGCCACCATATTATCAGAAAAGGGAAAAGAATGTCATGCTTAGTTGTTTTTTAGGAAATATCAAAAAAATGAACTCTAAGGAAAATGAGACCCTTCCAAGGATAGGAAAAAGTTTAATATTCAGAAAAAAATGTGAGAGAAAAAAATTCATCTTTAGCCAGTTTTAAAACATTGCTTTGTAGAGTAAAAGCAAAGACAATTCCCTAAGCCCCAGAGTCATGATTAGAAATTTGGTATCTAAGGCAAGCAGTATAAATGCACTCTCAAACCAGTGTTTAAAAGACAAATTCAGTTAGAAGTACAAAGGATACGCAGAACAGTGACTCATTGTGGGGAGACAGAGATTCTATGATATTGAGAACCCACTGTTAGTAGACCCCATAGGAGAGAGGTAAGGAGGAGCTAAACAGGAACACCCCCTTACCCAGGTAGAATTTGTGGTCCTTCCTGGCTTAACTAATTATTTTTAACATTTTTGTTCAGTTGTTTCAGTCATGTCTGACTCTTTGTGATTCCATTTGGGATTTCTTGGAAAAAGACACTGCAATGGTTCCTTCTCCAGCTCATTGTAGAGATGCAGAAACTGAGGAAAGTAAGGTTAAGTGACACACCTAGGATCACACAGTTAATAATCATCTGGGGACAAATTTGAACACAGGAAAATGAGTCTTCCTGTCCTCAGGCCAGGCACTCTATCTACTGTGCCCTAACTAACTAGGTATTAAATACATGTGTTTTGCTACTGAAAGTGTTCAATGTTGTTGCACAAAAACTTAGTCACCTCCCTGTAGTTATGGTTCTGTTAAACTTTAGAAACCTATCTTACATTTCATTCTTTCAGAGTTCTTTACTGGCTGTTATGAAAAAAGTACTTTTATATGAGAAACTCAGTTAAAGTGTTAAATTAAGTTTTGATCATTGTACAAAGTATTGCCATCTTAAGCATCTTTGCATTTCAATAAAGCACTCCTAGAGAAATAGGCATATTAATGTTAGAGCATCACTTGTGCCATGGTAGACCAATGAAAGAGATATTTGGAAGCTACTCTCCAATTATATCATATATATATAGATGGTAGTATTCCTCTACCCGTGCCCAAAACAAACTGAGATAAAGAAACTTAATTAGGCTAGTTGCCTCTTACCCAGGGTAGCTCAAACTCAATGTCAAAAAATTTGTTACAAGAGAAGAGCTTGAATTCTTAATATTAGTGTCTCATTTTCCCTTTGCTCCAGGGAGATACTGCAAAGATTTTCTCAAAGCTTCATGAAGAGCCACTGTAGCTATATGGTTTCTAGGAAACGGCATAGATCACTAAAGAGTATAAACATCTTAAATCCTCTTTAAAGTTTCCAGTTCTTCTTGACTTCATTCTAGTTATTTGGCCATGGCTAAAACCATCTGGTGCATTCCACCATAAAGTGGATCCATTACAAGGAAGATCTTAACCTTCGTGGTAAATCCTAAAACAAGGTTGAATTATTGCCTGAAGGTCCTTGAGGATCCTTTGAACTATCTAATATATATGAAACATTTCTTCATTTCTATTCACTTTTCTTTCATAGATAGGTCTTTGATGTGGACTCTGCTGAAAATCCCAGTGTTCCAGTATGGAAAGCAATGTTGTCAGTAGCTTGGAGAGAGTCATCCATGAGATATAGAACATAAGGAAATAGCACAGTTGAGGAAGTACTCCCCAGTGGCTATTGCTGTCATTTTAAATTAAGTACTCTTTCTGGAACAGCAGGCCCCAAAAGCAATAATGATGCTATAGACGAAGAGTAAAGATGGGGTCCTATCTAGAAAAACTACTGACACATTGTGAATATTCTACTTTGGTAACTTTGATTCTACTTCTTATAATAGACTACTCTCCTTGTAGTTAAAAGACGGAAGCAAAGAATGAATGAGAGATAGAGATAGATGGGGGGGGGGGGTAGGAGAGACCAGACACTGCAACAGATCTGGATATAGAGACAGAGATAAAGGAATAAGAGAGTAGAAAAAACTGATAGAGGGAGGATAAAAGACAAGGGGAGAGACAAAGAAGGAGAGACAGAGACAGAGACACTGAGAGAATTAGAGTTAATCTCACACACCATAAAGAATGAAAGAAATGTGGATATTTAAAAACTTTTCCCAGAAACTTAATAAATGGCAACAGAATGAGCATAATGTACAGGGATTTATTCTTCATTAAATTTGGTACCATTTATAAGTTAATTTTAGAATCTATAATAACAACTCAAATTTGTTCTAGTTGCTAAAATGCTGGTGAAAAGATATGATTTTCGTTGACTCCTCAGGCCCATAAAGAGCGGTTTATGAGACATGAATACTAAATTTACCACCAGCACTTTGCGCAGCTGAAGGGGCAGAGGAAATATGAAAAACAGTAACCAGAATAGCTGGTAGGAATTTCATTTTTTTATTGATGCTATCAAGAAGTTGATACATGTCTGAAATGGGAGAAGTATTGTTTAGCAAGCACTCTCACCAGTTGATCAAGATCAACTTAGTAAATCTAGAAGGTCAGTCTGGTTATTTGTAGATCTAGCAGCTGCCTTCACTCCCCTCCCTTTCCCATTCCATATTTTCCAGGAATTACTAGTTACATTCCCTCCCTAAAATTTGCAATTAATTAGCTATGATTCTCACTCTCATATACACTATGTCATTGATTTTCCAGCCATAAATGGAGTGTTTTACACCTAGATTGAGTCAGGGGAGGAGGAGGAGGTCATCCCAGGTGGTAGTTTCTTATTTTAATATTCTTGCTAACTATTTCTTAAACTCCCTTTTTTTATAATTGTTGAAGAATTGAAAGTGCTGTCAATATCTTCTATATCTGGTGTGCTAAGACTAATTCTCAGTTAATTCCTTTATAGTTATGGCTCTGACTTATCCGTACGGTTAACATCCTTCCCCTAATATCCTGATAACTTATGACTATTGAGAAATAAAAGGTCAATCTCCCTTTGGATAGAGTTGAGGACTCTGATATATACAGTGCCCTAAAAGTCATGTTGTGCTTTCAAGCCACACTAAAACTTTGGAGGTAACTAGGTATCACAGCAGTTGAAGCTGGACCTAGAATCAGGAAGACCTAAGTTCAAATCTTGCCTGAGATACTTGCCAACTGTGTGACCCTGAGTAAGTCTTTAATCTGTCTGCTTCAGTTTCCTCTGCTTTAAAATGGAGAGGATATCATTCTTTAAAATAGAGAGGGTTGCTGTGAGAATTGAATGAGATATTTGTAAAGTGTTCAGCACAATGACACAGTAGATGCTTAATAAATGCTTGTTCTCTTTCATTAAACTTCAATAGTTTAAGGATCCTAAGACATTAGGGACAATATTTACCTAAGACAGCATTTATTACACACTACAGTAGAGTACAAATGTTCAGCACATCTCTACAAAGTACAATAAATATAAGACAATTTATCAATCAAATATTCCAGTAGTTACAATAATGTTTCAATTTCGTATTCATCTAACATTGGATTGTTCAGTTTCAGAAAACAGTTCATTTTCCATGGTGCACTGAGGAAGTTGTCATTGAAATAAACTGGAAAAAAATTAAGTCTCTTATCAGTAGAAATAAAAACACTAAAAGTGGATCTTTTTCCTTTGTGTTTTTGGTAAATCTCTATATCCACTAGACACTAGTGAGCAGCCAATCATCCCAATACAAAAAAAAGTCTTAAAGAGAGAACCTAGATTAGCCTGAAGAAGAAAATCTAGCTTTAGAATCTCTATCTAGTCCATCACTCTTGGTATTCTGTCTCGTTATCTGTCTAATGATTGACCTAATGTTAATAATTAAATTACAATCAGACAAGGAGGCTAGAAAAATTGATAGTTCTTGTTACAAATTATTAATGTAGTTGTCCTTTTTAAAAACTATTGAAACTATAGAAAAGCACAAAATCCTTCTTCTGTACTTCTTCGTTTTTCACCAAGCACAGTTTCCTTAGACCTGTTCCCAATTTACATTTGTAATAGCTGAACCTTACTTTCTTATCCTGTAATTCTGGGTGTTATTCTATAGATGTGCAATTAAATCAGTATGGAAACACACAGATTGTAAGAACTGTGCTAGTATAACCTAACAGGAAAGAAAACTTTGAAATACAGAGGTATCATTAGACTATCATTGTTTCACATAGATAGAAAGAATATATGAATAATATTCCTCATTGTGTGTCTTGCTTAGAAGGCAGGCTTGTGGTCCCGAGTGAAGAGTATATTTCTGATTAATCCAAGCCCAGTGTACATGAGCACATGTGCACAGTCCTGATAAGGTGAAGAAAGATGTGTTTCCATGTCAACACTTTACTGGTAGGAACTATTTGGAGTTGTTAATATAAACTTTGATATTAGCTCATAGACAGTGATGGTTTTGCAAAGAATAAATCCTACACAATTATAGTGACTTTGCTGAAATGTATTTTAATCTCTAGAGAAGCTAAAAATTTTGTCGGCATGACAGGTTTGTCAATCTGCTATTGCTCTGGTTATGTGACCATTAACATGATTTTCATTAACTGGAAAGATGACATTCCAACATTACACAGAGGCTACAGTGAAAACTATTAGAACCTGTAGCAACATCTGGCTATCGCTATAATGATTTTCTAAAGAGTAGCTATATTTGGAGACCTCTCACACAACCTCATGGTGATTATTAATGATTGGAAAATTGTAACAGCATTACTGGACATACAGCAGTTTATCCCCAGGAATAACTAGAAAGTCATAAGGATGTTGGTCCCCGGGCATTACTTCATTGAAAAACTTTATTTATTTACTATTTTTATACTAGGACTATCTTTGCTTAGAGGCTAAGCAAAGCCTTTTCCCCCTATGCTAGCTAAAACTTAGATTGTCTTCACAGGATGAATCAGAGGAGAAATTCTCTAATATTTATCATTAGGCCCAGAAGATTCTCCATAGACTTTCAAAATTGCATTCAATTTTCTTATTATGTCCTCAATAAGCATCAACAAATAATATTGAGTAATTAGGAAAAACAGAAAAAGAGGGATTGAATGTGAAGCTGTGAACTTCTACTATAGTTTATTTCTTCTAAAGTGTATATCAAATGTGATATCATAGTAGCAAACTTCTCTTTGTCCATGTACCATTCTGAGCTACATTCTCCTTCCTTACGTGTATTTCTAAATGTTTTATTGATAATCCTTTTTGTTCTTTTTTTTTTTGCACTATCCACTCATTCCCTGCCCTATCCTTTAATAATGGGTACTAAAAATAAAAATCCTGCCTCAAAAATAACATGTGGTCAAACAAATCTAATACATTGTCTGAGTCTGAAAACATCTGTCTCATCCTGCAGCTCTAATTCATTGCCTGAATGGGCACTTTAAGTGAGTACCTGAAAAGACCTTAGCCTAAAAGGCAAGAGTCTCCCATTGCATCCTGGGCCTCCTCCTGACATCCTGATGGATATCTGGTCACTGGATCCAAATGACTATGGAGGAGAAAGTGAGGTTGGTGACCTTGCACAGCCCTCCCTCACTCAATTCAAAGTCAATGGCAAGTCATGTCATCATTTCCCTGATGTCATGGTCCTCTTCAAAACCGGAGGACAGATACAACAGCAACGATTCATCACCTCTCTTTCCAAGAGTGAGGAAACATGCTTCTTTATTCTTCTGAAATTGTAACTTCCCTTTCTTTAATCAGTATTTCCAAGGTGTTTTGATTTATATTGCTCTATTCTTTGTATGTTTTTTTTTTATCTCTCTTGAAAATATTCACTTTACTCTGCATGAATTCATTCAGTTCTACCCAGGATTCTCTAAAAACATCCCTTTAATCTTTTTTTTTATAATGCAATAATACCTCATTACATGTGCAGGTGCCCTTCTGATATACTCATCCACTTATCAACTGGGAAGTGGATCAACAGAAGAAAATTTACCCTTGTATTTGATAACCCTTATAGGTTATCCTGTGGGTGACTACTACGGTAGTGAGTAGTTCAATTGCTGAACTTCTCTTTACCAACCAGAAGATGCAATTAGCCCTCTAAAAAGGTTTTACTTACATGATATAGCAATGTTTTCTACTTATAAATCATTACCACATAAAACCACAAATTCACACAGCATTCATGAGAAGAGTGACCTTGAACCTAGATTATGAAGAGAATGAGACAAAGTTATTAGATATAATTGTGGCAAAGGCAATTCACAGCTTCTGGTAGAACAAGCCTGAAAGTCCTTTCCCTCTTACTACTGTCTTCACACTGGATTCTCAGCATCCAATCTATAACCTACATCTCCACTTTTCCAGAATTCATATTCCTTGAAGTTGCTTTCTTACTCAAGTAATTGTCTTTCTGTATAACTTTTTGGAGTATCTGTGCCTCCATTTTGCTAGTTGTCTTTATTTGGTCTGGTAGCCAAATTACATGGTAGTTGGGGATGGGTAGAATAAAATCTCGTCTCCTTTCTACCTTTTGGCATAAACACAGGAATCTCTTCCATAACTGATTAAAACTCTCAAACTCATCCAAAGCCCCCAGAGGAAAGTTTAATATACTCAATCAAAGATGGGTTCTTACACTTACAAAGGGATGAGTCTATAGACCTTTTTAAATATGAATACATCTACTGAGGTGAATAGGAAACCCCTTGCTTATATATTCCTATATAACAAGACACCTGGGTCATATAACTTATACAGTTCTGGGTTTGGAATCTTGAAGACTGAAGTTGAAATCCTACCTCAGATATTTACCAGTTGTGTGTTTTGGACAAGTCATTTATCCCTTTTCCAGTCACTTCACAGGGTTGTTATGAGACTCAAAAGCAATAATGCTCATAAAATGCTTTATAAACCTTTAAGTGGTATATAATTTTTAATTTTTGTATCATTTGTTTCTCCATTTCATAATCAAAGTACTTTGTTCCTTTGTCTTTGGTATTATGAAAAGTGTTACTGGGCATTTTTTAAGTGTGGGCACAAATCTGAGTATAAAGACATATCAAGGAAGTAGTATCCTTTAGTACATTTTGGATTTATAAAGAGAAAAATTGCCTTCAATATGTTAGAATGCGTGCATTCATAATCAAGCAGGCATTATCAACCAATTCTTTGAACCTAGCCATCGTACAGTATAGTAAATTATAATGGATAGGCAATGAGGAACATCTAGTCCAAAGCAAGAGTCCTGGAACTGAATCCAAATAAGAATTGATTTTGAATTCTGGTGCTTACTAGCTATACGCCCATGGGGAAATCACTTAACCTGTCAAAGTCTCAATTTCTTTATCTGAAAAAGTGGGATAATTTTTATGATATGTACATCATAGGGTAGTCTTGAATAAAGCTTTGTAAAACCTAAAGTAGTATGTAAATGTGAACTAGTAACCACAGAGACATATATGATGAAGAATTATTCTAATGTTAACCTGAACTTCCTATATTGTGGACATTTTTAGGTGTTCTTAGTTGGGGTAAAATAAGAAGTTTATTACAGAGCAAACCAATATCTAAATTCATCAAGCTATAATTGGATATAGAAAAATTCTTTTATAGGTCTGTGTAGCCTGTGGCAGGATAAAAATTAAGCTTTTGAGGCTGTACTGAATCTAGGGTTAAATAACTGACCTATTCTACTTCATCATGAAGTTCACAAGTCACTTGTTAATTTTATTCTCTTTTATCCTCATAAAGGACTTTCAGAAAAATCACAGAATACAGAGAAAAGAAAATCCAAACTTGATTTTTAAGTTATTTTAATACTCTTTAGAAACAACAGTTCTAACATAGGGCACACAGGATAAATGATTATCAAGGCTAAACTGCCCCAAACACAATTTTACCTTAAAGTAATAAATATTAATATTCAGAAAATCAACATCCTGACCTTTGATTTCAAATTACATGATATTCTTCTTATTCTAACTCTGAAATTTGAGGAGGAAAAGCTTAGATTTTGAGTTGATTATTCTAGTTGGTTGGTTGTCATCCTTTGCTCTCAAGGAGAACCGCACTGGCATCACTATGTTAGAGACAAGTTACAATGAGTGTGACTGTGGATGATCAGACCAGTGCAAGCACAGAATGCTCTACCGTAGGTCAGACACAAATAGTCCATGTGAACATTCAGAGTGGATTCTCTAAATTTACTCATCTTGTTTTTCTTTTTAGCTATTTTAATTCTGCTTTACTCATAAAGCATAGCCCCTTCTCTCATGAGGGTGTACCATGCTAAGTGGTCCTATGCCACAGTGTCTCCCATGTCACACAATCAATTCCAAATTTCTTAAGAGAAACCTTGAGAATGTCCCTGTATTGCTTCTTCTGACCACCATGTGAATGTTTTCTTGTGTCAGTTCTCCATAAAAAAGAACTAAAAAAAGATTATTTTAATTGTTCTGAAAAGGAAGGAAAAAGCATTTCAGTTTAGGGAAGGAGGAAAGGCCAGAATGTCTATTAGTTTTAGCTGACAATACATAATGCAAAACAACAAATGGAATTCACTATCATTAAACTTTGTTTTGATGATAATACTTATACTGGAAAGGAGACAGTGTAATTATTTGATGCTTCAATCTCAGAAAAAGCGTGGTACCAATTTATAGCTTCATTTCTGGGGTTCTCAGATCGCTTTCATTTTGAAAGGACAGTATTTCTAGACCTTTGGCTTTCTCCTTGATTCTCCATGCCTCTTCATGATATTCAAGCAGAATTCCCACCCTGGAATATCAGTCCATCTCCAAAGTCCATTCCTTTGCCTGATGAGATCCTCCCAAAACTTCCATTTTTGAGGAATTACCTAGACCAGTCATCCTTATTGCTCCACTCCTGATTCTCTGGATCCATTTTCCATGTGACCATGTAAGTACCTCCCACTTCAGGTTCCTTTTTTGTGCTATATTCTCTCATTGGAATGTTAACACCTTGAGAGCAGAGGTCTTCTTTGCTTTTCCTTGTATATGTAGAACTTAACCCAGTATCTGGCACATAGTAAGTACTTGATAATTCTTACTTATGGACTCAACCCCTTGATTGGAAAATCATTTTCTTTATGTGTAACACATATAACATCATTCTTCTAGTTACTCATCTCAACTCTTTTCTGCTAGGCTTTCCAAAAATTCACAAGCCAGCTTCACAATTCAAAATTTGCAGTCTCTTACTTCTGTATACATGTTCATACTCCTCATTTATCCCTCCTGTTCATCTTATTTCATCAGGCAGTCTGGCTTCCAACCTCATCATTCAACTGAAACTTCTCTCTCCAAAGTTACCAGCAATCTCTTAATTGTCAGATTTAAAGATCTTTTCTTAATCCTCATCCATCTTGACTTCTCTGTAGTACAACTATCAATTACCCTCTTCTCCTTAACTTTCTTTTATCTTTAGACTTTCATGACTTCTTTCCTGGTTCTTCTACATGTTTCTTACCTTTGCTGTATCTTCATTTAGGTCATGCCTGCGAACGACTAAGAATGATCCTCCAATGGTCTATCCTGGGTCTCTTTTCCCCCTAGACTATTTCACTTATTGACCTCATTGGCTCCCCTGGATTCAACTACCATTTCTATGTAGGTGATCCTCAGATTTACTTGTTCAGACTAAACCTTTCTCCTGACCTCCACTCTCAAATATCTACATGCCTTTTTAATATCTCAAGCTAATATCTCATGATAAATATGTCTAAAACCTAACCCATTATCTTTCCCACCCAACCATTCCCTGCTCCCAAATTCCCCTTTACTATGAGAGGATCATCCTCCCATTCACTCAGGCTCAAATCCTAGATGTTGTTCTCTACTTTTCATTCTCTCTCATCACAATACTCAATCAGTTGTCAAATCTGACACCACACTCAGATGCTGGCACCACTCTATGACAGATTCTTATCACTTCATATCTAGACTTTTACAATAAGATTTTGGTTAGTTTTCCTGCCTCAAAAGTCTCTTAGCTCTAGTCTGTCCTCCACTCAGCAATCAAAAATTGATCTTCATAAAGTGCAAATTTGACCATGTCACTTCTTATTTGATCAGCGTCAGTGACTTCATGATCAAATATGAAATCCTCTCTTTGACTTTTAAACCCTCAATAACCTGGGCATTGGCCTCCTTTCTAGTTTGTTTGCTTGTTTATTTTTCCCGGCTTACCATGACCGGTTCCCCACCTCACACCTTTCAATCCAAAGACACTGGCCTACTAGCTATTCCTTGAATAAGACCTTCAATCTCTTGATTTGATGCATTTTCACTACTTGTCCCTCATGCTTAGAATTATCTCTCTCATCCTCTCCACCTGCCAGCTTCCCTGACTTTCATTATAACCCAACTAAAATGCCACTTTCTGCAATTTGCCTGGAGAAGGGGGAACATATACAAGCGATTTTGAAAAGGTAGAAATGACACAATTTGATAACAGATTTTATGTGGGGGGGATGAGAGTGAGGAATCACAAATGAACTTTAAGTTGTCATCCTGAGAGGATGATAGCACCCTTTATAGAAGTACAGAAGTTAAAAGAGGAGAAAGTGCATGGAGAAAAGGTAATGAGTTCTGATTTGGACATTTTGAGTCTGGAATATCTGCAGGACATCCAGATTGAGATATATAAAAAGGAGTTTGTGAAATGGGACTAGAGCTTAGGAGAGACTGTAGCTAGACATAGATCTGGCATTCATCTGCATAGAAATGATTATTGAATCCATGGGAGCTAATGAGATCACCAAGGAGAATAGTATCAGAAGAAGGGTGATGATGGTGGCAGAGGCTGACATAGAGCTTTAGAAGATGCTCAGAGTCAGTTGGGGGTGAAGAGTGCAAAGATCCAGCAAAAAAGGCTATGGAGCATTCACACAGGACAGGAAGGAAGAAAATCAAGAAAGAGCAGTGCTATGGAAACTATAAAGTAGAAAATATCAAGGATAGTCAGTGTTAAAGACTATAGAAATGTCAAGGAGAAGAAAAACCATTAGATTTTGTATTTAAGAAATCACTGATAATTTTGGAGAGGGCAGTTTTAAATGAATGATTAGGTCAGAAACCAGATTTCAGAGAGTTTAGAATTTAGTGAGAGGAGGGAAAGTGGAGGCACCTAATCCAGATGGCTTTCTCAAAGAGCTTAGCTGAGAACAAGGCAGAGATACCATAAGACAATAGTGATGATGATTGGATCAGGGGAGAGGGTTTTTGGTTTGTTTGTTAGATTGAGTGATTTTTTTTATAGTGGATACATGAGTATTTTTGCAGATAACAGAAAGATCCAGAAGAGACTGGCTATCAAAGAGAATGCCAATAATAAAAGGGAAGGCCCCAATCTTCTAGAGATGATGGGAGGGAATATCAGGGGTGCACTTAGAGCATGTGGTCTTCTTGGCTCAGCAAGAACTCATCTATTCATCATTAAGAAGAGGAAAAGGAGAGATAATTGGTGATTATATCTGAGTGATGCAAGATGAGAGAAAAACAGCTCCCACTCTGATATCTCAATTTTTTAGTCAAGGATGAGGTGAAATCTTCAGTTGATTCGATGGGGGAAAGAGTGATGTGGAATGATCAATGAGAAATAAAAAGTTTTGGAATAGTTTCAATGTGGAGTGGGATAGCTAACCAATCAGGAAGCTATAAAATCATTGTTATGAGGGGAAAGATGAGATTATATGAGTTTATGGTGGACCTAGTCTCTATGATATCCTTATTTCCTCCAGTTTCATTTGTCAACAAGTGAACAGGATCAAAGGAGACAGATGAATGAAGTAATGAGTCTGGTTGGAGTGTGATAGTATGGAGAGCTGAGAGTGTGGAGTTAGGACAAGGCAACAGGAGATTACAGGGTAGAGAATATAACAGATTTTATCTGATTGGTTCAAACCGGTAAATAGAGAGAAGAGTATAGTCAATGTAGAGGTGATGACCTAGAATAAGGGAGGAGAGAGAGAGAGACTGAAGGGATACAGAGAATGGAGGTCACAGTGAGGATTAGGGGTTGTCAGGCACAAAGATTGGTGGAACAATAAAATATATTCAAATAATGGAATTTTAGCATTTGTGAAAATGGAAGTAAAATACTTGTTAAAAGAAAATCAAAGATATGATCATATTTTTATGTATCTGAGAAGGGGCAGAGCAATATATAATAGGTCATGAGAACTGAGTAAATGTTGGGCAGAGAGCATATGTGTGTGGCATAGTATATGTAGCCAGGCAACTTATAATACTATGGCATTATCCAAACTGAAACTGTTCTCTGTATCCAACATTTCAAGTAGATTCTCATACACAGAACTGCTGATGTCATCAGACTGGTCTGGTGATGTCAAGTTATGGATTCCTATGCTGAACTCCTAGACAGTACTGTTGGGCAGTTCTTTTTTAATACTTGGCCATCAAGTGGACCCCTGTCAAAAATGTTTCCTGATGTCATCTGCCATCTACAAGGCTTCATAATATTTGAAAAATGCTTACCATAGTGATTGGCATATAGTAGGAGCTTAATAAATGCTTATTTTCTTACCTTCTCCCCTCTCCCTTCTTTCCACTTCCTCTTTCAGGAAGTTTTCTGCTACTCCTGTCACTTACTGGTCTCCCCCTGAATTGCTGCTGTGATGGGTCTTTTCTTCCATTCCATAAGAGAATATTTTCAGCTACATTAGCACATAGCCTTAGGGTTATTTCTCACTTTTGTGATCTAAACCCTAAAGCCACAACCCAACAGTCAGTCAGTCAGCAGAAACCCTCAGGCTTAGGTTAAATCTGACTTTTGATTTTTTTTAATATTCTATCCAATTCTACTTGAATTCAGTGCCTTATTTAATTTAAAGTGAAAAAGTCCTTTTCCTTCCCATAATACTCACATTTATATAACCAAGTTTACAAAGAGGCTATTTTCATTATGTAGTACCATGGATAAAGAAGAATGGCTTAGTGTATAAAGCACTGGGCTTGAAGTTAGGAAGATCTGAATTCAAATCCACCCCCAGACACTTTCTAGCTGTGTGATGTTGGACAGGTCACTTAACTATGATTTCCTGACAAAACAGATCCACTAGAAAAGGAAATGGAAAACCACTCCAGGATTATCTTAGCCAAAAAAAACCCAAAGGGAGTGATGAAGAGTCAGTTACAACTGAACAACCACATGGATAAAGCACATAGACCCTGGAAGATAGAGTTCTGGATTCCATCTTGGTCACTTTCCAGTTACATAGCCACAAAGTATCATGTAACTTCTCTGGGTGTTGCTATCCTAATATGTAAAATAAGGGGGCTGAATCAGATGGCCTATCAGGGACCTTTTAGGTATAGATCTATGATCCTATAATTATATGACTTCATCCTCACAACAGCTTTATGGGGTAGATGTTATTATCTCCATTTTCCAGACGAGGCAAATGAAGCAGAGGTTTTAACCTCTGTGACTTGCTCAGGTCTTCATAGTAAGTGTCTGAGGGCAGGAACTCAGGTCTTCTAAGAATTTAAACCCAGAGCACGATCTACTGTACCACTAGCAGTTATGATTATTAGCAGACACTTGAGTTAAAAAGTTATATCAGATCCCTGCTAGATATGTGACCTTGGGCAAATCAATTAACCTTAGTTTATTTGTAAAATAGGGGTGATGGGGTTGCTTTGGGGATCAAAAGAGACTAGATAGATTTTAGATAAATAGGTAGATAGATAGATGGAGAGATAGATGGAGAGATAGATAGATAGATAGACAGATAGATAGATAGATAGATAGATAGATAGATAGATAGATAGATAGATAGATGATAGATGATAGATAGATAGATAGATGTAAAATACTTTGCAAAGCTTAAAGCACTATAACAAGGCTCCTTAAAATTTTTCCACTATTGCCCCTTTTCTCATTTGGAATGAGTTCTTTGGTGTTGCATGACCTGAGAGCATGCACATTGCAAAGTTTTGATGCTTTGCGTTCAGAACCAAGGCTGCATTGAAGATGTAGGATGCAACATGGACAAGCACTGCCAGAAACACATTGGATTTATTAGGTGTTTGATTTGTAATTAACTTTTGGTTGTTACACATTCAGAAACCTTTTACTGTTGCCAAATTTTTCCTTATATAGGCTCATGATATATAGTTTATATAAGAGATTCTGTAAGTGGAAGAACCCTTTTATACTATTAGAGCTTAAAACTACTGAGGCTTTAGGGACAGCTTGTATAAATGCTAGACACTATTATTAGTATTATTATTTCACAGATAAGGAAATTGAGAATTGAGGCAGGGTGGTTAAATAACTTGACCAGAGTCACACAGTTAATAAGTGTCTGGGGTAAGATTTTAATCTAAGCCTTTCTAACTCCAAGTCAAGCACTATCCATTTTTTCACCCCTCTAAATGCAAATTATAACCCTTATAAATCATCATCTATATAACAGTGGGGTATCTGGGATCTCAAGGCCTCACATGCCCTCTAGGTCCTCAAGTGTGGCCCTTTGACTAAATCCAAACTTCACAGAACAAATCCCCTTAATGAAAGGTTAACTTTAACCTTTAGAAGTTTAAGGATATCAAGACTGGAGGGGTAGGAAAGAACTCCAACTTCTTGTCCTAAATTTCTGCCAGAAACAAAATCATTACTTTGATTACATTTATATCTCCCTCTGTCTAGCATGATGCCTCAAACATACTTAATATTTAATTGATATTTGTGTAATGAATGAAGGAGTGAAGTGGTATGTGCTTTGCAGAAATGTAAGTTGTTTTAGGTAACGGACAATATAGAAAGCAGATCCTGATAGTGTGGACTTCCAATAAAAACATGTTAATGATCATGAGGCAATGAGGAACTTTTTACCACATGGTCTGTACATTTCTGACCCCATCACTTTTGCCCTGGCTTTTATTTTTACTGTATATTGCTTATTTTACAGCTGCTTCTCCCATGCATGGTTATTTTTCAAATTATTTCTGAGAGCAGATGTTCCCATGTGTGTGGCATAACTTCTTTCTCTTCCCCAGTGCTTTTCCCCGCAGATTGCTGGATTGTACATAGCAGCTGCCTGCCATCCTTTTGATCTGAAAAGAAAAGATTTCCATACCAGAATGGTTCTCTCAATGACATAATTAAGTTTTCTGGAACTATCATGCACATTCATATCTAGTCAAAGATGATATGGGAAAAGGAGAGAGTAATAGTAATTCAACTTGGATGGGTTTGGGATTGTTTGTGTGTGTGTGTATGTGTGTGTTTGTGTGCATGTTCAAAATGTACATTTTGCTCACCTTGCATTACATCATCTTTGGGAATTTTTCAAATTTATCTCAGAGATTAGGTCACTATTTAAAAGATCCAAAATCTGAACACTGAAAAAGGGATTCCAGCCACTGTCAAATTGCTTTCCAGAACTTGGAAGACAAATTAAAGATGAAATTCATTTCAACTGGAAACTGTCCCCAGAATCAAGAACAAGTGAAGCTCTTAACAACTTTCTGAAATTGTCTTTGAGTCAAAGACACAACATGAAGCATTTGGTACAAATCTGGCTGTTCTAAATTTTCAATTCTGAGGGTGAAATAGTAGGAATTGTGTGGGGGGGGTTGTGGGTGTGGGTGTGGGTGTGTGTGGGTGTGGGTGTGGGTGTGTGTGTATGAAATTAAAGAATTTCAGGGGGAAGAAATGGCAAAGTAGAGAAACTTCTAAGTTGATCCCTTTCAGCATTCCCCTCTAAAGAATTTTAAAGTAACTTCTCAAATTGAATTCTGGAGTGGCAAACCAACAAAAGGTGAGAGTAAGACATTATTCCAGCCCAAGACAACTTAGAATGTTGAAAAGAGAGATCTGTGACATGGTCGTGGAGGCTAACCTGAAGTCTACATGGATGAAACCCCAGTGGTAGGACCAGGAGATGGGAACAGTAGCATCAGCAGCTTCAGGAGCTCTCAAATGAGAGATGGTAAAAGAATATGGCAAACGGACAGAAAGAGATGGGAAGGGACCCGTACGACAGAAGCAGATGCAGGACCAGATTCTGTTTGGCAATTTCCATTACTGATACCCGATAGTTCAAGGGTAGAAAGGAGTACTTACAAACAAAATGAAGCAAAAACCCTAAAGGATAACATCTAGGCCTCTGGAAAATATTCAGTGGGAACAGAAAGAAATATAATTTTTCTCTTACCTTTCTGCAATCTTCAGAAAAATTGATCTTGTATTAGAGCATAAAAATCTCACAATCAAATGCAAAAAAACCAGAAATATTAAACATACCCTGTTTAGATTGTTGTGTAATAAACAAATTACATTCAATAAAGGGCTGTGGATACATTGATTAAAAATTAATTAGAAAATAAATAATCTAATCCTAAAGAATGGTGGGTCGATCATAGTAGGCCAAGCCAATATAATTAAAATGACAATTCTACCTAAATTAATTCACTTTTTCGGTTCCATACCAATCAAATTGCCAAAAATATTATTTTAGGAAGCAAGGATAAATAATAATAAAGTTCATGTGGAAGGGCAAAAGGTCAATCAAGGGAATCAATGAAAAAATGCAAAGATAGCATAGTAGGGCCAGATTTCAAAATTACTGCAAAGTGGTAATCATCAAAATAATTTCATACGTAGCGATGGATCCTTGCTTTAGAATAGGTACACTATATACACAGTAGTAAATAACTATAGTAATCTAGTGTTTGACAAGCTCAACAATCCAAGATTTGGGGATGAGAAACCACTATTTGACAAAACTTGCTGGGAAAAATGGAAACAGTTTCTTAGAAACTAGGTATAGACCAACATTGCACACCAAAATGAGGTCAAAATGGGTGAATGATTTAGAAAGAAAGGGTGCTATCATAAGCAAATTAGGAGAGCATGGGATATTTTGCCTGTCAAGTTGGTGAATAAGGGAAGAAGTTATAACCAAAAAAGGGATAGAGAACATTATGGGATGTGAAATGGATAATTTTGATTATATCAAATCATTTTTTAAATTTTATTTAAAACAACTTAATTTAAAAGAAATAAATTTAGTTTAATTTAAAACAAACAAAACCAATGCTGCCCACATTCAAAGGGAAGCAGCAAGCTAGAGGGAAAAAATTAAAGCGAGTTTCTCTGATAAAGGCCTCAATTCTCAGCTGAGTCAAATTTATAAGCATATGAGTCATTCCACGAGTGATAAATGGTCAATGGATATAAATAGGCAGTTTTCACAAGAAGAAATCAAAGCTATCTATAGTCATATGAAAGAAAATACTTTAAATTAGTAGTAATTAGAGAAATGCAAATTAAAACAGTTTGGAGATACTAGTTCACACCTATCAGACTGGCTAAGAGGACCAAAAAATGACAAATATTAAAAGTGGAGAATGTGGAAAAATCAGGACACTGTTGCATTTTTGGTAGAATTGTGAATGGATCCAACCATTCTGGAGAGCAATTTCGAACTATGTCCAAAGGGCTATGAACCTGTCCATACCCTTTGACCCAGCAATACAACTAGTAGATCTGTATTCCAAAAAGACTAAAGAAAAAAGCAAATGACCTATATGTGCAAAAATATTTAAATAGTGGTGGTACCATTCCTATGGTGACAAAGAATTGCTCATTGAAAGAATGCCCATCAATTGAATGGCTAAACAAGTTACAGTGCATGGCTATCATGGAATAATATTGTTTTATAAGAAATTATGAGAAGGATAATTTCAGAATAACCTGGAAAGACATGAAATGATGAAAAGTGAAATGAGCAACACCAAAACTCCTTACATAGTAACAGCAATATTAAAAATGCAATAATCAACTGGGAATGATTTAGCTCTTCTCAGTAATGCAATGATCTAAAAGAATTCGGAAGGACTTATGATTAAAAATGCTATCTACCTCCAAAAATAGTTTATATAATATTTTTCTAATACTTTAAAAATAGTACATGTAATATAGTATAAACTATATATATATATATACACACACACACACACACACACACGCACACTCATACACACACATAGGTATGTATACCTATATAACAGAGAGAGAGTATTTTTTTCCTAATACTATAGAAACTATTTGAAAAACGTAGGTAAAATGGAGTTCTAACAAATTCCTTTGATGACATAAATATGGTTTTAATATCTAAATAAAGGAGAACAAAGAAAAAAACAGAAAAGAAAACTAAAGACCAATTTCTTTAATAAGTATCAGTGCAAAAATGTAAATAAAATTTAGCAAGCAGATTTTAGTAATATATCTCAATGATCATACACTGTGACCAGATTGGATTCATAGCAGGAATGCAGGGCTGTTCAATATTAGGAAAACTATAAACATAATTGAATATAACAAAACCAAAAGTCTTATGATTGTATCAATAGGTGCAGAAAAAGCTTTTGACAAAGTACAATATTCATTTCTATTAAAAGCGTTAGAATAGGGGGAGGAGCCAAGATGGCAGAGTAGAAAGACTCACGTATGCTAGCTCTGAACCCACAGCCCATAAATTTCCTGTAAAAAGAGCTCCCCACAAATTCTGGAGCAGTGCAAGGTGTGCAGCAATGCAGTGGAGGAGATTTCCATTCCAGAGAGCCATGAAAAACCGACTGCAAAGGTCCGTCGCGCACCAGGCACCAGAGTCCACCCCTGCCCTGCCCTGGCTGCACGCCCGAGAGGAGCAGATACGAGCAGGCTTCAGGGACGGAATCTCTGATGGCCGCAAAGGTCCCTCCACCCACAGGTGCTACAGGTCAGTGAGAGAGACTTCTGGGCTGGCTGAGAGGGGAGCAGGGTGTCTCTATAACTCAGGCCCCCTCAGGAGGCAGCAACAGAGGCAGTGGTGTCCCGGGACTCCCGGAGCAAGCAGGAGCTCCACTCCATTACTGAAGGTCTCTGCATAAAACCCCTGAGGGAACTGAGCTTGGGAGGTGGCCCTGCCCCCACCTGAGCACCAGAACTTAAGCTCATATTGGATAGCAGCCCCGCCCGCCACGGAAAGTCCTGAGTCTGGGAAGCAGCATTTGAATCTCAGACCCCAAGCAATAGCTGGGAGGATCTATGTGGGGGTGGACAGGAATCTCAGAAGTCAAGTAACTGGCTGGGAAAATGCCCAGAAAAAGGAAGAAAAATAAGACCATAGAGAGCTACTTTCTTGAGGAAGAGATGTTCCTTCCCCCCTTCATTTCTGATGAGGAAGTGCAATGCTTGCCATCAGGGAAAGACGTGGAGATTGGGGCCTCTCTATCCCAGACATCCAAAGTGAATGTCTGAAGGGGAGGGCTCAGGCCATGGAAGAGCTCAAAAAGCATTTTGAAAATCAAGTTAGACAGCTGGAGGAAAAACTGGGAAGAGAAATGAAAGAGATGCAAGAAAAGGATGCAAAACGGGTCAATACCTTGCTAAAGGAGACCCAAAAAAATGCTGAAGAAAATAAAACCTTGAAAAATAGGCTCACTCAATTGGCAAAAGAGGTTCAAAAAGCCAATGAGGAGAAGAATGCTTTCAAAAGCAGAATTAGCCAAATGGAAAAAGAGGTTCAAAAGCTCACTGAAGAAAATAGTTCTCTCAAAATTAGAATGGAACAGATGGAGTCTAATGACTTTACAAGAAACCAAGAAAGCACCAAACAAAACCAAAAGAATGAAAAACTGGAAGAGAATGTGAAATATCTCATTGGAGAAACAACTGACCTGGAAAATAGATCCAGGAGAGACCATTTAAAAATTATGGGACTACCTGAAAGAAATGATCAAAAAAAGAGCCTAGACATCATCTTTCATGAAATTATCAAGGAAAACTGCCCTGAGATTATAGAACCAGAGGGCAAAATAAGTATTGAAGGAGTCCATCGATCACCACCTGAAAGAGATCCAAAAAGAGAAACTCCTAGGAACATTGTGGCCAAATTCCAGAGTTCCCAGGTCAAGGAGAAAATATTGCAGGCAGCTAGAAAGAAACAATTCCAGTATTGTGGAAATACAATCAGGATAACACAAGATCTAGCAGCTTCTACATTGAAGGGCATGGAATAGGATATTCCAGAAGTCAAAGGAACTAGGACTCAAACCAAGAATCACCTACCCAGCAAAACTGAGTATAATACTTCAGGGGAAAATATGGTCTTTCAACGAAATAGAGGACTTTCAAGCATTCTTGATGAAAAGACCAGAGCTGAAAAGAAAATTTGACCTTTAAACACAAGAATAAGAAGAAGCATGAAAAAGTAAACAGCAAAGAGAAGTCATAAGGGACTTACCAAAGGTGAACTATTTACATTCCTACATGGAAAGACAATATTTGTAACTCTTAAAAAGTCTCACTATCTGGGTAGTTGGTGGGACTACACGCACACACATACACACACATATGTACACGCATGCACGCACACACACACATACACACATGTGCGCACACACGGAGACAGAGAGCACAGAGGGAATTGAATAGGATGGGACCATATCTTAAAATAAATTAAGGTAAATGGTAAGAGAGAAATGTAGTGGGAAGAAAGAGGGTGAAATGGAATGGGGTAAATTATATCTCATTCAGGAGGCAAGCAGGAGACTTTTTAGTGGAGGGAAAAAAAGGAAGTTTACCCTCATCACATTCGACTAAAGGAAGGAATAAAATGCACACTTATTTTGGTATGAAAATCTATCTTACAGTACGGGAAAGTGGGGGAGGAGATAAGCAAGGTGGGGGGCACGATGGAAAGGAGGGCAATGGGAGGAGGGAGCAATTTGAAGTCAACACTTGGGGAGGGAGAGGATCAAAAGACAGAATAGAAACAATGGGGGGCAGGATAGGATGGAGGGAAATACAGTTAGTCTTACACAGCACGACTATTGTCGAAGTCATTTGCAAAACTACACAGATAGGGCCTATATTGAAGTGCCTGCCTTCCCAAAGGGAATGGGTGGGGAGGGAGGGATAGGGAGAAGTTGGAACTCAAAGTTTTAGGAACAACTGTTGAGTATTTTTCTTGCTACTAGGAAAGAAGACATACAGTTAATGAGGAATAGAAAGTCATCTGGCCCTACAGGACAAAAGAGAAGATGGGGACAAGAGAAGGGAGGGGGAGTAGAAGAGAGGGAAGATTGGTGATAGGGGAAATTAGAATGCTTGGTGTGGGGGGAGGGGACAAATGGGGAGAAAATTTGGAACCCAAAATTTTGTGAAAATGAATGTAAAAAGTTAAATAATTAAATTTATATTAAAAAATAAAAAAACATTTCAACAAAAACACTAGAATAGGAATAAACAGAGCCTTTCTTAAAATATGTTTTATCTATATAAAACCATCAGCAAACATTATATGTAATGGGAATAAATTTAAAATCTTCCTAATAAGGCCAGGTTGAAGCAAGGATGTCCATTATCATCATCAGAATTCATCATTGTATTAGCTATACTATGGCAATGTCCATCAATTAGGAAATGGCTGAAAAGCTGTGGTATATGATTCTGATGGACTGTTACTGTGCAATAAGAAATGATGAGCAAGATGATTTCATAAAAACCTGGAAAGACTTGAGTGAACTCATGCAAAGTGAAATGAGTAAAATCAAGAGAATACAGTCACAGCAATATTGAAAGGATGGTCAAGTGATCAAGAAAATAATCCAAGACAATTCCCAGGAGCCCATGACAAAAAAAAAAAATGCTCTCCATGTTCAGAGAGAGAAATAATATCAAATTAATCAAATTAATATCAAAGTATGCTTTCTACTTTCTTTTTTTAAAATTTTGGTCTATCT
Source organism: Bettongia penicillata ogilbyi (assembly GCA_023548195.1). NCBI lineage: Eukaryota > Metazoa > Chordata > Mammalia > Diprotodontia > Potoroidae > Bettongia > Bettongia penicillata. The sequence continues at coordinate 992,182 of JAJHZJ010000140.1, forward strand.
TTTGATATGTGGTTAACATGGAAATATTAAATTGCTTTCCTTTTCAAGGGGGAAAGGCAAGAGGGAGAGGAGTAATTTGGAACTCAAAGTTTTAAAAAATCTTGTTCATAAAATGTCTTTATACGTAATTGGGAAATATTTACAAAATAAGTAAATATATTTTTAAAAGCATTTTCTTCTTAACAGCTTGAATGTAATGCCTAGTGAGTAAGCTTAAAGTCAGTCAGTGGATAGATTTTATCAAGCACCTTTGGTGTGCTAGGCACTTAGCTAATCACTGAGAATACAAAGAAAAGCAAAAGACAGTGAAGGAGACAAACACGCAATTACATACCAAAAAAAGCTACATACAAAATTAATTTGAAATAATCAATGGAAGGTGTCACTAGGAATTAAGGAGAATCAAAATCTTTATGTAGAAGGTATTATTTTAGCTGAGATTTGGAGGAAATCAGAAAAACCAAGAGGTAGAGATAAGGAACTAGAGAATTCCAGGCATGGATGGATGACAGCTAGAGAAAATGTCTAGAGGTGGAGTGTTTTGTTCATGGAATAGCAAGGATCGCCATCATTGAATTACAGAAGATATGGTAGGGTGTAAAATGTAAGAAAACTGGAAAGGTCAGGGGAAGAAGCAGATTATGAAACCTGACGGAGGATTTGATATTTGATACTGGAGATAATCAGGAGACACTGAAACTGACTGAGTAGGGAGGAGATATTGTCAGACTTGAGTGTTAAAAAACAATCACTTTGACATATAAGTAGAGGATGTATTGCATCAGCGAGAGACTGGTAGAAGGGAGACCAACCAGAACATCATAAAATCATAAAGCACTCAATTTCATCAATGAAACAGCGCTATCACAGAGTTCCATATTCACACTAATTCTGACCCTCATAAATACTTATGTAAACTGTTGCCACCTAAGTGCTCTCTCCTGTCCTTTCCGGCACCAGTCCATCAGACTCCACATAAATTCCATATTGACATTCCTGCAACCTTAATACGTATTTCTGATCAATTCATTCCTCTGCTCAAGAAGCTCCAATGGCTTTCCTAAATTCCATGATTTAGCTTCAGCAAATCTTTCTATTCTGAAGATACAATTTTATTCCTCATGTTCTCTGTGTGCTAGCCAAACTAGCCTACTTAACCCTTATTTCTCACTGGTCTCTTGGAACACCTTGCTCCCTCCAAGGTCCAGATCAAATGACACTACTTTCAGGAGATTCTGTCTGATTCCCTAGTACTCCCAGAAATCACTTTGTATTTTGAGCAACATACATGTTGCCTACGAAAATGTCACCCTCCACTCCCCCAGTAGAATGGAAGATCTTTCAGTGCAGGAATGATTTGGTTTTGTATTTATATCTTCAATGTCTGTTACAACCTCCTTTGTGGTTCACTTTGGAAATCTATCACTGAATGAAAACCGGTGGTTATTTTCAACCAACCTATTGGTCATTCTCTCTCCTCTCTCAAGGTGTTAAGTGCCTGAGTCATAATTTCCCTCTCCTAGCTCTTGACCTCCTACCCTCTTATGCCTTATACCTCATAAGTCTATTTTTCATTCTCATCATGATTTCAAATCCCTCTAGTACTCAGTATTATCCCAGGTCATCACTCCTGCTCTGACTAAACTCTCATCCCTTATCGATCTTGATCCCCTGCCTCATTATTCTATTGATGATCTAACCTAGCAAAGTTGTTCTTATCAACATATTCCTCTACTTCTTTTCGGATGCTGTTGAACGGAGATGGGGAAAATCGCACAATCATACTGACTGGGGCCATCTCAATTGTATTATCAGCTGGGTCCTCCGTGCAGGTAAACCTATTACTTCCTCCAATTGATTCTATATTTCCATCACAAAAATAGCTTTTCGAAACCTCTGTCCTCTCCTCCACTGAGACAAACTCACTATTCAGTGATATATAACAACTCACAGGAGCCAAATGACAAATAATCAGCGTGAGCATTTACACTTTGGAAATCAGCAAATGCTACAAATCAGGGCATTTCTTATTGTTTTACTGATTGCTTAGATTTAAGAAAGTGATGATGGAAATGTCATTAAGCAGATTAATCTTAAATTGTGTCATGTTTACTTTTTTTGAGATCTAGCTGATAAACATTTACCTGTACTTCCTTGTCTCTGTGTCTACTTTCTGAGCTGAGGATTTTACTTTATATCTTTCTGAGAAATTGAGTATATTTATCAAGAGCTCCCTCTTCTAAACTTATAACTGATTGATATTCATCTCCCACTAAAAGGTGCCCTTTTTTCTTGCCAGGAACATACCTGTTATTTATATCCTTGATCCCATACATTTTATCATCTCTAAGATATTGCCCACACAATCACAACCACTTTCCATTCTCTCCCTACCTAATAATTCTTTACTCTTTTGGTACAAATATATCATTATCTCCACATCCTTAGAAAAAGGCAATCAACATATATATTATTTCTCCTTCCTTAGTCAAACTCAAAAGCCATCTACATTTAGTATTTCCACCTTCTAAGACTCTTTTCCAAAACTTCCGCAATGTACATTCAAAACTCATCACTCAAATTGCACTATTATCTCCAAAGTTATTCTCTCCTAATGTCTAAATCTGATGATTTTTTTCTCAGTCATCATACTTCTTGACCTCTATGAAGCTAATACTATTAATCACATTGTCCTCCTGAATATATGTTCCTCTCTGAGTTTTCGTGACACTGATATTTCCTGGTTCTCTTCCTACCTATCTGAGAATTCCATATTATTCTTTTCCAAGATTGTCATCTATGTCACATTCACTAACTGAAAGTATCTGTACTGGATCCAATTTTCTTTCTCTCGATGCTCCTTTACTTAGTAAATGCATCCCATGTCACAGATCTAATTATCATTTATATACAGACGATTCCCAAATCTTTTTATCTATTTCTAGTCTCTTTTCTTGCTCACATCCCTGCTTAATCAACTGCCTATTAGATATTTAGAACTGGATGGGGATATATGGGAATCTCAAAGTCAATGTGTCTAAACAGAATTCATTAGCTTTTCTCGAAACCATCTACTTTCATGAACTTCCTTATTTTTGTCAATGGTATCAGTATCCTTCTAGATACCCACTCTCAGAATAGCTGCATCACCCTTGCTTCTTGCATTCAATTCATCTCCTATTTGTCTCCATTTTCCAAATCTTGTCATTCCCATCTCTACAATTTCCTTAACATAAATCTCTTTGTCTCCGCTCATATATCTACTCTCTGTGCTAGGTGAGGAAATCATTCCTCTTGCCTAAAATACTCCATTAGCTTCCTATTTGGTCTTTCAACCACAAGCCTCTTCCCTAACCTTAGCATAGCCACCAAAGTGATTTTCTCAAAACTCAGGTTTCTGTTATCAGTAAACTTAAATGGCTCCCTGTTTACCTCCAGGATCAAATATAAACTCCTCTCTTTGGCATTTAAAGCTCTTGACAACTTGCCTCCTACCTTTTACCTTTCCAGGATTGTTACCCCATAGTAGGAGTTTGTTCTTTCTTTATGAGACATGAATGCCTCCAAGACACAAAACTGGCTCATTTCTCTCATTACCTCCTGGTTCTAATTCCTATTTTCCATACTTTACTACAATGACTTAATTGCCATCTTATGCTGAAACTCGTCTTAGCTCCTGAAGTCTTCTTACTTTGAGACATTCTTCTACCATACCCAGTCCTCTTCTTCTGTTGGTGACTTCCTCCTGGGCCCTCCATTTTGGTGAGGTGAACAGGCCATCCAGCCTTCATTTCCTTCTGCTTCCATCTCACCCTGTAAACTCCCTCAACACTTACAGATTCCTCACCCTAGAACTCCATGCTACCATAGACACCTTCCCACACAAACTGCTTTAAGAAGCTCATTTTTTAATGTGTATTATTTTCCCTACTAGAACGTAAATTCCTTGAGGGCAGGAATCATCTTTCTTTTAGCTTCACTTGTAGCCCCAGTGCCCAGCACAATGCTTGTGACTTTATTTTACTGACCTGTTTGGCAATCTGGTGAAGCCTACAAACCCTTTCACAGAACAATATTTTTAAATTCATAAAATACACACGATAAAAAAACAACTATGTTGATACAGTTATCAAAATGTATTAAGAAAAATAGTTGAAGGATCCCAGATAAAGAAGGCCTACTCTATACACACTATGGTTTAGCCATATGGGTCTCTTTGCCGTTCCTTATACGCAGCATTCTGAACTTCTGTCTCCAGGATTCCATGCTGCATTCTCCTCCCATACTTTGCATGATATCCCTCATCATGTCCATCCTGTGTAATGGCGGGTTTCTTTTAAGTCTCAGCTCAAGGAACTATCTTCTACATGAAGTCTTTCCTTATCTTCCTAATTGTGAATGCCTTTTCTCCCAAAACTATTTTGTACAGTTTGTATATAAATTGAACATATATGTAAATATATTACCTCTTTGACTCTGCCTTCAGTTTTTGTATCCTTAGAACTTAGGACAGTGCCAAGAACATAGTAGGCATTTAATTAGTATCTTAAGAAATATTTATGGGTGATTAATAATCCATTCACTGTTAATGGAGAATCTAGTATGTGTGTTTGACTATAAAGGACAGAAAGCTTAGAGACAACCTTCAAATTTGTTTTGAATATTGCTAAGGGAAAGGGAATGGGGAAGGTGAAAATTAGGGTAAAGGTTAATTTCAGTCTTTCAGTAACCCATTTTAGACCTAAGCAATGGTATTGCCACTATCTTTTTCAGTGGGCAAAACTAAAATAAATATTTCTCAATAACAGAAGCAAAAATTATCTATCCACATTCTTGTGGATCATGAAGGCAGTGTACAAGAACATGGCTCCTGGCTAATTTTAAATTTGTTGTATCCTGTAACATTAAACCCATTTTCAGACATATGAAACCTCCAAGATACAAGAGCAGTGAAAGAGGGGTGAAAAGGTTACAGACAAAATGAAAAAAAAATGCTTGCATGAGGGAAATCTAATTGGAAAGTTTTATCAGATCATTTGTTCAAACATGTAGCATCCCCCATAGCCTGGATTTTCTTTATTTTTGTAAAAGCTATACTTTTAAAATGTCATCAGGAAATGGTGGGGGAGGAGGGAAGAGTTATAAATGAAAAATCTGTCTGTTTCTTGGTGATTTAGACAAAAAGAGGAAACAAAAAATTAGAGCAGACATAATTAATTATGTCTACCGACCACATATGTAGGCGGTGGGATTAAGAAAAAAAAAATCCAAGAAAAAGAAATGATAGAGCTTCCATGTTATTAAAATGTCTTTCCTTATCCTACAGGGAGAAAAAAGTTAAATTTATGCACCTCCATTTCCCTTCCTAAATAGCTATTCTGAATTCTGAGGCTACCAGACATCATATAACTACATCCTTTCTATCTTCTCTGTACTTATAGTCTTAAAAGTAAACTCCAAAAACAGATGTGCCACAAATTCAGAAAAAAAGTTTCATGCCAGCTGACAAAGTGCCCTTAATTGCACAATAAATCCTCATGACAATTTGCTAAAGTCTCAATGAATGGTACTTAGTGCTACCTGTTGCTTAAAAATGCAAATAAGGAAGTACTCACTTGTCTTGTAGGATCAGTTTACCTCTCCCCACAAGAATATACTTGATTCAAAATATTTATTGGTCACTAGTTCCTAATATATTGATGGCAATTTAAAAAGGCATGATTCAACTTAAGCCAGAAATAAAAACATATTTTTAGCTTGAATTACCTGAGGGAGAAATTAAAGTGAATCTCATTTTTATCAATACTTAGGGTCAGTGGCTGGAAGTAAGGCAATAGACTTAGCAGATAACTTTGGAAGAGAAGGTCAGAGAATATTTCTCTTGACAGCTCCAACTCTCTAGCTGCCTCTGATACTTCCCTAATTCCTTGCTTCCTGGACAAGAAAATATCCAGGACTAAGAGGTATAGGTTAAAGAACTGACATTAGACCAAAAACTATAAGGGGTGGAGGAATGATACTGTTAACTCTAGTTCAAATTTACATTCCTGTTCTCTGACATACATTTGTCAACAAACCTCATTATTTCCCTCTTTCCTATATTTTTCATAATGACAGAGTTTTATATCCCTCTCTGTCTTAGTAATATATCACTTTCCTGATACACACACACAAAAATATTTTAAATACCCAAAGATTTTGAGAATTAGTTGCTTAACCCAGAAAAATAACTATTCTCCAGTCAAAAACTTAGTATTCTCAGAGGATGCCTGTATAGCATTTATTTAGTGGAAATCTGCAGAATCCCTGGATAATAGAACTGGACAGATACCACAAGAGGTCAATATGTTTATGTTCTGTTTAATATCAAATTTCACCCACCAAAATTCTGTACTTAGGAACTGAAACACTAATGTCATGATGCTCAGTCATTTTTCTTTTTGACATTTAAAGAATGAATAGAAATAAATGAACAATTTTGTTAGCTGCCAAAAAAAAAGGCATTTCTCAGATTGAACTGTTTAGTGAAGCATAATAAAAAGCAATAGGTGCATAGGAGCCTGGGGAAGTTGGGTCACAATTGACAAAAGAAGAAAAAAAAATTGACAAGAGCAGGATGAATAGTAAAAGTAAAATTTAAAAGTCTACTTTCTGACTTTATCTCTGGAGAGAAATTGTCTCATACAAAGCTCCTCTACCTAAGAAGATAGTGAATGAAAACTGGATTGTCTATTAATCCATTAACACGTATTTATTAAACACGTACCTGTGCACTAGGCACTCTACTAGATTTTAGGGATAGATAGACAAAAATTAAATAGCTCCTGATCTTGAGGAACTTAGATTCCATATTATTATATACTCATGTAGGGAGGATTTGGAGTATGCTCAAATTTTCTAACATGTAGGGGCCTTGTTTCTCTATTTTCCCCTACCGTAAAGATGCTAGTAGTCTCTTTTGTTGGGCAAAGTACCTAGAACAGGCTACGTCTTTACAACTACCAGATTTGGACAATCTCAATATCTTTATTGTGTGTTTTTTCCTGATGTATGAAGGGTGTATAACACACAGCTCCTCACATTACAGGTGCACAGAACTGAATCAGGATAACTTCCCTGCTTCTTTCCTTTCAGGCTTACATCAGAGTGTTTCTGTTTCTTTTTTGTTTTGTTTCTTTTCCATTTCAGGGCAGTAATGTATACCAGACCCATGAGTTCAAGCTACAGAAATCTTGGAACCTGGTTGGACGTTGCAGTCAGTCAGCCCTCTAACCAGGGGGTCCTAAAAATCAGAGTACCCAGGTCCTGAGCTGGGGTTTTGGACTTGAAACTTGGGGCTGATACATAGTAAATGAGCTAAGCTCTGAACCTAATCCTCTTGTCCTCCCCAGAGTCCAGGATGGTCCTTGGACATGTTTCTATATTTATACCTGTGAAGTAAACACTTCTATATAAAAGCTAATCTGTCAATAGGTAAACAGAACTGATGTATGGGGAGCCCTGCACTTGAGGGAATTCCATCAATGTGGGCTTGAGTCATGGGCATAGAGCCTTAACACCTCAAACCCTATTAAAAAAATGACAAAGGACCCTAGGGTAAAGATGAGATATAATATACCTGTTCTTCAGGGGAGGTAAGTCAGTGTTCCGGACAGAATAAATGCAAGGTAATTTCATGGGAGGAGGCTTCAGTAGCTGCAGGGGTCAGGAAAGTTTGGGTTAGCTCTTGATCTGTTCTTTGAAAAATGTTAGAGATTCTGATAGGTATGAAAAGGGAGTGCATTCATGAGTATGCTAGTAAATATTTAATAACCTGATCTGTAATATATACATACATATATACATGCATACCTACAGTAGACTTCTATGTTCAATCGGCATTATTACCATTTTCTCCATCACTTTCTTAAATCTACACAATCAACAAAACAATAAAATAAGCCCTGACTTATAGTATTTTCTGATTTCTGAAGGGCAAATGCTCACACTGAAAACATAACAGTAAGATCTTGCCGATACAAGCTGGCTCCAGTACACCCCTGAGTGCATTTTTGGCATGGGGGATGGGGGGAGTGACAGGAACCTGTTCAAAGGCATGGAGTTAGGTGGATAGAATATCATCTCTGAGGAATAGCCAAAAGGCCAGTTTGACTGGATTGTCCAGTGCGTGAAGTTGAGAAATGTGTAATATTCCTGAAAAGGTATGATAGAGTCCAACTGTGAAGGACTTTATGTGCCAAATGGAGGAAATTGTATCTGATCCTAGAGACAATGAAGAGCCCCTACAGCTCTTCATTGTAGAGAAGTAGAGAAATGGCATTGTCAGGACAGCGCTTAAAAATATTGTTTTGGCGTCTGTGTGCAGTATGGAATATAGAAGAGAGAGCTTTGAGAGTTGGGAGAAAAATTAGAAAATCCATAAATGTCCACATGAGATAATCTGTAGAAGTAATCTAGGATAGGTCTGCACAAAGTCAAGTGAAGGGATTGTCTAGAATTTTGGTCAATGTGACTAGATGATTTAGTTGATAAAATGTCCCTGCTTTTTCTCCAAAAGAAAGATGATTTTCTAAGAATCTATTGTCTTAACACTGTACTACATTATAGACAAACATTCTGAATATCAAAACATCTTTTTATATAAGATATCATCCATATATTCCAGCATCATATAGATATAAGTATTTTTTCCAACTCTCAAGTTAAATTACTAATGTAACATTACTGTCATTTGTATCAGAGTACTTTTCTAACAATGTGAACCATACTGAAGATAAGTAGTGTGGAATAGTGGAAAGAGAACTGGTTTGGGGTCTGAGGGGCTTGGTTCAAACTCAAGTCACCTGAACCAAATTAACTACATTCTAGGGTAGTGAAAGAACCAGAATGTCTGATTGATGACTCACCATCAGTGACATATGAAAGATCATGGAGAATGAGAAAGCCACAGGCAGGCTAATCAAGGACATGCTGCCCCAATTAATTTTAAAAGGGGGGAAGGGGAAATGGTCTGCAAATTATCAACCAATGAGCTTGATTTCAACTCAGCAAATTTCCAGAATAGATCATTAAAGAGATAATGAATGCCTAGAAAAAATAAAAAAAGTGAGTAAGTATGGTTTCATCAAGAACAGATGTCACAACTAGTTTTATTTCATTTTTGATGAATTTTAAAAAAAAGTAAACTTCAGATCAGGGAAATTATATAATTATATTATCTATATATACATATAATTATATAGCATATATATGTATGTAGTTTAGCTATGCTATATATATGTGCATACATGTATGCACATGTGTGTATATGTGTGTGTATATATGTGTTTATAGCTTAGCTTTGTTACAGGAAAGAATACGATAAAGTAATTTGTATTATTCCTATGGAAAAGATAGAGAAATGTAGACTAGAAAATAATAATACAATTAGATTGATTCAGAAATGATTTGTAAGTGCATGTCAGAAGATTAATGGACCATGTATTGTAAAAATGTAAAATATGTGTTATTTAGAAGAATATGTGGAAAAAACAAATAATGTGGTACTCTGACACATGTATGTAGAAACATATATTTATAGAAGTAACTATACTTGGGATAAAAAAAATCACCTTCACAAGTGCAAAATGATGGAAACATGTTCAGATAGAAGATTGAAGACAAAATCAAACCTTAATAAATTAAAGCTTAAAAAGACTTAGAATTGTGATGTGGCAACCAGAAAAGCTAATTTGATTTCATTTTTTGTTAACAGGAGTAAAGCTTCTAGGAACAAGGAGGTATTTGATAATGCCTCTGTACTACGTCCAGGTCAGACCTCATTTGTGGTATTGTCTTTGGTCTTTGACATTACAGTTTGTGGAAGATATTGATAAGATATTGGAAAGCATCCATAGGAGGATGACCAGAATCAGACAGGGCCTTAGAGCAAAGTTATATGAAAATAGATTGAATAGCATAGGGGAAAGAAAGCTCAGAGGGAGTTTAATATCTGTGTGAAGAGCTATCATGCAAATGGGGGATCGAACTTACTCTGCTTGACCCCAAAGAAGAGAACAAGGACAATGAGTAGAAGCTAAGAAGAGACAAATTTAAATTCAATGGCAGCATAAACTTTCTGACAACTGCCATCCAAAAGTGGGCTAGGCTGCTTTACTATACAAGTCCTATTGTATGACAATGTGTTGGGTATGTTATAATAGGAAATCTCTTTGGGGCATATGTTAGACTTTGGAGATAGTTTTGAAGAACCTTCTAATTGTACGCTTCTGTGACCTGAATATGAATCCTGCCTCAATCGCTTGCTAGCTGCATAATATCAGGCATATCATCTGCTCTCTGTATAGTTCATTTTCTCCATGTATAATGTGAGAGGACTGAATTGAATGAATTCTAAGGAGTTCTGAAAATATGACCCCATGATACTGTGACTATGTACTCAGCATCCAAAGAAATCTCCAACATCTCTACAGCAATTGTGTACATAGGACATGTGTGCAATTCCTGCTTTAAACAATGCATCTCAGATTAAGAAATCCTGCTTGATTTTTTTCTCAAGTAACTGAAGCACAAGGTCCATCCTCAAATATTTAAATGATCTATTATCTCATTAATGTGTTTATTGCAATGATGGGAATGCAATCCATTCCTGCCTGACATTCCTGTGACATGTCCAGGTTCTCCAAACAACGTTCAGGGGGCCTTTTCCACTTTATCTTGACAGTACATGGATAGCAATGGAGGTCCTGGGACCTCTAATGTTTATTCCTCATTCATTAAATGACCAGTCCATCTACTTTTGTAATTAAAAGTCTATTTGATGACACCTTTCTTCTAGTACATCACTGTAGTTTCTTTTTGGTTACTTGTTACAACCCGCTTACTCCTACAATGTACCACTGCATTGCCCTCTGAGTAGCAATCAATGCTTTGGAGAGTAGTTTTCCGTAACTCACAATCACATGACAAAACTCATAGACTTTTGGTTTTAAGATCAAATGGATATGGACATGGAATATTATATTCTGAAGAACAAGAGAGCTGGATCTGCAACCAAGAATAACTTACCCAGTAAAGACTAGCATAATCCTGAATGTGTAAAAATGTATATTTAATGAATTAAATGACTTACAGGTATTTGTGACAAAAAGATCACAGTTGAATGGAAATCTGCCATATAAAATTCAGGAGAAACATAAGGTAAACATGAAAGATCTAAGGGATTTAGTAAGGTCAAACTGTTTAATTTTTATGGGAAAATGTTATGTGTAACTCTTAAGAATATTGTGATTACTACTTGGGTAGTCTGAAAGACCGTACATATAGATAGAAGACTTGGAGTTGATATAATTATGATGAGAAGACTCTGGAAAATAAAATTGGGTATGGAGAGGTGAAATGGAGAAATATTCTCATTCACATGAGGAATGAAGTGAAGGCAAAAGGGGGTGAAGGGTTGGTAGTACTTGAATTTTTGCTCAAAGGAAATGAGATAAAGAAGAAATCATATATATATATGTATAAAAGTCATTTTATCTTACAAAGAAGTAGGAGGGCAAGGAGAAAAGATAAGGGAGAGATTTTTAAAAGGAGTACATTCTAAGAAAGCAATGGTTAGAAGTAAATTAGACATTTGAGGAGGGATAGGGTAAAGAAGAATGAGAGAAGGATAAACAGTGAGGAAAAATGGACTGGAGGGAAATACACAATTAGTCACCTATAAAACAGAAAACAACAGAATGGATTAAAATATTGTCCATATCCAGAGAAGGAAATTATCTATCTATCTATCTATCTATCTATCTATCTATCTATCTATCTAGGTAGATAGATAGATCTATATATAGTATGATATACATACATACATATCTGTGTCCAATGGCATCTTTCTCCAGCGAGGATTGTGGAGGGAGAGAGAAAGAAGTGTACAGCAGAAAACAAGAGAAAACTTAGGAGGAAGCACAAAAAAGTAGTGCAGCTTAGGAAAAAAAAGTGTTGTCTTTATTGCACATTTTTTCCGAAAGAAGTAAACTGTGAAATGGAGATTCATGGTTTCATATCGAATTTTCTTTTTGTGTTATGCTATATACATGGGAGGGCAACTAGGTGGTGCAGTGGATAAAGCACCAATGCAGGAGTCAGGAGGACCTGAGTTCAAATATTACCTCACACACTTGACACGCACTAGCTGTGTGACCTTGGGCAAGTCACTTAACCCCAATTGCCACTTCCTGGGTAATCTCCAGTCATCTTGATGAATATCTGGTCCCTGGATTCAGACGGCTCTGAAGGAGAAGTGAGGCTGGTGACCTGCACAGCCCTCACTCACTCACAACAAAGTCAAGTGCAAGTCATTATTTCTCTGATGGCATGGTCTTCTTCAGCAAAGAAGGACAAACACACACACATATACATAGGAATTTTTTTGTATTTAAGTTAAAAAAATAATAAAATATTAAAAATATTAAAATAAAATAACATACATCATTAAAGGGACTCTATAATTTCCCAAAGGCAAGCTCTCATTTTTATTCCCTTTGATTTAGGAAACAACTTATTCATAATGTCTTTCCAAGATGTGTGTGCATTTATTTCTGTATATGTGTGCATTTATTAAACACATAGAGGCTGACAGAGAGTGGTGAAAAGATGTTATCAAGTTCCAAACCAAACTGGAGGCACAAGAAAAAGTGATTGGGACCAACCTTATATATCTTATCTGAGTTATGTGAGTCTGCTACAGATGTTATCTTCAGTTTCGTATGAAATCATACATAAATCAAAATCTCTAAGCTTATCAGATATCAAGGGAGTCATATATCTATTCAACCTCAAACTCACATCACAAATGCTATGTACAAAATTTCCTAAAAGTGGTTATTTAGTCTCTGTGCAAATATCTCCAATGATGAGGAATCCACAATCCATTTTTAAAAACTTTAATTATTACTTCATTTATTTCATTGTCATAGATAGGAAATTAGCTTTCCTGAAACTTCCCCCCATTGTTCTTAGTTCTTCCTTATTTCTGCAGCCAAAGAAAACAAATCTGATACCTTTTTCAGATACCCTTTAAATATTTGAAGACTGCTATTACACACCCAACCACATTCTTTATTTCAATACTCTCACCCACCATTGAAACTGAAATACAGGTGAGATCTAATATTATGACCCTGGGGATTCAGCTTAAATTTATAACAATGCTTACCACTGTCCAACTCTTCAGAGCTGCATACCCTTAACAAAGAGAAAGAAGTTCAATCCAAGAAGTATATGTATGATGAATTGGAATGGAGTAAACACAATGAAGAACAAAAAAGAAACATTTTAAGGTCCCATGAATGCACGATGCCAAAAGGAAATATTGCTAATAATAAGAATGATCAATAACTTGAATTTGTGTAGCATTATATGTGTAGGGCATGAGAATGGGAATGAAAAACAGCAGAGCCACACAAGAGTAGAAGTGAACAAAGCTTTATCAGCCCTTTTCATATGAGGCTGTCATTGTCTCTAGCCCAGAGTTAAAGGCAGTACACAATTTTCCTTCTCAGCCTCTTTTTACCCTATCGCTATTAACTTATCTTTCCCCTCACTTTCCATCACCCCACTTTGCTTACCCCTACAAGAGTCTTCTCATCTCTCCTCCCTACTTCTCCTAATCTCAATTCACCCACTCATCTAAAAGTCCCTTCCCTACCCAGTCTCGCAGTTTTCTCGCCTCTTTACAAATTCAGGAAACTTCTACACCCTTCAAGATGTACATGCTCTCTTCAACCCAGACTAGAGTAAGGTTCCAACATTACAAGTCCACCATCCAAACCTTCTTCCTTTAAATTTGTTCTTCTTTCAAGTCCCATTTTATACCTTTTTCTATCCAATTTTGTTTTTTGTAAATCATCTCATACACATTTCAGCCCCAACTTTTGTTCAGACTACATTTTTAATAACAGTTTTAATACTAATAGCATTTTCATATATATTTATATTTCTATATGTACATATACACATATGTATGTATCTACATATTTATGTCTATATCTACCTATCTCTCTGTATATACAGTCTAACCTTAGTGAGTGCCTTATAATCAGTCTTTAAGGTTTTCCTTATATTTCTTCTAGACATTTTATATCAAATTTTCCATTGAGTTTTTGGCATTTTGTTACAAATACCTGAAAGTCTTTCATTTGTCAAATTTCCATTTTTTTTTTCCCATCAGGATTGGGGAGAGAAGAAAGAAAGGAAATCTACATCACAACTTTGTTATATATTTTGGAAGGAATAGAAGTTGTACATGGTAGATTTACAATTTCATGTGCAATCGTCTTTTTTATTGTACATTATGGAAATACTTGTTTTGTTCCATGAATTGAAAATAAATTTAAAAAATAAAATAAAGAAAGCACATGGTAAAACCTCTCAGGGCTTAGACTGAAGAGTCAACATGATACCAGTGGGAGATTCCCCTGTTCTTTTTAGGACTAGGAAAGTGAGAGCATTTTCTAAATTGCCTGATAATGAGTGAGGGATGAGGAGAAGGGGCACTAGGAACATAACCCTAAAAGTAGTATTCTAGCAAGAGGCTGAAAGTGATGGATGGGAGGATAGGCCTAGTCTCTGGGTTGATTAGCTTCAGCATATATGAGTCCTGGATGAATAGAGCCCATCTAATTGACCTGGTGGTTATCAGTCAACAGTATGCTTTCTTTCTTTTTTTTTTCTTCCTTCCTTATTTCCTTCCTTCCTTCATTTCTTTCTTTCTTGCTCTTTCTTTCATTCATTCTTTATTTCTTCCTTTCCTTCTTTTTTTCCTCTCCTCATCCTCCTCTCCCTCCACCTCCTCCTTCTCATTTTTCTTCTTCCCATTTCTATGGATTACAGAGAAAGAACAGAAAAAGACTTGGCAGTCTGGAAAATGTTAACAATGTGATACCTCATGTTAAGCAAAGGTATCAGTAGGGCTAGGACACTAAGTCACAAAATAGAAACTATAACTATAGCTCTAAATCAAAAATCAGTTGACTATACATGTGTAAATAAATACATATGTAGATATATATAGAAAATATATGTACATACATGTGTGAATGTGTGCACACCTATATCCTTTCAATTCATTTCAATAGGCAAATGCAACTATTCTCAATAGAACCATTGCAACACGTGTAAAAACGATATGAATCCAATAAACCAAACAATAATCATTTAGTAAAGGGTTACTGTATTGTAGCTATCACACTGCTCATTTCCTAGTATGAGGAAGGCGTATAGAAAAGGTGCCCTAAACATTGTCTGCTTACTCAACCCTGGCCTGATTACCGCAGCAAGCAGGAAATCCCACCATGTGCTTGAAACACAAAAAAAATGTACAAAAGGTACAAAAATGTCTACAAAGGTAATTCCACTCACCATCAGCACATGGAACATGTGCACATGAATTGACAACACAAAATCCAGTACATCTGAAAGATGAACGCTCTTGTTGCAAGAGAACTCAACAATTATCACATCCAAATAGCAACCCTGAGTGAAATAAGGTTGACAAATGAAGGCCAGCTTACTGAAGTTGGAGTTGGATACACAGTTTTCTAGAGTGGGCATAGTGAAGGGGAGCACCATGAAGCTGGCGTGGATTTGTCATCAAAACTAATATAACCAGCCAGCTGGCATGCCTGCCAAAAGGAGTGAATGACAGGCTCATGACTATGTAATTGCCACTCACAGGGAAACGCCATGCCACCATCATCAGTGCCTAAGCTTCCACTATGACAAACCCTGATAAAGTCCAAGAAAAATTTTATGGAGACCTAGAGAGCCTTATCATCAATGTGCCAAAAGAGGACAAGTTTATACTTCTGGGTGACTTTAATGCTAGAGCAGGCTCAGACTACCAGACTTGGCAGGGAGTCCTAGGGAAGAATGGAGTTGGAAATAACAATAGCAATGGTCATTTACTGCTGAAGACTTGTGCACCCCATGACCTTCTCATCACCAACACTGTTTTCCATTTATCTAAATGCAATAAAAGTTCATGGATGCACCCTCACAGCAAACATTGGCATCTAATAGACTATGTGATTGTAAGAAGAAGAGACAGACAAGATGTGATAGTGAAAAAGGCAATGTGTGGTGCAGAGTGCTGGGCTGATCATAGACTTTTCTTTTCCAAGCTAAATATTTGCATTCATCAAAAGTGCTGCTCCCAAGGCAAAATGACTACCAGAAAAATTAATGTCAACAAGTTAGAGCTCTTCTCTGAGTGTGACATTTGTTGCTAACTTGAAGGGAAAGTTGAGTCAACACATAGTTGGCAACAGTGGAGCAGAAAACGAGTGGTAGCTTTCAGAGATTTGGAATATAGCACTGCATCTGCTCATCTGAATCAGAATACTCACAAAAACCAAGACTGGTTTGATGAAAATGATGGGGAAATTCAGAAGCTGAAAATTGAGAAATGAGAACTCCATAAGATATGCCAGCAGGATAGTTCATCCACCTCTAAGAAGGCAGCATTTAATTCCATCAAAAGCAAAGTACAAGCAAAGCTTAGAGAGATGCAGGATTCCTGGCTCAGTAAGAAGGTAGATGAAATTCAGCTTTATGTTGATGGTAACAATCCAAAGTGCTTTTATGATTCCCTGAAGACTTTTTATGGACCAAAACTCTATGGTGCATCATAACTACTCAGTGCTGATGGAGTCACATTGAATAGTGATAAGGATATGATCCTAAAGAGATACACTGAACACTTCCACAGAACTTCCACTCAACAGATCATCATCAATCAACGCTAAGGCCATTGACTCACCTCAGGTTGAAGTCAATCCCTCCTTAACTGAACTTCCAACTGAAGAAAAGGTTTTGAGGGCCATTAGGCTCCTTTCATGTGACAAAACACCTGGTACTGATTCTATTTCAGCTGAAATTAACAAAGTAGAGGGACCATTGCTCATATAAAAGCTGACTGAAATTTTCCAGGTTTATATGGCAAGATGAGGTTATCCCCTAGAAGTTCAAGGATGTCTCCATTATTCATATTTATAAAGGTAAAGGGATTAGATAGTCCTGCAACAATCACAGGGGGTTTCTCTCTTAGTCATTGTGGGGAAAATTCTTGCTAGAATCCTCCTTAATAGGCTGACCCTTCACCTGGAAGATGGTCATATACCTGAGAACCAGCGTGGCTTCAGAAAGGACCAAGGAACACTCTATATGGTGTTTGCTGTCCAACAACTCCAAGAGAAATGTCAGTTGCAGGAGAGGTCTGTACACAACATTTGTAGATATGATCAAGGTTACTGACACTATTAGTCATGAGGTCTTATGAAAAGTTATGTGAAAATTTGGTTGCCTGGAGAAGTTCATCAATATTACACATCAATTTCATGCTGGCATGTTTCCCCAGGTTCTGGATAGTGGAAAATGTTCTTGTGCCTTCCCAGTCACCAATGGAGTAAAACAGGGTTGTGTGTTTGCTCCCATGCTTTTCAGCATGTTGACAAATGTTTTCAATAAGGATGAATATCATGGTCAACCACCCTACTGATGGTAAGTTCTTCAATTTGAAATGACTACAAGCCAAGACCAAAGTGGAGGAAGTATTGGTGCATGTTTCTGTTTGCAGATGGTTGTGTGCTCAGTGCAGCCTCTGAAGCTGAGATGCAACAAGGTACGGATCAATTCTTTGCTTCCTGTGTTAATTTTGGCTTAATAATTAACACCAAGAAAACTCAGTTGCTCCGTCAACCACCACCACACTATCCACACATGGAATCATCAACTACAACAAATGGAGAAGTTTTGAATGCTGTGGATAAGTTCATTTACCTTGGTAGTGTACTTTCCAGGGATGTACACATTAACAATGAGGTTAATGCATGCATAGTCAGAGCTAGGTCAGTGTTTGGGAGGCTCCAAAGAAAAGTTTGGGAGGGAAGAGGTATTAGATTGACTACCAAACTGAAGGTCTACACAGCCATTGTGCTGACCTCATTGCTGTATGCCTGTGAAACATGGAAACCAGTACCACACCAGAAAACTGGATCACTTCCATTTAAATCCTTAGGAAGATTCTGAGGATCATATGGGAGAACAAGGTACCAGACACCGAAGTCCTTGCTCTAGGTGAACTGCCAAGCATTCAGGCTATGCTTCAGAGAGTGCAACTCCAATGGGCTGGCCACATTGTTTGAATGCAAAATATATGCTTGCCAAAAGACTATTTTATGGAGAACTCGCATGGAGCAGACCACATGGTGGTCAGAAGAAGAAATACAAGAACACTCTCAAATCTCTCTCAAAAACTTTGGATTTGACTGTGCAACATGGGAGACACAGGCACAGGACCGCTCAGCATGGCATGCCCACATCAGAAAGGGTGCTGTGCTCTATGAGTCAGGAAGACTTGAGTTTAAATTCAGTCTCAGAAGTTACTAGCTGTGTGACACTGGGCAAGTCAAAAATTTCCATCTGCTTCAGTTTCCTCAGCTGTAAAATGAGGATGATAATAGAACCTACCTCCTCACAGGGCTATTGTGAGGATCAACTGAGATCATATTTTTAAAGAGATTTATACGATGCCTGGCACAAAGTGGGTTAATACTTATTCCCTTCTTTTCCCCCTATAGCATTCCCATCATCTACTATATGGTAATCTTGTTAAAAAAAAATTTAAATCACTACAAACATTTTCCTAGTTCTTTATTAATTCTCTCTAATGTGAAAACATGAAAACATGAATACATAAAAGCTAAATTGCTGGTAAGTTGAGTAGAATTATGCAGAAAATATCCTGGATAATCATAATCCTAAATAAAATGTGTAGCCATCATTATCTGAATTGTTTGCCTACACAGCCCAGTTTATCTAGAATTACCAGTTTCCCATTTCAATTTGTGCTCATTAGAATTGTCTTAATGCTTTTACTTTTTTTTTTTTTTCAAGTTAGAATATTGGCTTGTGCTATAGTCAGTCAAGCCAAGAAAGAAAAATAAGTGAGTTGGTTGACCCTCACTTAGTCTCTCTCTCTCCGTCTCTCTCTCTGTGTCTCTCTCTCTGTGTCTCTCTGTCTCTCTGTCTCTCTCTCTCTCTCTCTCATTCTGAAAGTGGTATGTGATTTCTTTGGTGGCGACCACTGTATACTTGTACATCGTAAATGCTTAATTTAGAAACAGACGTTCCAGAGACCTACAGCTTGATCTAAGAAAATAGTAAAAATTCAGTACAAACTAGCCATATCACAATCAGATAGTCAAAAGATAAGAATGAAGTAAAGTATATAGGCTGTTTCATCCTCAAGTCGTCTTTACCTGTTGGATTTTATCCATCTGAGGTGATCACATGCATAAAAAATATGCTTCTGAAACATTGTCTGCATGTGAATGCAAGTTCAGGAATGAAATAACCAAACACTAGAAGCAAAAAGAAACTTAAAAATCATTTAGCCCAAACCTCTCAGAAACGTATTTGAAATCTAGGACCCAAAGAAAGGGAACAACGCTAGTATAGTTGTGGGAAAGAGTTGTGTGGTCATATTTTCTTTCCTCATTCAAACTAGATTTGTACAGTCATGTTTAACTAGCTATAGTATAAAATTGAATTAGTCTTTGAACTAAAAAAAAAATACTGAATTATGTATCCTTGAGGGCATCTGTCCCCTCTCTTCCCTACTCCTCTTCCTTGCCTCCCAGTGGTGGCTTACAGGGAAGTTCTAATTGGTCACAGTAGAATGCTAATGAATATGAGGCCAGATGACATCAAAGAATAAGAACAAACATTTTGATTTCAGCTATTTCCATAGATTTCTCAGGTTTAACTAGGAAACATGACAATGGGACTTAAGCAGCTGCATCAATGTAAAGAACGTGCTCAGGCAGGAGTTGAACCTATTTCACCTTAAAATTTTTCTTCTTTCCTTAGTTTCTGAAAAAATAAAAAAAAAATGCCACATGAGACTAAAGATCTTTAGTAATGAAGGAGAAGAGTGGTAAGGAAGGTTCCTTGAAGGAGGTATCCTGGGAATAGATGTTAAAGAATACATAGGAATTCAAAAGGTATAGATGACATTACAGGAAATAAGATCAGTGTGAACAAAGATCGTGTGAGGGCTCAAAGACAGTGCGAAGGCTCAGAGTGTGCTTGGGGAAGAGAGACTATTCTAATTGGGTTAGAGTATGGCCTAGGTATAAGGGAGTATTATGAGATAAGGTAGATTACTTCCAGATAAGAAAGATTGCAAGAACATTTTTTGAAAAACAATACGACAAAACAAACTAAAATATAGTATCCATAACAATATGAATTTGGTGCCAGTCTGCCCACACTATCTAGCCTGAAGAAAGAGGCTGAGACCCCACAGCTGCCACCTTTCCCTTACTATCATGATCATGGATTGGTGTCCCCCATACCCCTTTGCTCCATATACTCTGATAGCAAGAAGCCAAGGGTAAAGCGCCTGAGGACTATGAGGAAAAACTGCCAACCCTATAAGCATTCTAACATTCTAATCATCTACTACTCATTCCTATACCCGTACCCACTAACTGCTACTATTCAATTCCCTGAAATATTTCATTTCTACCTACCTGAGAGTAAATCATTTCCATCCACAAGTCCTACACATTGTTTTCATTTCCCATAATCTTCATGTGAAACCCTACTCCAACTCTCCTTGCCCTTAGTATTTGCTATCCCACAAATAAAGAAACTTTCCTTCATTCTACACTTCTTCAGAACCTACAGTTTATCAGATGATACTGCATATTCATCCATTGTCCAAGGACTGACTACACTTTCTCTCAAAAAAGGGTCAAAATATTCTTTGTTTCCTTCTTCTCAGTTCCATTTCCACTTCATCATCTGCCTGTTGTACTTTTCAAACTAGATATTCTCAAGAAATCTCAAACTTTATATATATATGTATGTATATGTATTATATGTAATATATTATACATGTATATATAATATATAATATATTATACATGTATATATTATATATAATATAACTCATGACTTTCTCCTCTAAATCCACCCCTCTTTCAAATTTCTTCTCTTATATTGAGGATATCACCATACTTCTAATCCCCCAGGTTTGCAAATTTGCCATTATCTTTATTATCTCTTACCCCACATATCTTGAAATTCATCTTAGAAAAGGAGGAGGTATAGACATTGGAATAGGGTGTTGGGACTGAGTTCACTCAAAAAATTTTTATGAAACACTGAATAACTATTGAACCACAGTTTAAAAACACCAAATAATATTTGAATTTGAAGAAATCCTACAATTGTTAGCTTAACCTCATTTTATACATGAGATTATCAAGGCCTAGAGCAATCAGGTGATTTTTCCACTTACATATTTAGTAAGTGGCTGAACTGAATCTCACCTTCCTGATTTATTTATTTTGATCCTGTCCAGAATATGGGTCTCAATTGGGTGGTATAATCCATGGTGCACATAATTGACTTACCTATCTGTAAGAAAAGGGAAAAGAATCATAAAGAAATATCTTGCTTAGATCCTTTTCAAAAATCATTGAAATAAAAAATATCACGGACTATATGCACAGCACCATCTAAACAGTAAAGAAAATGTCAGATTTAGGTAGGACTCCTTGTTCTTTATACTTTGTAGTTTAGATTATATTAGGGGATATGAAAAAAATACATCTCCCCCAATTACAATGCAAAATAATGGACGGTAAATGCACGTCAACTAATAAAATATGTGAGTTCCAAAAAAGGTAAAGTTATTACTGACAGATAATCATGGAAAGCCCTTGGAGGAATCAACATATGAAGTGAGCTTAAATAACTAGTAGCAATTGAACAGGGGTGGGGTGGAGGCGAAAGACTTGATGGGGAAGAGAGAGCACAGGACATTCCAAGCACAGTGAACAATGAGAATGAAGGCGTATAAGCCAAAAAAATGCAAGGGATTTATGGGAAAGAATGGGTCTTTAATAATTAAAAGCTGATGTCTTTGAGATTCTCTTAGAGGTTTCCATCTGTTGACTGGAGAGCAAAGCATATTAACTCCTAGCTGAAAGAAAAATAAATTCAACTTCTTTACCCATTTTTGTCCTGGAAAATTAAGCTTACATTACTCTAAATTCAAATCCTCTACCTAGAAAAGGGAAATACAGCAGCTATGAATAGGAGTGGGAGGGTGGAGCCTTTTAGGTTTGCAAGATCACCTTTAGAGATTGCTAATGGGCTACTTCACTGGAAGGATGAAATTCTGCTACAGAGTATGCAAATTGGCCATCAATTGTAAATGAAAAGAAAGGTTACTATTTATTAGATTATTCCTCTTGAGAATAAACTGGAGGTGACATTGTAGCAGTTCTAGGGAACATATTGTTTTTATCTCTGTAATTGTGGCTTTGGAGTTACGAATTTGCAGTATCTTCTTAGGATTTTCTGGTGACATGACAGATTTATAGTTAGAAACAGATGTTCCATGTTTGTAATGGCTGGGAAAGAGTTATGGGTATGGGAGAATGGTTAAATTCTCTTTGTAAGGGAAATTAAACTCCAAGTATTAGGAAGAGATGCATGCAAAAAGATCACTGGATCTAAAACTGTACAGTGTTTCTGGAAGTTATTGCCAAACTTGTACACTCACTAGCCACAATATGTTTATGCCTAACCAATGAAATCCGTAATTCCTTTTATAATGCTCCTAAGTACCTTTCCATGATTCAAACTCTTCTAAAGACAAGGTTTGACCCTTTGTCCACCTAGGAGAAAAGAAGCTGATTTGATTATAAACTGTATGAGAGGAAAGGCTATTTAATTTTTCTTTCTACCCTTAGAATTTAGCACTATGCCTGGAACATGGTAAGTGCTTAATGAATGTAGAAATTAATTTAATTTAATGGAAATGGGAAACTTATAAAGGAGAGGATAAAACTGGGTCTCCACAGTAAAATAGCATGAAAATCCAAATGAAGAGAAATTTAGTATTTAGCAGATAAAATGCTAACTGCTAAGAGTTAAAGAGTTTCAATCCCAACTCATATATCCCACTGCCTCCCCCCATAAGGATGTGTTAACCTACATGTTAGCAAACTACAGGATACAATCCTCATACTATTTTTCTATACAAGTTGAAGTTAGTTCCTAATATAGTTAGATGAATTTAGAACTAACTTGTTAGATATCCAGATGTGAAGAGTATTCTATAATGTTTAAATGGAAATTTGGAGGAAGATCTGTAGTGGAGGACCACCAGGGACTTATTGTGTAGTATTTTTATATGTTTATAAAGAAAAAGCTTCAGAGCACACAATGTTCAAAAAGACAGCAAACAGAATGGCTGACAGAATCAGGATCTGGTGTTAGGGTTCAAACTGGTAAATGTTTAACAAGTGGCTCTCTGAAAACACACTTTTAAGTATCATCTGCATTTTTAAAAAATCCTTTATGTATAAATGTTATGTTTATGTTCTTTGCACTGCTAATTCTCTCCATCTCCTCAGTCCCGCCTCTACCCATTGAGAAAACAAGCAATATGACATCAATTATACATTTGAAATCATGCCAAACATATTTTTGTAAAAGCAATATTGCAAAAATTAATAAAGAAAAAGATCAAGAAAACTGAAGGAAATGAAAAAATTATACTTCAGTCTACCCTTAAAGTTCACCAGTTCTTTCTTGAGGTACATGGCATTTTACAGCATTAGTCCTTTGCAATTGTCTTAGATTGTATGATGACCAAAGAAACTAAGCCTTTCACAGTTGATCGCCCTTACATCATTGCTGTTACTGAATACAATATTCTCCTGGTTCTGCTCATTTCACTTTATATCCATTCATATGTCTTTCCAGGCTTTTCTGAAACCATTTTGCCCATCACTTTTTAAAATACAATTAATTAATTTTTTAGTTTTCAGCATTAACTTCCATAAGATTTTGAGTTTTGAAATCTATCCCCCATCTCTTCCTCCCCCTTTCCCAAGACAGTGTGCAATCTGATATAGATTCTACATATACATTTATATTAAACATATTTTCACATTAGTCACAATGTAAGGAAGAATTAGAACTAATGGGAAGAACCACGAGAAAGAAGAAACAAGACAAAACAACAAAAGGACAGCAATTAGTATGCTTCCATCTGTATTCAGACTCCAAAGTTCTTTCTCTGATTTTGGATAGCATTTTCCATCAAGAGTCTTCTGGATTTGTCTTAGATCCTTGCATTGCTGAGAAGAGTTAATTCTACCAAGGTCAGTCACCACACAATGTGTTTGTTACTGTGTAAAATGTTCTCCTGGTTCTACACATTCACTCAGCATCAGTTCATATAAATCTTTCCAGGTTTTTCTGAAGTTCCACCTGCTCATCATTTCTTATAACACACTAGTTTTCCATTACATTCATAAGCTACAAATTATTCTGCCAGTCCCCAAGTGATAGACATCCCGTCAATTTCCAGTTCTTAGCCACCACAAGAAGAGGTGCTATGAATATATTTGTACATGTTGATCTTTTTCCTGTTTTTATGATCTCTTTGGGAGACTTAGAAGTAGTATTAAGAGTATGCACAATTTTATAGCCATTTGGATATTGTTCCAAATTGCTCTCCAGAATGTTTGGATCAATTCACAACTCCACCAACAATGCATTAGTGCCACAATTTTCCTACATTTTCTCCAACATTTATCATTTTCCCTTTTTTGTCATGTTAGCCAATCTCATAGATGTGATGTACTGATAGAGTCATGTTGATTTCCATTTCTCTAATCTAAATAGTAACTTAGGTGCTCATCATTTCTTACAGCACAACAGTATTTCATCACAATCATATATCACAACCTGTTCGACTATATATTGCTCAATTATTTGACATCCCCTCAATATCTAACTCGTGCTACCATACATCCTTTTTCATTGATCTCTTTACAATTTAGACCAAGTAGTGGCAGATGCAAATAAAAGAATATGCACAGTTTTATAACCTTATAGCATAGTTGCAAATTTTTCTCCAGAATGGAGAACAGTTTATAACTCCTTCACCTGCATTTTTAACATTTTTCATCACTCAATAACAAAATAAAGCCCTGATTTTTAGTGTTTGCTGATTTCCAAGCTATAAAATACTCACAAAGAAAATTTAATAATTGGCTCTCCCAAGTGGGTAGAAGTTGATTCTGACACATTGCTGAAATATAAAATAACTTTTAATAAAGATAAATGAAAAATCTCATCCTGGACTCAAAAACATCATCAATTAGAGAAGATTGAACAAAAACTTATAAGAATTTACTAGGTATGAAAAATTACATGCTAATAAATCTGAGAGTCTAAAAGAAATGGAAAATTAAATACCAAAAGAAAAATACCTAAATTAACAGAACATGAAATAGAGATTTTAAATAATCCAATCACAGAAAAGAAAAATGAACAAAACCAGAAAAGAATTGCCAAAGGGAAAAAAAGTCTCTACACCAGACAGATTTACTAGTGAATTCTATCAGATTTTTAAGAATAATTCCCTTATATGCTAGAGAAAATCTTCACCTTCCTAACTTACATTTTTTAAGATACAGTGTAGCCAATTTTAGGGATTTTCAAGGTCAGTTTTGACCATAATCAGTTTTTACTTTATTTCTTGACTTTAAAATCTAGCTCCACTTAAGATAAAAGTCCCTTGTGCTCTGCTTTCAGTTTTGTCTGTTGGGGTTGCCTTACCCCTTATAAAGAAGGTTAGCTCCTTGAGGGCAAAGACTTGTTTTGCTGCCCTTTTATATTCCTTGCATCTTGCACAATGCCTGGACATAGTAGAATTGTATAAGGTAAAAATTTTTTTAAATGGATGAATGAATGATGAAGAACAGGTTTCTTCCCATTATATGTCTATGATTTAGATATTTACAAAGTTTTTGACTATGTACAAATCACATAGACTCTGTTTCTTCATTTAGAAGTCATGACCCAGGGCTAGGTCAAGTTCTAAAGGATACTTGGAATGTTTCTGCCACATATTTACTCCCCAAAATAAAAATGTTCAAACTCATCTTTTTACTTTTTTGATAGTTTATTCACACACATTTAACAAACATTTATTAAATATGCATAGCTTTTATGCATGTCCAGGTATGAGTTTGGAGGTAGGAGATGAAGGAATAATCTCTGCTCTGGTCTTGACCTTTGGAATGTGGCTTTACCAGCTAGGTACAACCACACCTCTTCTCATCCCATTTGGAGGTTCCTACTCCCTAGTTATGGTCCTTGACTTCACCCTTTCAGAAAGCTTTTTCCACATATATGGTAAGAAGAGAAAGAAAAGAGTTAATAAGGAAACATGATCTGACAAGCCAGTCTTGTCCCATTGAGCAAATGGGGTTCTGACTCATTTTAGCCTAGAGCAAAAGAAAAATTCTGAATCCTGTTGAATTCTACCTTTTGGAAAGATAATATGATTACTAGCATCATCCCTGTCATCATCATGCAGTGAACTATAATAGGTTTTTCATTGTGACAGTCTCCCCAATGCCCAGAAAACAATACTTCTGAACCAGGGTTCAAACCTTAATCCTTTCTATATCTCTTCATACCAGTATCAGACACTATTTCTATCTGTTGAAACTTCTGTTCTAAATAAGGAAGCATAAATTAGGATCAATCCTTCAAAGTCAGTGGGCCCACTTTGATACTGAGGAAACCAGAGAGCAAACAACTTTAAATAACAGAAAACTCTGAATTTAAACATCTGTTTTCTTGAGTGGAAAAGCAGGAAACTAAGAGAAAAACAAAACATCACAGGGTGTCTGGATTCTTAACCAGGAGAAAGTCTATCACTAAGCAGATATTGACCCATCTGTTGAAGGGGATGAAAGGAAAAGTCCTCTCAGAGGTGCCCAGATTCACTTTCTACCCATTCCTTCCTCCATAAGCATCTCTCTCTCCCACTACACATGGATCCACCACCACCAATACTTCTGATAAGGTGTCATGAATGTAAACACACTGGGATCCTCACCTCCATAATCCCAGGAAGTATGACCCTCTTAACCCAAGATCACATTAGCTTTTTTTTTTGGTTGCTTTATTACATTGTTGATATATCGAATGTGTTATACACTAAAACTGCCAAAACTTTCATCAGAATAACTGATATGTCATGCCTCCTCATTTAATAATTTTGGAGTTATATTTTTCTACCCAAATATGAGATCTTACCTTCATCTCTCTTAAATGTTATTTTATGAGATTGAATCAAATTCTTACCTGTCAAGATTACTTTGGATCTAGACTCTGTCATGTAAGTTATCTTTCCCAGTTTTGTGTCACCTACAGATTTGATGAGCATGCCATCTATGCTTTTATCCAAATTGCAGATAAAAATGTTTTAAGATATGACCATGCATGGCCTACTGGAAACTTATAGCTACATTAACATTAAGCACTCTTTGAATCCAGTTACCATTTGGAATCTACCAAATTGTATTATTACCTAATGTGTGCGTGTGTGTGTGTGTGTGTATACATGTTAGGTAATAATATATATATATATATATATATACATTAGGTAATAATATATACATATATAATTAGTAATATACATAATATATTATTTTATTATATTTTATATATGTATGTGCATATATCTATCTATAAATATATATATATATATCCCTTTTTCTTCCCCAGCAGAATAACATAATATATGAAAAGTTTTGCTGAAATCTATGTAAACTATACATTCAGCATTCTCTCATCTACTAGTTTAGTGAAACTGTCAAAAAAGAGAAAACTAAGTTAGTTTAATATGACCTTTTTTTGATGAAGCCATACTAACTCTTAGTCATGTCATCCTGATGAATATCCAGTCACTGGATTCAGATGGCTCTGGAGAAGAAGTGAGGCTGGTAACCTGCACAGCCCTCCCTCACTTAAAACTAAGTCAAGTGCAAGTCATGTCATTGTTTCTCTGATGGTATGGACTTCTTCAGCAAAAAAAGAATGAACACAATCCTGTGAATAGGTGCAACTGGCTGAATGGGGCCCCAGCTAGCTAGGTAACTCAGCTCCTCCTCTCATGTTTGCTTCCCCCTTCTCTTCCTTCTCTTCTCCAAAGGGAGGTAAATTTGGATGGCCAAAAGATGCCCAGTTGACTTGGGTTCTACTGGCTAGTTTCCTCTCCTCTCCTCTCCTCCCCTCCCCTCCCCTCCCCTCTTCTCTCCTCTCCTCTGTTCTCCTTACCTCTCCTCACCTCTCCTCTTCTCTCCTCACTTCTCCTCACCCAGAGCCTTAAACCTACTGCACTCTGAAGCTGGGACACCAATGGACTGCTTCCTAAGGGCTCTTCTGGACCCTCCTAGCTTTACAGTGATTATCAGTAGTAACTGTTGCTGTTCCCTGCCCATCCTGATGTCTTTCTTTTTCTTGACCTCATTAAAGGGACTATGCCCTGATTACTTCTTAAACAGACCTATTCAATGAATGGGTGTTGCCTCTTCCTAAGTGAGTACTTGCAAAGGCCTTGGCCTAAAGGGTCCAAGGTCTCCCAGTGCATCCTTGGTCAGATGACTCTGGAGGAGAAGTGAGGCTAGTGACCTACACAGCCCCCCCTCACTCAAAACAAAGTCAAGTGCAAGTCATGTCATCATTTCTCTGATGGCATGGTCTTCCTTGGCAATGAAGGACAAACACAACTACAAACTAACTCTTGGTAAAAATCACTTCACTTTCTGGGTGTTTATCAACCATTTCTTTGATGACACATTCTAAAATTTTCCCCAAAATGGAAACCAAGCTTCTGTCATCAAAGAACTTTCAGTGTCATAAAAGAGATAAAACAAATATATAAGTAACTACAATAAAAGATAAGATTTTATGTGTCAAAGACAAATGCAAACCAAATCCTAAAGGAGTTCATAGGAGTAAGGTATCGATACTGGTTTGAGAGATCATAGAAGATTTTGTGAAGGTGGTAAAAATTGTATTTGGGCCTTGAAATGTGATTTGGTGTTTTAAATCAAAGGAACTATGGACAGAGGTAAAATGGGTGAAAGTGTTAAGGCAGAAAAATGTAGGGCATATTTAAAGGAAGATAACCTAGTTTGACTGGAGTCTAGGGAGCATATAGAGAAAGGGAAAAAGGAAAGTGAAAAGGCAAGTTGGGACCATTTCATTCTGGTCATTTAATATTAGGGGGAATAGTTTGAACATTTACTCAAATCACAAGGAAGCACTAAAGTTTATTTGTTCATTTTGTTTTGTTTTCCATAGTGGAACAGTGCTTTGCAGAAATGGAGTGAGTAGAGAGCTGTTCATGGTGAGAGTAATCCAAGAGTGGCATATAGGAAAGATTGAAATGGGAGGAGAAATGAAGTGGGCTTAATCAACAGGCTATCCATAAACCTAGGCCTAACCTAAGGAAAATCTCTCAGCTTCTTTTCTCCACATAAGGAAAGGGACATCTGTCAGTTCCCAGACAGATTTTTTTCTCTCCAGAATGATTTTTTTTTTTTGCTTCTGGGGATGGAGCACATTTGGAAAACAGAATAGCCAGCCAGCTAAGTAGTCCCTACAGGAATTTAATTTGTATTAATTCTTGTTCACCATAAGTAGTATCCCTCTCCAAAGTAGCTCTCTGCACGGAGCTTTCAGTAAGAAATTCTTTACAACTCCTCCCTAATTTCCGAATGCCAACATGTGAATGAATTCACAACCATTTCAAAGGTTTCTCTTAAAACAAGCTGAGGATTATCTAGGTGTGAGGACCCCTTTTCTTCTCCCCACTACAGAACCCTAGTTCATAAATAATTTAAGTCATAACAAAAGCTAAGTAAAAGATAAAAGATCCCTATCCTCTAGCCACTGGACTTTATCCTTGATTTTATTATATATAGATGACCAGTAAAAGTCTTCCAGGCTTTGACCATCCTACTTATATATTATTGTATATATATAATTATATACATATATAATATATTATATTATATACATATATGTTATATACATATCTATATATATACATATATATGTATATGTATATAATATATACATATATTATATACATATATACATATATACTATATACATATATATTATATACATATATAATATATAAATATAATATATACATATATAATAATTCTATATTATTGTACTGAATTCATGGACATGAGTATGTGGTAAGCCAAAAGAGATCATCACTCAGGGTTCAGAAAATTAAGAAAAGGACTGATAGATTTTATAAGTAGGATAAACAAGAGGTAAACAGTATCCAGAGAAAGTAGCAAATACAATAAGGGGAAAACAGGAAGTATAGCTCTAGGAAGGCAAGATCTACAGAGAGCCCAGGAAGATGCTACTATGTTCTTTACAGTATCTCCTTGTACTCTCATTCCCATGCTCTCTTAAATCCAATATATGAGCAAATCCAGACATCACCTTCTGTTCATCAATTGGGGAATGGATGAACAAGTTGTTGGATATGATTGTGATGGAATACTGTCCTGCTATAAGAAATAGCAACCAGCGTGCTCTCAGAAAAACCTGGAAAGACTCAGATGAACTGATGTGAAGTGAAATGAGAACTAAGAGAACACCTGTATACATTAGGTACAATATTTTGTAATAATCTACTACAAATAACTTAGCTGTTCTCAGCAATACAATATTCCAAAACGATGAAAGATTTCTGATGAAAGGTGTTATCCATCTCCAGAGGAAGTGGGTGGGGGGAACTGGTGGAAACTGAATGAATACTTTTTCTTTATTTTTTGTCTATGTTTTTTCTCCCACTTACATGGATATGTTGTTTTGCTTTGTTTTTTGCATGACTATGCATATATAATCTATGTCAAATTGTTTGCTTTCTCAGTGGGGAAAGGTGTAGAGAATTTGGAACTCAAAATTTGAAATAAATCTTAGAACTATTGTTACATATAATTGTGGGGACATTAAATATTAAATCAAAGCTATCATCTTTATGATGTCATTGATCTTTAAGAATGAAGGATCAGGAGGCAGAGTCAGGATGGCTATGTAGAAGGGAAGACCCACCTGAGCTTTCCCCCCAAGCCCCACAAAATACCTATAAAAATGACTCTAAATAAATTCTAGAGTAGGTGAAGCCACAAAATGAAAGGATGAAACAGATTTACAGCCCAAGACAATCTGGAAAACTGACAGGAAGGGTCTATAGCACCAGGCTCTGAGCAGAATACAGCCAAGCATGGGCTGTGCCAGCACACACACCATTGGAAAAGGCCTCAGGGCCTGGAATCATGGGCAGCTGTAGCAGTTTCCAGTCTTCTGAACACACAAATGCCAAAAATATCTTCAAAGGTCAGTGAAAAAGCTCTCTCACATGAGTGAGAGAGGGAGGTGGTGCAGCACCAGGGTGGCAGCAGCCACTTCTCCAGTGACAGCTGCTTCTGGAGCTCTTGGTCTACAGATGGTGGAGAAATCAAGAGGCTGATCGGGGTCATAGTCCTGGGTGGCAGCCAGAGGGTGAAGAGGAGCCCTGGCATGGCAGATCCGGTGGCAGTTGTGGAGAGGGAATCCTACTCACAGTTACAGGGGAAAAAAGAGCTCTTGTAGCTGCTCACAGACCATAGTACAGGTCAGGAGAGAAGTAAACACCCCTCCTTTGATCATACCACTTTGGAGGTACTGAATATTTACAGCTCCTAGATATATTTCTGAAAACAGCTGCAAAAACCTCTGGAACTTGGGGTAGGACACCCTCTACTTAACAAACAGCTCAGAAGTCAAAGACAAAATGACCAAAAAGGTGGTGTGGGGGGGGTGGTGGATAAGGCTATAGAAGGCTATGTTCTTGGTGAAAGGGTATGTCTTACAACAATCATACAACCAGAGGAAGACAGAAAGGTCAAGTCTCCTACATCCAAAGCCCCCAAGAAAAATATAAATTGTCCCAGGCTATGGAAGAGCTCAAAAGGGATTTTGAAAATCAAAAAAGACACATAGAGGAAAAAGTGAGAAGAGAAATAAGAGCAATGAAAGAAAATCATGAAAAACAAGTAAACAGATTACTGAATGAGACTCAAAAAATGCTGAAGAACATAACACCTTTAAACACAGACTAATTTAAATGGTGAAAGAGGTCCAAAAAGTCAATGAGGAGAATAATTGCAGAATTAGTCAAATGGAGTGGGTGGCCCAGAAGCTCACAAAAGAAAATAATTGCTTAAAAATTAGAATGGAGCAAACGGAAAATAATGACTTTATGAGAAATCAAGAAATTACAAAACAAACCAAAATAATGAAAAAATAGGAGACAATGTGAAATATCTCATTGGAAAGACAGATGATCTGGAAAATAGATCCAGGAGAGATAATTTAAAAATTACCGGTCTACCTGAAAACCATGATTACAAAAGATGCTAGAAATCATCTTTCAAGAAATTCCTGAGAAAAATTCTATATTTTCTATAAATTCTACCTGATAATTTGACAAAATTCTATGTGATATTCTAGAAGCAGAGGGTAAAATAGAAATGGGAAAAATCCACCTGTTGCCTTCTGAAATTTATCCCAAAAGGAAATCTCCTAGGAATATTGTAGCCAAATTTCAGAGTTCCCTGGTCTAAGAAAAAATATTGCGAGCAGATAGAAAGAAATTAT
Source organism: Bettongia penicillata ogilbyi (assembly GCA_023548195.1). Lineage (NCBI taxonomy): Eukaryota > Metazoa > Chordata > Mammalia > Diprotodontia > Potoroidae > Bettongia > Bettongia penicillata. Next base: position 1,024,801 of record JAJHZJ010000140.1, read on the forward strand.
TCAATATTATGAAAGCACAATCAGGACAGCACAGCATTTAGCAACTTCTACACTAAGGGATCAGAGGGTGTGAAATACAATATTCAAGAGATCAAAGGAGCTAGGACTAAAACCAAGAATCATCAACCCAGAATGGGATTTCAATGAAACAGAGGACTTCCAAGCATTCTTGTTGAAAAGACCGGAGCTAAATAGAAATTTGACTTTCAAATACAAGAATCAAGACAAACATGAAAAGATAAACAGGAAAGAGAAGTCATAAGGGACTCATTAAAGTTGAACTGTTTACATTCCTTCATGGAAAGAGGATATTTGTAACTCATGAGATCTTTCTCAGCATTAGGGTAGTTAGAGAGAATACACACACACACACACACACACAAACACACACACACTCTCTCACACACGCACACACACATATACATAAATATACATTTATACATTTGTGTATATGTGTATGTGTATGGACATATATGCATATATGTATATACAAACATATATACATATGTGCGTATGGATATAGATATAGATATAGGCAAAGGACACAGAGTGAGATGAATATGAAGGGAGGATATCTAAAAAATAAAATTAAATATTTAGAGGAATGTCCTGGGGAGAAAGAGAAAGGGATAGGTAAAATGTTGTAAATTATCTCATATAAAAGAGGCCAGAAAAAGCTTTTACAATGGAGGGGAAGTGGGGGGGAGTGAGAGGAAATATGTGAGTCTTACTCTCATCAGATTTTACTTAAGGAGGGAATAATACATATTCAGTTGGGTATCGAAATCTATCTTACCCTACAGGAAGGTGAGGGTAAGGGATAGCAAAGGGAGGATAATAGAAGAGACGGCAAATTGGGGAAAGGGGTAATCAGAAGCGAACACTCTCATGACAGGGACAAGTCAAGGAAGAGAAGGGAATAAATGAATGTAGGACAGGATAAAGGGAAGTGGGGTTAGTCTTTTGCAACATGACTGTTATGGAAGTGTTTTGCATGGCTACACATGTATGACCTATACTGAATTGCTTGCTTTCTTAATGATGATGGTTAGGGAGGGAAGAATGGAGAGAATGTGGAACTCAAAGCTTTAAAAATGAATGTTAAAAATTGTTTTTGCATGCAACTTGGAAATATGAGTTATAGAAATCTATCTTGCTCTACAGGAAAATAGAGGGAAGGAGATGGAGAAGGGAGAGTGAAAGAAAGGAGGGCAGATTGGGGAAAGGAGTGTTGGGTGCATGCTGTCCTGTGGTGGGGGGAGAAGAGAGATGAGGAGAAAATTTGAAATTCAAAATCTTGTGGAAATGAATGTTCGAAACTGAAAATAAATTATATTAAAATTTTAAAAAATTTAAAAAGAATGAAAGATCAACAATGATAAAACATCCTTATGTTGCTTAGCCTAACCCTCTTTTAGGCCTCCTCCATTTCTCTCTTCCCATTTACTACCTCCTTCTGTTATGCCTATTTGTACCTCTATTTTGGGTAGATACTCCTTAACATCTTTTTTCCTTTTGCATTCCATCTCCCTCTTTAATTTCTTTCTGATGTTTCTAAACAAACAAAAATCTAGCTGTTCCCAGGGGATATCACATTATTAACAATCTTTTCCAATGGAATCTGTTCCTTCTTTTCTACTTGAAACTCCAAGGGCCAGAAAAAGTTAGTTCAACTCATTTTTCCCATTTCCCATTTATGTACCATTGTTCTATGTTACATTCTTTGTTGCCATCTACCAAAAACCAGGATGCTCTCTGAATTTGGCACCTAGCTCACAACTATTCTCTCTAAACTCTCCCCTGCTGTGGATTCTAATATCCATCTTGAGCTTTCTAACACTCTGACCTTTTAGTTCTTTGATATTCTCATTTCTACTTAACTCCACACCAGTCAGCAACCCTATGGTCAAGATGGAGATCTGGCCAAGAGATTCAGGCCAGGCTAGGAGAAAAGAGGATGAAAAGAGTGAAGCTAATTCAGGATAAGCTGAGAAAGAATTAGATTTCTCCATCAGAAAGGTGAGGCAAAGAATGGAAAGCAGGAAGAAGTATGACTAGGAAGTAATGTTTGGTCATACTCAAGCAGGAAAACAGAAAGCTCCTTGATCAGTGGAAAATTATGCTGAACAAAGGTTTTTAAGGTGTGTTTTTTAAATAGGAAAGTTGAGTACTTGTTACTTGGATATCCAGCAGCTAGAGTGGGCAATTCTGTTGTCCCTGTTGTTCAGTTGTTAAACTCTTTGTGACCCCATTTAGAGTTTTTTTGACAAAGATGCTCGAGTGGTTTGCCATTTTCTTCTCTAGCATATTTTACAAATGAACAAACTTAGGTAAAGAGGATTAAGTGACTTTCCCAGGGTCATACAGTCAGCAAGTACCTGAGGTTGGGTTTGAACACAGATCTTTCTGATTCTAGACCCAATGCTCTGTCTCCTGTACTCCTTAGCTACCTACCTGAGCTTTCATGTAGTAGGATAGCATCTCTTGTGCTTTTTCCTCAAAATTGTGCTTTTTCTTCGCTAAATAGGGATTAAAGAAACGTCATCTAATTGGCTGAAGTTACCTAGGTCTCCAGAATGTCAAGCCATCAGTCCCCCAGGAATACTTATAAACCAATTGATCACCCAATTAGGTTTTCAGAAAGCTCACATAATTGAAATCACAATGAAGACATTCTTTTCAACTAGTTTACTCTCATTTTCCCATATCTGTCATTGTGTAATGAGTCATCCTTAACAAGTATGTTTAAAAAGCAAGTGATCATGTTTGCATTCTTTGCAATTCTGATCTCTTCCATTGCTTAAAAAAGTAAAATACACCAAAAAAAGGGGATTATTTTTCCTACTTGTCCTGTTTCCATCTCATTTCACAGTGTTAAAATGCCTTCATTATGCCATACACATACAGACCTCCAGAAAAGTCATCTGAATTGCAAAGTTATTCAGTGTCTTGATACTGTATTGCAGTATTTACTCACATATCCTTCCAGAATTCTCCGATTCATAAATAAATTCACCATGCTCACTAAAGCTGAATTCCTGGTTTTATGAGATACTAACTGTAGGATGTTGATGTTTACTCTGTCACATGTATGGTCCTGTTGGGGGCCTGAACCATATTTTACTTCAGAGAGGAGCTCAATGGAAATTGCAAGGAGCACGTGCAATATAAATAATAGACCAAGTAGTTGCCAGCAGGGAATGACATGCTTAATTACTGCTGGCTGTGGTCCTTTAAGCTAAAGAGATTGCCTTTGAAATTTGGGAAAAAAAATTTAATTCCCCCTGAAAGACAGCTAGTTCTTTGAAATACAAAGCATTTACAACATACAAGGAAACTCACCATCCTCCTCAGATTTATCCACCCCTCAGATGTTGCTGTTTAACAACAAAATAAGTTTTACTTGTCATTTCTTTTTTTCATACCGTGTTCAGATGCTACGTGTACCATCCTGACATGACCATTGTCAGTGCTAGCTGCAGGGTTCATCACGTTACCTCACTGGCTAGCTTCCCAGGTACTCTGACAATCTTTTGGAAGTGTAATCTAGTGGAAACAGAAGGCAGACTGAAAAAACACCCTTTTCCCATGTCTTTTCAAAAAATGTGTTCATCATGCTTCAATAATTAGCCATGTCAACACATATTTATTTGTGGGATCCAAGGCAAAAATAAATACAATCTTTATTTCAGGACAGCAGGCCTTTGTGTTCTTGGTCATATTTTAAACTAAAATGTCCATCTCTTTGTTCCTCTGCTTCTAAAGAGTGAGCCCTGATAACTAAAAGGATGTCATATTAGAGAATAAAATGGAAAAGTCAAAGAATCTTTTTGCATATGGAAAAAAATCATTTACAGAGGAGAAGGAATAATAAAAATATATGTTTGAAAGAGCTGAGTTTTTCCAAAAGGGAAAAAAGGACTGTGTATAATACGGCTAAAGTATTTTTTTCTCTATCTAAATGATAGGTCAAGTCCTTGGTGTATATCATTGTTATGCCTATTAAAGTCAAACAAAGATTTAAACTATCAATTTGAGCATACAAGAGATAAATAAAAATTATTGAGTTTTCACTGAGTATCTACTATATACATGATATTGTGCTAGATAGTATGGAGGGCTTATCTGAAGTGCTTTATGTAGTATTATTTATAAGTGTCATTTAGAATTGACGTAACCTATGAGTATGACAAAGAGGTCTGTATTTCCAACTACTAGGGAAGTTGAGACCAGTGGGTTTCCTAAATTCAGGAGTTCTGAGTTATGATGGGCTATGTCAATTGACTGTCTGCTCTAAGTTCCTCATAAAATGATAGGCCCCCAGGAATATACAGACTATCCGATCACCTAGGGAGAGGTGAATAATCTCAGATCAGAAACAAAGTAGGCCAATGCTCCCCTGTCCATCAGCATTTGAGGATAGGGGGGTTTGTGTGAGTAGCCCCTGGACGTCCAGCCTGGGAACAGCAGGTTTCCTCCAAGCCACCAAACTTGTATCCAACCTGTCCTCCATAGTCATCAATGAGGGCAGAAATCATTGTGAAGAAGGGGCCCACCTTCCTCATCACAAGAAGCAACAGCCATTGACTAATTACCACCAACTAAAAAGTAAGTACAAGACTGCTGAAGTGTACCCTTCAGACCACCCATCCTTCTACCCTGGTCTGCACAGCCATCATCCAGGGAAACAATTCCTGTGGGAAAAGATCCAGTCGTCCCCAACCATTGCCAACTAGCTGTCATTCATAGGGCAGGCAAACCAGCTTAAATAAAGCAGCATGTCACCCTGAAAGAGAGACAGGAGTCAATGCCTGGAAAATTAAACCACCACTACCTTGACCACCATCTTACTGCAGATGCTTAAGGAAACAGCCCAGATAGACCCTGAGCCTTTGGGAGTAATAATGTTTCCAGTCCAATGCCCTCAGCCCTTCATCCTGGGAACCAAACCCTGAAAAGATGTAGCCTGGCAACTGCTCCTGCAGCTGCTCCCACCACAGCAACTGAAGACCAGCAAAAAAAAAAAACGTTCTTGCCAACAATGTCCTTGGCACTGTCAAATTTTTCAACATCAAAAATTGATATGATTTTATCATTAGAAAGGACATTAAAAGAAGAGGCATCACCATCTGCTCTAGCACCGCCCTCTAAGTAGCATGGAGTCTTTTCAACTGACTGGCAGCTGAAACCTTTTCTATGTGTTGTCTCCTCTTCCATGAGGAATGTGAGCTCCTTGAGAGCAGAGAATGTCTCACTTTTCCATTTGTATTGCTAGTTTTTGTACCTAGTAAGTGCCTAATGAATGCTTCGTTCACTTTTGTTTGAGTCTAATTATTTCTTAAAATCAACAAATAATTCCCACAGAGGTATTTTATATTTTTCACTTCTCAGTAAGCTCATGAAGATGTCAACTGTTACAGAAAATTGTGAAATAATTTGTGATAATGGGAAGAATGGTGATGCTGTGGACAGAAATGGGGTAGTTGAGAAGACTGCTCATGTCTGATGAATTGATGAATTCAGCTTTGGACATGCTATATGAGGGAATGGGGAACATCTAGGATGGAATGTCTAATAAGAACTGCAATTCATATAAGAGATCAAGATTGAAAATGTCAGTTTGAGAGTCATTTGCATAGAGGTTATATATGGCACCATCAGTTAAACTCATCAAACAAGGTAATCTAGAGGAAGAAGAGTGGAGAGATTTAGAGACATCTGTAATTAAGTTTTGGGGATACCTGTAGTTAAAGGGAAGGGAGAAGAAAGAATGCAAAATTTTACTACTATTTCTGATATATTAAATACATACTATTTGCCTAGCATTATGTTCAATGTAAAAAACACAAAAGAAACACAAGATCTGATTCCCTGCCTATAAGGAGATAATAATAATGATGAGAAAGAAACAAGCATTTATTAAGCTCCTACTGTATTCTGGACATTGTACTAAGCACTTTACAAATCTCATTGAATCCTCAAAGCAACCTTGGGAGGTGGTTGTTAGGGTCCCCATTTTACATTTTTTTTACAATTTTACAATTGAAAAAAACAGAGAGAGGTTACCAGATTTGCTCACATACACACAGCTAGCTAGTAAGCACCTGAAATTGGATTTGAACTCAGGTTCTCCTGATTCCAGGTCCAGTGCTCTATCTTTGCCATCTATCTCCCTCAGCAGGCCATAATGTTTTACACAATGTTACTTAGAATACAATGTTGTTCAACTTAAAAAGTGTTTTAACTATATCAATCCACTGAAATCTTCCTCCAGACTCATTATTGTCCTTCTGTGATGCTCAAAGGCTGTAAGAGGGGACTATAAGCTCTGATATGTTCTACTGACATGGAGGGGTTCCATGTATGGGCCCAGCCATGAGATCATGACCTCTTGTCATTTGAAGACCAACCTGTGGGAGTCTGGAAAGGGTAGATACTGAAAGCTTAGTCACGACATAATGATTTATCTTTATTTATTTAGTCACAGTAGCTTATGAAGACTTAAGACATGCAGGGGCTCTCATATGCATAAATAGAAGAAAGAACCACAGTATTGAACCCATAGATCCTTAAAGCTTTAATATATTAAAGTATTCATTGTACATCATTTTACTTAATCATCAAAAAAACACTAAATAGTAGAAAGGACCTACATTTCTATTTGCAGCTCCTGTTGCACATCCAACTCTCTGTTCTTTCCACTGTACCACATTCTCTCCCTCTTCAGGAGACAAGATAAGTACATATGAAAGTGTTATAAATATTCACTAGACTCCATGGAGGCATGCACTAACTTATCTAAGTGCTCTATCTCTTCCAGCAACTTGACTTCTATTCTGCACATAGAAATAACCTAATATAGATAGAACAACACAGATAGTGGAGGAGCAAATGACCCATTGAGTTATCACTTACATTTACATCTGAAAATAAAATTAGATTCCAGAGAAGAGAAAAATCCATGAAGTAGTAGATGTAAGGGGTGGCTAGATGATGCAGTGGATAGAGTCCTGGGACTGAAGCAAGGAAGACATCTTCCTGAGTTCAAATCTGGCATCAAACTAACTGTGTAACCTGGAGCAAGTCAGTTAACTCTTTTTTGCCTCAGTTTCCTCATCTGTCTGATGAGTTGAAGAAGGAAATGGCAAACTACTTCCAGTATCTTTGCCAAGAAAATCCCAAATGGGGGTCACAAAGATATGGACAAAATTAAAAAGGCTGTATAGTAAAAGCATAAGTGAGAATGAAGAGGAAATGGAACATTTGAGAGATATTTCAAAGAAAGAAAAAGCAGGCTATGATAACTAAATGACTATAAGGAATGATAGAATTAAAAATAATGAAATTACAGTCTTTGGAAGATTGAATGATAAACACGTTTATCTGGAATTTCTACCCAATCTTTATAAATAAACTTAAATGTCACAACATCCATGAAACTAACCCTCATGCCCCAAGGTAATAATAATCTTCCCTCTCAGACTTTGTACAGTACTTTTGTAAGGGAGATTTCCATCTACAACACAGCCATGAAATACTGAGCTTGAAATACAGCCAATTCCGGGGAAATATATGTTCAGCTCTGCAGGGCTGGGCATCTTGAAATGATGTAATGAACGCTTGCTTGCTGATCACAAGGCAATCAAGGCAGGGATAAAGTACCACTTCACAAAGAAAGACAGGTTGTGCCCTTTCTCCTCTTCAGAATATGTAGCATATTAGACTCCCTCCCTAGGATTTCCTTAAAGTAGTGGGCAAAGAATATGTCTGCCTCTGCATCTACCATGACACTTTTTTAGAGGAAAAGATCAGAGACCAGAGAGTGAGCTCAAGGCTTGACCTGATTTGTCAGAAGACAGGTCCTGGAAGGAAACTGAATAGTAAGGAGAGAATCGAAATGAATATGAAAGCATAATTTAAAACTTCTGAAGAAAAAGATTTGATACTTGAAGCTTTATTCTCCAATGACAGTTTTATAGAAGCTTTGTTGTTGCTTCTGGTGTATCCCTTTGTCAGTGTGATTCTTGTGATTTTTGAATGTCGAGCATTTCTTTTCTGTGGAAAAACATTAATAGCTGCCCTATACCTGATCTGCATTGTACACAGAGAAACTTTCTCTCTCTTTCTGAGGTGACCCTAAATATGAGCAAAATCTAAGGTTAAGTGATTTCTCTCAGAGATCCAGGATTACATTATAAAGCAGAAGATTAAAAATGTAGTCAATGACCTGAAGCAAATTAAAATTTAATTCGGAAATATTTGACAAAATATAAATAAAATAAAAATTGAGAACATTTTAACATCTTAATTTATGATTTATCTTTAACATATTTCTATATTATCCATGTTTCAAAACAAACAAGAAAAATAAAGATAGTAAGAAAATTCTACTTCAATTTGAACTCAGACTTCATCAGTTCACTCTCTCTGGAGGTGAAGAGCATTTTTTTCATCATGAGTCTTTTGGTGTTGTCTTGGATTACTGTATTGATCAGAGTATCCAAGTCTTCTATTCTGATCATTACAGCATTACCATTACTATGCACAGTGGTCTCCCTGTTCTTCCCATTTACCTTTGCTTGTTTTTTTTTCGAAATGCTCCCCCTCATCATTTCTGATAACACAATAGTACTTCTTCATATTCATATGCCACAACTAGTTAAGGCATTCTCCAATTCATGAGCATCATCTCGATTTCCAAGTCTTGGCCACTACAAAAAAGAGCAACTGTGTATTTTACATAAATAGGTCCTTTTCTTTTTTCTTTGATCTCTTTGGGATGCATACCTAGTAGTGATATTGCTGGGTCAAAGGGTATGCATGGCCTTATAGCTCTTTGGACAGAGTTCCAAATTGTTCTCCAGGATGATTGGACAAGTTCACTATTCCACCAGCAATTCATTAATGTACCTAGTTCTCTTTCATCCCCTCCAGCATTTGTCATCTGATAACATTACATTTTAAAATTAAGTCAATATGCAGCCTGTAGGAATCCTTATATATGAGTTATGTTTCCATTTGAGTTTGACAAAGCTAGTACAAACAATCAGAGAATTCAAGTCTCTTTTGAGACCAGGATTCCCCAAGACTGAGGCCAAAATTCATGAGTTGGTTCAGAGTCAAGAGACCTTTTATAGAGACTAGACAAGCATCTCACCCTCCTTGGACTCACAGCCATTTTTTATTGCTACATTTTGATTTTTACCCCCCAATGCACTTATTATTTAATATTTGATGTGTTTATACTGTATCACCATACCAAACTCAATGTTCTTTAAGAATGTAGAATATCTTTAGAACTCAGAAGAGACTCAAGAGGGAAATTTATAGTTAGCAAACAGAAAAAAGTCATCCATAAGGGAGACAGAAATTTTTCAGAGAACTAGAAGAAACAGCAATGTGTTGTATCACAGAAATCAGGGGAGAGAGTTTCAAGGAGTAATCAGCTCTGTTAAATACTAGGGAGAGGTTAAGGAGAACAAAGATGGAGAAAAGGCCATCGAATTTTGTACTGCCTACTTTAGCTGGTGAACATAAGTCAACATTAGATGTATCTGAGCCCCATTAAAGATGAGACTATTTTTAGGCAAGAATACACTTGCTGCCACCTCAGGCAATAAAAATCTATTCTATTTTTAAAACCTCTGTTTTAAGGAAAAATCCAACTTTTTCCTCCTCAGGATTTTGTTATATTTAAAAGTAAAACATTCACCATATCACTAAACTTTTCACCTTCAGTGGTTTCTTTAGCATAGAACCTTGTACATAATCGGTATTCAGCATTTGTTATACTCAACTGCTGAATTCAGTTCAATTATAAACAACTGATATATTTTTGTCATTGTTTTATTACAGTTCTGCCACCTTTCCTCTTGTTCCATGAACAGTTATCTATCAAACCACAAAAAAGCTCAAAGCCTTATGTAGTTTCCCTTAGACCTTCTCATCTTTCACCAAAATGATTCCAGTTTGCTCAGCCTTTACTCACAGAGTTCATTTTCCATCTCTATAATTATCTCTTTGCTTCTCCTCTCATCCTTCTCCAAGAAAGTGCTGATGGGTTCTTTGATGTAAATTGGCAGCAATGATATGAACTGGGGACTTTTCCAAACTTAATTGATTATCTGTCAGTGTTATTCCATTTACTCTATTACACGTTTTGTGACCTCATCATTCTCTTACAACTGAGGTATGGAATGCTGATGGCCCAGAAGACAAAGGTAAGAAGGCCTTGCAGCTTGCTGACACCAAAAGGTCAAAAACAGTATTATCCTTCCATTGAGTGTACTTGGGAGATGGGAGTAAGAGGTTAGTTTAAAAAAAAGAAAGAAAAAACTTAAAAAAAAAGCAACCACTTTTCCTATTTGACACTGTAGTCTTGAGATCTCTTTTTTAGTTTTCATTATTATAAGAGGAAAACTACTAGAGGACAGAAATCATTCTTGCCATAGAGTTCCTGGGAATGAAATGTAAAATTATCATTAAACAACAAAAATATCCCCAATCTTTTCCAACATTCTTTCTTAAGTCCTTAAGGGCAGCCAGATCATACAGCAGTTAGAATTGTTAGACCTGAAGTCAGGAAGACCTGAGTTCAAATTTGATGTTAAACACTTTCCAGCTTCGTAACCCTGAGCAAGTCACTTAAACTTTGCCTCAGTTTCTTGATATGCAAAATGTAAATGATGAGAAACCTAACTCCCAGGGTTATTATGAGTATAAAATGAAAAAAAAACTTGTAAAGTCCTTTGAAAAACTTAAAGTGCTACATAAATGTTTGTTGATATTGATTTTAATAATAATAGTGCAGAAGTTGGGGGGAGGCAGGAAGGACATTGCCTACCCCACCCCTTCCCAGTAATGGAAAGATCTTGAAAAAAAGTTTACAATATGTTTGTAAAACATCAGCCAGATATTATAACAGAATTGTGCTGTTTTTGTCAATAGTAAATTTTCCATTTTATTAGAATTAGTTAATACTTGCCAAAAAATTTTTACCACCACCCACCCCTGCAAACACCCAATAAGATACCCTTTGTACTAGTGATATATATATATAATATATATATATAATTAGTCTCTTATTTGACAGGAATTTCTTAGTAATGACAATTAGTTTGTGTATGTATGCATCTATGCATGCGTGTGTGTATGTTGTGTTTGGTTTTCCCACACATTATCCATTCCTCAAGCTTTGATTTTAAGAAACACTTGGCCCACAGGTTCAAGTCTAGATAAGTTAAGTCTAGGTAACATTTTAGCATCATAGCATTGCTTTTTGTATCGTGCTATGTAATCACTACTGGCTCAAGCAATCAGGAAATTTGGGTGCTAGTTCTAACTTGGGTATTAAATAGCATAAATTTAAAAAAGAAGGATTTTCTCTTTTCCTTTTTTTAATTTTTTTTTTTAAATGAGGGAGCTATGGAACATAAATGATCTTTAAGATCTTTCCAACACTCAAATTCTATGATTCCTTAGCACTACGCCCATGCTTTATAGCACCTGAGGGTTTAGTCATCAAAAACAGGGAGAAATTTGCAAAAGTAACAATAAGTTAGGCATGACTGCTTTATTTCCTTTCCAAGTTTAATTCTGTTTGGCCCTTTAAGATGATAGTCAATTTTAGCACATTCTTGCCAAGGACTGTACTATTATTAGAAAGAAATAATAGCCCATGTTACTTGTCCTGCTGTCTGTGGACATGTAGGTTCAATGGCTCTTGAATCCTTTGAGAGACAAGTTGTTCTTTTGAACTCAACTGTACAAAGTTTCTTACTGGCCTTTGTAGAGAAAGGCATAGAACCAATGACATAATGTTGTGGGTCATGACAAGGCATCGATTTAAGAGAGGTTTGCTAGAAGCCACATCAAACATTTACATGAACCCTCAGTTCACATTAGTAGAGTTCTGTGTAGCAAGGTGATGGAGAAAGTGTTTGTCAAATCATTTTCCCCCGACAGCTTCCCAGAAAGAAATTCAAACATTACATCCAGAACACATATTTCATACATCTATTTTCACCATAATCCTAGATAAAATAAAAATAAATATTTCTCTTCTCCCTTGTCATAATTCAAATATAACAGAAGAAAAAGTGATCTTGGTTTTCAGTCATACTTTGGATTTGATAAATATCTATGCTCCAGAGTTTCTCAGGAGAAAGAACAAGTACATTCTTGAAATTAACAAGAAGCCTTTTAGAGGCTGTATTGGATTAAGGTTAACAAATCCATAGGACATTGAGGTGGTGCAGTGGATGGAGTGCTGGGTCTGGAGTCGTGAAGACATCTTCCTCAGACACTTATCAGCTATGTGACCTTGGGCAAGTCATTTCATCCTGTTTGGCTCAGATCCCCATTTATGAGATGAACTGGAGAAGGAAATGGCAAATCACGCCATTGTCTCTGCCCAGAAAACTCCAAGTGGGGTCACAAAGAGTCAGACACGACTAAAAGAACTGAACAATAACAAATCCTTGCAATTACATCTGTGGTTTGAAGTCAATTTCCTAAGCCAGTAGCTTAAACTTTCTCCTACGATTTTCCAGCATCTCTCTAGCCTGAATAAGTATAAATATGACAAACAGATCACTTTGTTTATATGAACATGAATGCTATAAAATAGACTCTTCTGCCATCCATCACAGAATAAATTGAAAGTCATCATATGCTTTACATATAGACAAAGTTAACTACTGAAGATCACTCCCTGCTCAATCCCAACACATCATTGTTTCCATAGTAACTAGATTCTTTCAGAATGAAAAGTATATAAGGGAAATGATAAGAAATAAAGCTCAATAAAATAAATCAGATGGCAGGCTTCACACAATCGGTACTTCTGCCACCAAGGGGATGTAGCAGCAAAGAGCAGGACGAAATCAAATTTATCAGGTACCCTCAAATTCCATTGTAATTCAAAGAGGACCACAGAATTCATTCTTGAAGCTTGTAATGCTAACTAGGGGATTATAAATATATATTATATATATATATAATTTATTTATATGTATGTATGTGTGCATATACATACATATGTGTTCATACACACACACACACACACACACTGGAGACATTAAAAAGTTCAGGGAATAAAGCTGCCAGGCTCATTTACTATTCTTCACAGACCTTGATGCCCTGGTTTGAAATTATGTGGTCAGTATGATACTTCACTGAAAGCCTGCTGATTCCATTGTAAGGGTGAGACACACTAAATCATATAAATCTGCCTAACATGAACCCTAACACTGACTTCATCTCCAGCCCCTAATAAGTGATATTCATTGTACCAACTGTAACCCAAGTTTCAAGTTTTTCACAGAGGCTTTAATAGCTGTTTAAGAGAGAGGGAACTGAATTTTAGAGAGTGACAGAAGGAACAGTAGCCTTGTAATATCAGAGGAAGGAGTTGCTCAATGAGTTGTTCCCCATATGTATATTTTCTACTGATGGCACATTTGTTGGAAAGAGTGACCCAAGTTTATGTAGGAAAGATTTTGCTGCTACTTTTGCTGTTAGGCTATTTTATTAAATGTTTTTGCTTTGATCCTCTGGTTTACTTGCAAAAATAAATATATTAGTGGGGGCTTATTAGCTGTGGTTTTGAGTACATGGAAATATAAAACATAACCTTAGAGGACCCAGATTCAATATAGTTTATGCCCTAGGTACAACACTTGATTCACTGATATTTATCTATATGTAGGAGCATTTGCATAACAAATTAGAAATAATAACTGAAAAAATATATGGTAAAATCAATTTGTGCAGCCTATTATAGCTAAACTCAAATCCAGAATTAGGATTGAATGTAGAAACTCTTTCTAAACTTTAAAGAAATGGAAATTCAGTTAGTGATTTATGCACTTTGTTGACAAATATTGAATATTACCAATGGGGTAGTTAGGTGATACAGTGGATAGAGTTCTAGGTCTGGAGTCAAGAAGACTCATCTTTTTGAATGCAGTGTGGCCTCAGACACTTACTGGTTGTATGACTTTGGGCTGTTTTTTAAATAGGAAAGTTGAGTACTTGTTACTTGGATATCCAGCAGCTAGAGTGGGCAATTCTGTTGTCCCTGTTGTTCAGTTGTTAAACTCTTTGTGACCCCATTTAGAGTTTTTTTGACAAAGATGCTCGGTGGTTTGCCATTTTCTTCTCTAGCATATTTTACAAATAGAACAAACTTAGGTAAAGAGGATTAAGTGACTTTCCCAGGGTCATACAGTCCAGCAAGTACCTGAGGTTGGGTTTGAACACAGATCTTTCTGATTCTAGACCCCAATGCTCTGTCTCCTGTACTCCTTAGCTACCTACCTGAGCTTTCATGTAAGTAGGATAGCATCTCTTGTGCTTTTTCCTCAAAATTGTGCTTTTTCTTCGCTAAATAGGGATTAAAGAAACGTCATCTAATTGGCTGAAGTTACCTAGGTCTCCAGAATGTCAAGCCATCAGTCCCCCAGGAATACTTATAAACCAATTGATCACCCAATTAGGTTTTCAGAAAGCTCACATAATTGAAATCACAATGAAGACATTCTTTTCAACTAGTTTACTCTCATTTTCCCATATCTGTCATTGTGTAATGAGTCATCCTTAACAAGTATGTTTAAAAAGCAAGTGATCATGTTTGCATTCTTTGCAATTCTGATCTCTTCCATTGCTTAAAAAAAGTAAAATACACCAAAAAAAGGGGATTATTTTTCCTACTTGTCCTGTTTCATCTCATTTCACAGTGTTAAAATGCCTTCATTATGCCATACACATACAGACCTCCAGAAAAGTCATCTGAATTGCAAAGTTATTCAGTGTCTTGATACTGTATTGCAGTATTTACTCACATATCCTTCCAGAATTCTCCGATTCATAAATAAATTCACCATGCTCACTAAAGCTGAATTCCTGGTTTTATGAGATACTAACTGTAGGATGTTGATGTTTACTCTGTCACATGTATGGTCCTGTTGGGGGGCCTGAACCATATTTTTACTTCAGAGAGGAGCTCAATGGAAATTGCAAGGAGCACGTGCAATATAAATAATAGACCAAGTAGTTGCCAGCAGGGAATGACATGCTTAATTACTGCTGGCTGTGGTCCTTTAAGCTAAAGAGATTGCCTTTGAAATTTGAGGAAAAAAAATTTATTCCCCTGAAAGACAGCTAGTTCTTTGAAAATACAAAGCATTTACAACATACAAGGAAACTCACCATCCTCCTCAGATTTATCCACCCCTCAGATGTTGCTGTTTAACAACAAAATAAGTTTTACTTGTCATTTCTTTTTTTTCATACCGTGTTCAGATGCTATGTGTACCTATCCTGACATGACCATTGTCAGTTGCTAGCTGCAGGGTTCATCACGTTACCTCACTGGCTAGTTCCCAGGTACTCTGACAATCTTTTGGAAGTGTAATCTAGTGGAAACAGAAGGCAGACTGAAAAACACCCTTTTCCCATGTCTTTTCAAAAAATGTGTTCATCATGCTTCAATAATTAGCCATGTCAACACATATTTATTTGTGGGATCCAAGGCAAAAAATAAATACAATCTTTATTTCAGGACAGCAGGCCTTTGTGTTCTTGTGTCATATTTTAAACTGAAATGTCCATCTCTTTGTTCCTCTGCTTCTAAAGAGTGAGCCTGATAACTAAAAGGATGTCATATTAGAGAATAAAATGGAAAAGTCAAAGAACTTTTTGCATATGGAAAAAAATCATTTACAGAGGAGAAGGAATAATAAAAATATATGTTTGAAAGAGCTTGAGTTTTTCCAAAAAGGGAAAAAAGGACTGTGTATAATACGGCTAAAGATATTTTTTTCTCTATCTAAATGATAGGTCAAGTCCTTGGTGTATATCATTGTTATGCCTATTAAAGTCAAACAAAGATTTAAACTATCAATTTGAGCATACAAGAGATAAATATAATTATTGAGTTTTCACTGAGTATCTACTATATACATGATATTGTGCTAGATAGTATGGAGGGCTTATCTGAAGTGCTTTATGTAGTATTATTTATAAGTGTCATTTAGAATTGACGTAACCTATGAGTATGACAAAGAGGTCTGTATTTCCAACTACTAGGGAAGTTGAGACCAGTGGGTTTCCTAAATTCAGGAGTTCTGAGCTATGATGGCTAGTCAATTGACTGTCTGCTCTAAGTTCCTCATAAAATGATAGGCCCCCAGGAATATACAGACTATCCGATCACCTAGGGAGAGGTGAATAATCTCAGATCAGAAACAAAGTAGGCCATGCTCCCCTGTCCATCAGCTTTGAGGGATAGGGGGGTTTGTGTGAGTAGCCCCTGGACTCCAGCCTGGGAACAGCTAGGTTTCCTCCAAGCCACCAAACTTGTATCCAACCTGTCCTCCATAGTCATCAATGAGGGCAGAAATCATTGTGAAGAAGGGGCCCACCTTCCTCATCACAAGAAGCAACAGCCATTGACTAATTACCACCAACTAAAAAGTAAGTACAAGACTGCTGAAGTGTACCCTTCAGACCACCCATCCTTCTACCCTGGTCTGCACAGCCATCATCCAGGGAAACAATTCCTGTGGGAAAAGATCCAGTCGTCCCCAACCATTGCCAACTAGCTGTCATTCATAGGGCAGGCAAACCAGCTTAAATAAAGCAGCATGTCACCCTGAAGAGAGACAGGAGTCAATGCCTGGAAAATTAAACCACCACTACCTTGACCACCATCTTACTCGCAGATGCTTAAGGAAACAGCCCAGATGGACCCTGAGCCTTTGGGAGTAATAATGTTTCCAGTCCAATGCCCTCAGCCTTCATCCTGGGAACCAAACCCTGAAAAGATGTAGCCTGGCAACTGCTCCTGCAGCTGCTCCCACCACAGCAACTGAAGACCAGCAAAAAAAAAAAAAAACGTTCTTGCCAACAATGTCCTTGGCACTGCAAATTTTTCAACATCAAAAATTGATATGATTTATCATTAGAAAGGACATTAAAAGAAGAGGCATCACCATCTGCTCTAGCACCGCCCTCTAAGTAGCATGGAGTCTTTTCAACTGACTGGCAGCTGAAACCTTTCTCTATGTGTTGTCTCCTCTTCCATGAGGAATGTGAGCTCCTTGAGAGCAGAGAATGTCTCACTTTTCCATTTGTATTGCTAGTTTTTGTACCTAGTAAGTGCCTAATGAATGCTTCGTTCACTTTTGTTTGAGTCTAATTATTTCTTAAAATCAACAAATAATTCCCACAGAGGTATTTTATATTTTTCACTTCTCAGTAAGCTCATGAAGATGTCAACTGTTACAGAAAATTGTGAAATAATTTGTGATAATGGGAAGAATGGTGATGCTGTGGACAGAAATGGGGTAGTTGAGAAGACTGCTCATGTCTGATGAATTGATGAATTCAGCTTTGGACATGCTATATGAGGGAATGGGGAACATCTAGGATGGAATGTCTAATAAGAACTGCAATTCATATAAAGATCAAGATTGAAAATGTCAGTTTGAGAGTCATTTGCATAGAGGTTATATATGGCACCATCAGTTAAACTCATCAAACAAGGTAATATAGAGGAAGAAGAGTGGAGAGATTTAGAGACATCTGTAATTAAGTTTTGGGGGATACCTGTAGTTAAGGGAAGGGAGAAGGAAAGAATGCAAAATTTACTACTATTTCTGATATATTAAATACATACTATTTGCCTAGCATTATGTTCAATGTAAAAAACACACAAAGAAACACAAGATCTGATTCCCTGCCTATAAGGAGATAATAATAATGATGAGAAAGAAACAAGCATTTATTAAGCTCCTACTGTATTCTGGACATTGTACTAAGCACTTTACAAATCTCATTGAATCCTCAAAGCAACCTTGGGAGGTGGTTGTTAGGGTCCCCATTTTACATTTTTTTTACAATTTTACAATTGAAAAAAAACAGAGAGAGGTTACCAGATTTGCTCACATACACACAGCTAGCTAGTAAGCACCTGAAATTGGATTTGAACTCAGGTTCTCCTGATTCCAGGTCCAGTGCTCTATCTTTGCCATCTATCTCCCTCAGCAGGCCATAATGTTTTACACAATGTTACTTAGAATACAATGTTGTTCAACTTAAAAAGTGCTTTTAACTATATCAATCCACTGAAATCTTCCTCCAGACTCATTATTGTCCTTCTGTGATGCTCAAAGGCTGTAGAGAGGGACTATAAGCTCTGATATGTTCGTACTGACATGGAGGGGTTCCATGTATGGGCCCAGCCATGAGATCATGACCTCTTGTCATTTGAAGACCAACCTGTGGGAGTCTGGAAAGGTAGATACTGAAAGCTTAGTCACGACATAATGATTTATCTTTATTTATTTAGTCCACAGTAGCTTATGAAGACTTAAGACATGCAGGGCTCTCATATGCATAAATAGAAGAAAGAACCACAGTATTGAAACCCATAGATCCTTAAAGCTTTAATATATTAAAGTATTCATGTACATCATTTTACTTAATCATCAAAAAAACACTAAATAGTAGAAAGGACCTACATTTCTATTTGCAGCTCCTGTTGCACATCCAACTCTCTGTTCTTTCCACTGTACCACATTCTCTCCCTCTTCAGGAGACAAGATAAGTACATATGAAAGTGTTATAAATATTCACTAGACTCCATGGAGGCATGCACTAACTTATCTAAGTGCTCTATCTCTTCCAGCAACTTGACTTCTATTCTGCACATAGATAATAACCTAATATAGATAGAACAACACAGATAGTGGAGGGAGCAAATGACCCATTGAGTTATCACTTACATTTACATCTGAAAATAAAATTAGATTCCAGAGAAGAGGAAAAATCCATGAAGTAGTAGATGTAAGGGGTGGCTAGATGATGCAGTGGATAGAGTCCTGGGACTGAAGCAAGGAAGACATCTTCCTGAGTTCAAATCTGGCATCAAACTAACTGTGTAGACCTGGAGCAAGTCAGTTAACTCTTTTTTGCCTCAGTTATCCTCATCTGTCTGATGAGTTGAAGAAGGAAATGGCAAACTACTTCCAGTATCTTTGCCAAGAAAATCCCAAATGGGGGTCACAAAGATATGACAAAATTAAAAAAGGCTGTATAGTAAAAGCATAAGTGAGAATGAAGAGGATATGGAACATTTGAGAGATATTTCAAAGAAAGAAAAAGCAGGCTATGATAACTAAATGACTATAAGGAATGATAGAATTAAAAATAATGAAATTACAGTCTTTGGAAGATTGAATGATAAAGGGCTAAAACGTTTTATCTGGAATTTCTACCCAATCTTTATAAATAAACTTAAATGTCACAACATCCATGAAACTAACCCTCATGCCCCAAGGTAATAATAATCTTCCCTCTCAGACTTTGTACAGTACTTTTGTAAGGGAGATTTCCATCTACAACACAGCCATGAAATACTGAGCTTGAAATACAGCCAATTCCGGGGAAATATATGTTCAGCTCTGCAGGGCTGGGCATCTTGAAATGATGTAATGAACGCTTGCTTGCTGATCACAAGGCAATCAAGGCAGGGATAAAGTACCACTTCACAAAGAAAGACAGGCTTGTGCCCTTTCTCCTCTTCAGAATATGTAGCATATTAGACTCCCTCCCTAGGATTTCCTTAAAGTAGTGGGCAAAGAATATGTCTGCCTCTGCATCTACCATGACACTTTTTTAGAGAAAAGATCAGAGACCAGAGGTGAGCTCAAGGCTTGACCTGATTTGTCAGAAGACAGGTCCTGGAAGGAAACTGAATAGTAAGGAGAGAATCGAAATGAATATGAAGCATAATTTAAAACTTCTGAAGAAAAAGATTTGATACTTGAAGCTTTATTCTCCAATGACAGTTTTATAGAAGCTTTGTTGTTGCTTTGGTGTATCCCTTTGTCAGCGTGATTCTTGTGATTTTTGAATGTCGAGCATTTCTTTTCTGTGGAAAAACATTAATAGCTGCCCTATACCTGATCTGCATTGTACACAGAGAAACTTTCTCTCTCTTTCTGAGGTGACCCTAAATATGAGCAAAATCTAAGGTTAAGTGATTTCTCTCAGAGATCCAGGATTACATTATAAAGCAGAAGATTAAAAATGTAGTCAATGACCTGAAGCAAATTAAAATTTAATTCGGAAATATTTACAAAATATAAATAAAATAAAAAATTGAGAACATTTTAACATCTTAATTTATGATTTATTTTAACATATTTCTATATTATCCATGTTTCAAAACAAACAAGAAAAATAAAGATAGTAAGAAAATTCTACTTCAATTTGAACTCAGACTTCATCAGTTCACTCTCTCTGGAGGTGAAGAGCATTTTTTTCATCATGAGTCTTTTGGTGTTGTCTTGGATTACTGTATTGATCAGAGTATCCAAGTCTTCTATTCTGATCATTACAGCATTACCATTACTATGCACAGTGGTCTCCCTGATTCTTCCCATTTACCTTTTGCTTTTTTTTTTCGAAAATGCTCCCCCTCATCATTTCTGATAACACAATAGTACTTCTTCATATTCATATGCCACAACTAGTTAAGGCATTCTCCAATTCATGAGCATCATCTCGATTTCCAAGTCTTGGCCACTACAAAAAAGAGCACTGTGTATTTTACATAAATAGGTCCTTTTCTTTTTTCTTTGATTCTCTTTGGGATGCATACCTAGTAGTGATATTGCTGGGTCAAAGGGTATGCATGGCCTTATAGCTCTTTGGACAGGAGTTCCAAGATTGTTCTCCAGGATGATTGGACAAGTTCACTATTCCACCAGCAATTCATTAATGTACCTAGTTCTCTTTCATCCCCTCCAGCATTTGTCATCTGATAACATTACATTTTAAAATTAAGTCAATATGCAGCCTGTAGGAATCCTTATATATGAGTTTGTTTCCATTTGAGTTTGACAAAGCTAGTACAAACAATCAGAGGAATTCAAGTCTCTTTTGAGACCAGGATTCCCCAAGACTGAGCGCCAAAATTCATGAGTTGGTTCAGAGTCAAGAGACCTTTTATAGAGACTAGACAAGCATCTCACCCTCCT
The DNA here is from genome assembly GCA_023548195.1 of Bettongia penicillata ogilbyi. Classification (NCBI taxonomy): domain Eukaryota; kingdom Metazoa; phylum Chordata; class Mammalia; order Diprotodontia; family Potoroidae; genus Bettongia; species Bettongia penicillata. Next base: position 1,045,848 of record JAJHZJ010000140.1, read on the forward strand.
TGGACTCACAGCACATTTTTTATTGCTTACATTTTGATTTTTACCCCCCAATGCACTTATTATTTAATATTTGATGTGTTTATACTGTATCACCATACCCAAACTCAATGTTCTTTAAGAATGTAGAATATCTTAGAACTCAGAAGAGACTCAAGAGGGAAATTTATAGTTAGCAAACAGAAAAAAGTCATCCATAAGGAGACAGAAATTTTTCAGAGAACTAGAAGAAACAGCAATGTGTTGTATCACAGAAATCAGGGGGAGAGAGTTTCAAGGAGTAATCAGCTCTGTTAAATACTAGGGAGAGGTTAAGGAGAACAAAGATGGAGAAAAGGCCATCGAATTTTGTACTGCCTACTTTAGCTGGTGAACATAAGTCAACATTAGATGTATCTGAGCCCCCATTAAAGATGAGACTATTTTTAGGCAAGAATACACTTGCTGCCACCTCAGGCAATAAAAAATCTATTCTATTTTTAAAACCTCTGTTTTAAGGAAAAATCCAACTTTTTCCTCCTCAGGATTTTGTTATATTTAAAAGTAAAACATTCACCATATCACTAAACTTTTCACTCTTCAGTGGTTTCTTTAGCATAGAACCTTGTACATAATCGGTATTCAGCATTTGTTATACTCAATGCTGAATTCAGTTCAATTATAAACAACTGATATATTTTTGTCATTGTTTTTATTACAGTTCTGCCACCTTTCCTCTTGTTCCGTGAAACAGTTATCTATCAAACCACAAAAAAGCTCAAAGCCTTATGTAGTTTCCCTTAGACCTTCTCATCTTTCACCAAAATGATTCCAGTTTGCTCAGCCTTTACTCACAGAGTTCATTTTCCATCTCTATAATTATCTCTTTGCTTCTCCTCTCATCCTCTCCAAGAAAGTGCTGATGGGTTCTTTGATGTAAATTGGCAGCAATGATATGAACTGGGACTCTTTCCAAACTTAATTGATTATCTGTCAGTGTTATTCCATTTACTCTATTTACACGTTTTGTGACCTCATCATTCTCTTACAACTGAGGTATGGAATGCTGATGGCCCAGAAGACAAAGGTAAGAAGGCCTTGCAGCTTGCTGACACCAAAAGGTCAAAAACAGTATTATCCTTCCATTGAGTGTACTTGGGAGATGGGGAGTAAGAGGTTAGTTTAAAAAAAAGAAAGAAAAAACTTAAAAAAAAAGCAACCACTTTTCCTATTTGACACTGTAGTCTTGAGATCTCTTTTTTAGTTTTCATTATTATAAGAGGAAAACTACTAGAGGACAGAAATCATTCTTGCCATAGAGTTCCTGGGAATGAAATGTAAAATTATCATTAAACAACAAAAATATCCCCAATCTTTTCCAACATTCTTTCTTAAGTCCTTAAGGGCAGCCAGATCATACAGCAGTTAGAATGTTAGACCTGAAGTCAGGAAGACCTGAGTTCAAATTTGATGTTAAACACTTTTCCAGCTTCTAACCCTGAGCAAGTCACTTAAACTTTGCCTCAGTTTCTTGATATGCAAAATGTAAATGATGAGAAACCTAACTCCCAGGGTTATTATGAGTATAAAATGAAAAAAAAAACTTGTAAAGTCCTTTGAAAAACTTAAAGTGCTACATTGTTTGTTGATATTGATTTTAATAATAATAGTGCAGAAGTTGTGGGGGAGGCAGGAAGGACATTGCCTACCTCACCCCTTCCCAGTAATGGAAAGATCTTGAAAAAAAGTTTACAATATGTTTGTAAAACATCAGCCAGATATTATAACAGAATTGTGCTGTTTTTGTCAATAGTAAATTTTCCATTTTATTAGAATTAGTTAATACTTGCCAAAAAATTTTTACCACCACCCACCCCTGCAAACACCCAATAAGATACCCTTTGTACTAGTGATATATATATATAATATAATATATATATAATTATAATTTAGTCTCTTATTTGACAGGAATTTCTTAGTAATGACAAGTTTTTAGTTATGTGTATGTATGCATCTATGCATGCGTGTGTGTATGTTGTGTTTGGTTTTCCCACACATTATCCATTCCTCAAGCTTTGATTTTAAGAAACACTTGGCCCACAGGTTCAAGTCTAGATAAGTTAAGTCTAGGTAACATTTTAGCATCATAGCATTGCTTTTTGTATCGTGCTATGTAATCACTACTGGCTCAAGCAATCAGGAAACTTGGGTGCTAGTTCTAACTTGGGTATTAAATAGCATAAATTTAAAAAAGAAGGATTTTCTCTTTTCCTTTTTTTAATTTTTTTTTAAATGAGGGAGCTTGGAACATAAATGATCTTTAAGATCTTTCCAACACTCAAATTCTATGATTCCTTAGCACTACGCCCATGCTTTATAGCACCTGAAACCAAAATAATGAAAAAATAGGAGACAATGTGAAATATCTCATTGGAAAGACAGCTGATCTGGAAAATAGATCCAGGAGAGATAATTTAAAAATTACTAGTCTACCTGAAAACCATGATTACAAAAGATGCTAGACATCATCTTTCAAGAAATTCCTGAGAAAAATTCTATATTTTCTATAAATTCTACCTGATAATTTGACAAAATTCTATGTGATATTCTAGAAGCAGAGGGTAAAATAGAAATGGGAAAAATCCACCTGTCACCTTCTGAAATTTATCCCAAAAGGAAATCTCCTAGGAATATTGTAGCCAAATTTCAGAGTTCCCTGGTCTAAGAGAAAATATTGCAAGCAGATAGAAAGAAATTATTCAATATTATGAAAGCAAAATCAGGACAGCACAGCATTTAGCAACTTCTACATTAAGGGATCAGAGGGTGTGAAATACAATATTCAAGAGATCAAAGGAGCTAGGACTAAAACCAAGAATCATCAACCCAGAATGGGATTTCAATGAAATAGAGGACTTCCAAGCATTCTTGTTGAAAAGACCAGAGCTAAATAGAAATTTGACTTTGAAATACAAGAATCAAGACAAACATGAAAAGATAAACAGGAAAGAGAAGTCATAAGGGAATCATTAAGGTTGAACTGTTTACACTCCTTCATGGAAAGAGGATATTTGTAACTCATGAGACCTTTCTCAGCATTAGGGTAGTTAGAGAGAATACACACACACACACACTCACACACACACATGCACACACACATATACACAAATATACATATATACATTTATACATTTGTGTATATGTGTATGTGTATGGAGATATATGTATATAAGTATATGTATATATAAACATATATACATATGTGCCTATGGATATAGATATAGATATAGGCAAAGGACACAGAGTGAGATGAATATGAAGGGAGGATATCTAAAAAATAAAATTAAATATTTAGAGTAATGTTCTGGGGAGAAAGAGAAAGGGATAGGTAAAATGTAGTAAATCATCTCATATAAAAGAGGCCAGAAAAAGCTTTTACAATGGAGGGGAAGTGGGGGGGGAGTGACAGGAAATGCGTGAGTCTTACTCTCATCAGATTTTACTTAAGGAGGGAATAATACATATTCAGTTGGGTATCGAAATCTATCTTACCCTACAGGAAGGTGGGGGGTAAGGGATAGCAAAGGGAGGATATTAGAAGAGACAGAAATTGGGGAAGGGGGTAATCAGAAGCAAACACTCTCATGACAGGGACAAGTCAAGGAAGAGAAGGGAATAAATGAATGTAGGACAGGATAAAGGGAAGTGTGGTTAGTCTTTTGCAACATGACTGTTATGGAAGTGTTTTGCATGGCTACACATGTATGACCTATACTGAATTGCTTGCTTTCTTAATGATGATGGTTAGGGAGGGAAGAATGGAGAGAATGTGGAACTCAAAGCCTTAAAAATGAATGTTAAAAATTGTTTTTGCATGCAACTTGGAAATATGAGTTATAGAAATCTATCTTGCTCTACAGGAAAATAGAGGGAAGGAGATAGAGAAGGGAGAGTGAAAGAAAGGAGGGCAGATTGGGGAAAGGAGTGTTGGGTGCATGCTGTCCTGTGGTGGGGGGAGAAGAGAGATGAGGAGAAAATTTGAAATTCAAAATCTTGTGGAAGTGAATGTTCGAAACTGAAAATAAATTATATTAAAATTTTAAAAAATTTAAAAAGAATGAAAGATCAACAGTGATAACAACATCTCTATGTTGCTTAGCCTAACCCTCTTTTAGGCCTCCTCCATTTCTCTCTTCCCATTTACTACCTCCTTCTGTTATGCCTATTTGTACCTCTATTTTGGGTAGATACTCCTTAACATCTTTTTTTCCTTTTGCATTCCATCTCCCTCTTTAATTTCTTTCTGATGTTTCTAAACAAACAAAAATCTAGCTGTTCCCAGAGGATATCACATTATTAACAATCTTTTCCAATGGAATCTGTTCCTTCTTTTCTACTTGAAACTCCAGGGGCCAGAAAAAGTTAGTTCAACTCATTTTTCCCATTTCCCATTTATGTACCATTGTTCTATGTCACATTCTTTGTTGCCATCTACCAAAAACCAGGATGCTCTCTGAATTTGGCACCTAGCTCTCTAAACTCTCCCCTGCTGTGGATTCTAATATCCATCTTGAGCTTTCTAACACTCTGACCTTTTAGTTCTTTGATATTCTCATTTCTACTTAACTCCACACCAGTCAGCAACCCTATGGTCAAGATGGAGATCTGGCCAAGAGATTCAGGCCAGGCTAGGAGAAAAGAGGGTGAAAACAGTGAAGCTAATTCAGGATAAGCTGAGAAAGAATTAGATTTCTCCATCAGAAAGGTGAGGCAAAGAATGGAAAGCAGGAAGTATGACTGGAAGTAATGTTTGGTCATACTCAAGCAGGAAAACAGAAAGCTCCTTGAGCAGTGGAAAATTATGCTGAAAAAAGGTTTTTAAGGTGTGTTTTTTAAATAGGAAAGTTGAGTACTTGTTACTTGGATATCCAGCAGCTAGAGTGGGCAATTCTGTTGTCCCTGTTGTTCAGTTGTTAAACTCTTTGTGACCCCATTTAGAGTTTTTTTGACAAAGATGCTCGTGTGGTTTGCCATTTTCTTCTCTAGCATATTTTACAAAAGAACAAACTTAGGTAAAGAGGATTAAGTGACTTTCCCAGGGTCATACAGTCAGCAAGTACCTGAGGTTGGGTTTGAACACAGATCTTTCTGATTCTAGACCCAATGCTCTGTCTCCTGTACTCCTTAGCTACCTACCTGAACTTTCATGTAGTAGGATAGCATCTCTTGTGCTTTTTCCTCAAAATTGTGCTTTTTCTTCACGAAATAGGGATTAAAGAAACGTCATCTAATTGGCTGAAGTTACCTAGGTCTCCAGAATGTCAAGCCATCAGTCCCCCAGGAATACTTATAAACCAATTGATCACCCAATTAGGTTTTCAGAAAGCTCACATAATTGAAATCACAATGAAGACATTCTTTTCAACTAGTTTACTCTCATTTTCCCATATCTGTCATTGTGTAATGAGTCATCCTTAACAAGTATGTTTAAAAAGCAAGTGATCATGTTTGCATTCTTTGCAATTCTGATCTCTTCCATTGCTTAAAAAAGTAAAATACACCAAAAAAAGGGGATTATTTTTCCTACTTGTCCTGTTTCCATCTCATTTCACAGTGTTAAAATGCCTTCATTATGCCATACACATACAGACCTCCAGAAAAGTCATCTGAATTGCAAAGTTATTCAGTGTCTTGATACTGTATTGCAGTATTTACTCACATATCCTTCCAGAATTCTCCGATTCATAAATAAATTCACCATGCTCACTAAAGCTGAATTCCTGGTTTTATGAGATACTAACTGTAGGATGTTGATGTTTACTCTGTCACATGTATGGTCCTGTTGGGGGCCTGAACCATATTTTACTTCAGAGAGGAGCTCAATGGAAATTGCAAGGAGCACGTGCAATATAAATAATAGACCAAGTAGTTGCCAGCAGGGAATGACATGCTTAATTACTGCTGGCTGTGGTCCTTTAAGCTAAAGAGATTGCCTTTGAAATTTAGGAAAAAAAAATTTCATTCCCCCTGAAAGACAGCTAGTTCTTTGAAATACAAAGCATTTACAACATACAAGGAAACTCACCATCCTCCTCAGATTTATCCACCCCTCAGATGTTGCTGTTTAACAACAAAATAAGTTTTACTTGTCATTTCTTTTTTTCATACCGTGTTCAGATGCTATGTGTACCATCCTGACATGACCATTGTCAGTGCTAGCTGCAGGGTTCATCACGTTACCTCACTGGCTAGTTTCCCAGGTACTCTGACAATCTTTTGGAAGTGTAATCTAGTGGAAACAGAAGGCAGACTGAAAAACACCCTTTTCCCATGTCTTTTCAAAAAATGTGTTCATCATGCTTCAATAATTAGCCATGTCAACACATATTTATTTGTGGGATCCAAGGCAAAAAATAAATACAATCTTTATTTCAGGACAGCAGGCCTTTGTGTTCTTGGTCATATTTTAAACTGAAATGTCCATCTCTTTGTTCCTCTGCTTCTAAAGAGTGAGCCCTGATAACTAAAAGGATGTCATATTAGAGAATAAAATGGAAAAGTCAAAGAACCTTTTTGCATATGGAAAAAAATCATTTACAGAGGAGAAGGAATAATAAAAATATATGTTTGAAAGAGTTGAGTTTTTCCAAAAGGGAAAAAAGGACTGTGTATAATACGGCTAAAGAATTTTTTTCTCTATCTAAATGATAGGTCAAGTCCTTGGTGTATATCATTGTTATACCTATTAAAGTCAAACAAAGATTTAAACTATCAATTTGAGCATACAAGAGATAAATAATAATTATTGAGTTTTCACTGAGTATCTACTATATACATGATATTGTGCTAGATAGTATGGAGGGCTTATCTGAAGTGCTTTATGTAGTATTATTTATAAGTGTCATTTAGAATTGACGTAACCTATGAGTATGACAAAGAGGTCTGTATTTCCAACTACTAGGGAAGTTGAGACCAGTGGGTTTCCTAAATTCAGGAGTTCTGAGCTATGATGGGCTGTCAATTGACTGTCTGCTCTAAGTTCCTCATAAAATGATAGGCCCCCAGGAATATACAGACTATCGGATCACCTAGGGAGAGGTGAATAATCTCAGATCAGAAACAAAGTAGGCCAATGCTCCCCTGTCCATCAGCATTTGGGGATAGGGGGGTTTGTGTGAGTAGCCCCTGGACATCCAGCCTGGGAACAGTAGGTTTCCTCCAAGCCACCAAACTTGTATCCAACCTGTCCTCCATAGTCATCAATGAGGGCAGAAATCATTGTGAAGAAGGGGCCCACCTTCTCATCATCACAAGAAGCAACAGCCATTGACTAATTACCACCAACTAAAAAGTAAGTACAAGACTGCTGAAGTGTACCCTTCAGACCACCCATCCTTCTACCCTGGTCTGCACAGCCATCATCCAGGGAAACAATTCCTGTGGGAAAAGATCCAGTCGTCCCCAACCATTGCCAACTAGCTGTCATTCATAGGGCAGGCAAACCAGCTTAAATAAAGCAGCATGTCACCCTGAAGAGAGACAGGAGTCAATGCCTGGAAAATTAAACCACCACTACCTTGACCACCATCTTACCGCAGATGCTTAAGGAAACAGCCCAGATGGACCCTGAGCCTTTGGGAGTAATACTGTTTCCAGTCCAATGCCCTCAGCCTTCATCCTGGGAACCAAACCCTGAAAAGATGTAGCCTGGCAACTGCTCCTGCAGCTGCTCCCACCACAGCAACTGAAGACCAGCAAAAAAAAAAAAAAAAAAACGTTCTTGCCAACAATGTCCTTGGCACTGCCAAATTTTTCAACATCAAAAATTGATATGATTTCATCATTAGAAAGGACATTAAAAGAAGAGGCATCACCATCTGCTCTAGCACCGCCCTCTAAGTAGCATGGAGTCTTTTCAACTGACTGGCAGCTGAAACCTTCTCTATGTGTTGTCTCCTCTTCCATGAGGAATGTGAGCTCCTTGAGAGCAGAGAATGTCTCACTTTTCCATTTGTATTGCTAGTTTTTTGTACCTAGTAAGTGCCTAATGAATGCTTCGTTCACTTTTGTTTGAGTCTAATTATTTCTTAAAATCAACAAATAATTCCCACAGAGGTATTTTATATTTTTCACTTCTCAGTAAGCTCATGAAGATGTCAACTGTTACAGAAAATTGTGAAATAATTTGTGATAATGGGAAGAATGGTGATGCTGTGGACAGAAATGGGGTAGTTGAGAAGACTGCTCATGTCTGATGAATTGATGAATTCAGCTTTGGACATGCTATATGAGGGAATGGGGAACATCTAGGATGGAATGTCTAATAAGAACTGCAATTCATATAAGAGATCAAGATTGAAAATGTCAGTTTGAGAGTCATTTGCATAGAGGTTATATATGGCACCATCAGTTAAACTCATCAAACAAGGTAATATAGAGGAAAGAGTGGAGAGATTTAGAGACATCTGTAATTAAGTTTTGGGGATACCTGTAGTTAAGGGGAAGGGAGAGGAAAGAATGCAAAATATTACTACTATTTCTGATATATTAAATACATACTATTTGCCTAGCATTATGTTCAATGTAAAAAACACAAAAGAAACACAAGATCTGATTCCCTGCCTATAAGGAGATAATAATAATGATGAGAAAGAAACAAGCATTTATTAAGCTCCTACTGTATTCTGAACATTGTACTAAGCACTTTACAAATCTCATTGAATCCTCAAAGCAACCTTGGGGAGGTGGTTGTTAGGGTCCCCATTTTACATTTTTTTTACAATTTTACAATTGAAAAAAAACAGAGAGAGGTTACCAGATTTGCTCACATACACACAGCTAGCTAGTAAGCACCTGAAATTGGATTTGAACTCAGGTTCTCCTGATTCCAGGTCCAGTGCTCTATCTTTGCCATCTATCTCCCTCAGCAGGCCATAATGTTTTACACAATGTTACTTAGAATACAATGTTGTTCAACTTAAAAAGTCTTTTAACTATATCAATCCACTGAAATCTTCCTCCAGACTCATTATTGTCCTTCTGTGATGCTCAAAGGCTGTAAGAGGGGACTATAAGCTCTGATATGTTGTACTGACATGGAGGGGTTCCATGTATGGGCCCAGCCATGAGATCATGACCTCTTGTCATTTGAAGACCAACCTGTGGGAGTCTGGAAAGAGTAGATACTGAAAGCTTAGTCACGACATAATGATTTATCTTTATTTATTTAGCCACAGTAGCTTATGAAGACTTAAGACATGCAGGGGCTCTCATATGCATAAATAGAAGAAAGAACCACAGTATTGAACCCATAGATCCTTAAAGCTTTAATATATTAAAGTATTCATGTACATCATTTTACTTAATCATCAAAAAAAACACTAAATAGTAGAAAGGACCTACATTTCTATTTGCAGCTCCTGTTGCACATCCAACTCTCTGTTCTTTCCACTGTACCACATTCTCTCCCTCTTCAGGAGACAAGATAAGTACATATGAAAGTGTTATAAATATTCACTAGACTCCATGGAGGCATGCACTAACTTATCTAAGTGCTCTATCTCTTCCAGCAACTTGACTTCTATTCTGCACATAGTAATAACCTAATATAGATAGAACAACACAGATAGTGGAGGAGCAAATGACCCATTGAGTTATCACTTACATTTACATCTGAAAATAAAATTAGATTCCAGAGAAGAGAAAAATCCATGAAGTAGTAGATGTAAGGGGTGGCTAGATGATGCAGTGGATAGAGTCCTGGGACTGAAGCAAGGAAGACATCTTCCTGAGTTCAAATCTGGCATCAAACTAACTGTGTGACCTGGAGCAAGTCAGTTAACTCTTTTTTGCCTCAGTTTCCTCATCTGTCTGATGAGTTGAAGAAGGAAATGGCAAACTACTTCCAGTATCTTTGCCAAGAAAATCCCAAATGGGGGGTCACAAAGATATAGACAAAATTAAAAAGGCTGTATAGTAAAAGCATAAGTGAGAATGAAGAGGATATGGAACATTTGAGAGATATTTCAAAGAAAGAAAAAGCAGGCTATGATAACTAAATGACTATAAGGAATGATAGAATTAAAAATAATGAAATTACAGTCTTTGGAAGATTGAATGATGACACATGGGCTAATGAAAATGGACGTGTTTATCTTGAATTTCTACCCAATCTTTATAAATAAACTTAAATGTCACAACATCCATGAAACTAACCTTCATGCCCCAAGGTAATAATAATCTTCCCTCTCAGACTTTGTACAGTACTTTTGTAAGGGAGATTTCCATCTACAACACAGCCATGAAATACTGAGCTTGAAATACAGCCAATTCCGGGGAAATATATGTTCAGCTCTGCAGGGCTGGGCATCTTGAAATGATGTAATGAACGCTTGCTTGCTGATCACAAGGCAATCAAGGCAGGGATAAAGTACCACTTCACAAAGAAAGACAGGTTGTGCCCTTTCTCCTCTTCAGAATATGTAGCATATTAGACTCCCTCCCTAGGATTTCCTTAAAGTAGTGGGCAAAGAATATGTCTGCCTCTGCATCTACCATGACACTTTTTTAGAGGAAAAGATCAGAGACCAGAGGGTGAGCTCAAGGCTTGACCTGATTTGTCAGAAGACAGGTCCTGGAAGGAAACTGAATAGTAAGGAGAGAATCGAAATGAATATGAAAGCATAATTTAAAACTTCTGAAGAAAAAGATTTGATACTTGAAGCTTTATTCTCCAATGACAGTTTTATAGAAGCTTTGTTGTTGCTTTTGGTGTATCCCTTTGTCAGCGTGATTCTTGTGATTTTTGAATGTCGAGCATTCTTTTCTGTGGAAAAACATTAATAGCTGCCCTATACCTGATCTGCATTGTACACAGAGAAACTTTCTCTCTCTTTCTGAGGTGACCCTAAATATGAGCAAAATCTAAGGTTAAGTGATTTCTCTCAGAGATCCAGGATTACATTATAAAGCAGAAGATTAAAAATGTAGTCAATGACCTGAAGCAAATTAAAATTTAATTGGGAAATATTTAACAAAATATAAATAAAATAAAAATTGAGAACATTTTAACATCTTAATTTATGATTTATTTTTAACATATTTCTATATTATCCATGTTTCAAAACAAACAAGAAAAATAAAGATAGTAAGAAAATTCTACTTCAATTTGAACTCAGACTTCATCAGTTCACTCTCTCTGGAGGTGAAGAGCATTTTTTTCATCATGAGTCTTTTGGTGTTGTCTTGGATTACTGTATTGATCAGAGTATCCAAGTCTTCTATTCTGATCATTACAGCATTACCGTTACTATGCACAGTGGTCTCCCTATTCTTCCCATTTACCTTTGCTTATTTTTTTTCAAAATGCTCCCCCTCATCATTTCTGATAACACAATAGTACTTCTTCATATTCATATGCCACAACTAGTTCAGGCATTCTCCAATTCATGAGCATCATCTCGATTTCCAAGTCTTGGCCACTACAAAAAAGAGCAGCTGTGTATTTTACATAAATAGGTCCTTTTCTTTTTTCTTTGTTCTCTTTGGGATGCATACCTAGTAGTGATATTGCTGGGTCAAAGGGTATGCATGGCCTTATAGCTCTTTGGACAGAGTTCCAGATTGTTCTCCAGGATGATTGGACAAGTTCACTATTCCACCAGCAATTCATTAATGTACCTAGTTCTCTTTCATCCCCTCCAGCATTTGTCATCTGATAACATTACATTTTTAAAATTAAGTCAATATGCAGCCTGTAGGAATCCTTATATATGAGTTCTGTTTCCATTTGAGTTTGACAAAGCTAGTACAAACAATCAGAGAATTCAAGTCTCTTTTGAGACCAGGATTCCCCAAGACTGACGCCAAAATTCATGAGTTGGTTCAGAGTCAAGAGACCTTTTACAGAGACTAGGCAAGCATCTCACCCTCCTTGGACTCACAGACATTTTTTATTGTTACATTTTGATTTTTACCCCCCAATGCACTTATTATTTAATATTTGATGTGTTTATACTGTATCACCATACCAAACTCAATGTTCTTTAAGAATGTAGAATGTCTGTAGAACTCAGAAGAGACTCAAGAGGGAAATTTATAGTTAGCAAACAGAAAAAAGTCATCCATAAGGGAGACAGAAATTTTTCAGAGAACTAGAAGAAACAGCAATGTGTTGTATCACAGAAATCAGGGGAGAGAGTTTCAAGGAGTAATCAGCTCTGTTAAATACTAGGGAGAGGTTAAGGAGAACGAAGATGGAGAAAAGGCCATCGAATTTTGTACTGCCTACTTTAGCTGGTGAACATAAGTCAACATTAGATGTATCTGAGCCCCATTAAAGATGAGACTATTTTTAGGCAAGAATACACTTGCTGCCACCTCAGGCAATAAAAATCTATTCTATTTTTAAAACCTCTGTTTTAAGGAAAAATCCAACTTTTTCCTCCTCAGGATTTTGTTATATTTAAAAGTAAAACATTCACCATATCACTAAACTTTTCATCTTCAGTGGTTTCTTTAGCATAGAACCTTGTACATAATCGGTATTCAGCATTTGTTATACTCAATTGCTGAATTCAGTTCAATTATAAACAACTGATATATTTTTGTCATTGTTTTATTACAGTTCTGCCACCTTTCCTCTTGTTCCGTGAACAGTTATCTATCAAACCACAAAAAAGCTCAAAGCCTTATGTAGTTTCCCTTAGACCTTCTCATCTTTCACCAAAATGATTCCAGTTTGCCAGCCTTTACTCACAGAGTTCATTTTCCATCTCTATAATTATCTCTTTGCTTCTCCTCTCATCCCTCTCCAAGAAAGTGCTGATGGGTTCTTTGATGTAAATTGGCAGCAATGATATGAACTGGGGACTTTTCCAAACTTAATTGATTATCTGTCAGTGTTATTCCATTTACTCTATTACACGTTTTGTGACCTCATCATTCTCTTACAACTGAGGTATGGAATGCTGATGGCCCAGAAGACAAAGGTAAGAAGGCCTTGCAGCTTGCTGACACCAAAAGGTCAAAAACAGTATTATCCTTCCATTGAGTGTACTTGGGAGATGGGAGTAAGAGGTTAGTTTAAAAAAAAGAAAGAAAAAACTTTAAAAAAAAGCAACCACTTTTCCTATTTGACACTGTAGTCTTGAGATCTCTTTTTTAGTTTTCATTATTATAAGAGGAAAACTACTAGAGGACAGAAATCATTCTTGCCATAGAGTTCCTGGGAATGAAATGTAAAATTATCATTAAACAACAAAAATATCCCCAATCTTTTCCAACATTTCTTTCTTAAGTCCTTAAGGGCAGCCAGATCATACAGCAGTTAGAATGTTAGACCTGAAGTCAGGAAGACCTGAGTTCAAATTTGATGTTAAACACTTTCCAGCTTCATAACCCTGAGCAAGTCACTTAAACTTTGCCTCAGTTTCTTGATATGCAAAATGTAAATGATGAGAAACCTAACTCCCAGGGTTATTATGAGTATAAAATGAAAAAAAAAAACTTGTAAAGTCCTTTGAAAAACTTAAAGTGCTACATGTTTGTTGATATTGATTTTAATAATAATAGTGCAGAAGTTGTGGGGGAGGCAGGAAGGACATTGCCTACCTCACCCCTTCCCAGTAATGGAAAGATCTTGAAAAAAAGTTTACAATATGTTTGTAAAACATCAGCCAGATATTATAACAGAATTGTGCTGTTTTTGTCAGTAGTAAATTTTCCATTTTATTAGAATTAGTTAATACTTGCCAAAAAATTTTTACCACCACCCACCCCTGCAAACACCCAATAAGATACCCTTTGTACTAGTGATATATATATATATATAATATATATATAATATATATATATATAATTAGTCTCTTATTTGACAGGAATTTCTTAGTAATGACAGTTTGTGTATGTATGCATGTATGTATGCATCTATGCATGCGTGTGTGTATGTTGTGTTTGGTTTTCCCACACATTATCCATTCCTCAAGCTTTGATTTTAAGAAACACTTGGCCCACAGGTTCAAGTCTAGAAAAGTTAAGTCTAGGTAACATTTTAGCATCATAGCATTGCTTTTTGTATCGTGCTATGTAATCACTACTGGCTCAAGCAATCAGGAAACTTGGGTGCTAGTTCTAACTTGGGTATTAAATAGCATAAATTTAAAAAAGAAGGATTTTCTCTTTTCCTTTTTTAAATTTTTTTTTAAATGAGGGAGCTGTGGAACATAAATGATCTTTAAGATCTTTCCAACACTCAAATTCTATGATTCCTTAGCACTACGCCCATGCTTTATAGCACCTGAGGGTTTAGTCATCAAAAACAGGGAGAAATTTGCAAAAGTAACAATAAGTTAGGCATGACTGCTTTATTTCCTTTCCAAGTTTAATTCTGTTTGGCCCTTTAAGATGATAGTCAATTTTAGCACATTCTTGCCAAGGACTGTACTATTATTAGAGAGAAATAATAGCCCATGTTACTTGTCCTGCTGTCTGTGGACATGTAGGTTCAATGGCTCTTGAATCCTTTGAGAGACAAGTTGTTCTTTTGAACTCAACTGTACAAAGTTTCTTACTGGCCTTTGTAGAGAAAGGCATAGAACCAATGACATAATGTTGTGGGTCATGACAAGGCATCGATTTAAGAGAGGTTCGCTAGAAGCCACATCAAACATTTACATGAACCCTCAGTTCACATTAGTAGAGTTCTGTGTAGCAAGGTGATGGAGAAAGTGTTTGTCAAATCATTTTCCCCAGACAGCATCCCAGAAAGAAATTCAAACATTATATCCAGAACACATATTTCATACATCTATTTTCACCATAATCCTAGATAAAATAAAAATAAATATTTCTCTTCTCCCTTGTCATAATTCAAATATAACAGAAGAAAAAGTGATCTTGGTTTTCAGTCATACTTTGGATTTGATAAATATCTATGCTCCAGAGTTTCTCAGGAGAAAGAACAAGTACATTCTTGAAATTAACAAGAAGCCTTTTAGAGGCTGTATTGGATTAAGGTTAACAAATCCTAACAAATCCATAGGACATTGAGGTGGTGCAGTGGATGGAGTGCTGGGTCTGGAGTCGTGAAGACATCTTCCTCAGACACTTATCAGCTATGTGACCTTGGGCAAGTCATTTCATCCTGTTTGGCTCAGATCCCCATTTATGAGATGAACTGGAGAAGGAAATGGCAAATCACGCCATTGTCTCTGCCCAGAAAACTCCAAGTGGGGTCACAAAGAGTCAGACACGACTAAAAGGACTAAACAATAACAAATCCTTGCAATTACATCTGTGGTTTGAAGTCAATTTCCTAAGCCAGTAACTTAAACTTTCTCCTACGATTTTCCAGCATCTCTCTAGCCTGAATAAGTATAAATATGACAAACAGATCATTTTGTTTATATGAACATGAATGCTATAAAATAGACTCTTCTGCCATCCATCACAGAATAAACTGAAAGTCATCATATGCTTTACATATAGACAAAGTTAACTACTGAAGATCACTCCCTGCTCAATCCCAACACATCATTGTTTCCATAGTAACTAGATTCTTTCAGAATGAAAAGTATATAAGGGAAATGATAAGAAATAAAGCTCAATAAAATAAATCAGATGGCAGGCTTCACACAATCGGTACTTCTGCCACCAAGGGGATGTAGCAGCAAAGAGCAGGACGAAATCAAATTTATCAGGTACCCTCAAATTCCATTGTAATTCAAAGAGGACCACAGGATTCATTCTTGAAGCTTGTAATGCTAACTAGGGGATTATAAATATATATTATATATATATATAATTTATTTATATGTATGTATGTGTGTATATACATACATATGTGTTCATACACACACACACACACACACACACACACACACTGGAGACATTAAAAAGTTCAGGGAATAAAGCTGCCAAGCTCATTTACTACTCTTCACAGACCTTGATGCCCTGGTTTGAAATTATGTGGTCAGTATGATACTTCACTGAAAGCCTGCTGATTCCATTGTAAGGGTGAGACACACTAAATCATATAAATCTGCCTAACATGAACCCTAACACTGACTTCATCTCCAGCCCCTAATAAGTGATATTCATTGTACCAACTGTAACCCAAGTTTCAAGTTTTTCACAGAGGCTTTAATAGCTGTTTAAGAGAGAGGGAACTGAATTTTAGAGAGTGACAGAAGGAACAGTAGCCTTGTAATATCAGAGGAATGAGTTGCTCAATGAGTTGTTCCCCATAAGTATATTTTCTACTGATGGCACATTTGTTGGAAAGAGTGACCCAAGTTTATGTAGGAAAGATTTTGCTGCTACTTTTGCTGTTAGGCTATTTTATTAAATGTTTTTGCTTTGATCCTCTGGTTTACTTGTAAAAATAAATATATTAGTGGGGGCTTATTAGCTGTGGTTTTGAGTACATGGAAATATAAAACATAACCTTATTTAGAGGACCCAGATTCAATATAGTTTATGCCCTAGGTACAACACTTGATTCACTGATATTTATCTATATGTAGGAGCATTTGCATAACAAATTAGAAATAATAACTGAAAAAATATATGGTAAAATCAATTTGTGCAGCCTATTATAGCTAAACTCAAATCCAGAATTAGGATTGAACGTAGAAACTCTTTCTAAACTTTAAAGAAATGGAAATTCAGTTAGTGATTTATGCACTTTGTTGACAAATATTGAATATTACCGATGGGGTAGTTAGGTGATACAGTGGATAGAGTTCTAGGTCTGGAGTCAAGAAGACTCATCTTTTTGAATGCAGTGTGGCCTCAGACACTTACTGGTTGTATGACTTTGGGCAAGTCACCTCACCCCGTTTGCCTCAGTTTTCTCATCCATAAGATGAGCTGGAGAAGGGAATGGCAATCCAGTATCTTTGCCAAGATCCCAAATGGGCTTTGTGGAAACTAAGACACAACTGAAAAATTACTCAACAAGAGCAAATACTATGCATAACTATCATTACCCAGTAATTTATATCTATGCTGCTGGGAAGCACAAGAAACTCCTCTACTGAATTTAATTTGTTAAAGAGTCATATTAATTTGCTGTCCATTAATTCATAATTTTGATTTGTTCCATGGATTATTGATCCTTAGCTTAAATAATGTTAGGTTTAGCAACAGATGAACATAACAGTGATGAAAAAAAGCTTTGAAAAAGTATCCTTTGTGTAAAAGGTTAAAAGTTAAAAAGGTAGAAAGTTGAAAAGTCCACAGTAGATTGGAGCATCTCTAAGAGGAGCTCCAAAGGTCTGTGTGTGGATACAAACCAATTAACTTAAGCACTTACTGAAATTGCTTTCAATCATTCAGACAAGAAACCAGCCACAGTTTAAAGTGGAAAAAATTTAAAAGTAAAGTTGACCTATTAACTCTTCTGCCATTGAACGGTACTCTGGGGACAAAATCATCTCTTTTATTTTTTTCCCACCGGATGAAGTTCTGTTCATTGGATGAAGGAATTAATAATATATGTTTTTTGAGTACACTAAAAATATAAAGTAAAAAATACTTTATAATAATGACTACTCTAATAGCTAAATGAGCTTCATTCTAGTAATTATGAAAATATAATTGTGACTACGAACAAAAATAATAATTCCAAGTGGTGATTAGTCATAGTGAATAAATCCCTGTAAAGATTTCTCATTTTCAGCTCAATGTCTTTCTTGAATCTATTATCTTTATGTCAAATAAAGCCAGAGGCATATCCAGAATATTATTTTAAAGCAAAGAATCACTTTCACAATAGATGAAACAACAATGAACTTAACAACAATAATTCTACAAAGCTGGCTTGGAAGAAAACTTACTTTTCAAATGGAAAACCTGAAAATCCTCCAACACTCATCTAATATTTTTGCACTTCTAAAAGTTAAAAATGGATAAAACAACTCTCTATAAAAGTAGGAAAAAATTGATTTCAATACTGAGATAAAAACTTCTGGGTATCAGCCTAGAAGGAATTAAAATCCATAAGCAAATGAAGATGAGTCTAAAAGATCTTTTAATCATGCCTATTTTGACAATAATCCTGCTATTGCTACTCAAAAAAAAAATATGTTGTATAATTTAGGACATGTCCCCAAAATATGTCTTGAGAACTGCATGTGGGAGAGGGGTATAAAATGTGATTTCAAAGCTTTGAAGAAGAATAAGGCTGGGAGGGAGGGGTGTGCTTCAGTAGAATGATAAACAACCTAAATGTAGGAATCTCACAATTACAGAAGGAAACTTCCAGCTGTGGGCAATTAGAGATTTAACATATTAACGAGTAGAACCTTTCAAACACGAGGAAAAGGCTCAATCCACATAACCTCTAGCCCCTGGGAAGACAATGTCTATATAATCAAAGCTTTGACCTAGCTACTGGTAAGAAATAGCTATGTTGAATTAAGAGAGATGTTTGACTCTGTGCACCAAATAATGAATAATTCAAACAATTTTAAGGGTCAAAATATGTCTTAGTATTTCTAATTGGAAAATCTTTTGGAAATTCAAATGTCCAGTTCAAAAAAAATGAGTGGGATGGTGAATATCAACAGCTCATATGTAGGGGGAAAAATTATATTTGTATCATTTCCTAGTTCCTTAAATCATGTTGTTTAGGTCCAGAAAAAAATCTTTAATTGGTAATACTTTCCATTTTTTTGTAATCATGTACATTTATTCCTTTACTTGTGAATACTGGTAAATTAAAATGATAGCATGCTAAAAACATTTTCAGACTTAAATGAAAAAAGCTAGTAACTTTAATGGGAAGCAATTATTTTGTGTGAGTTAATGTTATAAATAAGGGACAACTTATTTCATTCCTCAGCTTTTCTCTATATAGAAGATTTTCTTTACCTTTCTTTCATCTTCAGTGTTTAAAGGTGGTCTTTCTCTGTGTCCCAGACTCTCTCTCTCTGTCTCTCTCTCTGTCTCTCTCTGTCTGTCTCTCTGCCTCTGTCTCTCTCTCTCTGTCTCTCTCTGTCTCTCTGCCTCTGTCTCTCTCTCTGTCTCTGTCTCTCTCTCTCTCTCTCTCTCTCTCTGTTCCTCTCTCCCTCTCTCTCTCTGTCTCTGCCAGTGTCTCTTTTTCTCTTGGTCTCTGTCTCTGTGTCTTTCTCTGTGTGTCTTTCTGTATCTGACTCTTTTTTTCTCTCTTCCTCTTCCATCTCTTATCACTAACCTCCCCACCCCCTTTGTGAGTATGGCTAAACAAACAGACAGAGCTTGGGTTGGAGATAGGGGAGATGGAACACGTGAAGCTTGTTGATTTTTTTTTTTTAATGCTAATGTTTCTTTTCATGCTCAGAATTGCATTTTCTCTTGGTTAACCATTGTAGAGATTTGAAACTTGCTTCTATTCATGTGCTCCTCAAGACCTCTTTGAGACGACAAAGTGTTTCTCTTTTGGCTTTGGTGCTAGAAGAGGAGATGAATTGGTGGATGTCCAAAAGGAAGCAAACTGTCCCCTAGATCTCTTTTCCTTTATGACCAGGCTCTCCAGAACCAAGTCAAGTTCAATCCAAAGGCCCAAGTCTAGAGCAGAGGATTTCTTTGGTAGCAAAGAGAGTAACACAGTACTCAATTTCCAATAGGTCCAAAACCAATTTCTTAAAGTTAGATTTGATTTATGATTGAAGTAGCTATCTGAAGAGCATGAGTTTTGGGGGACAATTTTGACCCAACTTCCCAAGAGTCCAAAGCCCAAAGAAATATCCTCAATCTCAAATTACTTTATATGTATGGATCGGTTGCTGCTGTTTCCCCGACGTCCTAGCAATGACACTTTGGATTTGCGTTTCCCAAACATTTACAAAGGACAGTGAAATGTTTGCTCTATTCTGTCTACTTCTTGTCCTATTTTAACTCACCATAAAAGGTTATTTGGCTCTCCTGCTGCCATCCATTCTATTACAAGCAGTCATAAAAAGAGGTAGGCCTGTGCCCTGGACACTTTCGGTGATGCATGCGTTCCGACACAGTTATTTCCCAAGGAGCCTGCAATCTGGCCAGTTGTGATGAGACTTTCCTTTGATGACCTTGATAAAAGGCATGTACAATTAGGGGCTTCTGCTTGGTCAACATGTAACACGTTTGTATTAAAAGACATTAGACACTGAACAGAAAGAACTGCCAACTCAGTACTGTAAAAAGAAAGATGATATCACCTCTTCTGAATGAATTGCTAGGGATTATGACAACCCTCCTTTGGACTACCCATGAACAGGATAAGCAATTAATGATAATAAAAGTATTTATATAAGTTTGCAAAGTACTTTACAAATATGATCTCATTTTATCTTTACAGCAATCCTGAGAGATAGGTGCTATAATTGCCCCTATTTTATAGTTGAGAAAGCTGAGGCAGATAGAGGTTAAGTGACTTGTCTAGGGACATACAAATAGGAAGTATCTAGGGTGAGATTTGAATTCAGGTCTTCCTGGTTCTTTGCCCATAGCATTAAAAGCATTTGCATAATGCTAAGAGGACTCTCAATTCCCATAAGATTCCTTTGCTTTGTGTTTCTTTCCCTGAGCAGGTGGCACATTGTATAGAAAGCTTGAATGAAGCACTTAGCATAGTACCTGATTCATAATAGGTCCCTTCCCTTCACTGTGATGGTGAGAAATAACCTTTTCAAACTTGGTATCTCCCTTGGGAGTTCAGAAATTCCTGGGTTTCTCAGAGCAGACTGTCCCAGGAAAAAAGTTCCCAATACTATAACTTTCTCAGAGAACAAATTACCACAAAAAGGATGGTGACAATGGTCATGATCTAGTTTTTTCCCCTGGATAGTCTATATGTCATATTGACTCTCAGAGCTTGAAGAAGAGTCTTACACATGGGGAAAGTGGGGCTTTGAGAGATGGCATTATTTACTTTGTCTCTAACTTGGAATGTCAATATAATTTTGTGATGCAGGTAAACCTCAAGGAGGATCTGCTAGATGGTCTCACAAAAAGACTTCTAGTCTTAGAGTTAACAGCCCATACAAATAATGTGAACAAAGGTTCACATTTATGCATACAGTTTTGATTATCCATATTTTACCCATGAGAAAAATGAGACTAGGACAGATTATGTGGATTCCCCACGATAACAAATCCAGTAAGTGGAAAAATTATCATTCGAATCTAACCAATATTTTGAATTCAAATCAGTACTTTCCCATGACACTGTGTTGACAGCCTTACTCCTAAAACCACATACCTTTTTAGTTGGATAAAGGAAAGGAAAGAAAGGATAACTCAGAAACAAAAAAAAAAAATTCATACTTCAGAAAGTAGTATTCTTTCTCAGTGAACAAATCCTACTAATGTGACAAACATCTGGTATAGCAGAATTCTTCACGTAATTGACAACGGAATTCAAAGTATTTTTAGTTCTTTTTTTATTAGAGGTCCAGATGCAATGCATAAAAATTATTTGCCTAATCTAAACCATAAAATTCCCCTCCCCCACACAGCATCAAATTTAGGAAGAAGAGACAACAATATTAACTTGTGGCTCCAACGGGTCACTCATAAGAAGGCATTCCTTGGGAATATGCCTCAAAATTTTCTAACTTTTTTCTCATTAAAATATGTTCTTCCTCTTCCCCACCCAATGAGTGCTATAATATATATCTCATCTTTAACTCATATAAAGGTCACAATGTATTTGCAAAGTAAAATATGCCTCCTAAATTGAAAAGCTTGCTTTCATAAATTAGTAGGACATTTCGGAGACATGAAGAGGGGTTTTGTTAATCATATATGATGGTAATATTTTTCAGCCTAAAGTAATTTCTCACTAAAATAAGATGGTTTTCATTAGAATGAAAAAAATCATTGCAATTACAAAATCCTTCATTGACTCTTAGGTGATCTTCATATGTAATGATAATACTATTTCAATGTCTAAAGTGAAACAGTGTTAAGAGCACTTGGAGTAAGACTTGTAATTATTTCTCTGACACTTTGTTAGTTGTGTAATCCAAGGGTAGATTATTTTACCACCTTGTGCCTCAGTTTCCTCATTTGTAAAATGTTACCAATACTTATATTATCTACATCATGGGGTTGTTGAAGGGAAAGGATTTTATAGCCATTAAACACTATACAAATTAAATTGAGTCAACTTCCAATATCTCAGAATCATCTATAATCTCATCAATTTGTTCCAGTCATGATGTAGATCATAACTTATTCTTACATAGGCCTGTCTATTTTGTTTGGCTCTTGTCCATGTCTGACCATAAGTTCATGATAGAGGGCTTACTCAACTTTCTGGGAACCTTCTTCACTTTCTAATGACATGACAGTGGTATCAGTGGAACACACTAGCCTTTCCCTCATCATCTTTTACTCTCACCACATCTCTCCACATCATCTTCTTTTCCTATCCTAATTTCCTTTATGGCATATTTCTGCTCCTGTTCTTTGAAGTTCCTTATTGGTTATATGTTGCAGCCTGTTCACATACACCATGCAACTTTCCTTTGCATGATGCCCAATATTCATTTTCTATTTCTCCAGGGGCTTTCATATTACACATGTAATATGGTTTACTTTGATTCCTCTCTCTCTGGCCCAGGCCAGCTACTTGTCACATACACACACACACACACACACACACACACACACACACACACACACACACACACAATTCAGGATTCTCCAGTACCCTGAGATGGTTGAAGATTGTCTCTTCTTGGCCATGGGTTCAAGTCCTCACCTGATTTTATACCCCTTCCTACCCACCCTCCATCCCTACACCCAATTTTTTTAATTTTCATGGGGTCTGGTAATAACAATTTATTTCTATTTATACATTTAACATTTGATTAGCTTTTACATAAAAGAATATGTATTTCACAGATAGAGTAAGAACAAGTGCAATTCCCCTCTACATCACCTTGGGGCAGCTAGGTGGCATAGTGGATAGAGTACTTTACCTGGAGTCAGAAAGACTTGAGTTCAAATTCAGCCTCAGACACTTACTACCTGTTTAACCCTAGGCAAATCACTTCACCTTGTTTACCCCAGTTTCTTCATCTGTAAAACGAACTGAATAAAGAAAAGGCAAGCCATTCCAGTTCCTTTGCTCCCAGACTGTTTGCAATATCAAGCCAGGATTGCTGGCCTCTGGGACCTCTATAGTTTGTACTCCTAGACTGAAATGGAAACTCTGTTCCCTACACCCAAAATGGAAAACAATGGATGAAAAGGCTAAAGACTGAGGACTGTTCCTCAGAGCCATATGTTCCAAGAGAGAGGGAGGCAGAGAAGAAACATTTCTCAGACTTTCCTCTCTTTAGTGAATAATGTGTGTTAAGACCTTTACTTTCAGAAAAAAATGTAGCATAAAGCAACACTACTGCTGAGTTTGTCAGATTTTTAAAATGCCGAGATTCCCAACTTTGGACACAGTGCTACAAAAGCTACTTCCAATCACATGGCAAGTCAATGCATAATGTCTCTCAGAAGCAAGTCTCTAGCATCTTCCACATGAATGGTGCCACATCCACATTATACATGTCTTACTGACATACAATGGCACCAGAAGAATTTTCATATTGGAAAGATAGCCCTTTGTTTCCGCAAGAAACTTGGGATCATTAAGCAGCTTTGAAAATTTCACAAATGCAAATTGATCTTGTTTTCCTCCTCTAATTCTAGGTCTAATCCATTGTTCATTTGTATTGCTTGTCTGAAATAGACATACTGATGTACAGCTTCTATGGAAGTCCTTTACCTGCTTTGTCTTTGCTGTAGGGATAATCAGGTTAAACTATTTTGATTCATTTGATTTCTTCCAAAAAGTTAGGCAGTATTATAGAATTTGATGCCACCACTGTAAAGCCATTCATAAATAGGAGCATCTGGAGGACCTCACTATCTACAGAGAAATCCTCTTCCACCAACCCTTTAGGTAGATTTATTTCATTTTAGAAGTGAATACTTTTGGTCAGCATAATCATCCTGTTTTATACCTCTCCTGATGTTTATGATTAGAGTATCATTGCCCAGGGCTATTTCTTTTGTAATGCTTTTCAAGGAATCTTGAATGTTTTGTTTTGCTTGTTTTTCCTTGTGGATACATTGTTGGAAAAGCAAAGTTACTCTAACAATTAAAATTTTTTTTCATAATCAAAAATAAGTACAAAGGCAACTGTTTTATAACTTCCAATCAATTGAATTACTATGGGTAGCAATAGTAATAATTAATAACAAATAAAATAGCTAAATTACCCTATGACATTTTCTTTAGTAATCTTATTCCACAAATTCTATTAAGGAAGGAAATTCAGAAGGCATCTATTTCAACCTTCAAGCAGGAAACTTAGGTCCAGAAAAAAATAATTTACCCAAAGTCACCCAGAAAAGAAATAGAGGAACTAGAATTAAACCTATATCTCCTGATTTCAAATCCATTGTATATTTCATTATACTATCCAACTTCTGGGTCATAGTTCAAAAGTTGAGAGGAGTACTTTCAATCAACAGGGATTGTGAGGCTTGAAGGATCACAGAGGAGCAGAGTCCCTGGGGAGCAATATTGATTGTAATCCCAAAAGATCAGATATTCTTCCTGGTAAAGAATCAGAATGCAGATCAAGAGAACAATGACCACACCTCTGCCCAAATCATACCAACTTAGAGGCACCAAAAACATCCAAATCTCTAGCACTACTTCTGAAAACAGTAGTGGGAAAAAGTCTGAGAAAGAACCCTTATGCCAGCCAACACACTGGGAACAGAGTCTAACTCTACCAGAAAGATCAAAATCAAGAAATAAGGTAGAAAAATGAGCAAGCAACAGTAACAACAGCAACCTGAAAATAAAAAGCTACTGTGGTGACAGGGAGCATCAAGACACAAGCTCAGAAGAAAACAATGAAATCAAAACAGTTTTGAGTAAAACTTCAAAGAGAAAAAAAGTGATTTGAACACAAATCCAATAAGAATTCCCGGAAGAGCTAAAACAATTTTAAAAATCAAGAAAGACTAGAAGAGAAAAGAATAGGTAAAGAAATAAGAGCAAAAAAGAAAAAAGTGAAAAGACAATAAACAGCCTGGTAAAAGAGGCACAAAACATACTGAAGAAAATAATTGCTTAAAAAGCAGAACTGGAGAAATTAGAAAAAAAGGCACAAAAGTTCACTGAAGAAAATAATTCCTTAAAAGTTAGAAATGAGAAACTGGAAGCAAACAACCCCATGAGCAATTAAGAAACAATAAAACAAACTCAAAAGAATGAAAAACATAAAAGAAAATATGAAACACCTTATAAAAAACTGACCTGGAAAATAGATCAAAGAGAGATAAAATTTAAGAATTATTATACTACCTGAAAGCCATGACAAACAAAAAAGAAACTAGACATCATATTTCAAGAAATTATCAAAGAAAAATGCCTCGATATTCCAGAATCAGGTGGTAAAATAGAAATTAAAAGAATTCACAGAAGACCATCTGAAATTCCAAAAATCATATTATTCAAATTCCAGAGTTGCGAGGTCAAAGCAAGAATACTTCAAGCAACCAGAAGGAAAAAAATTAGTATATAGTGGGGCCATAGTCAGATTCACACATAATTAAGCAGCTGCTATGTTAAAGAAATGGAGGGCCTGGAATATGATATTCCAAATGGAGGAAGGAAGGAAGGAAGGAAGGAAGGAAGGAAGGAAGGAAGGAAGGAAGGAAAGGAGGAAAGAAAGAAAGAAAGAAAGAAAGAAAGAAAGAAAGAAAGAAAGAAAGAAAGAAAGAAAGAAAGAAAGAAAGAAAGAGAGAAGAAAGAAAGAAAGGAAGAAAGAAAGAAAGAAAGAAAGGAAGGAAGGAAGAAAGAAAGAAAGAAAGAAAGAAAGAAAGAAAGAAAGAAAGAAAGAAAGAAAGAAAGAAAGAAAGAAAGAAAGAAAGGAATTACAACTGAGAATAATCTACCAAGCAAAACTGAGTATAATCCTTTAAGGGGAAAAAAATGGATATTTAATGAAATAAAGAACTTAGAAGCATTCCTGATGAAAAGACTAGATCTGGTTAGAAAATTTGACTTTCGGGGGAGGAGCCAAGATGGAGGATTAGACTTACATATGCTAGCTCCAAACCCACAACCCATAAATTTCCTGTAAAAAGAACTCCCCACAAATTCTGGAGCAGTGGAAGCCATGCAGCAACGCAGAGGATGAGATTTCCGCTCCAGAGAGCCCTGAAAAACCGACTCCAAAGGTCCATCGCGCCCCAGACAGTGGAGCTCAGCCCTGGCCACACAGCCCTGAGAGGAGCAGATCTGAGCAGGCTTCAGGGACAGAATCTCCAGTGCCGCGAAGGTCCCTCCATCCACAGGTGCTACAGGTCAGTGAGAGAGACTTTGGGGCTGGCCGAGAGGGGAGTGGGGTGTCTCCATAACTCAGGCCCCCTCGGGAGGCAACAGCAGAGGCAGTGGCGACCCAGGACTCCCGGAGAAGTATTGAAGGAATCCATCAATCACCGCCTGAAAGAGATACAAAAAGAGAAACTCCTAGGAACATTGTGGCCGAATTCCAGAATTCCCAGGTCAAGGAGAAAATATTGCAAGCTGCTAGAAAGAAACAATTCCAGTATTGTGGAAATACAATCAGGATAACACAAGATCTAGCAGCTTCTACATTAAGGGATTGAAGGGCGTGGAATAGGATATTCCAGAAGTCAAAGGAACTAGGACTCAAACCAAGAATCACCTACCCAGCTAAACTGAGTATAATATTTCAGGGGAAAATATGGTCTTTCAATGAAATAGAGGACTTTCATGCATTCTTGATGAAAAGACCAGGCTGAAAAGAAAATTTGACTTTCAAACATAAGAATGAGAAGAAGCATGAAAAAGCAAACAGCAAAGAGAAGTCATAAGGGACTTACCAAAGGTGAACTGTTTACATTCCTACATGGAAAGACAATATTTGTAACTCTTAAAACTTTTCAGTATCTGGGTAGTTGGTGGGACTACACACACACATAAAAACACACACGTACAAACAGGTACACGTGTGTGCACACACACATGCACGCACACATAGAGACAGAGAGCACAGAGTGAATTGAATAGGACGGGACCATATCTTAAAAGAAATTAAGGTAAATGGTGAGAGAGAAATGTAGTGGGAGGAGAGAGGGTGAAATAGAATGGGGTAAATTATCTCTCATTCAAGAGGCAAGCAGGAGACTTTTTAGTGGAGGGAAAAAGAGGAGAGCTGAGAAAAGAAAAAAAAACCATGAAGTTTACTCTCATCACATTAGACTAAAGGAAGAAATAAAATGCACACTTATTTTGGTATAAAAACCTATCTTACAATACAAGAAAGTGGGAGAGAAGGAGATAAGCAGGGTGGGGGGGGATGATGGAAGGGAGGGCAATGGGAGGAGGGAGCAATTTGAAGTCAACACTTGGGGAGGGACATGATCAAAAGACAGAATAGAAACAATGGGGCGCAGGATAGGATGGAGGAAAATGCAGTTAGTCTTACTCATCATGACTATTATCGAAGTCATTTGCAAAACTACACAGATATGGCCTATATTGAATTGCCTGCCTTCCCAAAGGGTATGGGTGGGGAAGGAGGGATGTGGAGAATTTGGAACTCAAAGTTTTAGGAACAACTGTTGAGTATTGTTCTTGCTACTAGGAAATAAGAAATACAGGTAATGGGGAATAGAAAGTCATCTGGCCCTACCGGACAAAAGAGCAGATGGGGACAAGAGAAGGGTTGGATGATAGAAGAGACAGCAGATTGGTGATAGGGGCAATTAGATTGCTCGGTGTATTGGGATGGGGGGAGGGGACAAATGGGGAGAAAATTTGGAACCCAAAATTTTGTGAAAATGAATGTAAAAAGTTAAATAAATAAATGTATATTTAAAAAAAAAGAAAAAAGAAAATTTGACTTTGATATACTAGACCCAAGAGAAGCATAAAAAGGGTCAATCTGAAAGAGAAATCACAAAAAACTCAATAAAAACTGTGTAATGTTCTATATGTGAAGATGTTCAATGTAAATTCTAAAGCTACTATTATTAGAGCAATTAGAAGGATACTACATAGATAGAGCGCATGAGACTGAATCTACTATGTTAGGATGATATAAAAAATGGATTGATGAGAAAAAAATCAATGCCCTGGGAGGCGGAGAAAAGGAGAAGGGACAATAAGATAGGGGGAAATAATCTTACATGAAAGAAGCAGTCAAATAAGAGCTTTTACAGTAGAGGGGGAAGTGGAGGGGTGGTAAATGCCTGAATCTTGAATACATCTAAATTGGTTCAAAGATGGAATGTGTGCATATACTCACTGGATAATGAGCTATTTTCTGTTTTTCCCATACTTTTATTAATTTATTTGCTTTATTTTCAGCAATCACTTCAGCAAGTTCCAAATTTTACCCCCCTTCCTCTACCTTCCCTCCCTATGGTGTCATGCAATCTTATACAGGCTGTACACATGCATTCCTATTAACACATTTTCATATTAGTCATGTTGCATAGAATTAAAAAGAATGGGAAAAACTATGAGAAAAACAAAATGTAACAAAAGAGAAAATAGTCTACTTCATTCTGTGTTCTGATTCCATAGTTCTTTCTCTGGATACAGATGGCATTTTGCACCATGAGTCCTTTGGAAATATTGCTGTGAAGGACTGTCCATCAAAAACTGCCTCACACACTGTGGCTGTTATTGTCTATAATGTTCTCCTGGTTCTGCTCACTTCACTCAGAATCAGTTCATATAAGTGTTTCTAGGTTTTTTCTGAAGTCCACCTGTTCGTCCATTCTTATTAGTATTCCATTACATTCAGCCGTTCTCCAATTGATGGACATCCCCTCAATTTCCAGTTCTTGGCCACCATAAAAAGAGCTGCTATAAATATTTTTGTGCATTGGGTCCTTTTCCCATTCCAAATTCTTTTCTAAGCTACAAAAAGAACAAATTAATAATCCCCAGTTAAACACCAAAATAAAAATCCTGAAAATCAAATAATAAAATTGAGGGAAAAAATATTGAGCCAATTAATAAAAAAAGAAACTGTTTTTAATGGAAACATCAATCAAATTGATAAACCATCAGTTAATTTGATTCAAAATAAGGAAGGAAGAAGACCAAATTATCAGCACATATAATGAAAAGAGTGAATACATCACCAGTGATGAAGAAATTAGAGCAATTATTAGGGGCTACTTTGCCCAATTATAATTCCAGTAAAACAAAATAAAATGGATGGATATTTGTAAAATGAAATTCCTGAGATTAACAGAAGAAGAAATAGAACACTTGTATAAACCAATCCTAGAAATAGATAGTGAACAAACAATAATGAGTTTTCTAAGAAAAACAATTCTACAGGACCAAATGGATGTACTAGTGAATTTGATTTAACTTTTAAGAGCAATTATTTACAGCATTATATATACTATATAAAAATAAGTGAAGAGCTACCAATTTCCTTGTATGAAACAAATATGGTACCAATACCTAAACCAAGGAGAGTAAAAATAAAGAAAACAATTATATGCCAATTTCCTTAAGGAATATTGATGCAATTTTTAAAAAAATAAAATATTAACAAGAAAATTATAGTAATTTATCAAAAAAAATCTTGCACTAAAATCAGTCATTGTTTATATACTAAGAATTGTAGGAGGTCATTTAAATATTGGGTGAACTATCACCATAAATGATCATAGCAATTACAAAAACATCAACAATCATATCATAATATCAATAGGTATAGAAAAACCTTTTGACAAAATGCAATGGACATTTCCATTAAAAAAATACTAGAAAGCATAGGAACCAATGAAGCTTGCCTTAAAATGATAAGCAGTACATACCTAAACCAAGAGCAAGCATTATCATTAATGAGGATAAACTTGAAGCCTTCCCAGTAAGATTAGGAATGAAGCAAAGTTATCTATTATCACTACTATTATTCAATATTGTACTAAGGATGCTAGCTATATCAATAAGACAAGAAAAAGAAATTGAATAAAATAGACCATGAGAAAATAAAACTATCATTTTTTGAGAATGATATAATGCTATACTTAAAGAACTCTCAACAATCAACTAAAAAAACTAGTTGTGGGGGTGAAGCCAAGATGATGTAGAAAAACAAGGATTTCCTTGCACTCTCCCCTGATCACCTCCAAATACCTCTACAAAGTGACTCCAAACCCACAACATGAAAGAGTGAAACAAATTTGCAGCTCCAGAGACCTGGAAGGTTGACAGGAAAGATCTGCCACACCAGGCTGGAGGAAGAGCACAGTCCAGTGCAAAATGCACAGACCAAGCCCCATCAAACCTGGAGCAGGCCTCAAGAGACTGAATCACTGGCAGCTGTGACAGTTTTCAGACTTCTCAACCCACAAATGCCAAAGAAAACTTAGAAATTTACTAATAAAAGTCTGTCAGACAGAGTGAGAGAGGAGTGTGTTCCTGCCCCAGCCCTGGTAGTGGCGGTTGATCAGAAGGGGATTTCAGTGATCTCTTTGCTGACACTGAGGCAGAATTCTCTTAGTTGACACATGATTGGATCTGGGTCACAGTCCTAGGTGGCAGTCCTGGAGCGAAGACGAGTTGCTGGCATGGGAGAGCTTGTGCCAGTAATGGAGAGGGAATCCTCCTCACACTTTCAAGGCACAGAAGAATGCTTCTGGTCACTCACTAATCAGAGCACAGGTCAGGAGAAAACTAACACCTCTTCTTTGATCATATCACCTTGGAAGAACTAAAAAATTGCAGGTCCATAGAAGTATCTCTGAAAACAGCTCTATAAAACTTCAGAAGCTTGGGAGAGTGCCCTCTCCACACTGTTTGCAGAGGCCTACCTTAACAAATATTTTAAAAGTCAAGCAATTGGAAAAGAGCAAATAGGAGAAAAAAGGCAGATTATAGAATCTTACTTGGGTTACAGAGAAGATCAAAATATATAACCAGAAGAAGACATAAAAGCCAAAGCTCCTACATCAAAAGCCTCTAAGGAAAATATGAATTGGTTACAGGCCATGGAAGAGTTCAAAAAGGATTTTGAAAATCAAGTAAGAGAAATACAGGAAAAATTGGGAAGAGAAATGAAAGTGATGCAAGAAAATCATGAAAAATGAATCAAGAACTTGCTAAAATTCTGCAAAAGAAAATGCTGGACAATAATACCTTAAAAAACAGACTAATCCAAACAGCAAAAGGGACCCAAAAAGCCAATGAGGAGAAGACTGCCTTAAAAAGCAGAATTGGCCAAAGGGAAAATTAGATCCAAAAATTCACTGAATAAAATAATTCCTTAAAAGTTAGAAGCAAGCAAATGGAAGCTAATGACTCTATGATAAATCAAGAAGTTCTAAAACAGAATCAAAAGAATGAAAAAAAATAGAAGAAATATCTCATTGGAAATACCAGTGACCTGGAAAATAGATCCATGAGACAGAATTAAAAAAATATTGGAATACCTGAAAACTGTGATCAAAAAAAAAAAAAAGCCTAGACATCATCTTTCAAGAAATTATCAAGGAAATTGCCCTGATATTCTAGAACCAGAGGGTGAAATAGAAATTGAAAGAATCTACCAATCATCTTCTGAAAGAGATCCCAAAAGGAAAACTCCCACAAATACTATACTAAATTCCAGAGTTCCCAGGCCAAGAAGAAAATATTACAAGCAGCTAGAGACCTTTCTTAGTTGTTTGTGTTTTCTTTCATTCTTGAAAAGGACCATGACATCAGAGAGATGATAACATGACTTGCAGTTGACTTTGAGTGAGGGAAGTCCAAGATCAACAGTCTCACTTTCTCCTCCAGAGCCATCTGAGTCTAGTGGCCAGACATTCATCAGACAACTGAAGATGATCCAAGATTCAATGGGAGACCCTTGCCATTTTAAGTTAACTTTTCAGATTCCCACTTTGAGTGAGATGTGCCTAGATAAATCATTAGCATTTCTATGACTACTAACAAAACCCAACAGGAAGAGAAAACAAGAGAAATTCCATTTAAAATAACTTCAGACGATATAAAACATTTGGGAATCTACTCTGCTGAGACAAAACCAGTGACTATATAAACACAATTAGAAACCACTTTTTATACAAACAAAGATTCACCTGAACAACAAGAGAAATATTATTGGGTAAGCCAAGCCAACACAAACAAAATGACAATTCTACCTAAGTCAATTTATTTATTTAGTGCAATATCAATCAAGCTACCAAATAATTGTTACTCTTCTTGAGGCAGAAAAAATAATAAAAAAAATTCATCTGGAAAAAGAAAAGGTGAAGAATATCAAGGAGATCAATGAAAAAATGTAGATAAAAGTAACTTAGCAGTTTCATATTTCATGCTATATTATAAAGAGGTTATCACAAAAACAATGAGGTATTGGCTAAGAATTAGAGTAGTGAATTAGGAACACACCATCCAGTGGTAAATAATCATAATAATCTAGTGTTTGATAAACCCAAAGATCAAAGTTTTGGGATTAAGAATTCAACTATAGTGAAAAATTGCATATCTTCATATATATGATCAATATTCAATTGCTTGTCTTCTAGATAAAAGAGGAGAGGCAGTAGGGAGGAAAATTACATGTCTGTCACACACATGGAAGTATTTACACACAGATTATAGATATAGATACAGATACAGATATATAGATATAGATATGTGTGTGAATGCGTGAATGTGTGTACGTGTCTATCGTTATGATTTGTCCCAAGATCCTCTAACTCTCTAACTCCAAATCTAATATTGTTCATGATACTAAACTACTTTTATGTCTTACATAGGAGAGCAAATATAAAATATATTCCTTTTTATCAAAAAGTTTATGCCTTCATCGGGAGACAGAATAGACAGTGCATTAAACTGTTAAAGAACCTGGGTTGTTCTCCATCGTTATGATGTAAGTTTCTTGAGAGCAAACCATCTTACTTGTAATACATGGAAATTTATAATCAAGTCCCAAAGTGTGTACTGACTTTTAGAGAAGAGAAAATTGTAGTCATAATTGAAGGATAAAATCAAGATGGAAAAGGATCCCATCTTCCTCATCACCACAAACAACACCTGCTGACCAACTGCAACCAATGAGCAGCACTGCTCCAGACTTGCAATCCTAATTGCCAGATCAGTTCTTGCAGTCATCATCTAGGGAAGTAATTTTTGTGAAGTACAGTGCAAACATCTTTGCCAGCTGTCAACCAACTACCACTCCCAAGACAGGCAAGTCTTGTAAAGCAAAGCATCATCAAGTAGAGAGAGGAAGCAGCATTTGCCAGACATCATCACCTTTACCACCTCCTTGGACCTTGATAGAGATAGTATAGGACTCTAAACCCAACAGCCCTTTGGAAGAACAATGCATCTAGGCCAGTGTCAAATGCTTTAACTTGATAAAATGATGTGATTTTGTCAGTGGAAATTACACTAAGTAAGAGGCATCTGTTTTTATTACCATCTGCTTTGCTACTACATCCTAAAGACTATGCTGAAATCTTCTATATGGGTTGCCCTCCTTCATTAGAATGTGAAATTTCTGAGAGTAGGGTCAGTCTTACTTATTTTATTAGCATCCCCAGAACTTAATACAGTCCCTCTGCTTATAGTAAGTGCTTACTGAACATATCGACTTTAATTCATTCTAAAGGTCAAAATGGATTAGTCTAGCTAAAACTAGTTATAGAAGAGAGGGGTCTTGAGTTATACTTTGAAGAATGAACAGGGATTGTTGATATTTTGGTCAAAATATAAAACACAGTGGCTACATAGGTCATATAGATGCCATGGGACAACGCAGCTGTGCCAACTTGTCCTTCCTTATGGTTAATGTCCTTATATCACTTCTCAGAAGTGTGAATTTGAGGACTGGTTTCTAGAAAATTCACATAATGAAAGCATTAAAAATATTATACTCATAATAATAGCAGTGGGGGATAATTATATTGGTAAGCTAGTCTCCTAGACTTAGCTTCCCAATTGCCTTCTCTAATGTCTACAGAATCTTTATATTACTTCAAGAATTAATAGGTGTCATTTCCTCCATGAAACTTTTCTCGATTTCCTCAAGTTTTAATCTTCTCTGCTGCCTCAGATTATCTTATGTTTACATACCTGTGTGCATGTGACATTTTCAGTAGAAAGTAAATTTCTTGAAGTTAGGACTTTCTTCTTTTTTATGTCAGAAAATAATTTATTATTATACAGTAGAACCTCAGTTTATGAATTTAATTCATCCAAGATTCTGTTTATCCTGTGATATATTCATCTTGCAAAGTAAATTTTCCCATAGGAAATAATGTAAAGTCAGATGAATGGTACCACATCCTCAAAAATATTCATATAAAAATTATATATTGTTTTAAGTAAGTTTTTTGTCCCTAATGTGCCTGAAATACAATAGAAATGATTTGTACACAATATAAACAGAAACCAAATTAATCTGCACTTTACACTTGAGAAGAGTCATGGCTGCATGAAGGAGACAAGAGGGAGGAGGAGGAGGAAGGTTATTGCTTGGAAGGAGAATCTCATTCTATGAGACCATTGGGATTTGAATGTTGGGAGTGCTCTCTCTTATGTGACTTTCACTTAAAGTAAGACTAACACTACTGACATCTTTTATTCTTGTTTATTTTTGAATAATTTTCATGTTTTGACTTACTGATTTTTTTTTTCTTTCCATTTGCTTCTGACAAGGAATCTAATGGCATCTGTTTTTAAGGCTTTTTTAGGGGGTAGAAATTTTAAAAGATAGCTGCTTTGATTTGGACTTGTACTTTTAAAAAGCAATTAAAGCAAAACCAAACATTGCCCTAGTTGAGTGTCATCGTCTTGTGAGTCATTCAAATCCAAACATGATGCTTGAACTGCAAATTTCTGTTCATCCTGCAAGACAAATTTTGTGAAAAATTTTTCCTCATTCAGTGAAGCATACATGGACCAGGTTACTCATAAAGTGAGGTTCTACTGTATTTGTACATACCCCCTTTAAATCCTAAATGCTCATGCATAGCGACAAAGGACATTTTACACTGATGCATTTAATAAAAAAAAAAATCAAAGTACAGTCATGAATTCCTTTAACATTCACCTACTGAAGTAACTTTAGCTGTTATTCCATCATGTTAATTCAATAAGCATTGATGAATTGCTTCCTAGGTAACCAAGGATCATGTTAGAGGATAAAAAGAAAAGAAAACATGAAACAACTCCTGCTACTGAGAGGCTTACGTTTTACAAAAAGATTTTATTATTGTGATAGGACAGTTGTTCAGATCTTTCATTGTTAAGATATTGAAACACAGAAAGGATTGGTTATCTGGCCAACATGGAGAACTTACTGCGTGGGAAATCTCTCCTCCAGTGGAGGCCATCAGATCATTGCAACCCATATATGACTTAGATAAATCTTAGATAGTTTGCCAGAGGCATATGAAGGTTAAAAGGTTTGCCTAGGATCAACTAGTAAGTGTTAAAAGTGGGACTGGATTTTCCTAACTTCAAATGCAGTATTTTCTCCACTATTCCATGCTGCCTGTGAATAATTGTTGGAAATAATATAAAAAAACACATTATCCTTGCCTATTGACTTGACTAGCTAAATCTGAATAGTAAAGACTTTCCTTCTGGGACATTTTCTTCAATTTCTTTTAACATTTTTCTTTAAAGTTTTGGCCAAATTCCATCCCACCCCCCCTCCCTGAGATGGTAAGCAGGTATAGGTTACACAGGTGCAATTATGTTAAACATTTCCACATTAGTCATGCTGTACAAAAAAGCTTGAATAAAAGAAAGAAAATGAAAGAAAGAAAGTGAAAATTTGCAGGATTCTGTCTGTGTGTAATCAATATCAGTTCTTTCTCTGGAGGCAGATAATATGCTTTGTTGTTAGTCCTTTGGGATTGTCTCAGATCATCGTATTGCTGAGGAAAGTCAGGGATTTCTTTAATCTCACCTCTGTCTTTGTAAACCCAGGACTACATAGGAGTTTAATACACATTTATTGAATTGAATTAAATCTTCCCAATCAGAAAAAATTTCAAGTTATCTTTACTATTGCAACTTGTTACTACTCAGTTGTTTTGAATCCCACTTCTGAAAACAAATTCTGTTTTTGTCTCAGCATCTCTTCCATTAAAGATTTCAAGTTGTCCTTCTTCCTTTTTCTTTTAAAAAGATTTCTTTCCTGAAGAAAATGTTTCACTTGAGTTCATTCTATTGAAGAATATTGACCACAGGGTATTCAAGTTGAGTTGAATTTCAAAGTATAATTATTTTAGTTAAACGTTCCATTATTGATAAACAAAGTTCCAAATAACTTACCATTGCTAAAAGTATTTTCCATTTTCAATGCTTCCCTCAGCCATCTTGTTATAACTGGTATCTTGAACAGTGTGAGTTCAGGAGAGGTAAAAATAGCTCACTGCTGAGGGTCTAAATAAAATCAACCCGCTCATTTTGGCAAATGTCTTATTGATTTGAGTTGTTAAATGTACGTTTTTCATCCCCACCTACATCAAGTATGTTGATCATTTTTTGCAGAGAACATAACATAAAATATTTCTAAATTCTTACAATATTTCCTGAATGGAAGAGTAAGCGAAAGTAAAAACTAGAAAAATGAGAAAGCTAAAAGGTAAACTGAGTTGGAACTGAGAGACCCTGTGATGGATCACATGAAAAAAAGAACATGGTATGACTTGGCTCAGTACATTCCTACACAAAAAGCATGTACCTATTATGCCTAAGGTAGTAAAGATATTAGACATTTCTAGTGAAATTACTAAGAATGTTTGATTGGTTCTGTTTACATCTCACTTGTGTATGTTTTTAACTTAATACATAGGACTGTTCTATGTTCTCTCAGTAACATAATATTTATAAAATGCTTACCACAGTACTTGACATATAGAAGGTATTTAATAAAAAATAGATTCTTCACAAGAAGGCACTTAACTAAATATTATTTACATTGAGTTAATGAAAAATACAATTTACATGATTGTTGAGTGAATTTCTGATCTCTAGGCAAAATAAAATGAATATTAGTAAAAATTTTTCAAATATATTGCCAACAATAAGAACTAAGGTGAGTAGAGTTGTCCAGGTTGGGCATCCTTAACATGGTCAGACTTTGTTAATGGGTCAGAATCCAAATAACTGGAAGCAGGAATCTCTGGAAGATGTCATGAAGGGGGCATAGTGAACTGGGAAAATATCTTGTATCATCTCCATTTTTTTCTGCCTCATTTTTTACTCCTTATGTAGATCCCTATTATTTCATCCTTCCATGTACTATTTAAGTAGGCATAGAAATTTTATTTTTCTTTGTACAGGGAAATTGTATCCCTTGAAATACAGCCATATACTAGAACATGCATTTTGTATATATGATTTGAGATCTAAAAATGTCTTATATTTGGAGTCTTTGTTGAGTTCATGGAATATGTTTTCATATTTTTCATCACTTTGTATTTCTATCTCCAAAAGGCCATTGTGCAAATCATGAATTTAAGTTAAGCTATAGAGGTCCTAGAGTTTCACCAGTTTCCCTAATCCATAAAAGTTCATCACCTGGTGACCAACGTTCTGATGATGAGTCTCTCCAAACTTATCTAGGCAAGTACTTAGACAACAGATTCACAGTCCATCATCAGGTCAAGACACAACATCTTAAAGATCATGCTTTTCTAGTATAGTTTTTGACAACCAGAGAATCACAAAATTTTAGACTTGGAAGGGACCTCAGTAGTTATCTAGTCCAAATTTTATATGTATATGACCATAGACTCACCTCTATTCTATCATGTTAAGGAGGACCTTAGTGAATATAAGTGATGGTGATAATTCACATTCAGAAAGCACTGTGAGGTTTGCAAACACTTCCATTATTTAAATATCAGATGATACTGCTATAAACTAGCTTACTCCTGGTTACAATAAAAACTAGAAACTGAGTCACTCTACACATACCCTAGTGTTTGTGGCTACACCAAATACCAAAAACCACTTGAGGAGACTGCCAAACTTTCTTCTCAAAAAGCTGCTGCCTCCATCTCTCACCTCTGCCACATTATCAGCGGCAAGTACTTGTTTTTAGTAATATAGGATATATGGGCAATGTGGATTTATCCAATTGCACTACCTCTTGAGCCTCTACACTCTAATTCTACTTACATACAGGTAGTCTGAGTTTCCATGGTTGTTCTCCAAAAGACATGAATACTCTTCAGAAACGATTACTAATTTAGACTGTAGGTGTCCTTTCATTGTGACAATTTGTCCCTAGTGTTTCCTCTCTCTGGTTCAGGGAAGCTAGCTTTGGCCTTATACATAAGAGAAATATATTTTTCCCCTGGGGTAGAAAACAGCTCATTTCTGTTCTATTAACTGGTAAAGTCTTTCTGACATCAAGCATCAAGTTTCGGCCCTTCTCATAGACACAGTATTATGTTATGACATACTGAACCAAGGCTTGGCTCTTCACAAATGAGTGAATGGTGACTCTCTGACCAATATATTCCCTTCAATCTTTTCATATAAATCAAGACCTATATTTCCTTAATCAAATCCTCTTCATTTGAAAATACTATGCATACTATTTTCTAGTTTTTATATCTGTCTTAATATAGCTTCTATTTTTGAATGATCTAATACAGTACTATCAAATGCAAATAGAAATAGAAAACATATTGCGATTGCACATTGTCTTAAGTCACATGTTGCCATTATCTATGTTTTGTTTTAGTTTCCTAATTATTTCCTCATTATATTTAATCTATTCAAGACTAAAGGGGTAGTTGAGAGTACATTTCCTCTTCCAACAGCCCCTCCATATTTGATACCTCCAATCTAATAAATGGAACAATATGCAAAGTACTCATTGAATAGTCTCTCAGCCCTTTCCTTGCTCTGAATTCTTTTGCATTTCTCAACATTTTCAAATTTCTTTTCAATGTCTTCATTATGCACCTATTTTTATACCTTTGTGTCCCTTGATAAAAATAAGGAAAATCCTAAATTTACCAGGGAAAAGAAATCCCAACATTTTTCAAGCAATGTTTACTCCACATAGCCAGCAGATTAATCTGTGAGGGACATACAGTACTAACCAAACCTACAATAGAAAAGTAAGCCACACATGCAGTATTATACCACAAGGAGAAAATAAAAATATACTCTAAGCAAATGACATAGAAAATAAGAGTAAGCAAATATGCAAATTGGTAACAATGACAGGAAGTGATTTTCACACTGAAACACATCTAAATCACACTTAATGTCATAATTAACACCATTAAATAGAAGACTTTCACACATAAATTCCATATATGAGTACAGCAGATTGCAAATACATTAGAAGCAAATACTAATAAGAACCTGGAAAACCACATACAAAACAAATGAGAAAGAAAAAAATAGAAACAGGATCTCTTTTTTTAATAAGCAGTATATTTTTAGTGAGAAAGGCACAAATATATTTCAAAAAATAAAAAGGAAAATGGTATCAAAAATTAAAATTCAACTATTCTCCTTGAAAGCAGTAAGTTTATTCAGCTAAATTTGACTCCAAAATCAATCACCAAAAAGAATAAAATTCAGCATATAAAAAATTGAAAAAGGAAATGTTCATAATGAGGTTATTTCCCATAATGGCAATAATATGGGCAATTTTTGTACAATAATAAGGTTTATATAGGACTTTAAGTTTTACAGAGCCAAGTAGATAGATATAAATATCCCTATCTATCTACAGATTGTGCTCCTACTTACAGCAAATTGAGAATAAGTCTAATTTTACTAATTACTTGAGCCCCCACCACTAAGGTGCTCTCTACTGATCCTTTCCTTCAGTTGAGACTTTACCTATTTTTATTTAGTTAATTCATTCATTCATTCATCTCCTCCCCCTGGACAAGGCTTAGTCTTCCTTTTAAGTCAGTCTTTGGGAAAGAAACAACGAAAAAAGAAGCAATCAGTGGCCACCTCCTACATTAGTCATAGCTTCCCCCAAGGAAAGCCATTCAACCTGTTGGTCTAGACGGGTTCACATTCATGTTGTTTCCTACATTGGGAAAGCTATAAAAATATGATTGAATAAAGTCTCCTTTGTTTGGTATGAAGTCTCCATTTTGCCAAGAAAGGTTCCTGCAGCCACAAAATCTGTCTCTCCCTTTGTCTATATTTTATTACCTTTTACCTCTCCCTTACTTGCATTGGGATAACATATGGATCAATAATTCAATGGTTAAAGATTTTTTAAAAAACAGCAAAATGTATTATTAACCATCAGCGATTAGGAAATGGTCTTGTCCTTCCCAGGAAGGAAGAGGCAAAAGGCAGAAGAGAGGGAATTAGAGTTACAAGCTCTGAGTCCAGACTTCTGTGTGAGTTCAGGAAAGAAAAGGGGAGCACAAGAAAATGCCTTATAGCTTGAGAATCTAGTACTGACAAGTTTCTATCACTGTGGCTCCATTTCTTATTCTGTGTATTTAAAACTCTGTTAGTCTCCATCCCTGATTATCAGAACTGCTTCCTGTGCATCTCTTGCTTCTCTCATGCTCAGCAATTTTCAGGGCAACTGCTCCACCTGACCATGGTCCTTCCCAGGTCATGTTACCCTTGGGTCCCCAGTGCAGCAATTAATGGCAGTGGGAGCTACAGCAGCAGTGACAATTTAGTGGCTCCTCAGTTCTCTTACACTAATCTCAATTCTATAAGAAATCTTGCTTTAGTCACTGTCTGGTTATCAGTCCTCGTGAAGGTTGATCTCTAGAATGTCAAAGAGACAAAGGCTAGTCGGATTTCCAAACTGAACAACAGGCTTACATTTCTAGTACATATATATATATATCAAGTGCATTTTCACACACACACAGTACATATATATACACATATATACATACACACAGTATATATATATATAAACGCATACACACAGTATATATATGCATACACATGTATTTACACACATGTATATACACACATGTATATATCTGTGTACATACACACATAAGTGTGTATATATATACACATACATATATACATACACATGTGTGTATATATGTGTATAGATTATATATAAATACACATGGTATATGTACATGTGTGTATATGTGTGTGTATATATATATATATATATGTACTTGGTACTCAAAAGAGTCTTTCATGAGTCTATTTGAGAATAAATAGAAGTAAATTGGTTCTGGGAAATGTACATACATAGCTTGCTTAATCAGATGATTGTAAAAGTACCTGTGTTTGTCATACTTATTAGAAATGGAAGGACTGTGTATTTCTTGCCAGTAATTCCCATGGTGAAATCATCTTCCCCTTCATTTTGCAGAAGAGGAAATTGAGACCAGAGAGGTTAAGACCTCCCAAAACACAACTAGTTGTTAACAAAACCTGAATCACACTTTGAACCTGTCCCATGTCCTGCCAGCCACACCACAGAGTCTCCAACAGGCTCACATTCAAAAATTCAGCCGTCATTTCCTTATGCCTAAAATGCTTAAAACCAAACCAAAACAAAATAAAATGCAACTAGTCCATTCCCATGACTCTGATGAGAAGCACGTTTGACCATGTATTTCATTTTTCTACCAACTTTATTTTTTAAGGTCAGGAGTGTTTTTTTCTGAATACAATCCTAACTTGCCAAGTAAATAGATAAGATAGAAAGAAGTACTATGCAATCTTCTTTTAAAAATGTGCATTTTAAATGTATTTAAAAATATACATTTAAAAATATATTTTGATTGATGTCTTTTTTTAACATCACCATAATTTGCCCAAGTATCTCTTCACCTCCACCTTCCATACAGCAATCCTAAATAATAAATAGAACTTTTGAGAGAGAGAGAGAGAGAGAGAGAGAGAGAGAGAGAGAGAGAGAGAGAGAGAGAGAGAGAGAGCAGCATGGTGAGCATGCTTTCCCACATTTCTTCCTCTCCCACAATGTATTTGCTTATGATAATTTTGCAACAATCACTTCTAATTTTGCGTGTTTTTCCATTTACATTGTTTTCGTCATTGTGTATTTTGGCATTGCTTCATACAGGTTTTTTTCTGTGTTCCTTTGTATTCATACCTACATCATTTCTTGTTTAGTCATTTCAGTCATGTAAAACTTTTCATGCCTCCTTCTTGGCAAAGATACTAGAGTGGTTTGCATTTTGTTATCCAGCTCATTTTACAGATGAGGAAACTGAGGCAGAATTAACTGACTTGCCCAGTGCCACCCAGCTAGTAGGTATCTAAGGCCAGATTTGAATTCAGGAAGATGAGTCTTGCAGACTTCAACTCTATCCATTATGCCACATAGCTGCCACATCATTTCTTACATAACATTATTCCATTTCATTCACGTATATTTGTTTAGTTATTTTCCCATCCATGGACATCTACTCTTTCTAAATCTTAACTATCCCCCCAAAAAACAGTATTGCTATAAAGTTTTTGCTGTACATGGAAACATTTTTTTCTTATCAATGGCCTCCTTGGGGTACAAGGCGAGTAATGAAGTATCTGAAGAAATGCAAAGCCATCTCAATCT
The DNA here is from genome assembly GCA_023548195.1 of Bettongia penicillata ogilbyi. Lineage (NCBI taxonomy): Eukaryota > Metazoa > Chordata > Mammalia > Diprotodontia > Potoroidae > Bettongia > Bettongia penicillata. The sequence continues at coordinate 1,088,402 of JAJHZJ010000140.1, forward strand.
CTTTATTTGCATAATTCCAAATTGCTTTCCAAAGAGGTTGTACTGACTCACAGCTCTATCACTGATGGACTATTTATTGTTCCTGCCTTTCCACAATGCATCCAACCTGCACTATTATCAATTTTTGTCATTTTTGCTGATTTTTGAGGTATGAATTAAAATTGCTAATGGAGATTTAGACCAGTTTTATATGAATTTTAATAGTTTGCATTTTTGAGAATTATATATTCATATCTTTTTACCACAGTGTATAATCTCTCTAACATTTAATTTCTTCTGCTTCTATTCAAACTGTCTATTAAGTTCCAAAGCAGAACTTATGTCTACTATGTAGAAAAAATAACATGTACATTATAAATTAAGATCACCGTTTTTGAGAATCAGTGCAAAAGGATTAATTTGAAAGCCTTGATTTTATTTCAATATATAAATATATTCATGAACATCAGTTAATAAAACATATATTTTCTTCTGTGTACACAAGAAACCTAAGGATCTTTATAGTCAAACTATAAAGATGAAGAGGTCCAGAGTCAAGTTTTTCAGAGTTCAAGTTTTTCCCAGATTGAAAATATAACTTGACCTTATATTAAATCTAACCCTTTCTCAAAATTTTACAAAGCTCCACAAAGCATATATTCTTTAAGAAAATAAGCCTCAAGTTGAAGGGATTATAATTAATATATAAAAAGGAAAATGAATTTGATCCTTAGAAATTGTGTGTGTGTATGTTCACCCTTCATTGCCAAAGAAGACCATGCCATCAGAGAAATAATGACATGACTTGCACTTGACTTTGTTTTGAGTGTGAGAGGGCTGAGCATGTCACCAACCTCACTTCTCCTCCAGAGCCATATGGATCCAGTGATCAGTTATTCATCAGAATGACTGGAGATCATCCAGGATGAGGCAATTTAGGTTAAGGGACTTGCCCAAGGTCATACAACTTGTGAGTGTCAAGTACCTGAGGTGAAATTTGAACTCAGTCTGACCTATCTAAATAAGTAAAGTAGTATACAATATGATAGTTTAGAATAGGACATTTGGAGCTGAAAGGGATCTTAGAACTTATCATTATCCATTTCTCCATGTTATAGATAACAATATCAAGGCCCAGAGACTTGATGACTTGCTCAAGGTCACCCATAGTTAGGTCTAGGACTAGAACTCAGGTGTTGTGATGTTCACTTTAACATGATGTAATAAAATAAGAATTAATTCAATTACCTTGTAAAGGAGGGAGATATTCCAATTAAAAATAAATGGTGGTATTATAACAGAAAAGTGCTTGATTTGAGTTTGAAAAACAAGGATGTAACTCTAGCCCTTGTGCTAAGTAGCTTAACTTTAGGTAACTCATTTGCTCTCTGGGTTTTATTTTAGTTTTTCTTCTATACAATGTTTTGTAAACACCGGAGTAGATGATCTCTAAGTTTCCCCCTGTTCTAATACATTAAAGTATATCTGTTATTTATATATCATTTTATGGTTTGCCAGGCGCTTCACAGTGTTCACAACAACAGTTCTGTGAGATAATTATAGAGGGTATGATACCCATTCTATACATTGTGAAACTGTGACAACAAAATAAAGGAGCTAAAAGTCAGGTGTAGCATTAAAACTCTTATATCTCCTAATTTCAGGCCCAATTTCCTTTCTGTTAAAGCATACTTCCATTATGAAAATTAGATCAAGAGAAATCATAGAAAGTCTTTTCAATCACTACAATATGTAGCACATAAGTGTGTTTCTCTCTTATTGGCCACATACAGTTACAAAGAAATATTAAGATATATTTAGTAAGTAAAGAAATACTTGCTGATTTTTTTATCTGTTGATTTAGTGTTTGCTAATATTTTGCACTTAGAAATCAATGCAATATGAAAACTAAAGAAGACAATAAAAAAATAGCAAATCTAATAAATTAAACAAAATTATAGAAGGACTGTGAATATCCACAATGCCTGCAGATAAGTATTTTATCAAATACTGACACTGAAGTTTACATACTTGGCCACATTAATGAACACACAGGACTCACTGGAAAAGATACTGATATTGGAAAAGATTTAAGGTAAAAGAAAAAAGGGGCAGAGGGTGAGATGAATTAATAGTATCATGGAAACAATGAACATGAACTTGGACAGACTTTGACAGATACTGGAGGACAGAAGGGCTTGGCATGCTATCATCCATGAGGTCATAAAGAGTCAGACGTGATTGAATGACTGAAAAAGGGCAAAGTCATTTAAACAATTAGAACTACCCAGTCAAGAACAAGGGTACGGTTATACTTAGTTTAATGGGACACTGTCATTTACATATAACTAAATATAGTTGAACCCAGTAGAAAAAAATGATCAGAGCTAGTTATTTTTCCCATTCAGTCATGGAATATATATATATATATATATATATATATATATATATATATATATATATATATATAAAGTGGTCAGGGCTACTTATTTTCATTATTCACTTATGGAATATCAAATTCTTGGAATTGTTCAAAATCCAGGAATATTCGCACATTTGGAACATTTCAAGGACAAGATGGAACTGACAGAACCATCTACTTTCCATCTGCTGTGTACGATTTCATATGTACCTGTTTATGTACATGTTGATTTCCACATGGGATTGAAGGCAGAACTGTTTTTATATTTTCGTCGTATGCCCAGTGCGTAACACAATGCCTGGCACTTGGTAAGAGCTTAACACATACTTGCTTATTGCTCAGTTGATTTGGGGAGAAGATATGAATCTCCTTTTCCTTCTCAAAAGGAAACCAATTCAACTGAAAAAAAAACCAATCATTTCTTAAGAAAGATGCATAACAAATTTAGGATATTGGACAGGTATTTAATGTTTCTCCATGAGCTCCACTGTTATGGGTTTACTTTGACGTCTTCCGCTAGGGTCCTACCCTGATGCTCCACTGGAAGTATCAGTTGTACTACATCATGTCTGATTTATCCTATCAAGCTGAAAAGTTTCCAAAAACAGATAAGCAGAAGCCTCTACATTATAATAGGTGAATTTGTAGGATCATATTATCAAAAAGTTGACAGCATGTTGATGAACTTTTTCAGTAACAAGAATCCTTAAAGATCACTAACTCATTGCTTGGACAAAACCTATATTGTTGGAGCAGGATGTAAAGGATCATGCTAGGGCTAATATTATTTGACTTACTAAGGAGGAAAGCTATACTCACTGAAACAAATAAACCTGCACCAAATTTTGATATTGCCATCTGTCCATATGCACACAATTAAAACACAAGGCAAGCTGCCATGGCAAACAGGATGGAGAAAAGAGCTGGCACAGTAGTTTAAGTGATGCTAATCTTCATGCCTTTTTACAGTGTATGTTTTCACATTTTTGCCCCCCCATGGATTCCCTGGTCAGCATAACCTGAAGATGGCCTCCGAAGCATATGTTCTTCTGCTTATACAGCTGGCTACAGAGCCCAGTAGCCTGGTGGGTAAGTTTTCAGTTCATTAGACTTGTCATCCTGGGCCTCTGAAGGTTCTCAGCTCCCCACCCTTCAGGGTCTAAGGGTCTGAAGTATTAAATTGACCTATGCCTTCACATTTATTGTTTAGCACTCAGTTTTCTACTTTGGGATCAAGAGGTCAACAGAATAAATTTATGTGAACTACTTCAAACACTCTAGGAAGCCAAAGTTCATATTTTTTTTTATTCAATTAGGGAAATACTTGTTCTTTTGATAAAATAATCAACTTATTTGTAAAGAACAAGAAGCATCGCTTCACAGTAAGATGAAATCTTGGATTTTTAAACACTTTGGAGTTCAGTGTAATATTGATGGGGGAATTGGGAAGAAAAAATATGTTCTTCACCAATGATTCTGAATCTAATTGTTTTTTTTCATTTTTCTGTCTTTTCCTCTTCTTATCCCTTATATACAACTTCCCTTAATTCTTCTCACTCTCACGTACAAGTCATAATATTTAACTCAAAAGATTGCTTACCCCAAAGTTTTGTAAGTTAGGAGGAGATGAAGATCTAATTATTCCCTTTCTAAATTAAGTTCAGAAGTTACAGTTGTTTCATTTTTTTTTAAATGACTTGGGGCAAACATGACAAAATAAGCAAATTACCATTAAAACTTTCCATGATTCAGATCTAAAGTTACAGAGATTTAGAGAGGTGGAGCTTAAGACTGTAGCACAGTTGGGGAATCTCACCAACAAGGGGAAATATTTCCTCTGTTGGGAATCTATGTAAAACATATTCCTTGACAGTAAAACTTGACCTCAGACTAGTATATATCTTCCTGTTTTTTGCTTTCATTGATGCTGATAACTCAGAAGATGAATGACAAAGTTATCTTTGTGGTCATAGCTATGTTAAAAAATCGTTTGACTTTAACGTATGCTTTGCAAATCGTTTGTATTTTGTGATACCAAGTAAAAGTTTTTCAAAACTTTAATTGATTTTCTTTTGGTTTTTGCATTATACTCATCACAAATTTCTGCCTACCAGATTGAATCCTACTTGTGGCAAAGAAAAACAGGCAAAAATATCTGATGCAGTGACTGTATCTGAGAGTGTATACAATATTCTGTCCATTTCATTACCTTTCCACTGTGAGAGAAACAATTCATTACCTATTTCCCATGACCTTTATTGATTTTTCAGTTACTTAGAACTTCACTTGATTTTAGTGACCTTTTTTTCATTTTCATTGTTCAGTTGCTAAGTATGTTGTTAGCTTCATTTCACTTTGTTTCTCAAATATTTAGAAATATTGCTATATACTCCAATATGTTCACATAGTATGGGTTTGTAAGGCATTCTTAAACTGAGAATCCAATTATTTACTATCACAAAGAGTACTGCTATGAATATATATATATATATATATATATATATATATGTATGTATCATATTAAACACACACATATTTTATGTTGGGTCATTGTTTCTGTCTTTGGCTTCTTGGGGGTATATGCCCACTTATGGGATCAACGGGTCAAAGTATATGGACAGTACAGTCTCTTTTTTTATTTCAAACTTATATCCAGAACAACTGGACTGCTTTACCATTCTACCAATAATTCATGTATTCTTTAGAATTTTTAAATCAATAAGTGCATTAAGTGGGGAAAATTTTTATTAAATATTTCTCATAAAATATCTAACATTAAAGATGTATGAGAAATCGGCACAAATACAGAAACCCAGGGACATGCCCCAATTGATAAGAAGTCAAAAGATATGAACACTTTTTCAAAGTAGAAATGACAATTATCAACAACCATATAAAAGATTGCTGAAAAAATTACTGAAAAAACTAACACAATTTAAAAGTTTTACCTCATCCCTCTCCTTCAGATTGATAATGGTAAATCTGTCAGTGTAAATGACAGAGGTATAGCATCTGAATGTGAATTCTCAGGAACGATTTTATGTTGGATGTGTTGTGAATAAGTTCTAAAGTCAAGAAGGTGAAAGCATATTCTGTCTGTGCTGGAAAGATTGATACCTTGGGTTCCAGTATTAATCCCAATGGAACAATATCAGCATTTTGGGATCTCTGATTAAAAGCCCTGGTGGATGTAGATATCAGACGAAAATAGTACTAAGGTTTCAGTTGTCTTTCTGTAGAACAAAAAAAAAAAAAACGGTCTTTAAAGGGACGTAGTTCCAGTAATGTTTGGTAGAACTTCCTCAGGATCATAGAGCTGTTGGAAAACCATGCGGTTAATCTATGCTATGACACATAGGAGAGCAGGTGTCCTGCAGCAAATTTCCCACAAGAAGCTATATAATGGAAAGAGAGAGTAGGAAGAGGTAGTTGTAGCTAAGGGACTTGACAGCTCAGGTTATTCTAAACATGCATGGGCACATAATAATGGCAGATGGGCATTGACTGCCTAGTGGCTGTAAGCAGGTAAGAGCAAAGGCGATAAGACCAGGACCAGTTAAGAGTAAGATTTTAATGGGAGGTGGATTAGCCAAAGCCTCAGAGAACAAATTAGACCAAACTAGCAGGAGGTTGATAATTCTTTTCTCTCTCTCTCTGCTTCCCTAGAACATTGCCAGGGGAACTCCTACTTCTTTCATCTATCAGACAATTGATTTCCAGTTTCCCCCACTGTCTTTGCTACAGCCGTAACCAACAACCATATCTGGAATATAAGAATTAATTGGCAGTATGGAGAGAGGACATGGTGGGAAGAGAAGGAAAAATACAAATCTGGCTGCAAAGTTTATTGCAGCCTTTTACATCACGTTTGAATGTGTATCTGTGTTTTCTATGCTACTTGACACTGTTAATAAATTATGTGGCCGTTTACAGTGATTTTATTGAAGTTTGTCTGAGTTATAAATTTATGATTTGAGACTAAGAAGGTAAAAAGCAACACAAATGACTCATACAGAAATACAAAAAGGTTCAACCTTATCGAGCTGCTTAATTTCATGAGTATTTTATTTTACGTACTATTCTTTTTTTTTTTAACTTTGGTGACTCTGTATTTGGTATGTATTTCCTTTTTTTAATCTTTTTTTTTATTTTTTATTGATTCATTTATTTATTTGTAGTTCAAAATTCACTTCTACAAGATTTTGAGTTCAAATTTTTCTCCCCATCTCTCCCCTCCACCCACCCCAAGACAGCATGCATACTCATTACCCCTTCCTCCAATTTGCCCTCCACTTTCCCCTCTATTTTCTTGTAGGGTAAGACAGATTTCTATATCCCATTATCTGTATGTCTTATTTCCCAGTAGCATGTAAAAACAATTTTTAACATTCATTTTTAAAACTTTGAGTTCTAACTTCTCTACCTTCCTCCCTCCCTACCTCATTAAGAAGTCAAGGAATTCTATATAGGTAATGCATGTGTAGTCATGCAAGGCACTTCCATAACACTTACGTTGGGAAAGACTAACTGTATTTCCCTCCATCTTGTCCTGCCTTCCCATTTATTCTATTCTCTCTTTTGACCCTGTCCTTCCTCAAAAATGTTTACTTCCAATTACCTCCTCCTTCCATTTGCCCTATCTTCTATCATCCCCCCACACCTCACTTATCCCCCTTTAACCGATCATATGACTTGCTGTGAGATTTGGCCCAGGATGCATAAATGTTCAAGGTATTCAGGCATTGTGCTTTACTTCTTGCAATAACTGCCTAATACCTTGAATAGGCTAGAGATGGTTTAAGTTATTTCTGTTAATCCATAGATGGTTGCTAGTTCTACACATAGCAAAACCATGGTGTCTACTTTCATGTTGACACCAACACTATCCTTAGGAAATTTCAGAATTGTTCTGAGGGATACCAAATATAAATGAATGAATGAATGTTTATTAGACACTTTCTAAGTCTTAAGAATAAGCTAAGTAATAGGAATACAAAAATAAAAAAGCAGACAGATTCTGCTTTTGAAAAACTCACAATTTCATTGAGGGAAATAACATAAAAGGAATATTCAGCTACAGGAAAGTTCTGAAAGTCACAAGGGCACAGAGGTAAGGGAATAGAAAGGCTCCCAGGTCCTTAAGCACATCCATAGATGAAGATAATAATGGTGAGAGTATAGAGTGTATAGAGACAGGGCAGAAAGCTAGATCTAGTTGTTGTCCATCCTGTGGAAAGGAATAGGGTTGGTGACTCTCAAAATCTAAAGCATATAAGCAGGGAAGGAACCTGAATGAGTTCTGTGCTACCAGACCAGGAATGAGAGAGAAGGCAAAGTCAAGGAGAAAAAGCATCACATGCCCCCATTATCACAGCATTTTCTGCCATATCATCTACCTTCTCTGTCATCTGAAATGGGTTTTGATTCCCCCTTGGGCCAGAGGAAGGGGTTAAGGGGAAGTTTAGTCTCCATAGTAGCAGGTCTTTGTCAATCAGTCTCTGAATTCCAAGTCATTTCATAGACTGCAAAAATATTTTCCTAAAATGTCCCTCATAGAATAAATAGAATACAGTGGTCACTTGATATTGACTGCCTGTCACAGCAGGATATTACACATTTTCAGTGTTCACAATCACATCTGGATGGGGTTATATGAATCTGGGTGGGACAGACCCATAAGTAACTGATGATGAGGTCAAGCCTACTCTTTGTGGAATCTGTAGAAATTTCTGTACCCAGTTCCATCCCAGTTTTCCAGAGGAGACCAAATGAACAATAGCTTTTGTTAGAGCAATTAAGCTTTTGTGTCTCCAATGGATTTAATCTTTTAGTGGTCATATAGACCAGAGCTGAAGCAGAAAAAAAAATCTATTAGTCTCATTCTTAAAGCAGGGTGTGGTGAACTCTGGTCATACCCTCATTTGTATTGCCATGTGCAATGCTATTATTTGCAAATCTCTTTCTCAATAAATTTTCTATAGGCTCCTGCCTTTGAGTCTAGGTGACCAGTACAGGTTTCTCACTTTGTTTCCGTGGTCCAAACACAAAGCAAATATAATTAAACTAATTTTCCTGAGTTTGATCATTCTTTTCAAAGACATTCTTCAAAGTTTTCTTTTAGCAATAATTCAGTTGTTTACTTTCTTCAATGATGACCAATAGTGGTGCTGACAGAGCCCAAAATTTTTATTTGCCTTTGCTCACGTCTACTAGTCACTTATACCATCCACTTACTGAGATTGAACCATTCCTCTATAGCCCTTCATAGTATTGAAGGTCATGTGCCCTATATCACAAAATCAAAAGATCTCTTATTTTTGTGCTGAAGGATCAGAATCACTGTAGCCAAGAACTAGAGTACATTTGGGCAAACCCATAATACCACTCCAGCTATTGCAAGGACATGAGATTTTGAAATTTGCTGTGCTCTGATGCACAAAAATGAAAAAGTGGCCTTTCTATGCCTTCTGTCTCAACGCTCAATTTTTCTCTTTTGACATGCTCTTCTACACCTTATGTAATAATTAAGTCACTTTGCAAATCTGAATTTCTACTGTTTCTTCCCCTGGAGGATGTATGTCCTTTGCAGAAATTTGAGGGGTTCATAGTTTTACTGTGAAATGGAAGGTCTATACTCAGAAGCATTCATGGATGAAGCCTTTTTTCTGATTTAAGGAAGCTTTTTAATATTTGACTATGATGTTTTCTCTGTCCCTCTACTTTTTATGTCAACTATGTCTTTTCAGAGCAGGATGCAGTGATGAGTTTCCAATGACTAAATCCAACTGCCCTTATATGAATGATCAACTGTCTCTAATAACTCAGTTAGGAATGCTTACTATGTGCTAAGCGTTGTGCTAAGTACTGGGAATACACAGAAAGGCAAACACACATCTCTGCCTCAAGGAACTCACATTCTCATGGGAGAGACAATATGCAAATCATACAAACACACGTTGGAATTCCGTGGTTTAAACGTGTCAATCACCATCTCTCCAAATCTTTTTGTACATTTTCTCAATGTTTTTATAATTTCCTTATTTTAAGATTCAGATTCCATTACAGGGACCAGAAGACCTCTTCATGTTTCTGTATCCATTATTATGTACCATATTTCTAGAATATTAACACCTATCACATTATAATCAAAATTTGAACGTTGTATTGGACAAATGCAAATAAATGAACATGAAGTACCAAAAATAACAAAGTATTAACCAATATGCAAATGCAATCAACAATGTACAGTATTACTGCAAAGTAGCCTACACAAAAGCATGCAAATGAAGGCAGCATTAGATGAACAACTGGCATATAGAAAGTAATCTACAGTATCCAGGAAATCAATGCCATTGGCAAATAAGCAGAAGTATTATCAGTGACATATGACATGTATTAATAACTAATAGCATTCAAAAACATAGTGCATTCAGAATTCTAAGAAATATAGTATACTGCACATTAGAAAGGAAAGTACTAAAGGAGAAAACAAATTAAAAATAGAAAAGTGTTTTTATTTTTATTTTAACATGTGTAAATATCTAGACTACTAAGAAACAGGTCCACTGAAAAAATAAGAAAACGATTCGAAATTAGAACATCACAAGGGATTTTTTTTCAGAATAAAAGGAAAAAAAAAAAGCCCAATATTCAGAGGCATTTATGCCTATTTGTGACTCCTGCAGGTCCCTGAAGCAAAACTGCAGTGTGTGTGTTTGTGTATATGTGTATATGTGCACACATACATATATGTACATATATTGCATTCATAACTGCAAATACATTAATTATCATAATTTCTATATGTAAGTCATATATAAACATCTAATTTTATGTATTGCATATTATATGCAAATATGTTAAATATACATTTACAGCATTAGAGTATACACTGTTATGATCAGGTCTTCCTCTACACTCAAATTAGAGCAATAAACTTGCCATAAAAATGCATCTTAATCAGAGCAATTTGCTCCCCTTTCTGATCTAAGGAAATCCATTATCAGCTTCAGTATCTCCATCTGGTCAAGAATAATGACTATCCTCCTAACTAAAAGAAATAGAAGGTTGTGTAGATAACAGACTTATCATTTCTGAAATGTTCATAGCTTCATGGATGAAGTATATTTTATGAATTTAAAACATTGTCATTATTAATTGCCCACTGTTCAGAACAGAAAAAAAAATTGAGTAAGCAGTGGCTTAGCCAAAGGTTGAATTTGCATCCTGGGAAAGGGGAAAGTGACAGGAGGAGTGGGGTTGGGTGGTGGTAGTGAAGATTTTATTCAATTTCAGTGAGGCTGAGGTCACAAATGAAATTTTGTGAAGAAAAGTTCTTTGTCTTATTAGTAAATAAAATCTTTCAGATTCTTTACTAAGGCCACCAACATCCATGTATATAGTCAAACTTTTTTTTTTTATTATTTTTAAGCTGAACTACCCTTTTTCTTCACAGCACTGCATGAAAGCTTCCCCAAGTTGTAAATTTATTTTCCATAGTTTATATTTGCCTGTCATGAATCTTTACAGTCCATGGGAACTTTGCTATAGACTCTGACATCCAGCATAAATGATGCATTTCCCCGTGATTCATTGCACTAGATGGATTTGCTGTTTAAAGGCATATAATGCCTAATGTCAGTAAGTTAATGCAGGACACTAGAGATCACTAAAAACAGACTTAAGAAAACTATAAGACTATTTGCTTCCAGCATAATATTAAATAGAAGACACTGATAAGGAATTCAATTTATCTTTGTTCAAATTCTGGTGCTGTATCCAATATTGAATTCAATAATGCATTCAAAAATTTTGCCAGGAAACTAAAGTCAGGGGATTCCATGGTTTGTTGCAGTTTCTAGTCTCTTCACTCCCCCTCAAAATAATAGAACATTTATCTTCTCTAATCCTGTGGCATTTTTCTCTTTCTACATGAATTTTATTTTAAATAGGTTTATTGATGCCTTGTTTTTTATACTACAGCTATTTCTCCTTAACTCTCTTCTCCATTGAAACTTTCCTTGTAATCCCTCCCCCCCAAAATTAATCAAGCAAAACCAAGACAAAATGACTGTATTGGGCAGCATATTTCACAATCCCCATCTATCATTTCCCATCTCAAAGGAGAGAGGTAGGCTTTTTTTTTTTCATCAGTTTTCTGGGGATAAGTCTTTTCATTGCAGTTGATTTTGGCTTTGTTTCCATTGCCTTAGTCAAATGTCTGCTTACTTCTGTATGTAACAGTTCATGCAAGTCTTCCCATAGTTTTCTGAATTCATCATTGCCATTTCTTACGGCACAATAATATGACAAAATATTCATATAATTGTTTCGTCAAGATCCAATTCATAAACCTCAACTTTTTTACAGTTTTTTCTTTTGTTCCCACAAAAAGAATTGCTGTGACTATTACAGTATACAGGAGCTGTTTTCTCTATTTTTGACATCTCTGGAACTTTTACCCACTACTAGAATTACTGGGTGTGCATGTACTTGAGGAAGTGTGCCACAGACTTTGGTGATGGGGGACAAAGGAGGAGTAGACCTTTGTACTATTTCTAAAAGCTACCATTGGGTTCTCAACTGAAAATTTTGGTGGGGTCTCCAGCCAATATCGTTGTTCACTCATAAACACTTAGAAGTCAGTGCTGGAATCTTGGCAGGTAGCCAAGCTCTGGAAACATGATTTACCAGTAGGAGAAAAAGTTGAGATAATGATTTTCACAACACTGTCAGGTGGGAGATAACATCACCTCATATGAAAAAATTGCAGATCAGAGATCCAACATCAGTAGTGGTCTTATTCCATATTTTGTCCTAATCTCTTCACCAAAATAGTTCAGATGAAATGACAACGAGGTATTCATTTTCTATTATCCATTCTTACTTGTGTCTTCTATACATGTATAGGCCAAGTTGGTTGATGACTGCATGTGTATTCTCATCTAACAATTTGGGGCAAATCATTTAACCTCTTTGGTTCTAGATTCGTCATGAGTAAAACATGGATCAAATGACTTAAAGATTCTTTCTAGTTCTAAATCTCTGCTTTTGTGATCATTAAACTAGCTCCTCTCTTTTCTTATCAGAATTGGTTTATTTTCTTCAGTTTCAGCCTTGAAGTTTCCATTCCTCCTATCCTTTTGTCTGTAGAATGTTGGGGCATATATTCCTAACACATCATCATCATTACCATTGCCGCCACCACCATCATCACAACTAGCATTCATATCGTGCCTATTGTTGCCAAATACTTTGTTAAGAGTTTCACAAATATAATCTCATTTGAACTTCCCCCAAATCCTGAGGTAGGTGCTATTATTATCCCCTTTTTGTAGATAAGGAAACTGAAACAAATAGAAGTTAAATGACTTGCCCAAGGTCAAACAACTAGTAAGTGTCTGATGTTGAATTTTAACTCAGGTCTTCCTTACTCCATGCCCAGCATTCTATCCAGTGTACCAGCTAGTTGTCTCCTTATTATAATAAAATGATAATTGTAAATAATGTCTTTTACTTAATTAATAATATGTGTTTAAAAATATGCTTTCTTTAAATTTGATTTAATTTACTCTCTACCAGCCAAGGGCTGTATGACAGACTGTAACTTTCCTTGCTCTTTTACCACCAATTCTAACACAGACCTGGTCACTTTACAAAATGTTCCTATCATTTCTGCCTAGCAATCACTTTTTCCTTGTTGGTGAGAATAGGAGCCAGAATATGTCCCCCTTGTCGCTTTTTCTACCTCTTAAAGGATGGAATAATCATTAAGGTAAGCCAAGACATTATTAACTACTATGTTTTGGCAGGCAGAGAGAGTTTCAGCAGATGTCTGGATAAATGAAGTCTGCCTTCAATACAATTTCAAGCCCATATGACACATTTGTGATTTGTTTCCTAAATGCCTGATCATTTTTCCCCTTCTGTCTAGGTTGTAGTATACTCAGATGAAAGTAATCATGTCTGTTTCTACTTCTGTTCCTTCTTCAGATTCTTGGATTTCCTGATGTATGTATGTCTTCATCAGATGCACTGCTACTTTGCATCCTCACCTTTATCTCTTCAGTTCTTTTTAAATAAGATGCATACCTCAAAAACCAGAGCAAATTAGCCCCACTGCATTGGGAGCTCCAGTTCACTTTGCTGCCCAAACTTTGAGGATTTATATAAAAGTAACTGTGGCCATGAAGTTTTATTGCTGGTTCTTTGCTTATAATTTACCTCCTATAAATCATTAGATTATATTTAATGATAATCTTAAAGTTCTATACCAATGTATATGGTATTTAGCTTGTGCAGTTCTCTCCTCTTTCACTTTTTTTGATTAGATTTTGAAAACTTTCAAATATATATTTATCATCGTTTATCAATCCAATCCTGAACAATATTCATTTAATTCTATACATTTAACTATGGTTCTAATATCATAATTCTATTATTAAACACTATAACTATATTCATCATTACTTTCCAAATATTTCTCTTTCTTCCTTGGAGAGAACTGTTTCAATACAGTATGGTGGATGATAGTGTCAAACATATGTAATTTGAAACCTTCACTTGGACATGTATGTAGGAATCTTAAGACCATCAAAACGAAAACACATCAAATGTCACAGTATGCTGTCTGCAAAAGTATACACACATTCACTTAAGTATGTATGAATGTATATATATATTATTTATTAAAATTAAAGTATTAAATATATTTATTATACATTTCAGATATTTATTTATATGACGTTAAGGACACTCATAAATAAAAGTCGTTTTCCTCACACTTATAGGCAAGGTCTTTGATTATGCAAGATGTAATGCACTGACAGACATTGGCTAAAATGTCCCAATTCAAAGATAAAATATAGGAATTTCATTGAACAGATGTTTCAGTGGAAAGATACATATATTGAGTTTCTCTTAGCCTGAAATTCAATAAAATGAACTTTTTTTCCTACAGCATCAGACCACCAACCTTTATAGATAACACAGTATATTTCAAAGTTCATAGATTTCAGTAGAATTTCCTTGATGTCTACAATGTTTAGAAAGATAAAAAAGTAAATAGTATTCATTTGACTTGAATGTGTTCAGATTAGACTTCCTTTTGTGAGAAAAACTAGATCACCTGGTCCAGAATCTCTGATTGAAAGCCTTTTTCTGCCTTCTTAATTATTGATGGCCTGATGATCTTAAGCAAGTTTCATTGATTTTTCTCATATTTTACAGTTGTAAAATAAGTATCTTTACTTCTTAAGCATCAACTAAATATGAATTAACATCTAGCAATGTAGATTGTCAAAACAAGTGTTAATACTGACATTACATTCAAAGGGCTCACCTTATTCATTCCTTTATTTTATATTTTCCTTTTCTTTCCTATTAGACAAGGTACAGAATTCTTTTACTTAACATTTCTCCAGTTGATAGTGAGTTAGAATTTCTTCACATGACTATGGTTACTTTTGATGACTTAATCTGAAAACTGTTCATATGTTTGATCATTTATCAAGTGGGAAATGACTCATTTTTAGAAATTTGACTCAGTTCTCTCTATCTTTGAGAAATGGGGCATTTATCAGAGAAATTTGCTTCAATTTTTTTCACACTTACTATTGCTAACTGTATTTTCCTCGATGCTATCACCCCTGTTTTTTCTGTTCTCTGCCTCCTTTCACCCTGTCCCTCCTCAAAAATGTTTTCTTTCTGACTACCCCTTCCCCAATCTGCCCTCCCTTCCATCACTGCCCCTTTCTCTTAGTCTCTTCCCCTCTTAATTTCTTGTAAGCTGCAATAGATTTCTATACCCAAATGAATGTGTTATTCCATCTTTAAGCCAGTTCTAATGAGAGTAAAATTCATTCACTGCTTCTCACTTCCCCCATTTTTCCACTACTGTAAAAGCTTTTTCTTGCCTCTTTTATGTGAGATAATTTACCTCAGTTTACCACTCCCTTTCTCCTCTCAATACATTCTTCTCTCACCCCTTAATTTTATTTTCCTAGATATCATCCTTTCATATTCAAATCACACCTATGCCCTGTGTCTATAGATAGAGAGATAGATAAATTCCTTCTAACTGCCCTAATAATGAAAAAGCTCTTATGAGTTACAAGTATCATCTTCCCAAGTAAGAATGCAAACAGGTTAACCTTATGAAGGACCTTATGATTTCCCTTTTCTGTTTACCTTCCATGCTTCTTTTGAGGCATGTATCTGAAAGTCAAAGTTTCTATTCAGCTCTGGTCTTTTCATCAAGAATACTTGAAAGTCTTCTATTTCCTTGAATGCCCATCCCCTCCTCGAAGGATTACACTTAATAAGTGATTTTTTTGGTTGTAATCCTAACTGCTTTCCCCTCCAGAATATCATATTCTAAGTCCTCCAATCCTTTAATGTAGAAGCTGCGAAATCTTGTGTCTTTCTGATTGTAGCTCCACAACACTTGAATTGTTTCTTTTTGACTGCTTATAATATTTTCTTCTTCACCTGGGAACTCTGGAATTTTGGTATAATATTTTCAGGAGTTTTCATTTTGTGATTTCTTTCAGGAGATGATCAGTGGATTCTTTCAATTTCTATTTCACTATCTGGTTCTAGAATATCAGGGCAGTTTTCTTTTATAATTTCGTGAAAGATGGAGTCTAAACCTTTTTTTAAAAAAATCATGGCTTTAAGGTTATCTAATAATTTTTAAATTATTTCTCCTGGATCTATTTTCCCAGTCAGTTTTTTTTTTCCTCTGAGATATTTCACATTGTTTTTTGTTTCATTCTTTTGGTTTTGTTTTATTACTTCTTGATTTCTCATGAAATTAATACTTTCCATTTGCTCCTTTCTAATTTTTAAGGAATTATTTTCTTCAATGACTTTTCCATTTGGTCAATTCTAATTTTTAAGGATTTTTTTTCCTTCACTGAATTTTTGTGCCTCTTTCCTCCTTTGGTCAATTCTGCTTTTTAAGGCATTCTTCTCCTCATTGGCTTTTTGGACTTCTTTTACCATTTGACCTAGTCTGTTTTTTAAGGTGTTACTTTTTCAGTATTTTCTGTGTCTCTTTTAGCAAGCTGCTGACTCATTTTTCAACACTTTCATTTCTTTTCTCATGTTTTCCTCTATCATTCTTACTTGCTCTTCAAAATCCTTTTTCAACTCTTCAATGACCTGAAACAAATTCATATTTTTCTTAGAGGCTTTGGATGTAGGAACTTTTACTTTTTTGTCTTCTGAGTGTATGTTTTGATTATCCTTGTCACCATATTAACTTTCTATGCTCAGAATAATTTTTCTTTTGTTTGCTCATATTCCCAGCCTATTTATAGACTTTTATCTCTTTGTTAAAGTAAGGTTCTCCTTCTAGGGAGCAGGGTTCACTGTCCAAAGTTTCAAAGGCTTTGTGTAGCTGTTTTCAGGCATACATCTAGGGCTCTGTAAGTTTCAACTCTTCCAAGGTGGCATGATCTAAGGAGAAGTTTGTTTACTACTCTCCTGGCCTGTGTTCTAGTCACAGGAATTCTTTTCTGCTCTGGAATTTTGAGGAAGGACCCTGTTTCACTGTGGTTATAAGCTCTGATGGGCTAGTGCTTCTCCTTACCATGAGACTGCCAAACAGGAACTTGATCCCAGTCCTCCAATCTGAGTATGGACAAAGCAACAGAGTTCTACCTCGGTGCAAGCACAGATACCCCTCTAATATCTTTCTGACCAGTGATTTTATGCCCTTATTATCCTTAGGCCAAAGCTCTGAAATCAGATTCTTCCACTGCTAATTCAGATTCCCAAGAACTGCTCCTGGAATTAGGTCCATGCTGGGACTGCCTGCACTGAACTGTGCTCCCCTCTCACCTAGGTGTGACAGACTTTTTATGCTAATTTATAAATTGTCATTTTCTGTAAAACTGTTTCACACTGTTCTGTTCTGTTGCTATAGGAATTGTTTTATGGCATTATTTAAAGGTTACAGTGGGATTTTTAGGAAGAGCTGAGGCAGTTTGTGGCTTTTTCTCCTTCATCGTGGCTAACCTCCAGAAAATGATGTTCTTAAGAAGATTACTGATTAATCAATAAATTCAAAAATATATGCCCTAAGACATATATTGAACCAAAAGTACACAGCAAAATGTAACAGCTATGATTACTGACTTGTTTTTAATTCTATTACTCGCTAAGCTAGGCTTTTAAGAAAAAAAAACATTAAGGGAATATCTCCAAAATCACTCATCCCCCCTGCTATCCTGTAAATAAACCTGAAGTATATGCTTGTGTTTAAGTTAATAATTTAAACAGGCATTGTATCAATTCACAGAATTTTAGAATTTAAAGACACCTTAGATATGTAATTCAATCCTTTCATTATAAAAATGAAGAAAAAATATTTTTAAAAAATCATATTTATCATTTTGAACTAGAAAATATCAACAAACATGACTATAATATAGAGCTTCAAAAAGGATTACATTTGAAAATAAGAATCTCTATCATATGACCCCTATTTTTTTAATCTTAATATAATTTATTTTCAGTTTTCAACATTCACTTCCACAAGATTAAAAATTCCAAATTTCCCCACATTTCTTCCCTCCCCCCATCCCAGGACATCATGCACCCAAGCCACCCCTTTTTCCAATCTGCCCTCCCTTCTATGACCTTCCATCTTCCATCCCCCTCCCCTCTATTTTCCTGTAGGGCAAGATAAGTTTCTATAACCCATTGCTTGTACAACTTATTTCTCAGTTGCATGCAAAAACAATTTTTAACATTCATTTTTAAAGCTTTGAGTCCCATATTCTCTCCCTTCCTCTCTCCTCATACACCCTCATTGAGAAAGCAAGCAATTCTATATAGACCATACATGTGTAGCCATGCAAAACACTTATATGCCAGTTATGTAGCAAAAGATTAATGACATTTCCCTCTATTCTATCCTGCTCTCCATTTATTCCATTCTCTCCATTGACCCCTTCCCCCCACAATAGTGTTTGCTTCTGATTACTTCTTTCTCCAATCTGCTGAGAGTCCTCCTTAATAGGCTGATCCTTCACCTGGAAGATGGTCATATACCTGAGAGCCAATGTGGCTTCAGAAAAGGCCAAGGAAGAGTCCACATGATGTTTGTTGCCAAAAACTACAGGAGAAATACAAAGAGCAGAACAGAGGTCTGTACACAGTGTTTGTAGATCTGATGAAGGCCTTTGACACTTAGTCATGAGGGCTTATTGAAAATTATGTCAAAATTTGGTTGCCCAGAGAAGTTCATCAGCATTGTATGTCAATTTCATGATGGCATGTTTGTCAGAGTTCTGAATGGTGGACAACATTCTTGTGCCTTCCTAGTCACCAATAGAGTGAAACAGGGCTCTGTTCTTGCTCCCATGCTTTTTAGCATGCTCTTTTCAGTCATGTTGACAAATGTTTTCAATGAGTATGAACATGGCATCAAGGTCAACTACTGTACTGATGGTAAGTTGTTCAATTTGAAAAGGCTACAAGTTAAGACCAAAGTGGAGGGAGTGCTGGTGCATGATTTTCTATTTACAGATGACTGTGCACTCAATGCAGCCTCTGAAGCTGAGATGCAGCAAAGTATGGATCAATTCTTTGCTGTCTGTGCTAATTTTGGCCTAATAATCAACACCAAAAAAACGCAGATGCACCATCAGCCACCACCATACCATCCATATCTGAAACCATTGGTTACAACAAATGAAGTAGTTTTGAATGCAGTGGATAGGTTCACTTACCTTGGTAGTATACTTTCCAGGGATGTACACATTGGCAATAAGGTTGATGCATGCCTTGCCAGAACTAGTTTAGCGTTTAGGAGTCTCTAAAGAAAAGTTAGGGAAAGAAGAGGTATTAGATTAAATACCAAACTGAAGGTCTACAGAGGCATTGTACTGACCTCATTGTTGCATGCCTGTAAAACACGTACAATCTACCAACACCATGCCAGGAAACTGAATCTCTTCCATTTGAACTGTCCTAGCAAGATTCTGAAGATCACCTGGCAGGATAAGGTACCAGACACTGAGGCCCTTGCTTGAACCAAACAGCCAAGCATTCAACCTATGCTTCAGCGAGTATAGCTCCAATAGGCTGGCCACATTGCTTGAATGCAAAATGTATACTTGACAAAAAGACTATTTTGTGGAGAACTTGCATGAGGCAGGTGATCACATGGTGGTCAGAAAAAGCAATACAAGGACACTCTCAAGGTCTCCTTCAAGAACTTTGGATTTGATTGTGGGACATGGGAGACACTGGCACAGGGCTGCTTAGCATAGTTACCCATATCACAAAAGGTGCTGTACTCTATGAGCAAAGAAGAATTGAAACAGCACAAAGGAAATATAGGATATGCAGGTTTGGAGTAACCACCCTAAATGTTCACATAGTCTATCTGTACTCAATCTGTAGTCCAGCACTCCGAGCCATATTGGTCTGAGTAGTCACATTCATACACACTGAAACTTCACTTTGTAATGGCAACGTGACTTTCTTTCTCTTTGTGAACAAAGGATAACAACCAACCAATGAATCTTCCTTCTCCTGACCCCTTCCCCGCTACCTTTTGTAATGGTAATTTAAATAGGGAAATCTGCCCCATTCATTAATAGGCCCATGTGACCTGCCTGGGTCACAAGGAAGTCTGAGTCACATGGAGACTGTGATTGGAGAAGTTTTCTGAATGGGTGTAATAGGAAAGGCGTAACAGGAAGAAGCCAAGCTAGAGCAGAGCTGAGGGGAAATTTGGAGAGAGTAGTCAGAACCAAAGAATGAAGGGAAGCCACCAGCTGGCTGTGAGTATGAGAAGGGCATTTTGTTGAAGGGAAGCCTGCTTGTGATTTGTTTAATGGAGCTGGTTTGTGAGAAGCCTAGCAGGGGAAGGATTGGGCTGGTGCTGTTCTCTGCGTTGTTACTGTGTATAGATGTCTTGGTTATTATAATGGATTTGGCTTTCTGGTGTCTGAAAAAATGTTATGATTCTGCCTTCTATCTGCGGAGTCTGTGGTATTTTACAATTCAGAAATGCTCTGGGATATTCATGGATACCTTAGGCACTATGAATATCACCTTGGCACTACACCTGGCTGCAGGAAAAAATAGATTTTAATACTCAATTAAATGTGCATTATTCCCTCCTCAATGAGAATAAGGCTCATTTGTTCCCCCTTGCTTCCTCCCTCTTCACCTCCATTGTGAAAGTTCTTTCTTGCTCCTCTCCTTTTCTCTTTCCCCCAGTACATTCCTGTCAACACTTAATTTTATACTTTAGGGATCTTAGCTCATCCTGTGCCTCTGTCTACACACACACACACACACATACATATATATGCATACACATGCATACACATATTCCTACACATATATATTACACACATCATATATATATGTATTATATGTATGCATGCATATTTGTATATGTGTGTGCGTGTTCCCTCTAACAGATATGATATTGAGAAAGGTCTCATGAGTTAAAAATATCATTTTTTCATGTAGTAATATAAACAGTTCAACTTTAAGGAGTCCCTTATGGCTTCGATTTCCTGTTTCCATTTTCATACTTCTCTTGATTCCAGTATTTGAAAGTCAAATATTCTATTCAGTTCTGGTCTTTTCAATAAGAATGTTTGGAATTCCTCCATTTCATTGAAATTCCATCTTTTCCCTGAAGCATTATACTCACTTTTGCTGGGTAGGTGATTCTTGGTTTTAATCCTGGCTCCTTTCATCTCTGGAATATCATATTCCAAGCCTTCTGATCCTTTAGTACATGTATTAACCTAATTGTCTTTCCACAATATTTGAATTCTTTTTCTGGCTGCTTGCAGTATTTTATCCTTGACCTGGAAACTCTGGAATTTGGCTACAATGTTCCTAGAGTTTTCCTTCTGTTTCAGGAGGTGATCAACGGATTCTTTCCATTTCTAGTTTACCTTCTGGTTCTAGAATATCAGGGCAGGTTTCCTTCATAATTTCTTGAAAGATGATATGTAGCCTCTTTTTTTTTTTGATCATGACTTTTAGGTAAACCAATAATTATTAAATTACCTGTCCTGGATCTATTTTCCAGGTCAGTTGTTTTTCCACTGAGATATTTCATATTGTCTATTAATTTTTTTTTTATTCTTTTGGTTCTGTTTTATAATTTCTTGATTTTTCAAAAAGTTATTAGATTCCATTTTTTCCATTCTAATTTTGAAGGCATTATTTTCTTCTGTGAGGTTTTGGACCACCTTCTCTATTTGGACAATTCTGCTTTTTAAGGAATTTTTCTCTTTATTGATTTTTTGGACCTCTTTTACCATTTGGGTGAGTCTATTTTTGAAGGTGTTATTTTCTTCAGCATTTTTGGGGTCTCCTTTAGCAAGCTGTTGACTCACTTTTCCTGATTTCTTGCATCCTTCTCATTTTTCTTCCCAGTTTTTCTTCTGTTTCTCTTACTTGTTTTTGAAAATCCTTTTTGAGCTCTTCCATGGTATGAGATGATTTCATATTTTTCTTGGAGGCTTTGGATGTAGGAGACTTGACCTTACTATCTGCCCTGGATTGTATGTTTTGATCTTCCTCATCATAAGAAAGTACCTTTTCACCAAGAAAGTAATCTTCTTAGTCTTATCCCACACCCCCAATCTCCCACCCGCTTTTTGTCATTTTCCTGGCCAACTATTTGACTTTTGAGATGTTTGTTAAGTGTAGGGTATACCACCCAATGTTTAAGAGGTTTTGTGTAGCTGTTTTCAGAGATATCTCTAGAGACTTGTAAATTTTCAGTTCTTCCAAAGTGATATAGTCAAAGGAGAGGTGGTTACTCCTCTTCTGGCCTGTGCTCTGATCTATGAGGAACCACAAGAACTCTTTTCTGCTCTGGAATTGTGATTCCCTCTCCATAGCTGCCACCAGTTCTGCCACTCCAGCCCTCATCCTTGCCCCAAGACTACCACCCAGGACTGTGACCCAGATAAGCTGCTTGATTCCCCCACTGTCTATAGATTGAGAGCTCCAGAAGCAGCCACCACTTTGGTAGTGGCTGCTGCCACCCTGGGATTGTGGCTAAGGCTGGGAATGAACCGTGTTCCTCTCTCACCCAGAAAAAAGAACTTTTACACTGACCTTTCAAGATTTCTTTGGCATTTGTGGCTTGAGAAGCCTGGAAACCACTACAGCTTCCAGGGATTCAGCACCTTGAGGACTGTTCTGGTTCTATATGTACTGGTGTGATCCACACTTGACTGTACTCCATTCTGAGTCCTATGCAATAGACCTTTGGCCTTCCAGATTATCTTGGATTAGAAATCTGTTTCACTCTGTCATTTTGTGGTTTCTGCTGCTGTAGAATTTATTTAGAGTCTTTTTTTTTACAGATATTTTGTGGTGTTGGGGGCGGTGAGCTCAGGTAGGTCCCTGCTTCTATTCCACCATCTTCATTCCATGCCTATGACCTTTATTTTTAAATTTAAATTTCCTACAGTAATTACAACATTTCTCTGATTGTCTAAGCCCTTCTCTGAACTGCCTTCTGCTCTCTAGTGCTTCTTGTAATGATTCCTTGATCATGTATAATTAGTTTTTCTCTTTCTTTATATGGCTCCTTAACGATTAGAAGCAGCAAGATGGCACAGTGGATAGATGCTAGCTTGGAGTATGGAAGACCTGAGTTCAAATCCAACGTCAGACATTTATTAGTTCTATAACCCTGGGCAAATTACTTGATCTCTATTTGCCTCACCTTCCTCATCTATATAATGGGGATAATAATAGGGCCTACCTACTAGATTTGTTGTGAGAATCAAATGAGATAATTCTAAAAGTCCTTAGCAGATTTCTTGATCCATACTAAGCACTATATAAATGTTAGCTGTTGTTATACCCAAACTCTGCTTTCATCCCCTCAAAAAGTTCCCCTCCCTTATAAAAACAAATATAACCATTCAAAAACAATCGCATATTTTCCATGCCAAAAATGAAAACGATAATCTTAATCTATACTTCTACTTCATCACCTCTTTGCCGATAAGGGGATTATTATCAATCTTCTGGAGTGATGATTGTTATCCTTTACAATATTCTATTCATATATTATAATCCATTCTGCAAAGGGTGCTCACTGTACTCTGCATTAGTTTGTACAAGTTCTTTCAAGTTTCTCTGAACCCATCCCTTTCTCCAATTGGCAAAATAATATTTCATTAACATTGAAATAACATAATTTAGCTTTTCTTTGATAATGCACATCTTGTTTGTTACAAATTTTTGATACAGTAAAAATTGAAAAAGTAAAAATTTTATTTATTTCCTTAGCTTCTTTGAGGTATATTCCTTATAGTCCAATCATCAGTGTAATGACTTTAGGTATATTTCAAAATTACTTTCCACAATATTTGAACCAATTCACAGTACCACAAATAGTGTACTATTATTCCCTAATTCTCACAGCCTCCCCAAGAATTACCATTTCCCTTTTTGTCATCTTTCTTAATCTGATAGATTTAAGGTAGAAATTCAAAATCATTTTAATTTCTGTTTCTCTTATTAATGATTTGCAACATTCTTATTCATATCTTTTGACTATTGAGAAATGGCTCTTGTGTTTATATGTTTATATCAAATTCAATATATATATATGTCTACAACTGTATGTCAGAAGTAAAAACATAAAACATTTATTAGATAGATATGCTATAAAAATTTCTTTCCAAATTCCTTTTTTATTCCAATTCTAACTCCATTTTTTCTTTTTGTTCATAAACTTTTCAATTTTATGTAATCAAAAGTGCTCATTTTATCTCCTGTGATCTTCTCTATTTCTTGTTTAGTCAAATCTTTTAGTCTATTTTAATATGAAGAAAACCAATCCCTTTAATGATTCCTTAAGTTGTTGTTATATGTCCTTTTACATCCAGGTCATATATCATTTGATATTTACTATGGTATATGGTTGAGATGTTAATCTATGCCTAATTGTGGCCAAGTTGCTTTCTAGATTTTTTCGAGTAGTCAGTTCCTACTCCCATAGCTGGAGTCCACATTTTGTTAATATATTTTCTTAAGATAATTCTCTCTGCCTCATTCTAACTGGAAGGACTAAGGCCATTTATAGGCTCAATGTACCTAGTGATAGTCATGGGATATTTGACCTCTGTTTCTAACTTGGGCTGATTCATCTTCCCTTAGATAGCCTGGCAATCCTCACTCCTGCAGGCTCAACATAATTATGTCAGACCTTATTCGATAATTTTTTATTCTTTCTTTCTCCACACATTCCATTTAAGCTAAATAATAATTTCTTCACCTTTATACTAATATTTTTCCTAGTATATTTTTATTCTCTCCTTACTTAAAACCAATAAAATAGAATACTACCACTCTCAGGTTCTGTATTTGTCTTATTTAACTTCCACGGTGACTCTCAAGAATGATAATATTCAGAAAACACTTTTATCTGTTCTAGTGCTAATGCAATTACCATACTTCATTACTGTTAAGTCCTTATAACTGTTCAAATGTATTCAACTTTTGAGATTTCTCTTGATTCCTATGTTTGTACTTGGCAGTTTTTCCTAAACCCTGATCTATAAATCACAAATGCCTAGAATTACTCTATCAAAAAATTTAACTTTTCCTCTAAATGATTATACTCAGTTTTGTAAGGTCAGTTATACTTGATTTTAAACTTGTTTCTGGTTTTAAAACTTTAGGAATACCACATCCCATGATTTTCTCTTTTTTAAATTTGCTGCAATAAGATTTTCAGCAATCTGGACTGGTTCCTCTAAAGTTGAACTCTTTCTTTCTGATTGCTTACAGTATTTTTCCCCTTTGGAAACTTGGGATTTTGTCATTTGTGGATATTGGGTTTGCTTGTTTTCGGTTTTTCAGAAAATCATCAGTGCATGTTTTTTCTATTTTCACTTTGCCTTTGGTTCTAATGGATCTGGACTTTTCTCTTTCATTATTTCTTCAAATACTGCATCTGGTTTTCTGCTAGGTAAAGGTTTTCAGCGAATCTAATGATTCTAAAATTCTCTCTCTTTGATCTTTATTGCAGTTCAGATGTTACTTATTTTTTCCATTTTCTTATATCATTTCAATCATTATCCTATGCTATTTTTCAGAGAGTCCACTAACTGTGTAAGATTTTTTAAATGTTCTTTCATAACCTACGTAGTTTCCTTCCATTTTTTTCTTCTAAGTTCTCTTTTTTGTCATTTAATTTTTTAATCTCTTATTTCATTTGTTCATTGTATTTTGCAGTCCTTGTGGTGGAGTCATTTTTTATTACTGAGGCTTATCTTGTAATTGTTGGGTTTTTTCTATTCTGCTGAGTTTATCTTTTGGATTAATATTGACTTACAATATTTCTTTGTGTTGGGATGTTTTCTTCTTTTTCTCATGTTTCTACCTTCCATTCTTGGACTGGTACTTTGTGTTTGGGTCAGTCTCCTCTAGAACTAGAGGCTTAATAGATTGATTTGGTCTTGTACCTTCTGTAGTCTGAAGATTGCCATCACTGCCAATTTGGATGGAGTAACTGATACTAGGGCAAATCATTTCTTAAATCCATAGATTTTTTTCTCAATCTACTAATCTTTCACTGTGACCTTGGTCCCCTTTTCACAATATCCCATCAGGAATTGATTTTATCCCCTGCTATGGTGCAGACAAGTTATTATTGGTTTTCTAAGAGGAAAAACTGAACAACTGTAAGTTAAGCCTCAATAATAAAAATGACTCCACCAAAAGTACTATAAAATACAATGAAGAAATGAAATAAGTAATAAGAATGATTTTAAAGGGGCATTACATTTTTCAGAGTATGTTCACATATTATTTTACCCAAGCTTCTTCAATAAAAAGGAAATGCAGGACAATTGGGGAGTGTAGAGAAGAATCTTTGAGTCTCTACTGATTTTTATTATAATTCTAGTGGAAATATTTCCTGGAGGGGATAGACTTTACGTTGCTAATGGTTTTTAGGAAATTTCTATCAATAGATGTATCTCAATGGAAGTCTAGTATCTCAGTTGCAATAATAGGTGCATAGAGTAGTACAAAAATATATTAAGTAACATTAATTAACATGCTTTTTTGTTTTCAGGTAAAAAGGTTGCTGTAATGAAAACCCTTGTGACAACTCTAGTTGTCTTAAAACTCTGAGCTGTTTCTTTTTCATTGAAAACATATAACACAAAATGCTATCTGATTTAAATTTCAAAGATGTAGGTCATCATAAATTTTTATAGTGGTGAACAGATGTTGATTTGGGCTTCACTTAGTGGAGAAATACTTCACAAATTTATCTCAGCGGAATGTCAAAGTGAAATCAGTGAAGGAAATATCAAAGGGGAAGAATCAAAACTTCAATGTCTATTAAAAAGGTAGAATAATCTGCTCAGCTGGGCAGTGAATTTCTTCTAGTTGGTCTTCTTCAGATATAACTGAAATCTGTCATAGCCTAACAAAATACCCTACCACCAAAATCTTCAGATATACATAAAAAATGAGTGAGAGATATAAGAATTCTCCATCATTTCAAGATGAGGTTTTCCATTGAATATGTAGAAATAATATTTATGTATAATAATGAAAGCAATGCATTTTATACTTCAAGGTTTACAAGTATTTTCCCTATAGTTCCATTTTATAGTTTAGAAAACTGCCATGAGACTCTGAAAATTATTGTCACTGACATATTTATACATTATATGGTTGCCTAACATGAGATTCAAACCCTTATCTCCAGATTTCAAGACTTGTTCTCTATCCTCTATGTCGTATTACCATTCAGATATGCCTAAATATATCATATGTTTATGATCTTTCATTCCTGCTATTAAAATGTTGTCTACAGAACTGTAATGGACTCAATTCTTTCCTTGGATTCACCATCCTTGACAGCCATTCTCTCATAAAGAAAATAAAAACAAATAGTTAGCCCCCAAGTTGTCAAGAACACATCTTGCAACTGTGAAATTTCATCCACTCAAGAAAAAGTAGACATGACAGAGATGTTTTAGGGAAGTTCCTGCCCTCCTTGTTATTTATTTGAATTAATACTGAATCCCATATCTATCAAATGAGAGAATTGGACTAAATGACCTCTAATATCTCTTTCAATCTAAATACCTGACCTTATTATTCCTATATTAGAACTTGTTAGGGAGATAGTAGTTTGTCAAATGCGTAAATGCATCAATTATCCAAGACACATCTTCAATACAGTGAAAAGGATTCTATGAAAAACATTTTTAAAAATAAATAAATGTACCACAAGCACATTATAAGACTGCAACAAATTAACTTCAGATCAAGGACAATCTCAAAGTTACTTAATTTACCCTTCAGACTCAACAAAGGTGAATGAACAGACAAATCAATGAATGACGAGCACTTGGTATCTCTTGTTTGAGATTTCTAGTGTTCCTAAAATCCTCACTTTTTTAGGGATTAGATAACCTTGCTGATGATTTGGAAAAGAAATCATGAGAAGAAATCAATTTTCATGGAGCAAACTCCATTCAGAATGATCTCCCTTCTCTGTATTCCTTTCAAATCTGAGCATTTGTTTCTATATTTTATGAAGTGGTACGTATTTTTAAAGAAACAGATAAGGGTACAGGATATCATGTGAAATCAAGTCTCTACTAACTCATCTAATCAACAAGATCAAATATTTCTAGGTCTATTAATTATATTCCTCTGAGCTTTATTTATATTTTACCCACAATAGCATTGACACCCAAACTTGATATGAATTCTAATAGGAAATCTAATCGAAATTTCACTGAATACTCCTAAATGCAATTTTATTTTTTTCTTCACCTGTAGTTTATTACCAATAATGATGATAAAATAGTATGTTTATGTAGTACTTTACTCACAAAAACCATGCAAAGTAGATAATCTAACTCTTAGTATTCTGATTTTGCAGATGAGGAAATAATGCCCCAAAGGTAAAGTGCCTTGCCCAAGGTCACATAGTTAATAAGTTGACAGCTGTTATCCTTCATCCTTGAAGTAGACCAAGGTGACATCATTATGCTAGAGTCAAATTTCAGTGTGTCTGACTTTGGCTGATCAGGCCAATATGAGTTTGGAATGCTCTACCACAGGTAGGGCACAAATAGTCTCTGGGAACTTTTGCACTGTTTCAATTCTGCCTTGCTCATAGATCCCAGCACCTTCTCTGATGTGGCCACATCATGCTGAGAGGTCCTGAGCCAGTGTCTCCCAAGTAGCACAATTCCAAAGTTCTTAAGAGAAACCTTGAGAGTGTCTGGCATCTCTTTTTCTGACCACCATGTGAACACTTGTCTTGTGTAAATCCTCCATAAAATAGTATTTTTGGCAGGTGTATATTTTACATTCAGATAACATGGCCAGCCCATCAGAATTGCCCTCTCTGAAGCAGAGTTTTAATGCTTGGCAGTTTAGTTTGAGTAAGGATGTCAGTGCCTGGTACTTTATCCTGCCAGGTGATCTTTAGAAACTCAAATTCAGATTACATACTTGCTCTGTACTATTTCAACTAGTCAGTCTGTCTCCTACCTCAGTTTTTTCATTGACTATCACCCATACCTGGAATGGAATCTTTTCTTAACTTTTATTCACAGAATCCCTTTCTTCTTTAAGATATGGTTTGGATATCATCAATTACATGAAGCCTTTCCTAATTCCCCTAAAGTGTTCATATCCTCCCTCCCAAACTACTTTGGACTAAAGGACTTTGGGTGTACATGGTGAATATGTGTATGTGGATAGAGAGACAGACAGAGATAGACAGGCAAATAGATAGATAGATAGATAGATAGATAGATAGATAGATAGATAGATAGATAGATAGATAGACAATATTTCACAAAAGGCTTAGAGCTATTTTAATCTCCGATAACTTCAGCAGTATAAATGCTACAAACTTTGCAAAAATCAAAATTTGAAAAGTTGATTATTTAAACTGTTTGAAAAAATTGAGGGACTCTTTTTCACAAAGTATATAGAAAGGTCCTAAATATTGGAAGAAAGTCCTGGAATTTATTTACCTCACTCATCTAAAAGTACTTTGGTCTCTTATTTCCCCAAGCTATCTATTTTCTTTGGGATCTGTAGGAATGCCAGTAGAGAACATGAACTTTCAGTCAACAAATAGTTTTTAAAAGTTTACTTTGTACCCAGCAGTGTCCCATATTGCTAGAGATACATAGGAAGGCAATCCCTTCCTTCAAAGAACTCACAAGGAATTCCCCGTAATCAAGGGGATAACATCAAAATATATATATATGAAAGATATATACACATTACCTTCCATTATATAATAGAAGAGGGAAAGCATTGAGATTGGGAGATGGGGGTGAAGGATGGGAAGTCTCAGAAAGGTCTCCAGCAGAAACAGGGATTTAAGTTGAGTCCTGAAGGAATCCAGGGAAGATAAAATGAGGAGGAAAGGAGAGAGATAATTCCAGGCATGGAGGACAGTCACTGAAAATGCAAAAAAAAAAAAAAAGTAAAAAAATGGAGATAGTCATGTGCAAGGAAGAGAAAAGAGATTAGTGGCTGGATCATAGATTTCATGGAGAGAAGAAAATTATAAGAAGATAAGAAAGACTGAAAAACATTTAGGTTATGAAGTGTTTTAAATGACAACCAGGAATCTATATTCCAAGTCAAAAAAGAATGCCTAATGGATGATTAAGGTCAATACATGCTTCTCTTACTGAATGGACCTTATGCTGATAGCAGCTCGAGAAAACTGTGATGCCTTCTATTCAAGAGCTGTTTCATTCAAGAGTTTAGACTAATTTTTCACATAGGGAAACAAAACAAATGTATGAAGAATGTCTCATCTTAATTTTGATGTGAGCTTGAATAAATAATCTATAGAGTTGATCCATCAGTGACAATACAGCAAATGGATTGCTAATTCTGTATAGCATTGAACAGGAAGAAGGGAAGGGACTGGTTTGCATTTGTAAAATACACTACTGCTTTGCATTAGTCCAAGTTTCTCATTATTAAAGTCAATATTCTTCTATGGATGGCATATGGCTGCAAGTTATGGAATATCAATCTTTGCAGATTTAAAGTTAGGGGTCACCGTGTAGATAGAGGACAATGTAGAGCATCATTGTAGGCATGAATTGGCTAAAAGGTATTATTAATGCAAAATATGTAAAAGAAACAGCATTGTAAAGAATTTAATTAATGACCTTAAAAAAAAGGGGACAAGATAATAATTGTAAAGTGGTGAGCACATAGATGACACAGTAAATGCCAAGTAAATTTTAATTTTCTTCTTTTTCTTTTACTCTTTTTTCTTCTTTTACTTCTTGTATATATACATATATATATGTATATATATTGTGTATATATGTGTATATATATATAAATACACACATATACCACATATACATATGTACACATATTCCTAGAGTGGGACCTTTGACATCAGAGAAAAGAGACTGTCATGTAGATTCAGGAGAGAACTAAGCCTGTGAGGCAAGCTGTGTTGCAGAGAGACCAAGCCCTGTGAGGAAAGCTGACCACAGAAATACTGCATGCAGGACAGAGCAACACGTGGACCCCACAGAAAAAGATAGTGCATCAGGACATCAAAACACTCTCCTTGGCCATATATGTTTGCTTAGTATATGACTCATTACCTGCACACTTTACATTTCTGCCCACATTTTCCTTGAGTAGTTTTTGTGCCTGTGGGACATTGTAACTCAGTTTTATGGAAATAATATGACCTTACATTTTATATGTCTTTTATACATAATCTAATTTACATTGCATTTTTACATGTACTATAGAACATCTTAGCTATGTGTATTGACTGACTATTAGAAGTAATCTCACTAGTAGGTAGGTGCTGATGAACTACAGTTGTAGGTGTATAGGTCCACTTCCAACTGGCCATAGCAATATCCCTAGGGGTGCTATCTGCAAGTTGAAGAGATGTTGAGTAGAGGAGGTCGGCTAGAGAGATTGATTCACATCTTTTAAGGAAGTATGTATGATGCTGACATATAACACAAGAAAGACCTCATAGGATTTAAAGTGGCATTTTTCTCTATCAAATATATAAACACTTAAAACACCTTGACCTTGAACCTGGGGTACTAAAGGGTTACAAGGGCAAGTAAAATCCTTTTTATACAATAGTTATAGAAAGTTTGGATGTAATTATTTGTATTCTACTGATCTCACTTGACATTTCTTCCAATTCCAAATTTCTTCATGTTCTTCACATTTGTCATTTTTACAATGCCATAATATTCTAATACTTTAATATCCCATAATTGATTCATCTATTTCTCAATAGTTAGGTAGCTTCTTGTTTTTCACGAATGCAAAGAAAGCAACCATGGCTCCAAATGATTCTCCAAGTCA